>CM060697.1:37573458-38275958 GCA_030686995.1 Artemisia argyi
GGGGAAGTACATACGCCACCCCACAAATGGTATTAAAGAATACAATCCGTCAATTAAAACAAGGTGTGACAATTCAATAGGTAGAATTAGATAGCTAGCAAGGAGTAACATATCATAGCTAGACATGCTTCACTTATCTTGTAGAACCTTAGTTTATTTTTCTTGCACATTAGTTTAATTAGTAGCTTTTGGGTTAGTTGATTAACAACTAATTCCGCCCCTCCTTCCAAAACCCGAGATTTTTACTTGCTTTTCATAAAATATAAAAATACAAAAAGAATCATCCTTCACCTTTAGACCTAGTTAGATTAATTTCAATCCTAACGACACTATTCCTGAGTTGAATGATCAATCCCCTGGTACTTGTCACTATACTATACTACAAAGATCAGGTACACTGCTTGGTGGGGGTTGTAAGCTTCTCGAGATCCCTCGAGAGGTAAAGCCTGGTGCAATTCCCACACATCAAGTTTTTGGCGCCGCAGCCCGGGGAATAGTTATTGTCTAGGTTAGAATTTCTTTTTATTAAGTCTACTTGCTTGATTCCTTTCTAGTAAGATTTTATTTTTATTTTTAAGATTTCTTTAGTCTATCTTTTTCTTCGTGCCTTTGTTAGTAAAATAAATTCATTGACTATTCCGTTGACCATTATGGAAAACGCGAATCCACCCCTTTCCCCTAGAGAAGTGGCTTTGTTACGTGAACAAATTGAGAGTGAGATTAGGGAACTTAGGGAGCTTAATAGGTTGATTAATGTTGAGCTCGACCATGCATTTAGTGACCTAGCGACCGCCTTGTATTCAAATAAGGACCTAGGGACTAAAGATTTTGAGGATGTTGTTGAGGAACTTGAAGAAGGGGAGATTGATCCAAAGCTAGATGATTATTTTAATCTATACCCCACTAAGGAGGAGATTGTGAACTATAATAATCTTATTGATAATCCTCGACCTCCTTTCACTAGAATCGAACCTAAGATAAAGAGAGGCGATCCTAAGAATGCTAAGATACCATGTATGATTTGGTATATATACATTGACAATGCTTACATTGATTTTAAATCCCCAATCAACACTATGTCCTCAAGTGTCTATAATGATATTGTGAAAACAAGACTTGGACCTAGAAGAGATCCTAAATACCCTGATGGAGTTTGTAACTTTGTCGGGAGAATTAAAAGTCTACATGTCTTTGTTGGGAATTTTACTTATATCACTGACTTTATGGTTGTTGAAGACCTAGCTAGTGTTATTGATTGTCGATTATCCCATGTTGTGTTTGTTAAACCATTTGTTGAAGAGTCCAAGTTAGAATATGATGAGATAGAAGGGACAATCAGATTTGCTAGTGACACCGATAGGATCACGTATAGGATGCCTAA
Organism: Artemisia argyi; assembly: GCA_030686995.1. Taxonomy (NCBI): domain Eukaryota; kingdom Viridiplantae; phylum Streptophyta; class Magnoliopsida; order Asterales; family Asteraceae; genus Artemisia; species Artemisia argyi. The sequence goes on from CM060697.1 coordinate 37,574,840, forward strand.
TAGAATGAAAGAATTTCGTTTTGTGCCAAGATTTGACATGGATAACATTGGTGCTTTCGAGGAAATCAATGAAGAGGATAAGAAAAAGGGCATTGACTATGTATGGGAGAAGAAGAGCCTTTTCTATAAGGATTGCTTGACTCTAGGACCAAAATATAGAGTTGATAAGGAATTTGCCAATAGAATCATAGGAGCAATTAAGAAGAAGGTGGTTGGTCTCTATAAAGAGCATTTACAATCGGGGGATGAGACCAACGATGAGGTCACGTAATTGCCCATGACTTTGAGTCTAGCTACAAGACTCGTAAATAAAGAAAAGCGCTTCTTGGGAGGCAACCCATGCTTTGTGTGATTTTTATTTGTTTGATTGTTATTTGTTTCCGTATGCATGCTTTATTTTTATTGATGGTAGATCATGTTTCAAAAATAAAATGGTGAAAATACTTTATTTTGTCGTTTGACCTAGTCTTAACTTCATCCAAAGGTATTTCGCAAAAGATAAGTGCAAGGGGAAACCCCAAATATGTTTTTAAGAAACAAAATTGATCATGATTCTCCACAATATTAAATGGACATGTATATTCATATTTGTTAGAGTCAAATGCTTGTATCGAGTCATAATGATGTTTTGCAGGATTCTCAGGGAAGTAGGACATAAGTTTTCCAGAAATTTTCCGGAAACTTAACGTAAGATTTCTGCAGGTCACTTCTGACGGCGTCAGGAATTAATTCCTGACGACGTCATGTGTAATATTCTGGAAATTTTGCTAGTTTTATTTTTCTAACAGAGTCTTAAAGTTTTTGTTAATTCTTTAGTTTTATAAACTCCAGGAAATCTACAAACATTCATTCCACAAGCATTATATCTTACATTGTTTTCTAGGATTTATTAATATATATAGATTGCCGCCGATTTTACGCGAGGTTGCCTTGTTTGTTTTCTCAGGTTTAACAGGTTATGTATGACAAGAAGATTGATAGAACTCATGCACACCATCTTCTATAAGTTCTAGGACCGTTTTGGACTCCATGTTGTTTAGACATTGATCTAGGATAAACAATAAAGCACAATAACAATGATAATAATAAGCACAGCGGAATAACATAAAGTTTATTATTATTATCAACAAGGTTCTTCGTCATCATCTCTAACATATATTAATAATTACAGCCCCAATCCTACTTGATCAAGGTAGAACGACCTTGAGGCTATACTAAACTAATCAACTAAACCCTAGGCGTTTTCCCAAATCCCTACACCTAGGTTCCCACACACACACACCTTTGGTGTTTACATCTTGTACGTACTATTAAACTAATGACCCTATGTCTCTTTATATACTAGAGACATCTAGGTTTACAAGAGGAATCATAATACAATTAGGAAACTAAATATTCTTCTAGAATCTTCCAAATACTCCATCTTTTTGTAGTTTCCCTTCTTGTCACTTCCAGCCCTTCATGTTTCATTCTTCTAGTTTTGTATCATCAAATCAATAAATATAATTCCCAACAATCTTCCCCTATTTGATGATGACAAAACAAACACCTTCTTGTACGAACTTCCCTAGACGAAGTAGAAAAGTTGAGATAATTGAATCTCGCCATGAATGAAACAATCTTGTCTTCCCCTTAAGCCATGCCATGCCACTCTAAATCTCTTCTAACATCTCTTCCCCCTTTTGTTATCAACAAATAGAGAATGTATGCAAATAATGATCTTAACCACCACGAACCAATATCACAAACTTCCAATCCAAGCCTTCCAATGTTTCGAATTGCCCTCCATGAAGAACACCAAAATGCTTACTAAAAATGAATCCAAAACAATAGAAACTCCAACTAGCAGTAGTAATACTAATCAATAGTAGTAAGGATCAAACACTTCCCCTTGAGTGGTGCATGAACATCAAATAACTAAACACATCATAATATGCTTCCCCTGAAATTAATGTGTTAACCATCTTCATGATTCTTCAAACCTGTAGGCTGTATGTAATGATCACATGTGAAGAAAACCAAATATAACGAATTTGATGAAGACGTAGAATTTCCCAAAATTGTGTCTTAAATCTTGTACTATCCACGGAACTCCATACTTATACCCAACCATAAATATAAGTAGACCGCAATCCCTAGAAGAAATCCTCAACTAATATGAGACACTGAGCGCTACAATGTAACTCCTTTAAGTGATAGTCAATGTGTGCATAGAGCATCATAAGAAAAATCACACATTGCTAGATTCATCAAGCTATATAATAAGAACACAAACCCAAATAATTCCACTTCATCTTCAAATAAGTGATAAAAAATCTTCTTCGTAATCAATTCTTCCAATATGAACAAATACGAGCCTTTTAAAACCTTTAAGAACAATAAACTTCGTCCTATGTGTGTAAATCAAATAACCATTATGTGTGTGTAAACTAATATCAATCAAACTCATTGCGACTTCCCCTTACTCCTCATAACATGCAGCAGTACTTTGAATAGTCGAGCAGTACTTTGGAGATAGAAGTACTTTGAATCAGCAGAAGTACTTTGATTCAGCAGAAGTACTTTGGAGATAGAAGTACTTTGAATCAGCAGGAGTACTTTGGATATATCTTCTTGTACTTTGGAGAAGTACTTTCTGATATCTTCTTGTACTTTGAATCAAGATGATAATTTGGATAGATTTGATGATATGGTTCAATATTCAGAGGAAAAGAATGATCAAGATGAAAATATTGCTCAAAACAGTACTGAAAGAAAAAGTGGGGAGACAGAGCAAATTAATCTTGAAGTTGAGGATGAGGATGCAAAAAGTGGTGATACAGAAGAAATTGATTTAGAAGGAAATAATGCTCAAAGTACTTTTGTTGAAAATACTGTTGGGCAAGGTACTGCTGAACAAGATATTGCTGCTATTGGAACTTCTGTAGCTGGACCTTCTACAAAGAATTATGAAGATGAAGCTGGTCCTTCCACTTTTATACATCAAGAAGAAGAAAGAGTACATACTGCAAGTGATGATGAAACAATTGCTTAAGTTATGATGAATTTAAGGAGATCTACTGGAGGAATACATATCTCTGAGCCTGCACAAAAAGTTGATAAAGTAGTTAGGGATTGTTAGTGAATCTGTGTAACAAAGCAGGTTCAAAGTTTGATTAATATAAAAGTTCTTCTTAAGCTTTGTGTTAGTAGATTCCGCATACTTTACAAAGTAAAACAGTGTTTCAATATTAATAGTGTTGAGTTTACTCAATATTGTTAAACCCTTACAAGCTACAAAGTAGTTTGGTCAGAGTATATCGATCCAACAAGTGGTATCAGAGCTTGTGTTGGAAACTCTGATTAAGAAGACAAACCTTTAAACCTTTAAACCGATCTCACTAAAAACCCTTCAAGATTTCGACTGAAGCTGCACCTGCTCCCTCAATCACTGCTGTGAGAATCCCTATTGTTAAGAAGGGAGAATACAATATATGGGCCATGAAGATGAGGCAGTACATTGCCATCACAGACCATGCTTTGTGGGATGTGATTGTCAATGGTAACATGCAAATTGATGAACCAGTAGAGGTACCTGGACAACCAACACCACAAAAACCTACTGTACCTACTGCTACCAAAAGAAATCAAGACAAAGCTCTCAACATACTGCTTTCTGCTATTCCTGATGGTCACCTATTAAAGTTTCATGATGCCAAAGATGCCAAACAACTATGGGCTGCAATAAAGAAGAAGTTTGGAGGTAATGATGCTTCCAAGAAGATGCATAGGAATTTGCTGAAGCAACAATTTGAAACATTCACTATTGGTGAAAGAGAAGGTCTTGATTCTGCTTATGAAAGATTTCAACATCTTCTGAGTATGCTAGAACTATATGATGCTGAGGCATCAGTTGAAGATGCTAATTTAAAGTTTCTGAGAAGTTTGCCATCAGCATGGCATGTAGTTGCTACAATGATCAGAGGACAATCAGGGCTGGATACTATGGACTTTGATGATCTTTACAACAATCTGAAGGTGTATGAGCATGAGATGAATGGTACTACAGGTTCAAGCACACAACAGAACATTGCTTTTGTCTCTTCTGAAAAGAGAAGCAGTACTTCTAACAAAGGTACTGCTTATCCTGTTCAAAGTACTGTGACTGAAACACAGGTTCCATGCACAACAATGGTCACCACCAATTCATCACAATCACTTACCCCCACCTCAGATGATGTTCTATGTTCATTCTTTGCTCAACAAGCATCTCTACCTGTCACCTATCAAGAAGATGTATTGCAAATAGATGATGATGCTTTGGAAGAAATTGATATCAGATGGCAAGTTGCCATGCTCACTGCAAGGATCAAGAAGTATGTGAACAAGACAGGCAAAGGCATCAATTTCAGAGCTAAACAAGGAATCACATTTGACAAGTCCAAGATTGAGTGTTTCAACTGTCAAAGGACTGGTCACTTTGCAAGGGAGTGCAAATTTGCAAAGTATCAAGTAAACAAGATGATTGAACCACCCAAGCCTGAAAGAAAAGAGATTCCAATTACTGAACCAAACCAAAAGCTTTGGTTGCTCAAGAGAATCTGTCAGAGATTCAATGGTCCAATGAGTTTGATGATGAACCTGTAACCTATTCAATGGTTGCATTAGAAGACTGGAGCACAACATTTGATGGAGAGCCTGGATATGCTGCTTTGGAGTCAAGAGATGATCTAGGAAGCTTTGATTGGAGCATGGAGTTTGAAGAAGCACTTGTTCAGCTTGCTATGGTAGCTGCTTCACCAAGTTCATCCACTAACTCTGAGGTATGCTCTAAGTGTAATGATATGTATCAAAAGTTACTTAGTGAGTATGTAGCTAAAAGAGATAAATTTCAAAAGGCTAGGGCTGAGATAACTGGTTATCAATTAACTTTAGAGTCATTGGAAGCCAAAATCATTACACATGAAAACAATGAAGTAGCATGGCTTGAAACATATAAACAACAGGAGTACCTAGTTAAGTTAAGTGAATGGAAACTAGGACGTAAGGTGTCTGAACTAGAGAAAGTGACTGCTGAAAGGGATAAGTTGTTAGAAAAACTTGTTGTATGGAATGAGGCTGGTGTGTCACATGTTCAATTTGTTGAAAAGCAAAGAACATCTAATATCAAAACAGGCCTAGGCTATGATAATGATAGTAATGAAGGCATTCCATTTAAGGGCAAGGAACTAAATCTTATAGTAGATACCTCCACTAGTGATGAAGAGTTCATAAGTTTAGATGAAAATACTTCTAGTGATGAGGAATCCCCTAGTCCAACACCTCCTGAATTTAAGAAAGAAAAGGGATATAATGCAGTTCCTCACCCCCCAGGTAGCTTTCAACCACCTAGAAAAGATGTTGACTGTTATGGTGTAGATAATCTAGAGTTTAGGAAAAAGCTTAACAGTAAATTTAACCCTAAAACTTTAGAAAAGTCTGTTGAAGCACCTAAGGTAGAAGAGACCAAGTTTTCAAAACAAGCAGTACCTTCAAACTCTTTTCGAAGTACTGCTGATCACTCAGCAGTACCTCAAAGAAAATTCTTTCAAAATACTGCTAATTTTAGAAACACTTATGGAAGGGGATTTGGGGATATTGGTCCAAAGGTGTGTTATGTTTGTTATAGTCCTCATCATTTGATTAAAGACTGTGATTATCATTCAGAATACCTAAATAAATATCCAAAGACCAGAACTGCACAACCAAGTCATAGGGAGAATAAGCCAAGGGACAACAAACCAGTTTGGAACTATACAAATAGGGTCAACCATAGTAATTTCTCAAAAGACTATAGGTATCCTCATCAGAAAAGGTCATACCTCAAACCCTCAGTACCTTCACAAAGTACTGATAGAAAGTTCCCTAATGTTTCTAGCAAACACTCAAGTGTAAGATCTAGGATGTACAATCATTATAACCCTAGAAAGCCTTACAACACAAGAAAAGATGCTAGGACACAGAATCCAACTCCTAAAGTTACAACTAAATGGGTTAAGAAAGAAAGTACTGCTGGGGTAAAACCAGTACTTTCAGAAGTTAAGGGTGAAAAAGGGAAAATTGATCTTGAAAAACCAACTGTTTTAAAAACAAAAACCTTAATTCTTGATCATGCTTTCAAAGACAGTGGTGATTACATACTCAAAATTTTTGAGTATGTCACTCCACAAGGGGAACACAAGTCAGTAATGGCTTGGGTTCCTAAAAATAACTAACCTTTTTGATGTGAATGCAGGGCAACCCAGAGGAGGAGCTTAAAGATCATCTTATTGTAGATAGTGGTTGCTCTGGCAGTATGACAGGAGAAAAGGAGCTCTTGTCAGATTTTAAATCTTATTTTGGAGGAAAAGCTGCATTTGGGAATGATCCTAATGGAGGAAGAATTACTGGCAAAGGAACTATCAAGGCAGGAAACATTGATTTTGAAGATGTTAGATATGTGAAGGAGCTCAAATTTAATCTTTTGTCAGTCTCTCAGATTTGTGATAAGATGTACCCTGTGTTATTCTTTGACACAGAATGTCTTATACTTTCTCATGATTTCAAGTTAGAAGATAGAAACTTGGTGTTGCTGAGAGCACCAAGAACTAATGATGTGTACAACATAGACTTAAAGAATGTAAATTCTGCTGAAAGAGCAACATGTTTGATTGCAAGAGCATCTATGGAAGAAGCACATCAATGGCACAGAAGATTGGGGCATGTCAATTTCAAGAACATCAATAAGCTGGTCAGAGGTAATTTAGTTAGAGGTTTACCTTCTAAGACATTCAAGAATGATCACTCATGTCTTGCTTGTAAGAAGGGTAAACAGCACAAGGCTTCTTGTAAGAAGATTGATGAGAAGACCATTAGAGAACCTTTGGAATTGCTGCACATGGATCTGTTTGGACCTGTTTCAGTTGTTAGTCTGAACAAGAAGAAGTACTGCTTGGTTGTAACAGATGACTGTAGCAGATTTAGTTGGGTCTTTTTCTTATGCTTTAAAGATGAAACTTTTGATGCTATTCATGATCTTATAATAGCACTTGAAAATCAGTTAAGACTCAAGGTTAGAGGCATTAGATGTGATAATGGGACTGAGTTCAAGAATCAGCTTATGGATGAATTTTGTGTGTAGAAAGGAATTAAAAGAGAGTTTAGTATTGCTAGAACTCCTCAGCAAAATGGAGTTGCAGAAAGAAAGAATAGAACTCTTATAGAAGCAGCAAGGACAATGCTTGCAGACTCTCAACTACCTGTTCCATTCTGGGCTGAAGCTGTAAGTGCTGCTTGTTATGTGTTGAATAGAGTATCAGTGACTAAACCTCAAATGAAGACACCTTATGAGTTACTCATGGGAAAGAAGCCAAGCATCAAGTTTATGAAACCTTTTGGATGTCCCCTAACCATCTTAAACACTGCTGATAATTTGGGAAAATTTGATGGGAAGTCAGATGAAGGATATTTATTGGGATATTGTACTAATAACAAAGGATTCAGAGTGTACAATAGGGCTACCAAAAAGTTTCAAAAATGTCTTCATGTTGATTTTCTGGAAGAACAAGAAAATTATAAAGGTAAAGGTCCTGATTGGATGTTTGATCTTGATTCAATGTCTTCATCAATGAATTATGTACCTGTAAGGGAAGAAAATCAAGTTGCTCCCACTGAAGAAGAAGCACAGTACATTGTTCATGATGTTAATTTAAGATCTGAAGATGAGCCAAAAGATAATGCCAATGATGAAAAGAAGAGTACTTTTGAGCCTCAAGGTACTGCTAAACCTAACAGTACTGTTAATCCTCAAAGTACTGTTCCACCACAAATGCCAGTATCTGCAGAAGATCAAGCCATTCACAATGAACTTTCTAGGATGCTTCTTCAAGAAACAATGGCTAAGTCGTAAGATGATGAACAAAGGAGAGCTTAAGAAGCAGAAAAGAAGAAGGCAAAAGAAACAACCAGTACTTTACCCCAAAGTACTGCTAATCCATTTGAAAGTACTTTTCAACCTTTGGATACTTCAAATTGGATAAATACTGATGCTGTTACTGATTCTAATATGCCTGACTTAGGAGATACTGATGATCCAAACACTATTACTTTAGAAGACACTGATGATGAATTGGATCAAGAAGGCATTTTCTAAAATTCTAATGAAGATCCTGATATAACTACTTTGGAAGATAATCTTGAAGTCTCACCAACTCCTACTCTCAGAATTCATAAAACTCATCCTGTTACCAACATTATTAGACCCTCATCTTCAGGGGTGCTCAAAAGGACTATGGCTAAGAATATGTCTCAACAACATACTTCTTCACTTAGTTTTATCTACAAGCAAAACAGGGTGAATCACAAGGATCAGAAGTTGTGTTTATTTCCTTGTTTTCTATCTCAGGAAGAGCCCAAGAATATCAAACAAGCATTAGCAAAGGAAAGTTGGGTGGCAGCAATGCAAGAAGAACTCATACAGTTTAAACTTCAAGAAGTTTGGGTATTATGGGATTTACCTGATGGAAAGAAACTTATTGGAACTAAATGGGCAAGGTTAGTGGCTCAAGGATATAGACAGGAAGAAGGAGTAGACTATGATGAAGTTTTTGCTCCTGTGGCAAGGCTTGAAGCCATCAGGCTATTTTTGGCTTTTGCATCCTATATGGGATTTCCTGTATATCAAATGGATGTTAAAAGTGCTTTTCTATATGGAAAAATCATAGAAGAAGTTTATGTCAACCAGCCTCCTGGTTTTGAAGACCCTGCACACCCAAACAAAGTCTACAAGGTAATAAAGGCTCTGTATGGCCTACATCAAGCTCCAAGAGCATGGTATGAAAGACTTTCCAATTTTCTACTATTACATGGTTATAGAAGAGGAGCTATTGACAAGACTTTGTTTATCAAGAGAGATAAGAAGGATATCATGCTAGTTCAAGTGTATGTAGATGATATTATTTTTGGTGCTACTAAGCAATCTATGGTGAAGGAATTTGAAGATCTTATGCAGAAAGACTTTCAGATGAGTTCCATGGAAGAATTTATATTTCTCAAGATAAGTATGTTGCAGATATTCTTAAGAGATTCACTTTCATAACTGTTAGGCCTACATCTACACCAGTTGATACTAACAAACCTTTGGGAAAAGATGAAGATGGAGAAGATGTTGATGTCACACTATACAGGTCTATGATTGGATGTCTCATTATTTTAACTGCATCAAGACCTGATATAACTTTTGCTGTGAGCTTATGTGCAAGACATCAAGTTAATCCAAAGGTATCTCACTTGAATGCTGTTAAGAGGATTTTCAGGTATCTTAGGCAACAACCTAAGCTAGGATTATGGTATCCTAGGGATTCACCTTTCCATCTCCAAGCCTTTTCAGGCAGTGATTATGCTGGAGATAACTATGATAGAAGATCCACAACTGGAGGATGCCAGTACCTTGGAAGCAGATTAGTGTCATGGCAATGTAAGAAGCAAACAATTGCAGCAACTTCTTCTACAGAAGCAGAATATGTAGCTGCTGCAAGTTGTTGTGCACAAGTACTTTGGTTACAGAATCAGCTTTTGGATTATGGATTCAATTTCAAGAATACTCCTATCAACATTGATAATGAGAGTACCATCTGTATTGTCAAGAATCTAGTCTGTCATTCCAAGACCAAGCATATTCAGATTAGACATCACTTTATAAGAGATTGCTATGAACAAAGGCTTATCAATGTGGTTAAAGTTATACTGATGATAATGTAGCAGATTTACTCACAAAGGGCTTTGATGTTTCAAGATTTACTTTTTTGGTTGTGAATATTGGCATGATTAATATGTAAGCTATTTTTGAGGGGAGGCATAAGTAGTTATTAGTTAGTCATTATTTGAGGGGAGGCTACATGTATCATTCAAAAGAAAGGATTTTATTCATTATTCAAGAAAGATCTTACAACCACCATTCAGAGTTCATACATCACCATTCTTATCAACCTACAGCTACAAACACAGAAAAGACAAAACAAACATAAGACTACATCAACTACCCAGCTTCACACACCTACTCCAAGAGGAGGCATAGAAAATCATCATCTATCAAATTGGGGAGGAATCAAGATGATAATTTGGATAGATTTGATGATATGGTTCAATATTCAGAGGAAAAGAATGATCAAGATGAAAATATTGCTCAAAACAGTACTGAAAGAAAAAGTGGGGAGACAGAGCAAATTAATCTTGAAGTTGAGCATGAGGATGTAAAAAGTGGTGATACAGAAGAAATTGATTTAGAAGGAAATAATGCTCAAAGTACTTTTGTTGAAAATACTGTTGTGCAAGGTACTGCTGAACATGATATTACTGCTGTTGGAACTTCTGTAGCTGGACCTTTTACAAAGAATTATGAAGCTGAAGCTGGTCCTTCCACTTTTATACAGCAAAAAGAAGAAAGAGTACATACTGCAAGTGATGATGAAACAATTGCTCAAGTTATGATGAATTTAAGGAGACCTACTGGAGGAATACATATCCCTGAGCCTGCACAAAAAGATGATGAAAGTACTTCTAAATCAGAAAAACTAGATCAAAAAGTTAAAGGGAAAGGGATAATGATTCAGAAAGATACTAAGAAGAAAAAGAAGAAATTTTCTATTGCTCAGATTAGAGAATTAGAGACTACAGATGATTTAGATATTGCTAGAAGGCAACAAGCTGAATATGATGTTGAGTATTTGGAAGAAGTTAGTAGGCCAATTACAAAGAAGCCAATGACCAAAGCCCAGGAAAGAAATTGGATGATACAGTTCTTAAGAAAGAAGGGATACAAGAATTTACATTTGAAAAGGTATCCAGAAGTGAAAGCTCTGTGGGATAAAGTACAAGAAGATATCAGAAAAGAAGTAGAAAACTTTGTGCCCATGGAAGTTGATAGAAAGAAGAAATTAGAAGATATCAGTAAGGAAGAAGCTGAGCAAAGGAGATTGAAAAGAAAGAAATTAGCTGAAGATGATCAACTGTCAAAAAGGCTGAATTTCGTTCATGAAGATACAGTTGATGAACTCAGAAATTACTTCATAGTTGTTGATTTTGAGAACAAAAAGATTGAAGATTCTGGAAAGAAGTCCAAGATAATCTCATTTTCTGTGGTTGAATCAAAAGAAGGGAATTATTTTATGATCCACAGAGAAGAAGAAAGCTTCACAACATTCAATATGTTATGGGATTTATTGCACTGTATTACAAAGGCAGATTTATATGACTTATATGTGCATGTGCAGACATACTATGCAGAGATTGAAGCTTCAGGAGTGGGATTAGTTTTGCTTGCAGACTTATTTACCATCTGGGATACTGAAGAAACAAGTGTTGATCCTCTCTGGAATGATCAAGAGAATTGGGAAATAACAAGATGGAGATTCTTTGAGTCATCAGGAGTTCATACACTAGAGATGGAAGATGTTACTATGATTCATATGTTGGCTGAGAGGAGATATCCATTGATTAGAGAAATTATGCTCAGAATGCTGGATCATGGAATGGAACTTGAAGATGAATCTGAAGTAGCTTGGGATGTTATCAAGCTATTTATCAGATGGGTCAAGTCTGAATAGTAATGTTGCATAATACTGGTATGATTTGTTTTGTAAAATAAAGTATTTTTCAAAGTACTGCAAAAACAAACAGTATTTTAATAAAGTACTGCTTGCTGATATAAACCAGTATAAGTCCTTTAAAATAAAAATAAAATGTTTTGATGTTTAAAAGAAAAGAGGATTTGAAAAGAAACACATGGTGTTAGTATTTATACTGCACAACAAATGGTAATCAACTCACCATGTTTAACAGACAAGAAAGAGTTTGACTCATCATGAGGGTACGGCTCTGATGTGATAATCAAATCCGTTGATGGTTGATAGTTTACCAAAAACTATATGGTTATCAACTCACCATACTCCAAGTGATTAAGAGTTGGCTAGTCCAAAGCAAACGGCTATTGGTAAAGACAAATCAAATCCGTTGATAGCTGATGATTGGCTAAAAATCATAATTTTCAATGATTCACCTCTCACAGGAGTTAACACACCTGGAAGTGATGAGAATAGTATGAAACTTTTAAGATTTGATGATCTTTGTACCAAATGTTTGTTGAGTTGCTGAGAAGATACCATTAAAGATAAAATGTTGATGAAAAGTACTTTGACACATGACAAATAGAAGAAAAAGGAATAAAGAAACAATCTCTCTGAATGATTGAAGATTTGAAGATAAAAGATAACAAAGAAACTTGAAATCAAGCAAGTAGAGTTCAAGTTTGGGGAGGATTGTTGGGATATGAAATATCAAAGTACTTCTGGATGTCAAAGTACTGCTGCATGAAGAATAAAGTCAAAGTACTGTTGAAGGAAAAAGTCAAAGTACTGCTGTTATTGATGAATGCTTAATGTATTTCGAAGGAAACAAGGAGTGATGTGCAATATTAGATAAGGATTAATGTGTAATATTAAACGAATATTCTAGAATTAGTTAGAGATAATGACTTGTCGTTCAAGGATTATATGTTGTAAACCGACTTAAGGTTATCTATATAAAGAGCCTTAAGAGGTATTAATCGATATAAGTTTTACAAGTCTTAGATAAGTTTTAGAGTCGATTTGCAATACATCTTCTTGATTGGTGACAGGTAGAGATGCTTGTTGAGCAAAGCAAAGAACATCTAATATCAAAACAGGCCTAGGTTATGATAATGATAGTAATGAAGGCATTCCATTTAAGGGCAAGGAACTAAATCTTACAGTAGATACCTCCACTAGTGATGAAGAGTTCATAAGTTTAGATGAAAATACTTCTAGTGATGAGGAATCCCCTAGTCCAACACCTCCTGAATTTAAGAAAGAAAAGGGATATAATGCAGTTCCTCACCCCCCAGGTAGCTTTCAACCACCTAGAAAAGATGTTGACTGTTATTGTGTAGATAATCTAGAGTTTAGGAAAAAGCTTAAAAGTAAATTTAACCCTGAAACTTTAGAAAAGTCTGTTGAAACACCTAAGGTAGAAGAGACCAAGTTTTCAAAACAAGCAGTACCTTCAAACTCTTTTCGAAGTACTGCTGATCACTCAGCAGTACCTCAAAGAAAATTCTTTCAAAATACTGCTAATTTTAGAAACACTTATGGAAGGGGATTTGGGGATATTGGTCCAAAGGTGTGTTATGTTTGTTATAGTCCTCATCATTTGATTAAAGACTGTGATTATCATTCAGAATACCTAAATAAATATCCAAAGACCAGAACTGCACAACCAAGTCATAGGGAGAATAAGCCAAGGGACAACAAACCAGTTTGGAACTATACAAATAGGGTCAACCATAGTAATTTCTCAAAAGACTATAGGTATCCTCATCAGAAAAGGTCATACCTCAAACCCTCAGTTTCTTCACAAAGTACTGATAGAAAGTTCCCTAATGTTTCTAGCAAACACTCAAGTGTAAGATCTAGGATGTACAATCATTATAACCCTAGAAAGCCTTACAACACAAGAAAAGATGCTAGGACACAGAACCCAACTCCTAAAGTTACAACTAAATGGGTTAAGAAAGAAAGTACTGCTGGGGTAAGACCAGTACTTTCAGAGGTTAAGGGTGAAAAAGGGACAATTGATCTTGAAAAACCAACAGTTTTGGAAACAAAAACCTTAATTCTTGATCATGCTTTCAAAGACAGTGGTGATTACATACTCAAAATTTTTGAGTATGTCACTCCACAAGGGGAACACAAGTCAGTAATGGCTTGGGTTCCTAAAAATAACTAACCTATTTCATGTGAATGCAGGGCAACCCAGAGGAGGAGCTTAAAGATCATCTTATAGTAGATAGTGGTTGCTCTGGCAGTATGACAAGAGAAAATGAGCTCTTGTCAGATTTTAAAGCTTATTTTGGAGGAAAAGTTGCATTTGGGAATGATCCTGATGGAGGAAGGATTACTGGCAAAGGAACTATCAAGGCAGGAAACATTGATTTTGAAGATGTTAGATATGTGAAGGAGCTCAAATTCAATCTTTTGTCAGTCTCTCAGATTTGTGATAAGAAGTACCCTGTGTTATTCTTTGACACAAAATGTCTTATACTTTCTCCTGATTTCAAGTTAGAAGATAGAAACTTGGTGTTGCTGAGAGCACCAAGAACTAATGATGTGTACAACATAGACTTAAAGAATGTAAATTCTGCTGAAAGAGCAACATGTTTGATTGCAAGAGCATCTATGGAAGAAGCACATCCATGGCACAGAAAATTGGGGCATGTCAATTTCAAGAACATCAATAAGCTGGTCAGAGGTAATTTAGTTAGAGGTTTACCTTCTAAGACATTCAAGAATGATCACTCATGTCTTGCTTGTAAGAAGGGTAAAGAACACAAGGCTTCTTGTAAGAAGATTGATGAGAAGACCATTAGAGAACCTTTGGAATTGCTGCACATGGATCTGTTTCAGTTGTTAGTCTGAACAAGAAGAAGTACTGCTTGGTTGTAACAGATGACTGTAGCAGATTTAGTTGGGTATTTTTCTTATGCTTTAAAGATGAAACTTTTGATGCTATTCATGATCTTATAATAGCACTTGAAAATCAGTTAAGACTCAAGGTTAGAGGCATTAGATGTGATAATGGGACTGAGTTCAAGAATCAGCTTATGGATGAATTTTGTGCCAAGAAAGGAATTAAAAGAGAGTTCAGTATTGCTAGAACTCCTCAGCAAAATGGAGTTGCAGAAAGAAAGAATAGAACTCTTATAGAAGTAGCAAGGACAATGCTTGCAGACTCTCAACTACCTGTTCCATTCTGGGCTGAAGTTGTAAGTGCTGCTTGTTATGTGTTGAATAGAATATCAGTGACTAAACCTCAAATGAAGAAACCTTATGAGTTACTCATGGGAAAGAAGCCAAGCATCAAGTTTATGAAACCTTTTGGATGTCCCCTAACCATCTTAAACACTGCTGATAATTTGGGAAAATTTGATGGGAAGTCAGACGAAGGATATTTATTGGGATATTGTACTAATAGCAAAGGGTTCAGAGTGTACAATAGGGCTACCAAAAAGGTTCAAGAATGTCTTCATGTTGATTTTCTGGAAGAACAAAAAAATTCTAAAGGTAAAGGTCCTGATTGGATGTTTAATCTTGATTTAATGTCTTCATCAATGAATTATGTACCTGTAAGGGAAGAAAATCAAGTTGCTCCCACTGAAGAAGAAGCACAGTACATTGTTCATGATGTTAATTTAAGATCTGAAGATGAGCCAAAAGATAATGCCAATGATGAAAAGAAGAGTACTTTTGAGCCTCAAGGTACTGCTAAACCTAACAGTACTGTTAATCCTCAAAGTACTGTTCCACCACAAATACCAGTATCTGCAGAAGATCAAGCCATTCACGATGAACTTTCTAGGATGCTTCTTCAAGAAACAATGGCTAAGTCGTATGATGATGAACAAAGGAGAGCTTATGAAGCAGAAAAGAAGGCAAAAGAAACAACCAGTACTTTACCTCAAAGTACTGCTAATCCATTTGAAAGTACTTTTCAACCTTTGGATACTTCAAATTGGATAAATACTGATGCTGTTACTGATTCTAATTTGCCTGACTTAGAAGATACTGATGATCCAAACACTATTACTTTAGAAGACACTGATGATGAATTGGATCAAGAAGGCATTTTCTCAAATTCTAATGAAGATCCTGATATAACTAATTTGGAAGATAATCTTGAAGTCTCACCAACTCCTACTCTCAGAATTCATAAAACTCATCCTGTTACCAACATTATTGGACCCTCATCTTCAAGGGTGCTCACAAGGACTAAGGCTAAGAATATGTCTCAACAACATACTTCTTTACTTAGTTTTATCTACAAGCAAAACAGGGTGAATCACAAGGATCAGAAGTTGTGTTTATTTGCTTGTTTTCTATCTCAGGAAGAGCCCAAGAATATCAAACAAGCATTAGCAAAGGAAAGTTGGGTGTCAGCAATGCAAGAAGAACTCCTACAGTTTAAACTTCAAGAAGTTTGGGTATTATGTGATTTACCTGATGGAAAGAAACTTATTGGAACTAAATGGGTCTTCAGAGTAAAAAGAGATGAAAGAGGGAATGTTATCAAGAACAAGGCAAGGTTAGTGGCTCAAGGATATAGACAGGAAGAAGGAGTAGACTATGATGAAGTTTTTGCTCCTGTCGCAAGGCTTGAAGCCATCAGGCTATTTTTGGATTTTGCATCCTATATGGGATTTCCTGTATATCAAATGGATGTTAAAAGTGCTTTTCTATATAGAAAAATCACAGAAGAAGTTTATGTCAAACAACCTCCTGGTTTTGAAGACCCTGCACACCCAAACAAAGTCTACAAGGTAATAAAGGCTCTGTATGGCCTACATCAAGCTCCAAGAGCATGGTATGAAAGACTTTCCAATTTTCTACTATTACATGGTTATAGAAGAGGAGCTATTGACAAGACTTTGTTTATCAAGAGAGATAAGAAGGATATCATGCTAGTTCAAGTGTATGTAGATGATATTATTTTTGGTGCTACTAAGCAATCTATGGTGAAGGAATTTGAAGATCTTATGCAGAAAGAGTTTCAGATGAGTTCCATGGGAGAATTTATATTTGTCAAGATAAATATGTTGCAGATATTCCTAAGAGATTCACTTTCACAACTGTTAGGCCTACATCTACACCAGTGGATACTAATAAACCTTTGGGAAAAGATGAGGATGGAGAAGATGTTGATGTCACACTATACAGGTCTATGATTGGATGTCTCATGTATTTAACTGCATCAAGACCTGATATAACTTTTGTTGTGAGCTTATGTGCACGACATCAAGTTAATCCAAAAGTATCTCACTTGAATGCTGTTAAGAGGATTTTTAGGTATCTTAGGCAACAACCTAAGCTAGGATTATGGTATCCTAGGGATTCACCTTTCCATCTCCAAGCCTTTTCAGACAGTGATTATGCTGGAGATAACTATGATAGAAGATCCACAACTGGAGGATGCCAGTACCTTGGAAGCAGATTAGTGTCATGGCAATGTAAGAAGCAAACAATTGCAGCAACTTCTTCTACAGAAGCAGAATATGTAGCTGCTGCAAGTTGTTGTGCACAAGTACTTTGGTTACCGAATTAGCTTTTGGATTATGGATTCAATTTCAAGAATACTCCTATCAACATTGATAATGAGAGTACCATCTGTATTGTCAAGAATCTAGTCTGTCATTCCAAGACCAAGCATATTCAGATTAGACATCACTTTATAAGAGATTGCTATGAACAAAGGCTTATCAATGTGGTTAAAGTTCATACTGATGATAATGTAGCAGATTTACTCACAAAGGGCTTTGATGTTTCAAGATTTACTTTTTTGGTTGTGAGTATTGGCATGATTAATATGTAAGCTATTTTTGAGGGGAGGCATAAGTAGTTATTAGTTAGTCATTATTTGAGGGGAGGCTACATGTATCATTCAAAAGAAAGGATTTTATTCATTATTCAAGAAAGATCTTACAACCACCATTCAGAGTTCATACATCACCATTCTTATCAACCTACAGCTACAAACACAGAAAAGGCAAAACAAACACAAGACTACATCAACTACCCAGCTTCACACACCTACTCCAAGAGGAGGCATATAAAATCATCATCTATCAAATTGGGGAGGAATCAAGATCATAATTTGGATAGATTTGATGATATGGTTCAATATTCAGAGGAAAAGAATGATCAAGATGAAAATATTGCTCAAAACAGTACTGAAAGAAAAAGTGGGGAGACAGAGCAAATTAATCTTGAAGTTGAGCATGAGGATGTAAAAAGTGGTGATACAGAAGAAATTGATTTAGAAGGAAATAATGCTCAAAGTACTTTTGTTGAAAATACTGTTGTGCAAGGTACTGCTGAACAAGATATTGCTGCTGTTGGAACTTCTGTAGCTGGACCTTCTACAATGAATTATGAAGATGAAGCTGGTCCTTCCACTTTTATACAACAAGAAGAAGAAAGAGTACATACTACAAGTGATGATGAAACAATTGCTCAAGTTATGATGAATTTAAGGAGACCTACTGGAGGAATACATATCTTTGAGCCTGCAAAAAAAGATGATGAAAGTACTTCTAAATCAGAAAAACTAGATCCAAAAGATAAAGGGAAAGGGATAATGATTCAGAAAGATACTAAGAAGAAAAAGAAGAAATTTTCTATTGCTCAGATTAGAGAATTAGAGACTGCAGATGATTTAGAGCTTGCTAGAAAGCAACAAGCTGAATATGATGCTGAGTATTTGGAAGAAGTTAGTAGGCCAATTGCAAAGAAGCCAATGACCAAAGCTCAGGAAAGAAATTGGATGATACAGTTCTTAAGAAAGAAGTGATACAAGAATTTACATTTGAAAAGGTATCCAGAAGTGAAAGCTCTGTGGGATAAAGTACAAGAAGATATCAGAAAAGAAGTAGAAAACTTTGTGCCCATGGAAGTTGATAGAAAGAAGAAATTAGAAGATATCAGAAAGGAAGAAGCTGAGCAAAGGAGACTGAAAAGAAAGAAATTAGCTGAAGATGATCAACTGTCAAAAAGGATGAAGTTAGTTCATGAAGATACAGTTGATGAACTCATAAATTATTTCAGAGTTGTTGATTTTGAGAACAAAAAGATTGAAGATTCTGGAAAGAAGTCCAAGATAATCTCATTTTCTATGGTTGAATCAAAAGAAGGAAATTATTTTAGGATCCACAGAGAAGATGAAAGCTTCACAACATTCAATATGTTATGGGATTTATTGCACTATATTACAAGGGCAGATTTATATGACTTATACGTGCAAGTGCAGACATTCTATGCAGAGACTGAAGAAACAAGTGTTGATCCTCTCTGGAATGATCAAGAGAATTGGGAAATAACAAGATGGAGATTCTTTGAGTCATCAAGAGTTCATACACTAGAGATGGAAGATGGTACTATGATTCATATGTTGGCTGAGAGGAGATATCCATTGATAAGAGAAATTATGCTCAGAATGATGGATCATGGAATGGAACTTGAAGATGAATCTGAAGTAGCTTTGGATGTTATCAAGCTATTTATCATATGGGTCAAGTCTGAAGAGTAATGTTGCATAATACTGGTATGTTTTGTTTTGTAAAATAAAGTATTTTTCAAAGTACTGCAAAAACAAACAGTATTTTAATAAAGTACTGCTTGCTGATATAAACTAGTATAAGTCCTTTAAAATAAAAATAAAATGTTTTGATGTTTAAAAGAAAAGAGGATTTGAAAAGAAACACATGGTGTTAGTATTTATACTGCACAACAAATGGTAATCAACTCACCATGTTTAACAGACAAGAAAGAGTTTGACTCATCATGAGGGTACGGCTCTGATGTGATAATCAAATCCGTTGATGGTTGATAGTTTACCAAAAACTATATGGTTATCAACTCACCATACTCCAAGTGATTAAGAGTTGGCTAGTCCAAAGCAAACGGCTATTGGTAAAGACAAATCAAATCCGTTGATAGCTGATGATTGGCTAAAAATCATAATTTTCAATGATTCACCTCTCACAGGAGTTAACACACCTGGAAGTGATGAGAATAGTATGAAACTTTTAAGATTTGATGATCTTTGTACCAAATTGTTGCTGAGTTGCTGAGAAGATACCATTAAAGATAAGATGTTGATGAAAAGTACTTTGACACATGACAGATAGAAGAAAAAGGAATAAAGAAACAATCTCTCTGAATGATTGAAGATTTGAAGATTAAAGATAACAAAGAAACTTGAAATCAAGCAAGTAGAGTTCAAGTTAGGGGAGGATTGTTGGAATATGAAATATCAAAGTACTTCTGGATGTCAAAGTACTGCTGCATGAAGAATAAAGTCAAAGTACTGCTGAAGGAAAAAGTCAAAGTACTACTGTTATTGAAGAATGCTTAATGTATTTCGAAGGAAACAAGGACTGATGTGCAATATTAGATAAGGATTAATGTGTAATATTAAACGAATATTCTAGAATTAGTTAGGGATAATGACTTGTCGTTCAAGGAATATATGTTGTAAACCGACTTAAGGTTATCTATATAAAGAGCCTTAAGAGGTATTAGTCGATATTAGTTTTACAAGTCTCAGATAAGTTTTAAAGTCGATCAAAGTTAATAAAGTAGTTAGGGATTGTTAGTGAATCTGTGTAACAAAGCAGGTTCAAAGTTTGATTAATATAAAAGTTCTTCTTAAGCTTTGTGTTAGTAGATTCCGCATACTTTACAAAGTAAAACAGTGTTTCAATATTAATAGTGGGGACAATGTTCTTTTGCCTAATTTACTTTTACATTCTTTTGCCTAATTTACTTTTACATTCTTTAATTGAACATTGGGGACAATGTTCATCCTAAGTGTAAGGGGAGGGTAAATGATGATACCTTATAGAATACACTTTCACTTGAGTTTGTTTGTTTGATGGTAGGTGTGTAATAAAACTAAGAGAAATACTTGTTAGTGTAATTTTAGCGCCAACTTTAATTTTTTTTACAACATTTAGGAGTGAAACTTTAGCCTTAGCAAGCATCTCATGGATAGGAGATTGTATGACTAGCACAAAACCGTGCCATTCAGAAAAATTTTCCACCCAAATATGTGAGGTTCGCCTTTAGATTTGATAGGAAAAGCATTTACTATTAGTGCTTATGAGTGTACCGGTAGCATTTAGATTCTAGAACTTGCGTTAGTGATGCATCCCGAGACCGCTAGTGACACTACATTTGTGTAGTAGGATTTACTACATGATAACAGGCATTAGGATCACCCTTGTGTTAAACCCGTATCATAATTACTTGACCATTTAAGTCATATTACTTGGCTAGTAAAGTCAATTAATTTTCCCCACACCTTATCGTTGTACTCATTTTTAGTACACGAAACCCCTGGTACACCCCTCCGAGCCTATCTTTTCGTTTCTAACTTTAAGCATCTTACTTAAAGGAAGAATTTGTTACAACCCACTTAAATGTACAACCAAATCGCCTTAGCCTTCCGTGTATGCACTCATCATTAGTGCATTATTGTTATATGTTTAAACCCCTAGTTAATTATCTAATTGATTACATGGTTGCTAAGTCGAGTCATATCTTGTACATATTGTTTTGGGACGATTGGGACTCATGGGTAAAGTACTTATGTTATGGAGTAATGGGGAAGAACATCATATATTACCCCCATATATGCGTTAATCTTAAAAAGTATTCCAAGTGTTTTGATTATCTTGATTCGAGTAATTAGAGTAGTTTATTGTAAAGTATGTAAAAATTCAAGTGTAAGGGGAATGTACATTCCCTATGATGTATTATTTTGGATAGTAAGGTAAGAGTGTATGCAAATAAAAAAAAAAAAATCGAAAAAATTAAGAAAAAAAAAATAGAAAAAGAAAAGAGAAAAACATACGGACTACCATCTCGTTTCATTCTATGTTTATTTTATGTTTTTGTTATTTTTCATTTATTATCTTAAGTCGAGTCTAGTCTTGACTTAGCAACGCCATATTGTACATGTAATTAACCAAGATGATTAACTCGCCACCAGTAAAGATTGCCCATATCCAACAAAACCGTGTATTCCATATCCCTACACCTAACGTTATAACCCTTTGAAAGACCTCTTTGATAGTTTATCCTAGGTGGTTACGCCATGTGGTGGAGGTTTGATCATTTCCCTAGCCTATGGTAATCTATTTTTCTATGACAGGTAGTGAGAGATGTTTTACATTTCCATATTGTGATATATACTTTATTACACTCGAGAGATGTGAGTGTCTAAACACTATTTGTGAGGTGCTAGTGTATGACCTCCGTGCTTGTCTTTTGTCTTTAGTGGAACGATTACTTGTTGTAATTACTTTTATATTAGTGTTAAATGACCCATAACTTGTATTTTGATTAGAATAAAAGAGCATTTGCTTGAGGACAAGCAAATCTCAAGTGTAAGGGTATATGATGAGGCGAAAAATGATCCGTTTTTAGGGGGTCATTTAAGCCCGGATTTGAATTTATTTAATCAAGTATTGCCCTAAATCGTTCCTTTTGTGATTTTAGGTACTTTTGGAGTGAATTCTGGAAAAGGAAGCATTTTGGACATTTTTGGAGCATAAAAGTGAAGAAAACGGCAAAGTCTTAATTTTCCTTACTGGGAACAGTACCTGACGGCGTCAAGAGTCTCCATGTGACGGCGTCAAGAGTAAACAAGAGGTGGAAGTGGTTATGATCCTGAGAAAACGTG
The DNA here is from genome assembly GCA_030686995.1 of Artemisia argyi. Lineage (NCBI taxonomy): Eukaryota > Viridiplantae > Streptophyta > Magnoliopsida > Asterales > Asteraceae > Artemisia > Artemisia argyi. Next base: position 37,597,145 of record CM060697.1, read on the forward strand.
ACAGCGTCACCCAAGGCCGTCACGTGTTAACTTGTCAAAACTGGCGCGCGGAGTAGCTGATATTGTTTTGGTCATAACTTCTGCATACGAACTCGGATTTAGGTGATACAAAACCCACGCGAAGAGGACGAAGAAATATTCGATTTGGTGAAAATGGCGGGCTGACGCCATCATGTGTTAAAGATGACGCCGTCAAGCCTTGCCGACAGAAAACTTGCCTATAAATATAACATCATTACTTCACTTTTTGTAAGCCCTAAACCCTAAGGTCGATACCTGGGTTTAGGTAGGTGTTTTTCTAGCAACTTAGAGGGTTTCAATCACTCTATAAACATCATGTATTGGTTTGTTGATTCTATCTTAATCATGTTTTCCATTATCATTGTTGCTTGCTCTTGTTTGATGATGTTTTGCTAATTCACCTTGTGTCTACTTATGATTGTGTGAAACTTGTATATAATTGATTAGATCTTATTGATTCCTTGTTGATGTTTTTGTCTATCTTCATCGATTAGGGTGTGACACTTCGATAGGTCTAATTGGTTTAGTTTATAATTCTTGATTCCTATTGTCTCTTGTTTGGTTGATTGTATTCGATGTTAGGCTTAAGAAAACTGGCAGACTTCCATACGGTAACATGCTTGAACGTATTAAGAAACATGAACCAATGCGTACTAGGTTATTATGGTTGTATTTAATGCATGAGCGAATTCTAATGATCCCATGTTAGGAGCTTCTTGCAGGCTCGACATAGGAGTGAAGTAGGAGCTTATATAGTTGGGGAAGTACGTACGTCACCCCACGAATGGTATTAACGAATACAACCCGTCAATTAAAACAAGGTGTAACAATTCAATAGGTAGAATTGGATAGCTAGCAAGGAGTAACATATCATAGGTAGACATGCTTCACTTATCTTGTAGAACCTTAGTTTATTTTTCTTGCACATTAGTTTAATTAGTAGCTTTTGGGTTAGTTGATTAACGACTAATTCCGCCCCTCCTCCCAAAACCCGAGATTTTTACTTGCTTTTCATAAAATATAAAAATACAAAAAGAATCATCCTTCACCTTTAGACCTAGTTAGATTAATTTCAATCCTAACGACACTATTCCTGAGTTGAACAATCAATCCCCCGGTACTTGTCACTATACTATACTACAACGATCAGGTACACTGCCTGGTGGGGGTTGTAAGCTTCTCGAGATCCCTTGAGAGGTAAAGCCTGGTGCAATTCCCACACATCATATGTCCATTACTTTTGAGAAAATGTCCACTAAACAAAGGCGATGTCAAACCATTCAGTTGCAAGTCCCGCCCATACAAGACTTGTAACCTATGTTTTTACATTCCATTGCATAGAAGATAATACGGGTAGATACGTGTGGAATGGAAGTTTTAAGTAATTCTAAAATAGTCCATACTTGGCCAGTATCACGAACTTTTAACAATGAAGGTTTCAGAAGAAAACTTTGATGAATGTAGAGAAATTTGCTGAACTTTGATGAATGTAGAGAAACTTCAGCTTTTGTAGACAATGGATTAGTTTGTCCTTTAGAAATCTCATACTTCTATTTGGAAATCAATAGATTGTGATGGGTTTTTGATATCATATGAAATGATATTGATGAGGTGATGGAATAATTCCAGAGACCATTGCGCAAATCACAATGTCTCAGAAGTAAATTAGACCATTGTTTCATAATGTCTGGGAAGTAGATTAGACCATTGTGAAATTCACAATGTCTAAGAAATGATAGAGAGATCATTGTGTAACTTCACAATGTCTTGAGAATTAACTGAGACCATTGTATAAATTACAATGTTTGAGAAATAGGAAAGACCATTGCAATTAGTTACAATATCTTGGACATAAAATGTTGGAGTAGGAACATGATTGGGAGAATGTGGTTGTGTCGAAATGCCCTAGAATATGCATACGCAGACATGTCTAGTCCATTGTTTAGATAAAATGATTGAAAATAAATCGAGTGTATATATCAATATACCAGTATTTTTGTGTAGCATAACATGTCTAAAAGTCACATAATCGTCTGGAGGATGGAAGGCACGGAGAGCGGAAGGCTATAAAATGTTTTTGTGTGGAAATGGTTATAGTTTACGTCTCAATTAGATCTGTTTCTCTATAACTGTGGCTCTGATACCAATCTGTAACACCCGTAATTTTGTAATACGCAGCGGAATTTAAACTGGGTGTTACTTCATGGCACAACAGTTATAACAATAGAAAACAAAATCTAATTGAGTCGTTTTAAAAGACTTATCATTCAAATTATATAAATATCAGAGATTACAAAATAAGGTCCCAGATGGTTCCATGTTTACAATTTACATTAAATGAGTTTTCGAATGATAATAAAATTTATAGCCCTTTTGAATATTCGTGCTTCTCCGTGCCAGCCTCTAACATCATGGACCTGAAATACATGCTTAGACTGTCAACACAAAGGTTGAGTGAAACTCATAGAGTTTATTAAATTGATGAACACAATATATTGGTAGTGTGAGTTAATTAGACTCATAGTCATAGTTGGAAAACAAAACAGTTATTATTATTCACTAAGCTCATGCAACCAACACGTTAACGGGTACCAATATCAATCGGTGGAGTTACCCCGGTAGGTACTTTGCCGTCATACCTAAATCTAAAATATTAGTGCATTTGTTTGAACGCATTTGGTCAATACAAATGGGATTCGTCAATCCCAATAGGCCTATTCACAATATTCGCGCTCACTACTAATAGTGATTAAATGGTTCATGATAAGGGGTCTTGGATTGGCAAGGATGGTACTTAGTAATAATAAAACAGTCAGATAGCATACAATTTCAAAGCATTGTGTTCAGTTTAAAATAGCATGTATCCCCTCAAGGGTTTGTAAAACAATTAAGTAATGAAAAGTGGGGCTATGAACTCACCGTGAGTTGGATGATGTTCAAGAATATAATGAAATTGCTGGATAAGCCGGGAAAACCTCTACGTGCAAACTAGAACAATTGTTGCAACTTAGGTTGGAGTAATTTCTAAGAAAACATAAACGTGCCTATATATGTCTTGCATGTTGTTCATGATGTAGTACTTAGTATATAGTGTAAGTCGTTGTATAAAAATGGTTTATGAAACATGTATAGTTGGTATATCTCATACTACCGTTCGGGCCATCATAATTCATAGGTCATGCAGTAAATGTTCGAGGAGCTAGGACACTTTAATTCGTAAATCCAACAACTTGTCGATCCGTTTACCCAAATGAAACCCCTCACATGAAGCTCCCTAGTGTTGTAGTATTTGATAGAAAATATATGTTTTTTATCTTTAAAAGTTAGATGTCCGAATAGTTGAATAAACTTAGGGAAGTTTTATTTTAAATGAAGATTGTTATCTTTAATGAGTTTATTAAGCCTAGAATGGATATGATATTACTTGTAAAGTCTCATGGTCATTGGATGGAGTAGATCCAAATTGGTTGATTATGTTACGACTAACACCTTAGTTCATGTTTTCGACTTAGAAAGCCATAAGGTTTTTAGCCGTGGCTTTACCGTGACTTTGGTCATGGCTACCATGGTCTTGAGACTCATCCTTAGCCTTAGCCATGGCTGTGGTCTCGGCTTTAAGGTCATTAGACCTCTTGGTTTTACTTAGCTATAACAAATACATGGTCATTTGGGTATTAAAAATGGGCTATTAAGAATTTGAAGAAAAATATCACAAGTTATGCATTTTCATGGTTCAAGTTCCTTTGTTCTTGAATGAAAACCTCGTTCCGGACAACTTTCATGTTTTAACTTTTTGATGAAACGAATCAGAAGGGCCTCGAAAAAATCCGGATTTCAAAGAGAATGCTGTTAGGCAGTTTCGGGTCTTTAGGTTTGCTAACTTCTTTTGGCCTTAACTTTTGACTCGTATACTCGTTTTTGATGATTCAAATTGCTATGATTTCCTGTTTAAGTCCTCTTTAACATTATGTAAGTTTCTAACATCATGGTTATACTATTTTGGTCGAATTTCATAATATATGTCACTAGTTTTCTTGTTTATGTCTATATAGCTAACATATGGTTCCTTTAACTTGTTTTAATGATTTTTATACATCATGAACACAATATAAAGACCATATATAGCATAAATTAAGTATTAGAATCATGTAAATGATATTGAGCAAGAGAGTGTGTTAGGGTTTCTTACAACTTTTGGCTTTCTAAAGAAAGGAAGTTAAGAACAAGGATTAGGACATTGATTGAACTATTTCTCCACACTTCTAGCAATCCTTATACACTCTTGTATTCTTGAAGGACTTTGTGTTGAGATCTTAGGAGACTTGAATGGATTTAAATTCTAGAAGAATCACCAAAGATTGCAAGGATTTGGATGTAATTTACTTGTAGCTTGAATTCTTGAGATAATACTTGAAATATAAGATCAAATGAAGAGAGTATGTGTTCTTTATGGTGGTGAACGCCCAAAAGAGGAGGGTAGGGGGTTTTATAAGTCCTAGAGGAGTTTAGTTTATAAGAGTACATGGCTTAGAATGGAACATGTAACAATTCGCAATTTCAGGTTAATTACCATTTCCGGAAAATTTCACTATTCACTTTTACTATTCATTTTTCCCGAAACTTTCCCGAAAGTTGATTTTTATTTGATATTCTCGAGTGATAAATCATTTCCATGGCAAATTAAATGTTTGACATTCGTCAGATCATTTTCGTGAAAGTTATTAAGGAATTACACGTTTTAGGGTAAAACGTCATTCAGAAATTCTACGTACAACGAAACTCGACCGCGTTAAGTGACCCCGCATCAGAAAAATGTTTGACACACTCATGATTTATTTGAGAATTAATCGTGACTGAGAAAAACATGACCAAAGACTTCCCAGCAGGTCACCCATGTCGGTACTAATCTCACATGAGCACGCTTAACCGAATGGGCGATTAACCGTTAGACCACAAAACGAGTTTCTAAGACATTTTGAGTTTTCAAAATTATTAGAAAAAGTCAACATAATTTTCCCTCCTCCTTTGACCAAAAATCATTCCTTGATGTTATAAGTCATTTCGTGATTTTTAGGCTTACGGTTTGATGTCTAAAAGACATTTAACACCAACCGACACTAGACTGAGCCCAGTCTAGACATTATAAGTCATTTTAAATCATTTTTATCACATTAGAAAAGTAACATTTTACTTTTCTCAATTTTACGCAATATTCGTACATTTTACGAATTACGCGTTTTAGACCCGTGTTTCCAGTTTTTAGCAGGGTTTTAGCACCCGATAGAACCTACCACTCATTTTATATTTTATTATGGACTATATGGACATATTTAACAATACTTTCAAGTTCCATAATTTTACGACACCCGGTTTTACGTTTTGAGGCTTAATCATTTACGATTGGCATTTCCCGGAGTCAAAACTAACTAGATATCTTGGATAATATCATCCAAAAGCCAACTCTTGCTCTCCAAGTTCATGAACCGCCATAAGGGGGGGGGGTTTCACACTAGGTGGCTTGATCTCAAGCTTAAAGGCCTTAAGATTAGTACATGTGTTCACCTTGGTCTCCAAGGTGTTGACTAGTCCTAGTTTCTAACCTCCTCAAGCCCATATAAATACCCCCTCCCCTCCCTTGTTGCCGTCCACTTCCATACACACCAACACCATTCCATTTGCTAATTCTCTTCCAAGTTTCATGCATGATTCAAGTGATTCTTCAAGGTTGAAACCCTAGATAGGTTATCATTCATCAAACACTTCCATAACCTCATATACTTGGTGATTTCTCTTGAGTTTAAATCCACTCAAGTCACCTAAACCTTCATCATCCATCTTTCAAGAATACCAAGGGTAGAAAGATTGCATGAAGTGAAGTGGGTTGAAGCAAGTCTATCAAAGTCCTATCCTTACATGTTAACTTCCTTTCATCTTTGAAAGCCAAAAGTTGTGAGCCAAACCCTAACTTGATTCTTGTTAAATAATCATGTTCATGTTATTTACATGTTATTCTTGCTATATTATGTCTTGTAGTTATGTCCATGATGTATAAAAGTGAGCAAAACAAGTTATTGTTATTGATTGACAAGATAAGTTACTAAAACAAGTAAACTAGTGAATTTCTTGGAAAACCACGACCAAAATGGTAAAAATATGATGTTGGATCATTACATATTACAGTAGAGGACTTAACAAGGAAACCATAGCAATTTGAACCACCTAAAACGAGTATACGAGTCAAAAGTTACGCCCATTTGAAGTTACCAAAGTTTCCGGCAAAACTGCCAAATACCATTCTGATCAAATTTGGGTTTTGAAAGTCCCACTTCTGGTCCGATTCATCAAAAAGTTAAAACACGAAAGTTGTCCGGAACACCGTTTTTGTTCAGGAACAAAGAAGCTCGAGACCTAAAAACACTTTTCGAGTAATAAAATTCTTCAAATTCTAAACAGCCCATTTTTAGGCGAAAGTCACAAGATTATGGTTATACTTTGAAATGAACAAGAGGTCTTATGACCTATAATCAAGACCACAACCATGGCTAGAGCCAAGGTTGTGTCTCATGACCTTGAAACAAGGACCAAAGGTCATGGCTAGGCCATGACGAAATGACCATACCAACTTTCATAGGCGTAAACATGAAACAAAGAGTTGACGAGAACTTGAACAAGCAATTTGGATCTACTTCACTTAAAAGGGAACCATGAGATATTACCAAGAGAAAATGGTCATACAAGACTTATGAAACATACCCTAATAACAATCTTCATGTACTAATAAACTTTCCTAAGTTTATTCAAATATCGGACATGTAACCTTTCGGATCAAAACTTATATCTATATATTTCATCAACTACTACAATAGTAGGGAGCCTCATGTGAGGAGTTCATTATGTAAGCCGTCGAGTTGAGTTGTGGATTTACGAGTTAAAGTGTCCTGGCTCCTCGAACGCTTACTAACATGACTTCTGAATTATGTCGGCCCGAACGGTAGTAAACGATATACAAAACATACATGTTTCATGAATCTTTTCTTTCAAGGACTTACAATATACATCATACCACATTATGGACTATAATGCAAGATATATATACAGGCACTACTTCATATTCTGTACTCAAATCCTAAGTCGCAACATTCGATTATAGGTTGCTCGTAGAAACCTTCATGATTCAACCGTTACATTCATTACTTGCTATCTTACTTAAGGTGAGTTCATAGCCCCACTTTCCATTACTTAATTGTTTTACAAACCCTTGGGGGGAATACATGCTATTTTTAACCGAGCACAATGTTTTTAAATTGTATGCTTGCCTGATTGTTTTATTATCACTAAGTACCAACCTTGCTAAACCGAGATCCCTTATTATGAACCATTTAATCACTAGCAATAGTGAGCGCAAATATTGTGAATAGGCCTATTGGGATTGACGAATCCCATTTGTAGTGAATACATTCATACAAATGCATTAATATTTGAGACCTGGGTATGCCAGCAACATACCTACCGGGATAAAACCGCCGATCGATATTGGTACACGTTAACGTTTTGGTGTCATAAGCTTAGTGTATAATACATTTTATGGGCGTATAACAACATAGCCTACCTATTTTGCTTTCCAAACATTGGTGTGAGCCTATAACTCACACTACCAACATATTGTGTTCAAACATTAAACAAACTCTATGAATATCACTCAACCTTTGTGTTGACCTCTCAAGCATGTATTTCAGGTTCATGACGATCAAGGATGGCACGGAAGGACACGGATACTCAAGAGGGCTATAAATTTACTTATCATTCAAAAACTCACTTAATGTGATTTGTAAACATGGAACCAATTGGGACCTCATTTTGTAACCTCTGATATTTATATAATTTGAATGATAAATCTTTTAAAACGACTCAATTGGAGTTCGTTTTCTATTATTGTGACTATTGTGCCGTCGAGTAACACCCAGTTCGAATTCCGCTGCAACCATGAATTGGGGGTGTTACAGATTGGTACCAGAGCCATGGTTATAGAGAAACGGGTCTAAGTGAGACCTAAACTATAACTACAATTACAAGCAAAAACATTTTTATAGCCTTCCGCTCTCCGTGTCTTCCATCCTCCAGACGATTATGGACTTAGTAAGCATGTTATGCTTCACAAACATATTAGTATATTGATATATACACACTAGGCATTTTATGCTACATGAACACATATAAGTATATTGATATATACACACTAGGCATTTTATGCTACATGAACATATTAGTATATTGATATATAAACTCGGTTTATTTTCAATCATTTATCTAAACAATGAACTAAACATATCCGTGTATGCCTATTCTAAGGCATTTCGACATAGTCACACTCTCCCAATCATGTTCCTACTCCAACATTCATTTTTCAAGACATTGTGAGATACAATGGTCTCATTCATTTTTCAAGACATTGTGAGATACAATGGTCTCATTCATTTTTCAAGACATTGTGAGATACAATGGTCTCATTCATTTTTCAAGACATTGTGAGATACAATGGTCTCATTCATTTTTCAGACATTGTGAGATACAATGGTCTCATTCATTTTTCAAGACATTGTGAGATACAATGGCCTCATTCATTTTCCAAGACATTGTGAGATACAATGTTCTCATTCATTTTCCAAGACATTGTATGATACAATGGTCTTAATCATTTCTCAAATATTTTGAGTCACACAATGGCCTAACCTACTTCCCAGACATTGTGAATTGCACAATGGTCTAACCTACTTCCGAGACATTGTGTTTTGTGCAATTGGTCTCTAGAATCATTCCATCACATCATCAATATCATTTCATATGATATCAAAAACCCATCACAATCTATCGATTTCCAAACAAGAAATATGAGATTTCTAAAGGATAAACTAATCCATCACCTACAAAAGCTGAAGTTCAGCTTTACATTTATCAAAGTTTTCTTCTGAAACCTTCATTATAAAAGTTCGTGATCCTGGCCAAGTATGTTCTATTTTAGAACTACTTAAAACTTCCTTTCCATACGTATCTACCTTTACTACCTTCTATGCAATGGAATATGAAAACATACGTTACAAGTCTTGTATGGACGGGACTTGCAACTTAAGGGTTTGACATCGCCTTTGTTTAGTGGACAGTTTCCCGAAAGCAACGGACATATCAAAAGTATACCTAGTTTAGGTATTTGAAAATTTTATCGAACCTTGGCTAAATATAGACTAGTCACCTATATTTAACCTAGGGACAGTGGAATATAGTCTGACTAACTATATTCGACTTAGAATTTTCAAATACTGAGAGTAGTTGTACTAGGGTTATGTTTAGATTGATTTCCTACATGAACACGATAAACCACCAGAATACATTAAAACAATCTAGAGACACGATAGTGTCTTACCACTCAGTGAAATCTTAACACCTTATTTGTATGATCTAACTTCATTCTTGAAAGTTTTCATTTATGAGATAATCCGAACTACTATCCTGGGATAGTTATCAATTATTCTCTTCATCCTGTAGAAGTACCATCCTGTTTAGGATACCATTCCATCATAAACTTTTAAAATCTCTTAAGATTTTCAAAACAAACTCAACATCTATACCTAAGAGTATTAATGTTAAGCATACACTACACACTTTTGTTCATCAACATATCATAACATTATCTTCACAACCGTTGGAACCACAAGCTCATTAACAGATCTTGATGCACTTTTAAAGCTCAAATCATCCTTAGTTACACCACAAGCACCCTCATCAGCTTTACAAGTTTGAATATTCATCTTGTACTTTTGGAACACCAGTATCATCTCGTAATACACTACCTTGTAACTCACCGACTAAGTATGAATGTTGTGTCGGGAATTCTTGAGTAGGATGATTTATAATGTCCTTATTTGAATGGATTGGGATGCCTTTTTATTTAAATAAAGAAATTATAAATCATCGAACCATACATTTATATTCCTTTAGTTACATTGTTTGGGATGCCTCTCTATGTAAATAAAGAATTATAAACAAGTAGGCTTATTTGTATCCGAAATAACATAAGTATGAAGTCAACCTACATTACATTGCTCGGGTATGGCTTGATACCTACATTACATTGCTCGGGTATGGCATGATACCTACATTACATTGCTCGGGTATGGCATGATACCTACATTATATTCGCCACAAGAAATCCTATCTTTTCACCAACATCGCTTCAAACCATGACATAAACACTAGGTACAACAACCGATTACCTACTAGACTATGATTGCGACTACTATCCCAATTTCCATTGATATTCCACTACTATATCAATTTCCATTTATTGGATTCCTATGTAAATTGCTATTGTTGTTCAACTGTTATATCAATTGCTATTGATACTTGACAACTATATCAATTTCCATTTTGATATTTAATTATATCAATTTCTGTACAACTACTATATCAATTTCTATTAATAATCGACTGCTATATCAATTTTCTTTGATATTCGACTATTATATGGATCTCTACTGATATTCAACCATGTTATCAATCTCTATTGACACACCATATTCTGAGACAAATCAAACTACATCACTAGTAATTCCAGACTTTGGTCCTCATAAGTAACCACACATCTTTATCGACACCACTCCAACATATGACACACATAGAACTTCGGGACGAAGTTCCCCGTAAGGGGTAGAGACTGTAACAATTCGCAATTTCAGGTTAATTACCATTTCCGGAAAATTTCACTATTCACTTTTACTATTCATTTTTCCCGAAACTTTCCCGAAAGTTGATTTTTATTTGATATTCTCGAGTGATAAATCATTTCCATGGCAAATTAAATGTTTGACATTCGTCAGATCATTTTCGTGAAAGTTATTAAGGAATTACACGTTTTAGGGTAAAACGTCATTCAGAAATTCTACGTACAACGAAACTCGACCGCGTTAAGTGACCCCGCATCAGAAAAATGTTTGACACACTCATGATTTATTTGAGAATTAATCGTGACTGAGAAAAACATGACCAAAGACTTCCCAGCAGGTCACCCATGTCGGTACTAATCTCACATGAGCACGCTTAACCGAATGGGCGATTAACCGTTAGACCACAAAACGAGTTTCTAAGACATTTTGAGTTTTCAAAATTATTAGAAAAAGTCAACATAATTTTCCCTCCTCCTTTGACCAAAAATCATTCCTTGATGTTATAAGTCATTTCGTGATTTTTAGGCTTACGGTTTGATGTCTAAAAGACATTTAACACCAACCGACACTAGACTGAGCCCAGTCTAGACATTATAAGTCATTTTAAATCATTTTTATCACATTAGAAAAGTAACATTTTACTTTTCTCAATTTTACGCAATATTCGTACATTTTACGAATTACGCGTTTTAGACCCGTGTTTCCAGTTTTTAGCAGGGTTTTAGCACCCGATAGAACCTACCACTCATTTTATATTTTATTATGGACTATATGGACATATTTAACAATACTTTCAAGTTCCATAATTTTACGACACCCGGTTTTACGTTTTGAGGCTTAATCATTTACGATTGGCATTTCCCGGAGTCAAAACTAACTAGATATCTTGGATAATATCATCCAAAAGCCAACTCTTGCTCTCCAAGTTCATGAACCGCCATAAGGGGGGGGGGGGTTTCACACTAGGTGGCTTGATCTCAAGCTTAAAGGCCTTAAGATTAGTACATGTGTTCTCCTTGGTCTCCAAGGTGTTGACTAGTCCTAGTTTCTAACCTCCTCAAGCCCATATAAATACCCCCTCCCCTCCCTTGTTGCCGTCCACTTCCATACACACCAACACCATTCCATTTGCTAATTCTCTTCCAAGTTTCATGCATAATTCAAGTGATTCTTCAAGGTTGAAACCCTAGATAGGTTATCATTCATCAAACACTTCCATAACCTCATATACTTGGTGATTTCTCTTGAGTTTAAATCCACTCAAGTCACCTAAACCTTCATCATCCATCTTTCAAGAATACCAAGGGTAGAAAGATGGCATGAAGTGAAGTGGGTTGAAGCAAGTCTATCAAAGTCCTATCCTTACATGTTAACTTCCTTTCATCTTTGAAAGCCAAAAGTTGTGAGCCAAACCCTAACTTGATTCTTGTTAAATAATCATGTTCATGTTATTTACATGTTATTCTTGCTATATTATGTCTTGTAGTTATGTCCATGATGTATAAAAGTGAGCAAAACAAGTTATTGTTATTGATTGACAAGATAAGTTACTAAAACAAGTAAACTAGTGAATTTCTTGGAAAACCACGACCAAAATGGTAAAAATATGATGTTGGATCATTACATATTACAGTAGAGGACTTAACAAGGAAACCATAGCAATTTGAACCACCTAAAACGAGTATACGAGTCAAAAGTTACGCCCATTTGAAGTTACCAAAGTTTTCGGCAAAACTGCCAAATACCATTCTGATCAAATTTGGGTTTTGAAAGTCCCACTTCTGGTCCGATTCATCAAAAAGTTAAAACACGAAAGTTGTTCGGAACACCGTTTTCGTTCAGGAACAAAGAAGCTCGAGACCTAAAAACACTTTTCGAGTAATAAAATTCTTCAAATTCTAAACAGCCCATTTTTAGGCGAAAGTCACAAGATTATGGTTATACTTTGAAAGGAACAAGAGGTCTTATGACCTATAATCAAGACCACAACCATGGCTAGAGCCAAGGTTGTGTCTCATGACCTTGAAACAAGGACCAAAGGTCATGGCTAGGCCATGACGAAATGACCATACCAACTTTCATAGGCGTAAACATGAAACAAAGAGTTGACGAGAACTTGAACAAGCAATTTGGATCTACTTCACTTAAAAGGGAACCATGAGATATTACCAAGAGAAAATGGTCATACAAGACTTATGAAACATACCCTAATAACAATCTTCATGTACTAATAAACTTTCCTAAGTTTATTCAAATATCGGACATGTAACCTTTCGGATCAAAACTTATATCTATATATTTCATCAACTACTACAATAGTAGGGAGCCTCATGTGAGGAGTTCATTATGTAAGCCGTTGAGTTGAGTTGTGGATTTACGAGTTAAAGTGTCCTGGCTCCTCGAACGCTTACTAACATGACTTCTGAATTATGTCGGCCCGAACGGTAGTAAACGATATACAAAACATACATGTTTCATGAATCTTTTCTTTCAAGGACTTACAATATACATCATACCACATCATGGACTATAATGCAAGATATATATATAGGCACTACTTCATATTCTGTACTCAAATCCTAAGTCGCAACATTCGATTATAGGTTGCTCGTAGAAACCTTCATGATTCAACCGTTACATTCATTACTTGCTATCTTACTTAAGGTGAGTTCATAGCCCCACTTTCCATTACTTAATTGTTTTACAAACCCTTGGGGGGAATACATGCTATTTTTAACCGAGCACAATGTTTTTAAATTGTATGCTTGCCTGATTGTTTTATTATCACTAAGTACCAACCTTGCTAAACCGAGATCCCTTATTATGAACCATTTAATCACTAGCAATAGTGAGCGCAAATATTGTGAATAGGCCTATTGGGATTGACGAATCCCATTTGTAGTGAATACATTCATACAAATGCATTAATATTTGAGACCTGGGTATGCCAGCAACATACCTACCGGGATAAAACCGCCGATCGATATTGGTACACGTTAACGTTTTGGTGTCATAAGCTTAGTGTATAATACATTTTATGGGCGTATAACAACATAGCCTACCTATTTTGCTTTCCAAACATTGGTGTGAGCCTATAACTCACACTACCAACATATTGTGTTCAAACATTAAACAAACTCTATGAATATCACTCAACCTTTGTGTTGACCTCTCAAGCATGTATTTCAGGTTCATGACGATCAAGGATGGCACGGAAGGACACGGATACTCAAGAGGGCTATAAATTTACTTATCATTCAAAAACTCACTTAATGTGATTTGTAAACATGGAACCAATTGGGACCTCATTTTGTAACCTCTGATATTTATGTAATTTGAATGATAAATCTTTTAAAACGACTCAATTGGAGTTCGTTTTCTATTATTGTGACTATTGTGCCGTCGAGTAACACTCAGTTCGAATTCCGCTGCAACCATGAATTGGGGGTGTTACAGAACAGATGAAAACTACTTGGAAATTTTTGGACCATAAGTCTTTCTATGGCTCTTAAGATAACACATGAATGCATAAGGTTTCCATGGCTCACCAAGCCACCAATGCCATGGTGATGCACCCCTTGGTCGTTCCTTATGATTCATATACGTGACTAGATGAGTTTTGATCATATCTTTCTTTTACGGAGTCATTTTAGTCCCGATAATCGCTAACGGTAAGCCGTTAAGTCACAAAACATAAAACCGGGTATCGTAAAAATATGAAACTTTCAGAAATAATTAAACTTATCAATATACTCATTATTATCTTATAAAAATGAGTGATAAGTTTAATGGGTCGTGAAAATGCTGTTAACGCTGGAAACGTATGTTTAAAACGCGTAATACGTAGAACGTACGAAAGTTGCGTAAAATTGAGAAAAGTAAAATGTAACTTTTCAAATATGATGATAATGAATTAAAATGGCATATAATGTCTAGACTGGGCTGAGTCTAGTGTTGGTTGGTATTTAATGTCTTTTAGACATAAACAGTAAGCCTAAAAATCGAGGAATGGTTTATAAAATCAAGGAATGATTTTTGGTCAAATGAGGAGCAAAAAATATGTTGAATTTTCCAAAAATATGAAAGCTTCTAAAATTATTATAAAATGTGGTGCAGGTATAGGCTAAGGCTGCGGATAAGTAAAAGTGCTTAAAACGCAAATTTCTGTTTTGTAAGGTAGAGGGTCTATTTTGTAACATTTTAACTTAATTATCAAAAATTCCCTAATTGATCATGAGTGTACTAAACATTAATCTGATGCGAGGAAAATTAGCACAGTTGGTTTTCGCTATGCGCAGGGTGTTTAAATGACGTTTAAACCAAACGTATAGTTTCTTAATAACTTTTACGAAAATGATCCGATGAGCGTCAAACTTTTATTTTATCAAGGAAATAATTTATCTCACGAGAATATGAAATAAAAATTTCAGAAATGAATAGTGAAAGTGAATAGTAAAAATTCAGCATTGGATAGTAACCTAAAAATGCGAATTGTTACAAGTCTTTTGTTCAAGACACTCATGTTTCTGATGGCTTTAATGTTTCTCCTGTTAGGCCCATCGAAGCTTCCAAATCAACAGGTATTCCTGCTAATGAAGCTGAGGACCCTGTTCCTCTCACAAATATTTATGCTTTGCTCGGCAGGTATATCAAACAAGTGGGAGCTTTGGAAAAAGAACTTAAAGATACCAAAGCAACTCTTGGTGGTCAGATTGCTGTGTTGACTAACAGGGTTCAATATTTGGAGGCTCAACTTGCTCAGAAAAGAAAGAGGAAACTTGTGGTTGATTCAGAGGATGAGCAGGAAGATGTGCAGTTTGAATCTCTTCATGTCTTAGCTGATGTGACTTTGGCTCAGCCACCACCTTCACCTGCACCTACTACTGCTGCAACTCTTAAGCCCCAGGTACCTATCTTATATCAAAGAAGGCAGCCCAGATCTTATATAGGAAAGAGATCAAAAGTGTCAGTTGATGCTCAGAATTTGGCTGCAGATTCATAGGAACTTCATAGTGACCTTATTGATACTGTTCCTGGAGATGCCACGCAAAGAGATGATGTTGTTGGAGCTCAATATGCTGATGCTGACATGCATGTTGATACTACTGATCATGTCACTCCTGGTGCTACTCAATCAACAGATACAATTTGTTAGCATTAGAAGTGTTGATCATTTATTAAATCAAAGTGAGATCTCAATGATCGTCCCTTAGGGGGAGATTGTTAGGATTAAAAGTGACGATCATTATTGAGTCAAATAATTAGTTAAATATATCAATGTAATAGTTAGTAAATGCTTGTTTATTATGTTTATGTGTATTATTCATGCTTGTATAAAGTCTAAGGGCTAGTTATGTAATATGGTCAAAGATATGTGAAGCCCTAGACTACAAGTATAAATACACATGTAAGGCCTCATTTTGAGGTTGGTTATCTTAGTGATTCATTTAGTGATTCATTTAGAATTGTATTTCTTTGAGATTTTCAAATCTTGAGAAAGAAAATTTTCGTATTCATTTTTTGGAGGGAAAATTTGAAATCACAAAAATTCAACCGAGAACATTTTTTCAAAATTCGCCAAAAACATCTAATCTTCAACAACAACCTTTGTTATCTTAAAAGATCCTAAGATCAACTTTATCACATATCGTTAAACAATGGAAATGAAAGAGCAGAAGGAAAGAGAGACGCAAGTAAGGATGAAGCTTGCAATGCACTCCAAAGAAAATTGTTTAATACATTTTGAATCAGTTAAGCTTCAATGTGTGGCCATCTCAGAAGCACGTCAACCATTATTTGGTTTATCATTTCTTAGAACTTTTGAGACACTCTTCAGATCTGAAATGGACTTTGTTACCTTCATAAGGAATCTTCAAAACAACATAGTTCAACTCGAAATGCAAATTGAACAGGGAAGTGATTGCATGGTAGGATTTAGAGAGCTCAAGACACAGTTAAAAGGGTTCATGACCATGGATTTTAGAGCGTTTAAGAATTCTTGGGATTATGCATCAGCAAGCAGTTTATGGAAAAAATACTTCACTAGCATAGAAGTTGAAGTCTTTAGAAATCAATTGCTTAATCATATGTACATACTGGAAACAGTGCTTAATGCAAGATCACTTCATCTGATGGAGATGCAGAAAAAGAAGAGGGATTCAAATGAAAAAGAAAGAAGCACTTCAAGGAATGAGATTGAGAAGCTAAAACGGGAAAAAGAGCAGAAGGAAAGAGAGATGCAGTTAAAGGAAACTGAGGTGATTAAAAAAGAGACAGAGAAAGATTTTCAAAAAGAAGATGAAACGGTCACTGAGGGTGATGCATCATATGATAGTTTGGTTTTCACGGGAAGTGATTCATCTTCAGAACAGCAGGTTGAAAGCAGCAGTCCTAGCTATGATTCAGATATTGATGGTACACAAAGGAATGAAGCTGTTTGGGACACCGAAGATGATCATATCAGACCTTCATCAGACACAGAGATATTGGCTACGGTACAACATTCACATGCTCATGATAATGGTGATATATTTGAGAATATGTTTGTTCATGATCAGACACATTCTGCGCATCCCGAGTCTATTAGTGACACTTATGTGGTGGAACAAAATGATAGTAATATCAATTTTGATACTCCAGATATGGATCCTAATATAGGTGAGCCTGCCCAGAATGGATCTTCTTATGAACAAGATCGTGCCTTATTTGCTTCATTAATCGATAATTTCAAACATGAACTTGAAAAGTGCAAAGAGGACAATTGCAAAGCTAAGCAAACGAATGTCTTATTGACAAAAGAGCTTGAGAGATTTAAGGAAATGGAAAAAGGTTTTCAAAATGTAACAAAAAGAAAAGCTGAACTTGAATTTGAAAACTCAAACCTTAAATCTCAAGCTCAAAAGTTTGAAATGTATGGAGAGTCTGTCAAACTACTTTTAAAAAGAAATGAAGAACTTGAAGTTGGTTATAGAGAAGCTGTTCTTCGTGAAAAACGTTCCATTCAAAATCTGGATACCCAAATGGTTGTTAACAACAGAAAGGTTCAAGCGCTTTTAAAAGAGAACAATGATTTAAAAAGTGAAAATTCAAAGCTTCAGAAAACCACATCAAATTTTGAGATTGTAAACACAAAACTTGAAAATGAAAACAAAGAGTTTTTGAAACGAACAAACGATCTTGAAAACAAACTTCGAAAATTGGGACAGACTTCTCAGACTATCAACATGCTGCCTACTAAAGATGAGGAGGTTGAGAAACAAACATCTGGGATTGGTTTTGTGAATAATGCTAATGTGGAAAATGAAAAACTGTGTGTTTTAAACAAAGCGAAAAAGCTGACACCTATTTTGTACAACGCTGAAGATATGGGAAATGAATTGTCAGATGATCTTTTGTTTGAGTCTCAAGATATTTTAAAATCTGAAGAAGAAAAACGTTTGAAAGTAAAACAAACAAAAAACCCACTCTCGTATCACGGCTTTGTGTATGGTGGTCTACAATTGAATGATATACCAAAAGAACCTTTCAAAAGAAAAGACACAAATGTGAAAAGATTTTTCAAAGAAGCTCAACTTGCTACTTATGATGCTACGATATGGCAAAATAAAGCAAGGAAACAATTTTGTAATCTTAAACATCACATTGAGCATACGTTAAAGGTCATTTGGTTTAAGCAAGTAAACATCGATAACAGCGTTTTCTCTAATCCTCTTTCTTCAGATGTACGCCTTAAGATTGAAGTCCAAAAGATTTTGAAAGATGAGATTGAACCTCATGTGAAAAATCTCAACTGAAGTTTTGAGTACTTTGAAAAACATCTTGTCACTGAAATGAGAGAAGATTTAAAGTACGTTCATTCTCTTGAAGACGAATTTGATGAAAAATGCTTAATACTTGACATTCAAAAGGAATTTTTCACAAATCAAATAGAGTCTTTCAAATCAAAATCTGTTTGCCATGAGAAAGTGAACGAGAATTTTGAACAAACATCTTCTTTGAAATCTGAAAATCTTTGTCTAAAAAAGAAAATCAACGAGCTTTCACAAGAAGCAACTGATGTCAAAGCAGAATTGTCAAAAAGAACTGCTCACTTTGAGAAACATCTTGCAATACTCGAAGCACAAAGTATCTCTTTCCAACTTAAACTGCAAGAGAAGAATGAGAAAATGTCTTCTGAAAACTCTTTGACATCAGTGCTTAAAGAAAAAGAAAAGATTTTTGAAGAAAAATGTGATGATACCAATATCAAGTTTGATTTTGACGAATTTGATACAAAAAATCTTGAATTGGAAAATGCTGTGGCATCATTACAAAAAGAAAATGAGCATTTGAAACAGACTTACAAAAACTTGTTTGATTCAATCAAGCGGTCAAGAGTTCAGAATCAAACTTCAAACAAATCTGACTCTCAGATCACACCAAATCATCTTTTTGAAAAAGAAAAATCTGTGCTTCAAAAGAAAATTGTTGAATTGGAAAAAACAGTTGCACAACAAACCAAGGAATTTGGTGATGCCAAAAATGATTTTTCAATCGAAACAGACAAATATGAAAAATATTTTGCACATCTTGAAAATCAAAATGCTTCTTTGCAAGAAAAACTGGTCAAAAGAATACAATGATTTGAGAACGTCATACAATGCATTAAAAGCGAAGTTTGATGTTCTTAACTGGTCAAAAGGAAAATCTCAAGTTTCAAGCGAGTCTAAACCACAAGTAAGTGTTTCGGAGAAGGCTTACACGGGTGAATCTTCCAAACCGTTTTCGAAAAAGGTTTCTCAGTTTACAACCTATTCTTTGCAAAAAGGAAGGAAATTTTCAAAGAGACCTAATTTTTCTAAAACATTTACTCCTCAAAAGGCTTCAAATGCAAGTGCTCATAAAGAAAAGAATCAAGGTTTTCAAACTCCATACTCTTGTTTTACTCCGGTAAAGCCAATGTGGAAACCAAAGTAAAGCCGTTCAAAAAATTTGAATTATTCAGACTCTGAAATGCTTCCGCTACAACAAAGGAATGGCTATGCTTTGAAAAATCCCAATTCTGGAAGGTTTCCATTCATCTCAAAAACGAATTTTCGAAATGAAACGCCGAGTTTCAACAATGGATGGAGAACTTCTTCTTCAAGTTTTAAAACTCCAAGAGAGACACCGAGTTTCTCAAACAAGTTTCAAAAGCAAAAGAGTTTAAATCACCGTTGATTCCACGAGCTTTATTTCAAAATGAAACACCGGTTTTCAGTCCTCGTTGGAATTCAACTTCTTTGTCTCGAATTGACACAACTTTCAAATGGATTCAAAATATGGTAAACCCGTTGGCCCCGTGCTTAAATGGGTTCCAAAAGTTGTTGTCTAATCTAAAAACATAATGGCTTTCGTATACTTCAGTATGAAACCCGGACTTCAAAATAATGACTTCTTAGTACTTCTGCTAAGAACTCGGACTTCAACATGATGACTTCTTAGTATTTCTGCTAAGGACTCGTTCTTCAAAGAAAGGAAAGTGCTTAAATCAAAACAAAGGTTTTACATATTCTTTGAGTACTTATCCTAAAAACATTATGGCTTATGCACACATAACAGTGTATAACCCGTGATTTTCAAAGAAAGGACCCTGTTGTACATTTATGTGCGATAATCCTAAATGATAAGAAGACTTCTCTCCAAAAAGCTTATCAAAGTCTTCTTAATTTTCTGAGCAAAATTTTTCAAAATATTTCAAAAGGTTATCAAAACTTTGTAGCTCAAGATATTACTCCCTCAAATCCTTAAAAGTTTAATTTAATCAACATGTTCTATTTTTGAGGGGGAGTAATATAAAGTTGTTCCAAACAGATCATGCTTAAAGGAAACAAATTCGGAAATATCATTCATCCATTTCTCCCATAAGCTATCCAAAAACAAAGGTTTTAATCAATTGGTATAAAAAATACCATGGATATGCTATTTTTGAGGGGGAGAAGACGTGATTAAAATGTGATCGTCTTGAATCTCAAAAGAGCTCGACTCAGATATGACCCAAGAATTGACGAAACAACAAAAGTTAGTAATCGAAAAGACTTATCCTCGATGGGTAATAACATCAAGTTAGTTACTAGAGCTAGTTGTCACCTTAAAGCTGACAATGAAACTCTTTAACTAGCCACGTAAGCGTGTCTCGAAAAGGATTTGTCTTAGCAGAAATGTACCATTTCGAGAAACTTTCTGTGGATATGACCAGGCTGGGTAATAACTTCAAGCTAGTCTAACTAGTGATGTAAGCGTGTCTCGAATTGGTCAGGTTCGCTGAAAGTGGATCAATTCTAAAAGTGCAATTTCCTCACGCATGTGCAAATTTCTTAACAATCCATGAGCACATGTGAAGGGGGAGTCCTTCAAATGAAATGCAAAACTCTCGAAGTGTTGACAAAGTATGTTTTATTATTATAAACACTTTGAGAGATTTTCACAAATGGTTTGATGGCAACAATAGGATAGTCATGAAGTTATAAGGTGACTAAGGTTAGGAAAAACCGTCCTATGATTCGCCAGATCCGGAGGGATCTACCCAAGGACAAATCCAATAGATTAGAATTAGAAGTCCTTAGGTATGATTGAAAAAAGGAGAAAATGAGAAAGGAGAAAGAAGGGGTTGAAGAATTAAAAAGAAAAGATATGAAAAAGGGTGAAAAGAAATAGCCTCCAAATGTTCAACCTTAGGGCAGAAACCGGGTTCAACTCATATGCTACTGGTTGTTACTAAAGTGACGCCGGTGTTGAAGACAAGACGTCATGGACCCAGTGACGCACTGCACTTAACCTTCTTAACCACTCAAGTTCTCTCAAAAGAGCTTGTTTCATTCTCACGGGGAACCAGTGTAATCTATCGACTTATCTCTTAGAGATGGTTGATATTGAAGCAGGAGACCCCTCCCTAGTCTCCGCATAGGAAAACCAAATTATGCACTTATCGAGTCTAGAGCCATGAGATTCATTAAAAGATCTCTTAGGATACACTTCCTATGAATACACTTGTGTTCGCCAAAAAGGACACAAGTTGTAAGAGTCTTTATGAGATCTACGGATCTTGCCTTATCTATCATGATGGTTACTATGTCTCAAACGGTCTACAGTTGTGGGGTGATCTCCAGCAACTCACCTGAATCATTGATGTACTTCGGTGGAACTAGTAAGCCCTTTCAAGGGTATCGGGTTCAGGAACGACCTTGGTAAGGATTAGAAGGAGTCTTCACACTATGCTGTTGACGATCTCTAATTCCGAACCTGTAAGTACCGGTTGATTTATTGCTAACTGTTTTATGCAGGTACTCATAAATGTTCCTTGGAGAAAGACCGTTACCATCACTCAAAGATCCACATGCTCATACCCTGCAAAGCTCCCTTCAAAGATCAAAGCAAAGCAAAGTTCAGAACGTTTCCAAGTCAAAGTCAAAGAATCTTCAAACTAAAGAAACAAAGATTAAAGTCAAAGAGAAGAGAACTTCACAAAGATTCAAAGTCAAACAAAGTATGAGCATATTGATCAAAGGCAAGAAAGATCACAAAGCATGATTGGAACAAAGGAACTAGCAAAACTATTACACAAGGACTCAAAGTTCAAGAGAACAAGCTTCAAAGATCAAAGATCAAAGTCACAAAAGAGAGATCTCAATGATCACCCTTAGGGGGAGATTGTTAGCATTAGAAGTGTTGATCATTTATGAAATCAAAGTGAGATCTCAATGATCATCCCTTAGGGGGAGATTGTTAGGATTAAAAGTGACGATCATTATTGAGTCAAATAGTTAGTTAAATATATCAATGTAATAGTTAGTAAATGCTAGTTTATTATGTTTATGTGTATTATTCATGCTTGTATAAAGTCTAAGGGCTAGTTATGTAATATGGTCAAAGATATGTGAAGCCCTAGACTACAAGTATAAATACACATGTAAGGCCTCATTTTGAGGTTGGTTCTCTTAGGTAATAACATTGTCTTTCATTTACACACACTAGGAGATCCCATCCACTCTCTCTCTCTACTTACTTTCTCTCTCTAGATCTAGCCTAGATTCACAAGTGATAAGGTTGTTCTACTGTCCTACACAATTGATGAGACGAAAAGTGTACCGCTTTTAGGGGGTCATTTAAGCCCTAAGTCGATATTATTAGATCAAATATTGCCTCAAATTGTTCCTTTTGTCATTTTAGGTACTCTGGAGAAGAAATCTGGAAAAGGAAGCATTTTGGACGTTTTTGGAGCCAAAAGTGAAGAAAACGGCAAAGTCTCAAAATCAAGCTGGAAACAGTGCTTGACGGCGTCACATATTGCATGTGACAGCGTCACGTTATGGGAAAAAAGGTGGATATGAAGTTTACACGAGACGCGCCAGAATCTTTTTGGGATTTAACACATGACTGCGTCACCAAGGCCGTCAAGAGCAAATTAAATGTGATGACCAAGAGTTGATTAACACATGACGGCATCAAGTATAAACCAGATGGCCATCTAGTGTACGTCAAATGCCGTCACGTGTTAATGGAGGCAGGCCATCACGTGTTAACTAGTCACAACTTGCACACGCGGTAGTTGTTATTGTTTTGGCCATAACTTTTGCATACGAACTTGGATTTAGGTGATTCAAAAGCCCACGCGAAGAGGACAAAAAAATCTTCGATTTGGTGAAAATGGCGGGCTGACGCTATCACTTGTTAGGGCTGTCGCCGTCAAGCCTTGCTGACAGAAACATTGCCTATACATATAACATCATAACTTCACATTTTGTAAGCCCCCCCAACCCTAGGTCCGATTTTAGGGTTAGGGTAGGTGTTTTTCCAGCAACTTAGAGGGTTTCAATCACTCCATAAAATCTTATACTGGTTTGTTGATTTTATCTTAATCATGGTTTCCATTATCATTGTTGCTTATTCTTCATTGATTATGGTTTGCTAATTCACCTTGTGTCTACTTATGATTGTATGAAACTCGTTTATAATCAATTAGATCTTATTGTGTTCTTGTTGATGCTTGTGTCTATCTTCATCAATTAGGGTGTGACAAATGCAATTAATCTAATTGGTTTAGTTTATAATTCTTGCTTCCTATTGTCTCTTGTTTAATTGGGTGATATCGACGTTAGGCTTAAGAAAACTGGCAGACTTCCAATTGGTAATACGCTTGAACGTCTTAAGAAACATGAATCGGATGTGTACTATGATTAATTGGTTGTGTTTAATGCATAAGTGACTATTGGGGAGGCCATGATATGATACTGGGTGTCTGTCATAGGAAGAGATAGAAGCTTATAAAGTTTGGGAAATTTGTACACACCCCCACGAATGGTATTAAGGAATTCAAACCGTCAATTAAAACAAGGTGTGAAAATTCAATAGGTAGAATTGGATAGCTAGAAAGGAGTAATATATCATAGGTAGATACGCTTCACTTCCATTGTAGAACCCTAGTTTATTTTTCTTGTACATTAGTTTAATTAGTAGCTTTTGGGTTAGTTGATTAGCAACTAATTCTGCCCCTTCTTCCAAAACCCGAGATTTTTACTTGCTTTCCATAAAATATAAAAACACAAAAAGAATCATCCCTCACCTCTAGACCTAGTTAGATTAATTTCAATCCTAACGAACACTATTCTTTGAGTTGAACGATCAATCCCCCGGTACTTGTCACTATATTATACTACAACGGTCAGGTACACTGCCTGGTGGGGATTGCAAGCTTCTCAAGATCCCTTGAGAGGTAAAACCTTTTGCAAGGTTACAAAACCACACATCAACAATCTTTGTTGCTTGTAAAGAATATATGGTGTCTCCTGGAGATGCTACTACTGTCCAAGAGACTACTGGAGTTACCAACCTTGAGTTTCGCCCATCTTCTATATATGCTGATGGACCCACAACTACTGATCCTCATACCAAGGGATCTGCTGATGTTACTATTAATCCAGATATCCAGGATTCAGTTATTGATAATATGCAAGGTGTTTCTGCTGTTGGAGATATGATGCATGAAAAACCAGTGACTCTGTCTGAGGAAACTTTTGATGCTGATCTTGTGTCAGAACAAGAAAAACTTGAGCAAGCAAGACTTCTCAAAGAATATGAAGACAGAAAGAGGAGTTCTAATTTGGCTCAAGAGCTTCAAGCCAAATAGGATACAGAGTTTCACCATGCCACAACACAGTATGTTTCTAGTTTGCCTCCTTCAAGACAAAGAGAATTGGATGCTGCTGTTGTAGATTTTGATGAGGCTGATTGGATGCACATTGGGAATCAAGTGGTTTCCAATCCTGCACTTGCTAGAGCAATTCTTGGAGATGCTGTTCCTGTTGAGGATTATGCTACAAGAATGGTTGAAGTTACGAAGCTTAGGAGGAAAGCAGAGGCTGAGAAGCAAGCCAAAGCAAAGAGGGATAAGCCTCCTACACAAGCACAACAAAAGAAATTTATGAGAGAATTTGTGAAGAGTCAGTGTAGTGCTGTGTATAATTCTACTTGGTCTAGGACTAAGGTCTGGTCCTCGTCAGATGATCAACTGATTCATCAATACAACTTAACTACTCCCCAAACCCTCACAGCTTCTCAAATGCCATTGTTTTTCCAAACGAACGCACCAATGAGGTCTTGCGTACAAACGATTTTTGGCTTGTCCAAAGTGTATGCAAGTTTCGCGGATTGCAAACTGGAGATCCAATTCAACATGTTAGGGATTTCTTGAAAATAGTGGACACCCTCCATGCGGATGGGGCCACTAGAAACATGTCC
This sequence comes from Artemisia argyi, assembly GCA_030686995.1. Taxonomy (NCBI): domain Eukaryota; kingdom Viridiplantae; phylum Streptophyta; class Magnoliopsida; order Asterales; family Asteraceae; genus Artemisia; species Artemisia argyi. Next base: position 37,622,638 of record CM060697.1, read on the forward strand.
CGATTACATTTCTTTCCTTTTATACTTCAAGAAAAAGCCAAAGATTGGTACGATAAACTTCCCTCTCAGTCCATTTTTACCTGGGAGCAACTTATCTCTAAGTTTTACGAGAAGTTCTTCCCAGCAGGAAAAACCTCAGCATTTAGGTATAGGATCCTCCATTTCCGTAAGGGAAAAGACGAACCCATCTGTAGATCATGGATTAGATTCAAGGATCTAATAAGACAGGTTCCCCATCATGGCATCGAGCTTTTTCTTCTTGTCTAAATCTTCTATGACAACGTCTCCCAAAACGACCAGAACGGAATCAATGATTCGAAAAAAGGGAAAATAGCCAATCTAAGCGCCAAGGAAGGGTGGAATAGGATTGAGGAATATGCTTAAGACCAGGATGATACCTGGTATGAACCCGATTCGACTATGAGTATATCCAAAATCGTACAAACACCCTTGCCTGAGAATCGGCTAAGAAAGCTTCACGAGAGGGTATCATACCTAGCAGGGTCGCGAACAGCTAAACGACTATCAAACCCATACTTGATTTGCGACGAATGTGGGGGCCCGCATGATGTGGAAGAATGCGAAGGAGAAACCACTACTGAACATGCGTACTTGTCAAGCCATGACATCTTCGATGATCCTGCCCTTTTGACTGTTTACCAAAACGATGATTTTACCCCTTAGGGAAATCTTGTAAGAAAAGAGGAGGGAGAGAAAGGTCCTGACTTCAAAATCAGGAGCACTTTTGAGGATGATCTTGGACACTTCACTCATGAAAAAGGCTTACAATTGAAAGGGCTTGACGTGCTCACCATTGAACAACAAAATGACATAGAAAAATGGTTCCAAGAAGTTAATGCCACCCTTGATGGCCATAATAAGCCCCAAGTAAGCCAAAAAGACCCCCTGCTCGCAATTACTACTCGAGCTAGAACAACAACCAAGGACCCTCCTTATCCAAACCAACATCCCGTCGTCGTTGAGCCAAATATTCCTCATGGGGAAGAAGGTGATGTGAGCAATGAGACTCCCGAGCAGCCCCCTCAGATGACCTCCTCTCCACCAGCTCCACCCAATCAACCTGTGAAAGTCCCATTTCCGTCCCGCCTCAAGAATCAAAAGATTGAGAATGTTAATAAAAGATTCTTGTCATATTTAAAGGATTCAGTGGTCACCATACCCCTCCTTGATGCATGCTACCATATGCCCAAATATAGCACATACTTCAAGAGATTACTTGCCAACCGAAAAAGACTCAAGGGTCTTGTGACTCTAGGGGAAGAATGTTCGGTGGTGACCCAACGAGGACTTCAGAAAAAGGTAGACGACCCAGGTAGTTTCACCTTGCCCTGCTCCATAGGATCTCTATCAGTAAAGAATGCTCTAGCCAATTTAGGGGCAAGCATCAACCTCATGCCTTATTCCATGTTCCTCAAACTAGGGTATTCTGGATTGAAACCAACCCGTATGAACATCCAACTAGCTGATAGATCAGTCAAATACCCCTTGGGGATATGCGAGAACGTGCTAGTTAAAGTAGGGAAGTTCAAATTTTCGGTTGGCTTTGTAATCTTGGAAATGGAGGAGGATGACCTAGTGCCCATCATCTTAGGCAGACCATTTCTTGCCACAACTCGTGCCGTCATTGATGTTCATGACGACAAGTTAACCCTGCGAGTAGGAGCCGACAGCGTAACCTTTGATATTAAGGATACAATGAACCTTTCTCTCGAAGCAGCTAACCGGCTATACTTCATCGGAGAGGTCGATGAATTAACCGATGTCATTGACAACTATGTTGATGAACAAATTGAAGAAGGCTGGTTGCGGGATGAGGCTTTCCTTCCGATAATTGAGAAGGGGAAGACAATGGGTGTTAGCGTAGTCTCCTTCTATCCCGGACGAGAAGCCAGTGAACCACTCGAGCTTCGTAAACCCGAAAACAAACTGAAACCCTCCATTATCGGGCCACCCAAGTTAGAACTCAAAGAACTCCCAAACCACTTAGAATATGCTTTCCTCCAGGGAGAAGATCAACTGCCAGTAATCATAAATTCTTCCCTGGAAGATGGGCAAAAAGATAAACTCCTAGGAGTTTTAAAGAAATATAAGGGAGTCATTGCATGGAGTGTAGCTGACATTAAAGGGATTGACTCGACCTTCTGCACGCATAAAATTCTTATGGAAGAGGATTATAAACCAACTGTGCAACCCCAGAGGTGAGTAAATCCCAACATTAAGGAAGTTGTAAAAAAGGAAGTCATCAAACTCTTAGATGCAGGGCTAATCTACCCAATTTTAGATAGTCCGTGGGTTAGTCCTGTACAGGTCGTACCGAAGAAATGAGGGATGATTGTGGTGAAAAATGACAACGGTGAATTGGTGCCCCAAAGGACAGTCACTGGTTGGCGTGTGTGCATCGATTATAGAAAGCAAAATGATGCCACCCGAAAGGATCACTTTCCTCTCCCATTCATAGACCAAATGTTGGAAAGATTAGTAGGGCATGAGTACTACTGTTTCTTGGATGGGTTCTCAGGGTATTTCCAAATCCCCATAGCCCCTGAGGACGAAGAAAAGACCACGTTTACCTACCCATATGGAACATTCGCGTATAAGAGAATGTCATTCAGGTTATGTAATGCTCCCGCCACTTTTCAGCGATGTATGACTGCAATCTTTCACGAGTTAATGGAAGACAACATGGAAGTTTTCATGGATGATTTCTCGGTCTTTGGGAACTCTTTCGATCGCTGTCTCGCTAACCTTGAAAAAATGCTCAAACGTTGCGAGGAGACCAATTCGGTCCTAAACTGGGAAAAATGCCATTTTATGGTAAAAGAAGGGATTGTGCTAGGACACAAAGTCTCAGGAAATGGAATTGAGGTGGACCGCGAAAAAATTAAAGTTGTATCTTAGCTACCTTATCCAAACACAGTCAAGGCAATACGTAGCTTCTTGGGTCATGCCGGTTTCTATAGGAGATTCATTAAAGACTTCTCTAAAATAGCTCAGCCAATGACTCAGTTGCTAGTAAAGGATGCCCCTTTCAATTTCTCTCAAGAATGCAAGGATGCATTCGATCGGCTGAAACAGGAATTCATGCAAGCCCTGATCATGGTTACACCTAATTGGGAATTGTCCTTCGAAATCATGTGCGACGCTAGCGACTATGCTGTTGGAGCATTATTAGGCCAAAGGCTTAACAAACTGATACGTGGGAATTGCACCAGGCTTTACATCTCGAGGGATCTCGAGAAGCTTACAACCCCCACCAGGCAGTGTACCTGATCGTTGTAGTATAGTATAGTGACAAGTACCGGGGGATTGATCGTTCAACTCAGGAATAGTGTCGCTAGGATTAGAAAGCCTAAAAACTAGGTCTAGAGGTGAGGGATGATTCTTTTTGTATTTTTATATTTTTATAAAAGCAATTAAAAATCTCAGGTTTTGGAAGAATGGGCGGAATTAGTCGCTAATCAACTAACCCAATAACTAAAGATGCAATCAAAATAAAATAGCAGAAATGAAAATAAAGCTAATTACTAATATGGTGTAAACAATAATAGGGAAAGTTGTGTTTACTTAGGTTTCATTACTCCCTAGATATCTTTTACAGGTTGATAATTTGTTCCAATTGCATGGATGACGGGTCGTATTCCTTAATACTAGTCGTAGGGCCGTGTACAATATTCCCTAACTCTATAGGATCCTACTTCACTCCTATGTCGAGCCGTTAGAAGCTCCTAACATGGGATCATTAGAATTCTCCTACGCATTAAATACAACCAAAAATCATAGTACACCTCTGATCATGTTTCTTAAGACGTTCAAGCATGTTACCAATGGAAGTCTGCCAGTTTTCTTAAGCCTAACATCGAATACAATCATCCGTAACAACTATAAACAAACAATCAACCCATAATAAACATCTAGGTTTCACCACATCTAAGCAAACACACAAGAGATCTAGCCAAGCATGTTAAATTCAAGACAAGTGTAAGATATATTCAAGCAATACATAGACATATTGATTGAATTGAAAGAGTACTTATCTCAATTGAACATGAAAGGTTTCAAAGGGTAAAAACCCTTGAAAAAGCTGTGAAAATCGGACTAGGGTTTATCTCCAAAGTTACACCTTAAAAGTTACACACTAATGAATGAAAATTGCAAAACTATATATAGATTTTATAGGGTGACGGTGTCAAGAAGAAAATTCTGACGCCGTCAACTCGCCGCCCATAATGAAATCGGATTGCCTAGATCCACTTTTGACGCCGTCATGTGTAATTCTACTCTGGGCCGTCACTAACAATTGGACCATGACGGCCTATGGTGACGTCGTCATCTCCATAGTACAAAACTCTTCTGGATTGTCACAGACTTTATCCACTTCCACCTCTTGTATTACTCTTGACGCCATCATTAAGAAATTGGTGACGCCGTCAGGTACTGTTCCCAGCAAGGAAAATTAAGACTTTGCCATTTTCTTCACTTTTATGCTCCAAAAACGTCCAAAATGCTTCCTTTTCCAAAATTCACTCCAAAAGTACCTAAAATGACAAAAAGGAATGATTTAGGGCAATATTTGATCAAATAAATTTGAATCCGGGCTAAAATGACCCCCTAAAAATAGTTCGTTTTTCGCCTTATCAAATACCCTTACACTTGAGATTTGCTTGTCCTCAAGCAAATGCGCTTATATTCTAATCAAAATACAAGTTAGGGGTCATTTAACACTAATATAAAAGTAATTACAACAAATAATCGTTCCACTAAAGACCAAAGACAAGCACGGAGGTCATATACTAGCACCTCACAAATGGTGTTTAGATACTCACATCTCTCGTGTGTAATAAAGTATATATCAGAATATGGAAATGGAAAACATCTCTCACTACCTGTCATAGCAAAATAGATTACCATAGGCTTGGGAAAGGATCAAACCTCCACCACTTGGCGTACGCACCTAGGATAAACTATCAAAGAGAACTTTCAAAGGGTTATAACGTTTGGTGTAGGGATATGGAATACACAGTTTTGTTGGATATAGGCAATATTTACAGGTGGCGAGTTAATCATCTTGGTTAATTACATGTACAATATGGCGTTGCTAAGCCAAGACTAGACTCGACTTAAGCTAATAAATCAAAAATAACAAAAACTTAAAACAAACATAAAATGAAACGGGATGGCAGTCCGTATGTTTTTTCTCTTTTCTTTTTCCATGTTTTTCTTTTTTTTTTTCTTAATTTTTTGATTTTTTTTTTATTACTATTTTTTTTTTTTTTTTTTTTTTTTTTTTGCATACACTCTTACCCTACCATCCAAAATAATACATCATAGGGAATGTATATTCCACTTACACTTGAATTTTTACATACTTTACAATAAACTACCCTAATGACTCGAATCAAGATAATCAAAACACTTGGAGTACTTTTAAGATTAACACAAATATGGGGGTAATATATGACGTTCTTCCCCATTACTCCATAACACGAGTACTTTACCCATGAGTCCCAATCGTCCCAAAACAATATGTACAAGATATGACTCGACTTAGCAACCATGTAATCAATTAGATAATTAACTAAGGGTTTAAACATGTAACACTAACGCACTAAAGATGAGTGCATACACGGAAGGCTAAGGCGATTTGGGTGTACATTTAAGTGGGTTGTAACAAATTCTTCCTTTAAGTAAGATGCTTAAAGTTAGAAATGAAAAGATAGGCTCGGAGGGGTGTACTAGGGGTTTCGTGTACTAGAAATGAGTACAACGCTAAGGTGTGGGCAAAATTAATTGATTTTACTAGCCAAATAATATGACTTAAATGGTCAAGTAATTATGATACGGGTTTAACACAAGGGTGATCCTAATGCCTCTTTTCATGTAGTAAATCCTACTACACGAATGTAGTCTCACTAGTGGTCTCGGGATGCATTACTAACGCAAGTTCTAGAATCTAAATGCTACCAGTACACTAATAAGCACTAATAGTAAATGTTTTTTCTATCAAATCTAAAGGCGAACCTCACGTATTTGGGTGGAAAATTTTTCTAAATAGTACGGTTTTGTGCTAGTCATATGACTCCTATCCATGAGATGCTTGCTAAGGCTAAAGTTTCACTCCTAAACGTTGTAAAAAAAAAAAAAAAAAAATTTGGCGCTAAAATTACACTAACAAGTATTTCTCTTAGTTTTATTACACACCTACCATCAAACAAACAAACTCAAGTGTAATTGTATCCTAAGGTATCATCATTTACCCTCCCCTTACACTTAGGATGAACATTGTCCCCAATGTTCAATTAAAGAATGTAAAAGTGAAATAGGTAAAAGAATGAAATCAAATACTCTCCCCTGATTCGTTCGGTGTGGATAGTGTGGTAACAAGGTTAGATCTTCCTCCAAGAAAATGAACAATCAAAGCTTCCCTTCCAGAAAAATAAATCATCTTCTTGTCATATGTAACCTGTTAAACATGAGAAAACAAACAAGGCAACCTCGCGTAAAATCAGCGGCAATCTATATATACTAACAAATCCTATAAAACAAATTAAGATATAATGCATGTGGAATGAATGTTTGCAGATTTCCTGGAGTTTATAAAGCTAAAGAATTAGCAAAAACTTTAAGACTCCGTTAGAAAAACAAAACTAGCAAAATTTCAAGAATTTTACACATGACGCTGTCAGAAGTGACCTACAGAAATCTTTACGTTAAGTTTCCGGAAAATTTCTGGAAAAACTTATGTCCTACTTCCTGGAAAATCCTGCAAAACATCATTATGACTCGATACAAGCATTTGACTCTAACAAATACTAATACATATGTCCATTTAATATTGTGGAGAATCATGATCAATTTTGGTTCTTAAAAACATATTTGGGGTTTCCCCTTACACTTATCTTTTTTCAAAATACCTTTATATAAAGTTAAGACGAAGTTAAACGACAAATTAAAGCATGTTCACAATTTTGTTTTGAAACATGATCTACCAACAATAAAAACAAAGCATGCATACGGAAGCAAATAACAATCAAACAATTAAAAAATACACAAAACATGGGTTGCCTCCCCAGAAGCGCTTTCTTTATTTACGAGTCTTGTAGCTAGACTCAAGGTCATGGGCTATCACGTTATATGGGTGAGATCCTCGTTAAGGACATCTTTGGGATCAAACTTGGGTTTCAACTTCCTATCGGTTTTCTTAGTACGGTATGACCTTTCTAACTTTTCTCCATCCGGATCATATAAAATCATCTTCATATGCCATGATCTGTCACCTTCCTTAGGTGGCTTATCCCACCTCCATTTACACTTATCCCCTTATCTCTTCCACTTGTTCATCTCTATGTTAATAGGCATTATGCATAAAAATTCAATCATTTTCCTAAAGACTAAGGGATCCTCAAAAGGGTCTAACTCCTCATCTCTAGCTATGAGTTGTTCCACCGAATGTGTTTTATCGATGAAGTCTTTTTATAGATAGAATGGGCGTTGAGGTCCTATAAAGTTTCTTTCTATCCAAGGTCCATATCTAGATGGTCTCCTATTCATTTCTACCCAATGCGGTGTCGGTTCGTCCTCACAATCGTAGCTATGCTTCCTAACATCATAAACCGACCAAGTATCGCCCTCTCCTACCGCTATCTTAGACTCCTTAAAATCTATCATGGCACTAGCGGTTGCTAAAAATCCTCTTCCTACTAACAAGGGGCATGTAGTATCACTAACCATATCTAGGACGTGAAAATCCGCTAAAATAGTTAACTTTCCTACGTGAACCACTACATCTTTGATCATTCCTACCGGATGAGCAATACTTCCATCCGCTAGACCAATTAGTAATTCCGTCTCCTCTAACTTTCCTAGCTTTAGAGTGGTAAAAAGGGATAAGGGAATCAAGTTAAAGCTTGATCCTAAGTCGGCTAGTGTGTCAAAAGCTTCGGATTCTCCTATCTTACAAGGCAAAACAAATATACCCGGATCATCAAGCTTCTTAGGTAACTTGTTTTGAACGAAGGCGGTCCCATTTTTACCCAACTTAAATTTCTCATATTTTTCTAGTAAAGCTCTATAGTAGGGAGCACGGGCTAAGACATCAATGACGGGGCGTTCAAGGTGGAGCTCCTTGAATTCATCATCAAGGTCTTGTGTAGGAGGTGTTTCAACTATGTTATTGACCGGTTTGACATCAGATGTTTTATTTAATTGGTCCTTTTGAGGGGTTTGGGTTTGCTTGAAACACGTGCTCATAGATTTGACCGAGTAGTATTGTCGACAAGAAGTAGGTGACGAAACCGATGATATGGAATTAACGTTTAGTTTCGGGTTCTTGACCGTGTCGCTTGGGAGTGCTCCCATTTGTCGGTCATTGAGGACTTTCAACAATGTGTCAATTTTGGTGGTCATCTCGCTTTGCTTTTGTTTGAAATCGGCTTCAAACTTAGATATGCGAGCTTCTTGAGATGCCATAAAGTTGGACATCAATCCTTTAAAATTATTGGTACTACCATAGTTATTGGTAGGATTGTTGTTAAAAGTACGGTTAGAAGATGGACCGTTTGGTTGGTAACGATTAGGCGGATTGGAAGAATTGTTTTGGTTTTGTTTCCACCTAAGGTTCGGGTGATTTTTCCAAGAAGGGTTCTAGGAATCACCGTAAGGGTTTGGCTCAGGTTTGAAAGTGTACCACTTATCTCCCGCTTCGTCGGTACGTGAGGATGCGTAGTCCGCAAAAGCTTGTCCGGGGAGTTCCACGCAATCACGAGTGTCATGGGGACTACTACATAATTCGCATGAAGAAGTGACTTTGTTCACTTGGCTTGAAGGCTTGGGAGCTTCGTAAGATTTCATGAGAAACTCGAGTTGGTCCTCAAGTTCCATGATCCTACGGTCGGGAGTGCTAGAATTGTTCGAAGGCAAAGATATTGCCTTGACCGTTTTGTTCAAATCACGGCGATCATTCCAACTTTTGTTGTCATAGAGAGCAAGATCTTCTATGAGTTCCCATGATTCTTCCGCACTAAGATCATGTAGCTTGCCACCGGCCAATTGGTTAATGGTTCGCCTTGTGGAGTGATTGATATGGTCATAGAAGATTTAGACTTGGAGCCAAAGATCTATGCCATGATGAGGGACTTGTTGGAGTAAGTCCTTGAAACGAGTCTATGCTTTATATAGAGTTTCACCTTGACGTTGTTGGAACATCAAGATATCATTTCTAAGCTTGGTAGTTCTCCCAGTGGGAAAAATTGAGCTTGGAAACGAGTGGTGAGATCATCCCATGAGGTGATGGATCCCGTGCGTAAACTTTCAAGCCATTGACTAGCTTGATCACGTAGAGAGAATTGGAATAGGCATAATCGGGTCGACTCTCTAGTTGTAACATCAAGGTCTATAGAATCTATGATTTTATGGAAATCCTTGAGATATTGATTAGGATCTTCGGAACAATGTCCATGGAATGCACATCCACTTTGAACCAACCGGATGGTGTCGGATCGCAAGGGGGACACATTGGCTCCTTGAGTGAGCTCAATAGTGTTTCGGTAGCCTTGGTGGCTAGGACGGGAATACTCTCCTAGGGTTCGGGGCCTAAGAGGTTGGTTTGCTAGTGGTGGGTTTTGTGGGTGGTTTTGTTGTGGTGGGTTGATGGGTTCAAAGATGTTACCACCTTCCATGATGTCGGATGGTAAAGGTTACGAGCAAAGACACAAAGAAATAAGATAGACTAAAGAAAACCTAGAAATAAAAATAAAATCTTACTAGAAAGGAATCTAGCAAGTAGACCTAATAAAAAGAAATCCTAACCTAGACAATAACTATTCCACGGGCTGCGGCGCCAAAAACTTGATACGCGGGAATCGCACCAGGCTTTACCTCTCGAGGGATCTCGAGAAGCTTACAACCCCCACCAGGCAGTGTACCTGATAGTTGTAGTATAGTATAATGACAAGTACCGGGGGATTGATCGTTCAACTCAGGAATAGTGTCACTAGGATTAGAAAGCCTAAAAACTAGGTCTAGAGGTGAGGGATGATTCTTTTTGTATTTTTATATTTTTATAAAAGCAATTAAAAATCTCGGGTTTTGGAAGAATGGGCGGAATTAGTTGCTAATCAACTAACCCAATAACTAAAGATGCAATCAAAATAAAATAACAGAAATGAAAATAAAGCTAATTACTAATATGGTGTAAACAATAATAGGGAAAGTTGTGTTTACTTAGGTTTCATTACGCCCTAGATATCTTTGACAGGTTGATAATTTGTTTCAATTGCATGGATAACGGGTCGTATTCCTTAAGACTAGTCGTAGGGCCATGTACAATATTCCCTAACTCTATAGGATCCTACTTCACTCCTATGTCGAGCCGTTAGAAGCTCTTAACATGGGATCATTAGAATTCTCCTACGCATTAAATACAACCAAAAATCATAGTACACCTCTGATCATGTTTCTTAAGACGTTCAAGCATGTTACCAATGGAAGTCTGCCAGTTTTCTTAAGCCTAACACCGAATACAATCATCCAAAACAACTATAAACAAACAATCAACCCATAATTAACATCTAGGTTTCACTACATCTAAGCAAACACACAAGAGATCCAGCCAAGCATGTTAAATTCAAGACAAGTGTAAGATATATTCAAGCAACACATAGACATATTGATTGAATTGAAAGAGTACTTATCTCAATTGAACATGAAAGGTTTCAAAGGGTTAAAACCCTTGAAAAAGCTGTGAAAATTGGACTAGGGTTTATCTCTAAAGTTACACCCTAAAAGTTACACTCTAATGAATGAAAATTGCAAAACTATATATATATTTTACAGGGTGACGGCGTCAAGAAGAAAATTCTGACGCCATCAATTCGCCGCCCATAATGAAATCGGTTTGCCTAGATCCACTTTTGACGCCGTCATGTGTAATTCTACTCTGGGCCTCACTAAAAATTGGACCATGACGGCCTATGGTGACGCCGTCATCTCCATAGTACAAGACTCTTCTGTATCGTCACAGAATTTATCCACTTCCACCTCTTGTATTACTCTTAACGCCGTCATTAAGAAATTGGTGACGCCGTTAGGTACTGTTTCCAGCAAGGAAAATTAAGACTTTGCGGTTTTCTTCACTTTTATGCTCCAAAAATGTCCAAAATGCTTCCTTTTCCAGAATTCACTCCAAAAGTACCTAAAATGACAAAAGGAACGATTTACGGCAATATTTGATCAAATAAATTCGAATCCGAGCTAAAATGACCCCCTAAAAATGGTTCATTTTTCGCCTTATCAAAAACACTCCCAACCAATATACTATGCCAGCAAAACTATGAATCCTGCTCAAGAGAACTACTCCACCACTGAAATTGAGCTATTGGCCGTAGTATTTGCTTTTGATAAATTTTGCCAATATCCTGTCCTTTCAAAAACGGTCGTCTTTACAGATCATTCGGCTCTTCGATACCTTTTTGCTAAGCAAGACGCTAAACCTCGACTAATTCGGTGGATCTTGTTGTTACAAGACTTTGATGTTGAAATCCGTGATAAGAAGGGGGCGGAGAATTTAGCTACTGATCACCTCTCTCGTCTCTAAAATCCCAGCCTTAGTGAATTTGACAAGAGTGAGATTCGGGATTCATTACCTAAAGAGCAGCTCATGTCAATAACTGATTTTAAGCCATGGTACGTGGATTATGCTAACTATCTGGTAAGCAGAATTATTCCGAAACACTTGAACAGACACGAAAGAAAAAGGTTCTTCGCCCAATTAAAATACTACTTTTGGGACGAACCTTTCTTGTTCCGAAGATGTCCTGATCAAGTAATCAGGTGCTGTGTTTCGAAAAAAGTAGCAATGAAGATCATGAAAGAATGTCATCCATGCCCCTCTGGGGGCATCATGGAATGAACACCACTGCACGAAATGTTTTTGATGCAGGATTCTATTGGCCTACAATATTTCGTGATGTAAAGGGAATGATACAAGCATGCGATGGATGTCAACGAGCTGGGAATATATCAAGAAGGGATGAAGCCCCTTACAATTTTATACAAGTTTGTGAGGTCTTCGATGTTTAGGGAATAGTTTTTATGGGCCCCTTCCCGTCTTCAGGGGGAACGAATACATCTTAGTGGCCATTGATTATGTTTCAAAATGGGTATAGGCACAAGCCTTTAGGACCAGCAATGCTAGGGTAGTTATTCATTTCTTAAAGAAACTTTTTGCTAGGTTTGGCATTCCTAAAGCTCTAATTAGTGACAGGGGAACCCATTTTTGAAATGCACAAATGGAAAAGGTCATGAAAAGATATGGAGTCTCCCACCGATTCTCCACCGCTTATCACCCTCAAGCAACCGGTCAAGTTGAAAACACCAATAGAGCAATTAAGAGAATACTAGAAAAGACGGTCAATCAGAACAGAAAGGATTGGTCATTTAAACTCGATGAGGCTTTATGGGCATTCTGAACTGCCTGCAAAACACCTATTGGAACAATCCCATTCCGCATGGTTTATGGCAAGGCATGTCACCTTCCAGTAGAGCTGGAACACAAGGCATATTGGGCACTTAAGGCATGTAATTTGGATTATACGGTCGCAGGAACGAATGGGTTCTTACAGCTCCAGGAGCTTGATGAATTAAGACAGGAAGCGTATGAATCCTCCATTACATATAAAGAAAGGGCAAAAAGATGGCACGACCAACCCATTAAGAGACCTAAGGAGTTCTCAGAAGGAGACAAAGTTCTACCGTATAACTCTCGTTTAAGGTTGTTTCTTGGGAAACTTAAATCTTGATGGTATGGACCTTTTACCGTGAAAAGCTCCTCTAAAACAGGAGCTGTTATGTTAATCGACGATGAGAGTATATAATTCACTGTGAATATACAACGCGTTAAGCATTATGAAGAAAATGGTAATGAAATGACCAATGAGGAGGACATAACATTTGATGACGAGGTCACGTAATAACCCGTGACCTTGAGTCTAGCTACAAGACTCGTAAATAAAGAAAAGCGCTTCTTGGGAGGCAACCCAAGTTTTATTTGTTTGATTGTTTGTTTGTTTGATTTTATTTGTTTCCGTATGTGTGCTTTATTTTTATTGTTTGTGGATCATGTTTCATAATAAATTGTGAAAATGCTTTACCTTGTTGTTTGTCTTAACTTCATATAAAAGGTATTTCGCAAAAGATAAGTGTAAGGGAAATCTAAATTTTTTTCTAAGAACGGAATTGAACATGAACCACAACAATATTAAATGAACATGTATATTAGTATTTGTTTGAGTCAAATGCTTGTATCGAGTCATAATGATGTTTTGCAGGAATTCCAGGAATTAAGGCACGAGTGTTTCCATAAATTTTCCGGAAACTTAACATAAGATTTATGTCAGAACAATCTGACGACGTCAGGATCATAACCTAACGGCGTCAGATGTAAAGTTTTTGTTAATTCTTTAGTTTTATAAACTCCAAGAAATTTGCAAACATTCATTCCACAAGCATTATATCCTTATATATATAGATTGCCACCGATTTTACGCGAGGTTTGCCATGATTGTGTTCTCAGGTTTAACAGGTTATATTGGACAAGAAGATGATTTATATTTCTGGAGGGAAGCTTTCAATGTTCATTTTCTTGGATGAAGATTTAACCATGTTATCCATTTATCTACACCGAACGAATCATGGGAGTATTTGTTTCATTCTTTTACCTTCATTACTTTTACATCCTTTTTATTGAACATTGGGGACAATGTTCAGCCTAAGTGTAAAGGGAGGGTAAATGATGATACCTTAGGGAATGCAATTGCACTTGAGTTTGTTTGTTCAATAGTAGGTGTCTAATAAAACTAAGAGAAATACTTGTTAGGGTAATTTTAGCACCAAATTTAAATTTTTTTACAACATTTAGGAGTGAAGCTTTAGCCTTAATGAGCGTCTCATGGATAGGAGTTGTATAACTACCACAAAAACCGTACCAATCAAAATTTTCCACCCCAAATATGTGAGGTTCGCCCCTAGATTTGTTAGGAAAAGATGGTTATGAGTGTACCGGTAGTACTTAGATTCTAGAACTTGTTTTAGTGATGCATCCCGAGACCGCTAGTGATACTACATTCGTGTAGTTAAGATTTACTACATGATAAGAGGCTTTAGGATCACCCTTGTGTTAAACCCGTATCATAATTACTTGACCAATAAAGTCATAATTACTTGACTTAAAAAGTCAATTAATTCTCCCACAACTTTGCGTTGTACTCATTTTTTGTACACGATACCCCAAGTATAACCATTCGAGCATATCATTTTCATTTCTAACATTAAGCATTTTACTTAAAGGAAGAATTTGTTTACAATCCACCCCAAATGTGCAACCAAATCGCCTTAGCCTTCCGTGTATGCACTCATCTTTAGTGCATTATTGTTATTTGTTTAAACCCTTAGTTAATTGTCTAATTGATTACATGGTTGCTAAGTTGAGTCATATCTTGTACATATTGTTTTGGGACGATTGGGACTCATGGGTAAAGTACTATTGTTATGGAGTATTGGGGAAGAACATCAATTATTACCCCCATATGTGCGTTAATCTTAAAAAGTACTCCAAGTGTTTTGATTATCTTGATTCGAGTCATTAGAATATGATGTGTAGGGATTGCACCAAGCTTTACCTCTCGAGGGATCTCGAGAAGCTTACAACCCCCACCAGGCAGTGTACCTGATCGATGTAGTATAGTATAATGACAAGTACCGGGGGATTGATCGTTCAGCTTGGAATAGTGTCGCTAGGATTAGAAAACCTAAAGACTAGGTCTAGAGATGAGGGATGATTCTTTTTGTATTTTTTAGTTTTTATAAAAACAAGTAAAAATCTCGGTTTTGAAGGAGTGGGCGGAATTAGTTGCTAGTCAACTAACCCAATAACTAAGATGCAATCAAAATAAAATACTAGAAATGAAAATAAACTAAATTAAACTAGTGGTGTGAGCAATATATGGGAGAATTGTGTTTACTTAGATTTCACTACTCCCTAGATATCTTTTACAGGTTAATTACTTGTTACAGTTGCGTGGATGACGGATTGTATTCCTTAATACCATTCATGGGGTGGCGTACTTACTTCCCCAATCCTATAAGCGCCTACTTCACTCCTATGTCGAGCTAGCTAAGAAGCTCCTAACATGGGATCACTAGAATTTGCTCATACATTAAATACAATCATAAAAACCTAGTACACATCAGTTCATGTTTCTTAAGATGTTCAAGCAAGTTACACAATGGAGATCTGCCAGTTTTCTTAAGCCTAACATTGAAATCATTCATCCATTACAACTATAAACAAGCAATCAACCTATAATCAACATCTAGGTTTCATTACATCTAAGCAAACACATGAAAGATCTAGCCTAGCATGTTAAAATCAAGACAAGCATAAGATATATTCAAACAACACATAGACATATTGAATGAATTGAAAGAGGACTTATCTCAATTGAACATGAAAGGTTTCAAGGGGTAAAAACCCTTGAAAATACTGTTACAAACGACCTAGGGTTTATTAGGTTCGACCCTAGTATTCTCCACACAAGTTCCTCTTTTTAATGAATGAAAAATAGAAAAGTATATATAGATTCTGTGAGGTGACGGCGTCAAGAACAAATTTCTGACGCCGTCATCTCGCCGCCAAATAATTTCTCGGACTGCCTAGATCTGGGTTTGACGTCGTCATGTGTACTCCTTATGCAGGCCGTCACCAAAAATACTCTTGACGCCCTTCTCTTGACGCCTTCAGGTTTTCTCTGGGTCGTCATGGATTTTACTCCTGACGCCGTCAAAATTTCCTTCTTGACGCCGTTAGGTACTGTTCTCAGCATGGAAAATTAAGTCTTTGCCGTTTTCTTCACTTTTATGCTCCAAAAATGTCCAAAATGCTTTCTTTTCCAGAATTCACTCCCAAAGTACCTAAAATCACAAAAGGAACGATCTAGGGCAATATTTGATCAAATAAATTCAATTCCGGGTTTAAATGACCCCCTAAAAACGGTTCATTTTTCGCCTCATCATATACCCTTAAACTCGAGATTTGCTTGTCCTCAAGCAAATGCGCTTTTATTCTAGTCAAAATACAAGTTAGGGGTCATTTAACACTAATATCAAAGTAATTACAACAAATAATCGTTCCACTAAAGACCAAAGACAAGCACGGAGGTCATACACTAGCACCTCACAAATAGTGTTTAGATACTCACATCTCTCGGGTGTAATAAAGTATATATCACAATATGGAAATGGAAACCATTTTTCACTAGCTGTCATTGCAAAATAGATTACCATAGGCTTGGGAAAGGATCAAACCTCCACCACATAGCGTAAGCACCTAGGTTAAACTATCAAAGAGGTCTTTTAAAGGGTTGTAACGTTAGGTGTAGGGATATGGAATACACGGTTTTGTTGGATATAGGCAGTCTTTACTGGTGGCGAGTTGACAATCTTATTTAATTACATGTACAATATGGCGTTGCTAAGCCAAGACTAGACTCGAGTTAAGCTAATAAATCAAAATTAACAAAAACATAAAACAAACATAGAATGAAAAGGGATGGTAGTCCGTATGTTTTTGTCTTTTCTTTTTCTATTTTTTTTCTTTTTCTTAATTTTTCTGATTTTTTTTTTTTTTTTTTTTTTGCATACACTTTTACCCTACCATCCAAAATAATACATCATAGGGAATGGAAATTCCCCTTACACTTGAATTTTACATACTTTACAATAAACTAATCTAATGACTCGAATTAAGAAAATCAAAACACTTGGAGTATGATGAGGCGAAAAATGAACCACTTTTAGGTGGTCATTTAATGCCCGGAATTGACTTTATTTGATCAAATATTACCCTAAATCGTTCCTTTTGTGATTTTAGGTACTTTGGGAGAGAAATCTGGAAAAGGAAGTAATTCGGACGTTTTTAGAGCATAAAAGTGAAGAAAACGCAGATGTCTTAATTTTCCTTGCTGGGAACAGTAGGTGACGGCGTCAAGAAGGAATTTCTGACGGCGTCAAGAGTAATTTCCATGACGACCCAGTACAGAATTGATGGCGTCACAAGGTAGGGCGTCAAAAGTAAAATGCATGACGGCCTGGAAATGCATAACACATGACGGCGTCAAAAGTAGATCAAGGCAGTCCAAGAAGTATTTTGGCGGCGAGATGACGGCGACACAAGATTTGTCTTGACGCCGTCAGACCCTATTTCCTATATATAGTTTTCTAATTTTCACATTAAAAAGAGAGAAGTTTTGGAGAAACCCTAAGTACGAACTTGGTACGAATTTTACAGGTTTTTCAAGCGTTCTTATACCTTGATCCCTTTCATGTGTAATTGAGATAAGTATTCTTTTAATTCAATCAATATGTCTATGTGTTGGTTGTCTATATCTTGTTCTTGTCTTAATTCTACCTTGCTAGGCTAGATCTATCTTGTGTTTGCTTGGATCTAATGAAACCTAGATGGTAATTATGTGTTGATTACTTGTTTATGGTTGTATTGGATGAATGATTTCGATGTTAGGCTTAAGAAAACTGGCAGATCTCCAAATGGTAACATGCTTGAACGTCTTAGGAAACATGAACTGACGTGCACTAGGTTTTATTGGTTGTATTTAATGCATGAGTAAATTCTAATGATCCCATGTTAGGAGCTTCTTAGCCGGCTCGACATAGGAGTGAAGTAGGCACTCATAGGATTGGGGAATTAAGTGCGCCACCCCATGAATTGTATTAAGGAATACAATCTGTCATCCACGCAACTATAACAAGTAATTAACGTGTAAAAGATATCTAGGGAGTAGTGAAATCTAAGTACACACATTTTCTCCACTTATTGCTCACAACCTTAGTTAATTTAGTTTATTTTCATTTCTAGTATTTTATTTTGATTGCATCTTTAGTATCGGGTTAGTTGACTAGCAACTAATTCCGCCCAAATCCTTCAAACCCGAGATTATTACTTGCTTTCTATAAAATATAAAAATACAAAAATAATCATCCCTCATCTTTAGAACTAGTATTTAGGTTTTCTAATCCTAGCAACACTATTCCTAGCTGAACGATCAATCCCCTGGTACTTGTCACTATACTATACTACAACGATCAGGTACACTGCCTGGTGGGGGTTGTAAGCTTCTCAAGATCCCTTGAGAGGTAAAGCCTGGTGCGATTCCCACGGATCAAGTTTTTGGCGCCGCAGCCCGGGGAATAGTTATTGTCTAGGTTAGAATCTCTTTTTATTAGGTCTACTTGCTAGATTCCTTTCTAGTAAGATTTTATTTTTATTTTCAGGTTTTCTTTAGTCTATCTTATTTCTTTGTGTTTTTGTTCGTAACTCTTCACCACCCGACATCATGGACGATGGGAACATCCTTGAACCCGTCATCCCACCACAACAAAACCCACCACTAGAACCTCTTAGGCCCCGAACCTTAGGAGAGTATTCCCGACCTAGCCACCAAGGCTACCGAAACACCATTGAGCTCACCGGAGCCAATGTGACTCCCTTGCGATCCGACACCATCCGGTTGGTGCAAAGCAGATGTGCATTCCATGGACTTCGTTCCGAAGATCCAAACCAACATCTTAAGGACTTCCTCAAAATTGTAGATTCCATAGACCTAGATGTTGAAACTAGAGAGACAACCCGATTACGCCTATTCCAATTCTCTCTACGGGATCAAGCTAGTCAATGGCTTGAGCGTTTACCCGCGGGATCCATCACCACATGTGATGATCTCACCACTCGTTTCCTTGCTCAATTTTTCCCACCGGGGAGAACTGCTAAGCTTAGAAATGACATCTTGATGTTCCAAAAACGTCAAAATGAATCTCTTTATGAAGCATGGACTCGTTTCAAGGACTTACTCCAAAAAGTCCCTCATCATGGCATAGATCTTTGGCTCCAAGTCCAAATCTTTTATGACCATATCGATCTCTCCACGAGGCGAGCCATTGACCAATCGGCCGGTGGTAAGCTACGTGATCTAAGTGCGGAACAATCATGGGAACTCATAGAAGATCTTTCTCTCTATGACAACAAAAGTTGGAATGATCCCCGTGATTTGAACAAAACAGTCAAGGCAATATCTTTGCCTTCGAACAATTCTAGCACTCCCAACCGTAGGATCATGGAACTTGAGGACCAAGTCAAGTTTCTCATGAAATCTTACGAAGCTCCTAAGCCTTCAAGCCAAGTGAACAAAATCACTTCTTCATGCGAATTATGTAGTGGTCCCCACGACACTCGTGATTGTGTGGAACTCCCCGGAACAGCTTTTGCGGACTACGCATCCACGCGTACCGACGAAGCGGGAGATAAGTGGTACACTTTCAAGCCCGAGCCAAACCCTTACGGTGATTCATACAACCCCTCATGGAAAAATCACCCAAACCTTAGGTGGAAACAAAATCAACCCAATTCTTCCAATCCGCCTAATCGTTACCAACCAAACGGTCCACCCTCCAACCGTACTTTCAACAACAATCCTTCTAACAACTATGGTAGTACCAACAATCTTGAAGGATTGATGTCAAAGTTTATGGCATCTCAAGAAGCTCGCATAGCTAGGTTTGAAACCGAATTCAACCAACAACAAACGGAGATGACCAACAAGATAGACAACTTGTTGAAAGCCCTCAACAACCAAGCGTTAGCCACACCAAGGAAGGACACTAGGGACACCAATAACGGAATCCAAATTAAGTACCCCTCATCATCAAAACATGTCCACTTGTCAATGTTGTCACCATTAAACCAATAGATAAGGAGATAGAAGAAAGTGACAAGGATGAAGTTGGAGTAGAAACCGAGACTAGGGATGAAAGTAGGGAAGTTGAGGTTAATAATGGAGAGGAATTAGAGGAAGTAGAAACTATAGAGAAATACTTTGATAAGATGCCCACCAAGGAAGAGCGGGAATACCATAAGGATTTATTCGATAGACCCGAGAGACCATATATCCTTGGCACACCCCTTATCAAAATGGGAGACTCCTCTAACATTAACATACCATGCAACATAGGGCATATGCATATATGGAAAGCTTACATCGATCCTAGATCTCCCGTTAACATCATGACTAGGACTTATTACAATTGGGTGATGAAGAAACAACTTGATTTTAGGATGATGCCTAATAGGAACTTGATAAGTAATTTTGTAGGAAGAGTGAAGGGATTGCATGTGATTATAGGTAATCTCACCTATGAGATCGATTTTATGATAGTTGAAGACACTCGTCCGGTGATAGATGATTGCATAAGCCAAGTAATATTTGGAAAACCATTTGTTGAGGCCACTAGGATGAGTTATGACCCGACTCTAGGGATAGTTAGATTCAAGGAAGAAAATGATGAGGTTGCCTATCAAATGCCTTACAAAATTGAGCAATACCGCCTCCTCTCTAATATAGAAAAAGAACACAAGCAAGCGACTTATTATAGGAATGAGGAGGATAGACGTAGAGGAGTAGAGTATGTAAAGAATAGGATGCTTGGTTTCTATAAAGAATGCTTGCAACTAGGTCCGGAATACAAAACTGGTTTAGAAGACGACCTAGAGAGTGGAACCAACGACGAGGTCACGTAGTAACCCATGACCTTGAGTCTAGCTACAAGACTCGTAAATAATGAAAAGCGCTTCTTGGGAGGCAACCCATGTTTTGTGTGATTTTATTTTGTTTATTTGTTATTTGCTTCCGTATGCATGCTTTATTTTTATTGTTGGTAGATCATGTTTCTAAGCTAAATAGTGGAAATACTTTACTTTGTTGTTTT
Source organism: Artemisia argyi (assembly GCA_030686995.1). Taxonomy (NCBI): domain Eukaryota; kingdom Viridiplantae; phylum Streptophyta; class Magnoliopsida; order Asterales; family Asteraceae; genus Artemisia; species Artemisia argyi. The sequence continues at coordinate 37,643,485 of CM060697.1, forward strand.
GGCCTAGTCTTAACTCCACCTAAAAGTATCTTTGCAAAAGATAAGTGTAAGGGGAAACCCCAAATATGTTTTTAAGAAACAAACCGATCATGATTCTCCACAATATTAAATGAACATATGTATTCGTATTTGTTAGAGTCAAATGCTTGTATCGAGTCATAATGAAGTTTTGCAGGATTTTCCAGGAAGTAGGACCAAGTTTTTCCAGAAATTTTCTAGAAACTTAACATAAGAATTTCTGCAGGTCACTTCTGACGGCGTCAAAAGTTAACTCTTGACGGCATCACGTGTAAAAAAATCTGGAAATTTTACCGGTTTTGTTTTTCTAACGGAGTCTTATGGTTTTTGTGAATTATTAAGTTTTATAATCTCCAGAAAATCTGCAAACTTCATTCCACAAGCATTATATCTTATCTTGTTTTCTAGGATTTATTAACTTATATAGGATGCCGTCGATTTTATGCGAGGTTGTCTTGTCTATTTTCTTAGGATTCACAGGTTATGTATGACAAGAAGATGATTTATATTCTGGAAGGGAAGCTTTGATTGTTCATTTTCTTGGAGGAAGATTTAACCTGGCCACCTTATTATCCATACCGAGCGAATCAGGGGAGTATTTGATTTCATTCTTTTTACTTATTTCACTTTTACATTCTTTACTTGAACATCGAGGACAATGTTCATCCTAAGTGTAAGGGGAGGGTAAAAAGATGATACCTTACATATACACTTTCGCTTGAGTTTGTTTTATTTAATGGTAGATGTGTAATAAAACTATGAGAAATACTTGTTAGTGCAATTTTAGCGCCAAATTTAAATTTTTTTACAACATTTAGGAGTGAAACTTTAGCCATAGCAAGCGTCTCATGGATAGGAGATTGTATGACTAGCACATAACCGTACTTTCAGAAAAATTTTCCACCCAAATATGTGAGGTTCGCCTTTAGATTTGATAGGAAAAGCATTTACTATTAGTGCTTATGAGTGTACCGGTAGCATTTAGATTCTAGAACTTGCGTTAGTGATGCATCCCGAAACCGCTAGTGAGACTACATTCGTGTAGTAGGATTTACTACATGATAAGAGGCATTAGGATCACCGTTGTGTTAAACCCGTATCATAATTACTTGACCATTTAAGTCATATTACTTGGCTAGTTAAGTCAACTAATTTTTCCCACACCTTAGCGTTGTACTCATTTTTAGTACACGAAACCCCTAGTACACCCCTCCGAGCCTATCTTTTCGTTTCTAACTTTAAGCATCTTACTTAAAGGAAGAATTTGTTACACCCCACTTAAATGTACAACCAAATCGCCTTAGCCTTCCGTGTATGCGCTCATCTTTAGTGCATTATTTTTATTTGTTAAACCCTAAGTTAACTATCTAATTGATTACATGGTTGCTAAGTCAAGTCATATCCTTGTACATATTATTTTGGGACGATTGGGACTCATGGGTAAAGTACTTATTTTATTGAGTAATGGGGAAGAACATCATTTATTACCCGCATATGTACGTTAATCTTAAAAGCACTCCAAGTGTTTTGATTTTCTTAATTCGAGTCATTAGATTAGTTATTGTAAAGTATGTAAAGATTCAAGTGTAAGGGGAATGTTCATTCCCTATGATGTATTATTTTGGATGGTAGGGTAAGAGTGTATGCAAAAAAATAAAAAAAAAATAAATAAATAAATAAAAAATCGAAAAATCAAGAAAAAGAAAAGAAAAAAATAGAAAAAAGGAAAAGAAAAAAAACATACGGACTACCATTCCTTTTTATTCTATGTCCATTTTATGTTTTTGTTATTTTTCATTTATTAGCGTAAGTCGAGTCTAGTCTTGGCTTAGCAACGCCATATTGTACATGTAATTAACCAAGATTGTTAACTCGCCACCAGTAAAAACATCCTTTATCCAACAAAACCGTGTATTTCATATCCCTACACCTAACGTTACAACCCTTTAAAAAGACCTCTTTGATAGTTTATCCTAGGTACTTACGCCATGTGGTGGAGGTTTGATCCTTTCCCAAGCCTATGGTAATCTATTTTGCTATGACAGGTAGTGAGAGATATCTTCTGTTTCCATATTGTAATTTATACTTTATTACACCCGAGAGATGTGAGTATCTAAACACTATTTGTGAGGTGCTAGTGTATGACCTCCGTGCTTGTCTTTGGTCTTTAGTGGAACGATTATTTGTTGTAATTACTTTTATGTTAGTGTTAAATGACCACTAACTTGTATTTTGACTAGAATAAAAGCGCATTTGCTTGAGGACAAGCAAATCTCAAGTGTAAGGGTATATGATGAGGCGAAAAATGAACCACTTTTAGGGGGTCATTTAAGCCCAGAATTGAATTTATTTCATCAAATATTGCCCTAAATCGTTCCTTTTGTGATTTTAGGTACTTTGGGAGTGAAATCTGGAAAAGGAAGCAATTCGGACGTTTTTGAAGCATAAAAGTGAAGAAAACGCCAAAGTCTTAATTTTCCTTGCTGGGAACAGTTGGTGACGGCGACAAGAAGGAATTTCTGACGGCGTCAAGAGTAATTTGCATGACGACCCAGTACAGAATTGACGGCGTCACAAGGTAGGGCGTCAAGAGTAAAATGCATGATGGCCTGGAAATGCATAACACATGACGGCGTCAAAAGTAGATCAAGGCAGTCCGAGAAGTATTTTGGCGGCGAGATGACGGCGTCACAAGATTTGTCTTGACGCCGTCAGACCCTATTTCCTATATATAGTTTTCTAATTTTCACATTAAAAAGAGAGATGTTTTGGAGAAACCCTAAGTACGAACTTGGTACGAATTTTACAGGTTTTTCAAGGGTTCTTAGCCCTTGATCCCTTTCATGTGTAATTGAGATAAGTATTCTTTTAATTCAATCAATATGTCTATGTGTTGGTTGTCTATATCTTGTTCTTGTCTTAATTCTACCATGTTAGGCTAGATCTATCTTGTGTTTGCTTGGATCTAATGAAACCTAGATGTTAATTATGTGTTGATTACTTGTTTATGGTTGTATTGGATGAATGATTTCGATGTTAGGCTTAAGAAAACTGGCAGACCTCCAAATGGTAACATGCTTGAACGTCTTGGGAAACATGAACTGACGTGCACTAGGTTTTATTGGTTGTATTTAATGCATGAGTAAATTCTAATGATCCCATGTTAGGAGTTTCTTAGCCAGGTCGACATAGGAGTGAAGTACGCACTCATAGGATTGGGTAATTAAGTGCGCCACCCCATGAATGGTATTAAGGAATACAATCCGTCATCCACACAACTATAACAAGTAATTAACGTGTAAAAGATATCTAGGGAGTAGTGAAATCTAAGTAAACACATTTTCTCCACTTATTGCTCACAACCTTAGTTAATTTAGTTTATTTTCATTTCTAGTATTTTATTTTGATTGCATCTTTAGTATTGGGTTAGTTGACTAGCAACTAATTCCGCCCAAATCCTTCAAACCCGAGACTTTTACTTGCTTTCTAAAAAATATAAAAATACAAAAATAATCGTCCCTCATCTTTAGAACTAGTATTTAGGTTCTCTAATCCTAGCGACACTATTCCTAGATGAACGATCAATCCCCCGGTACTTGTCACTATACTATACTACAACGATCAGGTACATTGCCTGGTGGGGGTTGCAAGCTTCTCAAGATCCCTTGAGAGGTGAAGCCTATTGTGATTCCCACGCATCAAGTTTTTGGGTTGCCCAATAAAAATAAAATCTTACTAGAAAGGAATCTAGCAAGTAGACCTAATAAAAAGAGATTCTAACCTAGACAATAATTATTCCCCGGGCAGCGGCGCCAAAAACTTGATACGTGGGAATCGCACCAGTCATTAACTCTCAAGGGATCTTGAGAAGCTTACAACCCCCACCAGGCAGTGTACCTGATCGTTGTAGTATAGTATAGTGACAAGTATCGGGGGATTGATCGTTCAGCTAGGAATAGTGTCGCTAGGATTAGAAAACCTAAATACTAGTTCTAAAGATGAGGGACGATTATTTTTGTATTTTTATATTTTTTAGAAAGCAAGTAAAAATCTCGGGTTTGAAGGATTTGGGCGGAATTAGTTGCTAGTCAACTAACCCAATACTAAAGATGCAATCAAAATAAAATACTAGAAATGAAAATAAACTAAATTAACTAAGGTTGTGAGCAATAAGTGGAGAAAATGTGTTTACTTAGATTTCACTGCTCCCTAGATATCTTTTACACGTTAATTACTTGTTATAGTTGTGTGGATGACGGATTGTATTCCTTAATACCATTCATGGGGTGGCGCACTTAATTCCCCAATCCTATGAGTGCGTACTTCAGTCCTATGTCGAGCCGGCTAAGAAACTCCTAACATGGGATCATTAGAATTTACTCATGCATTAAATACAACCAATAAAACCTAGTGCATGTCAGTTCATGTTACCCAAGACGTTCAAGCATGTTACCATTTGGAGATCTACTAGTTTTCTTAAGCCTAACATCGAAATCATTCATCCAATACAACCATAAACAAGTAATCAACACATAATTAATATCTAGGTTTCATTAGATCCAAGCAAACACAAGATAGATCTAGCCTAGCATGGTAGAATTAAGATAAGAACAAGATATAGACAACTAACACATAGACATATTGATTGAATTAAAAGAATACTTATCTCAATTACACATGAAAGGGATCAAGGGCTAAGAAACCTTGAAAAACCTGTAAAATTCGTACCAAGTTCTTACTTAGGGTTTCTCCAAAATTTCTCTCTTTTTAATGTGAAAATTAGAAAACTATATATAGGAAATAGGGTCTGACGGCGTCAAGACAAATCTTGTGACGCCGTCATCTCGCCGCCAAAATACTTCTTGGACTGTCTTGATCTACTTTTGACGCCATCATGTGTTATGCATTTCCAGGCCATCATGCATTTTACTCTTGACGCCCTACCTTGTGACGCCGTCAATTCTATACTGGGTCGTCATGGAAATTACTCTTGACGCCGTCAGAAATTCCTTCTTGACGCCGTCACCAACTGTTCCCAGCAAGGAAAATTAAGACTTTGGCGTTTTCTTCACTTTTATGCTACAAAAAAGTCCGAATTGCTTCCTTTTTCCAGATTTCTCTCCCAAAGTACCTAAAATCACAAAAGGAACGATTTAGGGTAATATTTGATGAAATAAATTCAATTCAGGGCTTAAATGACCCCCTAAAAGTGGTTCATTTTTCGCCTCATCATATACCCTTACACTTGAGATTTGCTTGTCCTCAAGCAAATGCGCTTTTATTCTAGTCAAAATACAAGTTAGGGGTCATTTAACACTAATATAAAAGTAATTACAACAAATAATCGTTCCACTAAAGGCCAAAGACAAGCACGGAGGTCATACACAACACAAATAGTGTTTAGATACTCACATCTCTCGGGTGTAATAAAGTATAAATTACAATATGGAAACGGAAGATATCTCTCACTACCTGTCATAGCAAAATAGATTACCATAGGCTTGGGAAAGGATCAAACTTCCACCACATGGCGTAAGCACCTAGGATAAACTATCAAAGAGGTCTTTTAAAGTGTTGTAACGTTAGGTGTAGGGATATGAAATACACGGTTTTGTTGGATAAAGGAAGTTTTACTGGTGGCGAGTTAACAATCTTGGTTAATTACATGTACAATATGGCGTTGCTAAGCTAAGACTAGACTCGACTTAAGCTAATAAATGAAAAATAACAAAAAATATAAAATGTACATAGAATGAAAAGGGATGGTAGTCCGTATGTTTTTTTTTTTTCTTTTCTTTTTCTTGATTTTTTCGATTTTTTTTTTTTTTTTTTGTGTGCATACACTCTTACCCTACCATCCAAAATAATACATCATAGGGAATGAACATTCCCCTTACACTTGAATCTTTACATACTTTACAATAACTAATCTAATGACTCGAATTAAGAAAATCAAAACACTTGAAGCACTTTTAAGATTAACGTACATATGGGGGTAATAAATGATGTTCTTCCCCATTACTCCATAAAATATGTACTTACCCATGAGTCCCAATCGTCCCAAAACAATATGTACAAGGATATGACTCGACTTAGCAACCATGTAATCAATAAGATAGTTAACTTAGGGTTTAACAAATAACAATAATGCACTAAAAATGAGCGCATACACGGAAGGCTAAGGCGATTTGGTTGTACATTTAAGTGGGGTGTAACAAATTCTTCCTTTAAGTAAGATGCTTAAAGTTAGAAACGAAAAGATAGGCTCGGAGGGGTGTACTAGGGGTTTCGTGTACTAAAAATAAGTACAACGCTAAGGTGTGGGAAAAATTAGTTGACTTAACTAGCCAAGTAATATGACTTAAATGGTCAAGTAATTATGATACGGGTTTAACACAACGGTGATCCTAATACCTCTTATCATGTAGTAAATCCTACTACACGAATGTTGTCTCACTAGCGGTCTCGGGATGCATCACTAACGCAAGTTCTAGAATCTAAATGCTACCGGTACACTCATAAGCACTAATAGTAAATGCTTTTCCTATCAAATCTAAAGGCGAACCTCACATATTTGGGTGGAAAATTTTTCTGAATATACGGTTATGTGCTAGTCATACAATCTCCTATCCATGAGACGCTTGCTATGGCTAAAGTTTCACTCCTAAATGTTGTAAAAAATTTTAAATTTGGCGCTAAAATAGCACTAACAAGTATTTCTCATAGCTTTAATACACATCTACCATCAAACAAAACAAACTCAAGCGAAAGTGTACATGTAAGGTATCATCATTTTACCCTCCCCTTACACTTAGGATAAACATTGTCCCCAATGTTCAAGTAAAGAATGTAAAAGTAAAAAAAAGTAAAAAGAATGAAATCAAATACTCCCCTGATTCACTCGGTATGGATAATAAGGTGGCCAGGTTAAATCTTCCTCCAAGAAAATGAACAATCAAAGCTTCCCTTCCAGAAATATAAATGTTCTTCTTGTCATATATAACCTGTTAAACCTGAGAAAATACACAAGACAACCTCGCATAAAATCGGCGGCATCCTATATAAGTTACTAAATCCTAGAAAACAAAATAAGATATAATGCTTGTGGAATGAAGTTTGCAGATTTCCTGGAGATTATAAAACTTAATAATTCACAAAAACCATAAGACTCTGTTAGAAAAACAAAATCGATAAAATTTCCAGATTTTTTACACGTGACGCCGTCAAGAGTTAACTCTTGACGCCGTCAGAAGTGACCTGCAGAAATTCTTATGTTAAGTTTCCGGAAAATTTCTGGAAAAACTTGGTCCTACTTCCTGGAAAATCCTGCAAAACTTCATTATGACTCAATACAAGCATTTGACTCTAACAAATACGAATACACATGTTCATTTAATATTATGGAGAATCATGATCGGTTTGTTTCTTAAAAACATATTTGGGGTTTCCCCTTACACTTTTCTTTTGCAAAAATACTTTTAGGTGGAGTTAAGACTAGGCCAAAACAACAAAGTAAAGTATTTCCACTATTTAGTTTAGAAACATGATCTACCAACAATAAAAATAAAGCATGCATACGGAAGCAAATAACAAACAAACAAAAATAAAAATCACAAAAAACATGGGTTGCCTCCCAAGAAGCGCTTTTCTTTATTTACGAGTCTTGTAGCTAGACTCAAGGTCATGGGTTACTACGTGACCTCATCATTGGTTTCACTCTCTAGGTCATCTCCTATACCAGTTTTGTATTCCGGACCTAATTGCAAGCATTCTTTGTAGAAACCAAGCATCCTATTCATTACATACTCTACTCCTCTACGTCTATCCTCATCATTCCTATAATAAGCCGCTTGTTTGTGTTCCTTTTCTATATTAGATAGGAGGCGGTACTGCTCAATCTTATAGGGCATTTGGTAGGCAATCTCATCATTCTCCTCTTTGAACATAACTATCCCTAAAGTCGGATCATAACTCATCTTAGTGGCCTCAACAAATGGTTTTCTGAATACTACTTGGCTTAGGCAAGCATCTATCACAGGACGAGTATCCTCTACTATTATAAAATCGATCTCATAAGTGAAATTTCTGACAATCACATGCAATCCCTTCACTCTTTTTACAAAATTACTTATCAAATTCTTATTGGGCGTCATCCTATAACCAAGTTGTTTCTTCATTACCCAATTATAATAAGTCATAGTCATGATGTTTATAGGAGATCTAGGATCGATATAAGCTTTCCATATATGCATATGCCCGATGTTGCATGGTATGTTGATGTTAGAGGGGCCTCCCATTTTGATAAGGGGTGTGCCAAGGATATATGGTGTCTCGGGGCCATCGAATAAATCGTTATGATATTCCCGTTCTTCCTTGGTGGGAAACTTATCAAAGTACTCTTCTATAATCTCTACTCCCTCAAACTCTTTTCCCTTATTAACCTCAACTTCCCTAATTTCATCCCTAGTCTCGGTTTCTACTTCAACTTCGTCTTTATCACTTTCTTCTTTATCCTTATCTTTTGGTTTAATGGTGACAACATTGACAAAGTGGACGTGTTTGGATGACGAGGGGTCCTTAGTTTGGATTCCGTTATTGGCGTCCCTAGTGTCCTTCCTAGGTGTAGTTAACGCTTGGTTGTTGAGGGCTTTCAACAAGTTGTCAATCTTGTTGGTCATCTTTGTTTGTTGTTGGTTGAATTCGGTTTCAAACCTAGCTATGCGAGCCTCTTGAGATGCCATACACTCGAATTAAGAAAATCAAAACACTTGGAGCACTTTTAAGATTAACGTACAAATGGGGGTAATAAATGATGTTCTTCCCCATTACTCCATAAAATAAGTACTTACCCATGAGTCCCAATCGTCCCAAAACAATATGTACAAGGATATGACTCGACTTAGCAACCATGTAATCAATTAGATAGTTAACTTAGGGTTTAACAAATAACAATAATGCACTAAAAATGAGCGCATACACGGAAGGCTAAGGCGATTTGGTTGTACATTTAAGTGGGGTGTAACAAATTCTTCCTTTAAGTAAGATGCTTAAAGTTAGAAACGAAAAGATAGGCTCGGAGGGGTGTACTAGGGGTTTCGTGTACTAAAAATGAGTACAACGCTAAGGTGTGGGAAAAATTAGTTGACTTAACTAGCCAAGTAATATGACTTAAATGGTCAAGTAATTATGATACGGGTTTAACACAACGGTGATCCTAATGCCTCTTATCATGTAGTAAATCCTACTACACGAATGTAGTCTCACTAGCGGTCTCGGGATGCATCACTAACGCAAGTTCTAGAATCTAAATGCTACCGGTACACTCATAAGCACTAATAGTAAATGCTTTTCCTATCAAATCTAAAGGCGAACCTCACATATTTGGGTGGAAAATTTTTCTGAATATACGGTTATGTGCTAGTCATACAATCTCCTATCCATGAGACGCTTGCTATGGCTAAAGTTTCACTCCTAAATGTTGTAAAAAAATTTAAATTTGGCGCTAAAATTGCACTAACAAGTATTTCTCATAGCTTTATTACACATCTACCATCAAACAAAACAAACTCAAGCGAAAGTGTACATGTAAGGTATCATCATTTTACCCTCCCCTTACACTTAGGATAAACATTGTCCCCAATGTTCAAGTAAAGAATGTAAAAGTGAAATAAGTAAAAAGAATGAAATCAAATACTCCCCTGATTCACTCGGTATAGATAATAAGGTGGCCAGGTTAAATCTTCCTCCAAGAAAATGAAAAATCAAAGCTTCCCTTCCAGAAATATAAATGTTCTTCTTGTAATATATAACCTGTTAAACCTGAGAAAATACACAAGACAACCTCGCATAAAATCGGCGGCATCCTATATAAGTTACTAAATCCTAGAAAACAAAATAAGATATAATGCTTGTGGAATGAAGTTTGCAGATTTCCTGGAGATTATAAAACTTAATAATTCACAAAAACCATAAGACTCCGTTAGAAAAACAAAACCGATAAAATTTCCAGATTTTTTACACGTGACGCCGTCAAGAGTTAACTCTTGACGCCGTCAGAAGTGACCTGCGGAAATTCTTATGTTAAGTTTCCGGAAAATTTCTGGAAAAACTTGGTCCTACTTCCTGGAAAATCCTGCAAAACTTCATTATGACTCAATACAAGCATTTGACTCTAACAAATACGAATACACATGTTCATTTAATATTGTGGATAATCATGATCGGTTTATTTCTTAAAAACATATTTGGGGTTTCCCCTTACACTTTTCTTTTGCAAAAATACTTTTAGGTGGAGTTAAGACTAGGCCAAAACAACAAAGTAAAGTATTTCCACTATTTAGTTTAGAAACATGATCTACCAACAATAAAAATAAAGCATGCATACGGAAGCAAATAACAAACAAACAAAAATAAAAATCACAAAAAACATGGGTTGCCTCCCAAGAAGCGCTTTTCTTTATTTACGAGTCTTGTAGCTAGACTCAAGGTCATGGGTTACTACGTGACCTCATCATTGGTTTCACTCTCTAGGTCATCTCCTATACCAGTTTTGTATTCCGGACCTAATTGCAAGCATTCTTTGTAGAAACCAAGCATCCTATTCATTACATACTCTACTCCTCTACGTCTATCCTCATCACTCCTATAATAAGCCGCTTGTTTGTGTTCCTTTTCTATATTAGATAGGAGGCGGTACTGCTCAATCTTATAGGGCATTTGGTAGGCAATCTCATCATTCTCCTCTTTGAACATAACTATCCCTAAAGTCGGATCATAACTCATCTTAGTGGCCTCAACAAATGGTTTTCCGAATACTACTTGGCTTAGGCAAGAATCTATCACAGGACGAGTATCCACTACTATCATAAAATCGATCTCATAAGTGAAATTTCCGACAATCACATGCAATCCCTTCACTCTTTTTACAAAATTACTTATCAAATTCTTATTGGGCGTCATCCTATAACCAAGTTGTTTCTTCATTACCCAATTATAATAAGTCATAGTCATGATGTTTATAGGAGATCTAGGATCGATATAAGCTTTCCATATATGCATATGCCCGATGTTGCATGGTATGTTGATGTTAGAGGGGTCTCCCATTTTGATAAGGGGTGTGCCAAGGATATATGGTGTCTCGGGGCCATCGAATAAATCGTTATGATATTCCCGTTCTTCCTTGGTGGGAAACTTATCAAAGTACTCTTCTATAGTCTCTACTCCCTCTAACTCTTTTCCCTTATTAACCTCAACTTCCCTAATTTCATCCCTAGTCTTGGTTTCTACTTCAACTTCATCTTTATCACTTTCTTCTTTATCCTTATCTTTTGGTTTAATGGTAACATTGACAAAGTGGACGTGTTTGGATGACGAGGGGTCCTTAGTTTGGATTCCGTTATTGGCGTCCCTAGTGTCCTTCCTAGGTGTAGTTAACGCTTGGTTGTTGAGGGCCTTCAACAAGTTGCCAATCTTGTTGGTAATCTTTGTTTGTTGTTGGTTGAATTCGGTTTCAAACCTAGCTATGCGAGCCTCTTGAGATGCCATACACTCGAATTAAGAAAATCAAAACACTTGGAGCACTTTTAAGATTAACGTACATATGGGGGTAATAAATGATGTTCTTCCCCATTACTCCATAAAATAAGTACTTACCCATGAGTCCCAATCGTCCCAAAACAATATCTACAAGGATATGACTCGACTTAGCAACCATGTAATCAATTAGATAGTTAACTTAGGGTTTAACAAATAACAATAATGCATTAAAAATGAGCGCATACACGGAAGGCTAAGGTGATTTTGTTGTACATTTAAGTGGGGTGTAACAAATTTTTCCTTTAATTAAGATGCTTAAAGTTAGAAACAAAAAGATAGGCTCGGAGGGGTGTACTAGGGGTTTCGTGTACTAAAAATGTGTACAACGCTAAGGTGTGGGAAAAATTAATTGACTTAACTAGCCAAGTAATATGACTTAAATGGTCAAGTAATTATGATACGGGTTTAACACAAGGGTGTTCCTAATGCCTCTTATCATGTAGTAAATCCTACTACACGAATATAGTCTCACTAGCGGTTTCGGGATGCATCACTAACGCAAGTTCTAGAATCTAAATGCTACCAGTACACTCATAAGCACTAATAGTAAATGCTTTTCCTATCAAATCTAAAGGCGAACCTCACATATTTGGGTGGAAAATTTTTCTGAGTATACGGTTATGTGCTAGTCATACAATCTCCTATCCATGAGACGCTTGCTATGGCTAATGTTTCATTCCTAAATGTTGTAAAAAAATTTAAATCTGGCGCTAAAATTGCACTAACAAGTATTTCTCATAGCTTTATTACACATCTACCATCAAACAAAACAAACTCAAGCGAAAGTGTACATGTAAGGTATCATCATTTTACCCTCCCCTTACACTTAGGATGAACATTGTCCCCAATGTTCAAGTAAAGAATGTAAAAGTGAAATAACTAAAAATAATGAAATCAAATACTCCCTTGATTCGCTCGGTATGGATAATAAGGTGGCCAGGTTAAATCTTCCTCCAAGAAAATGAACAATCAAAGCTTCCCTTCCAGAAATATAAATGTTCTTCTTGTCATATATAACCTGTTAAACCTGAGAAAATAGACAAGACAACCTCGCATAAAATCGGCGGCATCCTATATAAGTTATTGAATCCTAGAAAACAAAATAAGATATAATGCTTGTGGAATGAAGTTTGCAGATTTCCTGGAGATTATAAAACTTAATAATTCACAAAAACTATAAGACTCCGTTAGAAAAACAAAACCGGTAAAATTTCCAGATTTTTTACACGTGACGCCGTCAAGAGTTAACTCTTGACGCCGTCAGAAGTGACCTGCAGAAATTCTTATGTTAAGTTTCCGGAAAATTTCTGGAAAAACTTGGTCCTACTTCCTGGAAAATCCTGCAAAACTTCATTATGACTCAATACAAGCATTTGACTCTAACAAATACGAATACACATGTTCATTTAATATTGTGGAGAATCATGATTGGTTTGTTTCTTAAAAACATATTTGGGGTTTCCCCTTACACTTACCTTTTGCAAAAATACTTTTAGGTGGAGTTAAGACTAGGCCAAAACAACAAAGTAAAGTATTTGCACTATTTAGTTTAGAAACATGATCTACCAACAATAAAAATAAAGCATGTGTACGGAAGCAAATAACAAACAAACAAAACAAAATCACACAAAATGAAGAATGTCACCATGAGCACATTCAATTATTTCAAACAAACGTAAACATAAAAACAAATTGTTCAAGGCCAACAGAGGCCGCATCCTAAGCTATTACAATACCAAATGTTTCAAATTACACAACCATTAATAAATTGTTCAGAAATAACAAATATCAATAGAAATCACTGGGGAGGAGGACCAAAACGGTAGTCATAGCCAGGAGGGAAGTGTCCGGTGTACCCGTAGGGAGGGTAGTCAGTCTCACGGCCGGGGAATGGGTCAATCTGCAGGTGAGGCTCAATCTGATCTCGGGTGGAGAGGTGCTGCATCTGGCGGATGGTGTGATCAGACATCCAATCAAAGCGCTGGTCAGTGGTGGTCCGCCATGCATCCACCTGACCCATCCAGGCACCCTGGTGTGCCTGCCAGTCTCCCGTACCCATGTGTCGGTAGTAGTCAGTTGTCCCCTCCTCAAAGCCCTGGAACTGATGCTGCTGGAGCCCTACCTCATCATCAGCCTCATCTTCATCATCAGGCCCCCCTGCCTCATATGAGTTATAGGTCTCATTCCTCTCTATCATAACGATGCTCATCTGCCTGAGGGATTTAGCCCTCACTACCCTACAGGCCCCACAGTCGCTTAAGTACCCCATGATTGGAGAAGTAAGAAGATCATAGGAACGAGCCAACCGTGTCACGAACATCCCCCCATACACCTTGTCGATATCCCTTTCACCCACACTGGTCCTCAAATAACTAGCCACCCAAAATGGAATGTTGCAGTAGACATCCGCTGAAAAGATGGTGTACAGGTAGAAAAGATCTGAAGCAGTGACACGGTGAGTGGTGCCATGACGTCCTGACAGGCTGTATGTGATGCATCTGTGGACCAACCTAACTATGGGGTCCCTGATGGATGCTACCCCAGTAGTCGAGGTGTAAACCCCGTCCCCTATGGTAGGCCAAAAAGTAACACACCTCATATCACTCCTCTGAGTTTCCCCATTCAACAACCTCTACATAAAACCTCCATCAACCGCCTCCCCCCAAGTATACAACCCAATTCTCCAACCAAACTCAGTGACCGAGCACGATCTCACTTCCCCTCCTAGCTTAAAATAGATGGTGGTGCCCCCCATATCTGTCCTAGCCTTAGCCTGATCAAAATGGAAGGTCGCAAAGAACTCCCTCACCAACTCACTATACACTGTCTCCCTAATCCTAAACAACCTCTCCCATTGAGGACCCGCAAACCCATTAGTGTGGATCCTCTCCAAAAACACAGCTTCCAACCCTTGGGACCTAAGAAACTCCCAATCAACCACAGCCCCAGCATCAATATGATGGTTACAAAGTTCCGCATACTTGGTGGTGGCGTCAACAGTGTCAAACTCGCTCCAACTATGGACCAATTCTCCATAGTTAACTATTTGTGACCTAGAGGAGCTGCCACGATGTTGGCGAGATCGCTTGCTCATTTTCCTGGAAAAAGATAGAGTGAACGGAAACAATTAGAAGGGGAATTTTATTGATTTTTTTGCTGTCAGACACATCTGACGCCGTCAGGAGTGGTCCTGACGCCGTCAGACTTAGCAGAATCAGAATCATGCAAATGCAAGGGAAAAATCAATTTTCAAACTCTTAACCCATTACCCAAACGCTCATTTAATCAGAAAACATGGGTGGGGGGTCAAAAAATCCGTGGCATGAAGGGCTTTTCCTAAACTAATGCATGATCCGAGTGGAATAACATCATCAAAGAGTAACCCCATGTTTACAAATCACCAAATGGATGGCATTACGATTTGTAAATGATGGGTGAAGAATGGGGTTTCGTGCGAAAGGGGTTTTCAAAATTGATTGATCCTAAGGACAATTGATCGAAAAAGAGTGAAGAAAAATCACTTACCAAATGAAGATTGGTTGCGGAAGACGTTGAATTGAAGGGTGGAGATTCGGAGTAGTAGCAGCACTTTGGGTGAGAATTGTGGGGTATGGGTTGAAAGTGATTGGATTTGGGTTAATAATGCTGATTTAGCGAGGTGACGGCGTCAAGAGTTAATATCTGACGCCGTCAGATGTCCGTGTGAGGTGAGAAATGGAGTAATTCCACATTTAGTCCCTGCACTTTGTGTGAATAGCTAAACATAAGTAAAACAATGAGTAGCTATTCCGTTAGTGAAGTCCACCAGGGTCGAACATTTCATTACTGTCACGGAAAGAGGTAAGGTTGTAAGAGGGATTGGGTGATGTTTTAGCTAAGTTGTAACCTTCGCACGGGTCACCGGTGTGTACAAAGAGATGTTGTTCCATAGAGGGTTTCAAATCAGTGGTGTTTTTGAGGTACAACCTCTTCACACCGGGTTTAAAACCAAAAGAACGTCTATTGCATAAGTTTGGGAGTATGGTTCGCAAACATCCAACGAAAATGTTATGGAATTGCGAATTCTTCTCTTCCTGGGGATGCTCACAAGCACGGGAGGTAGTTAACGGTGAAGCACTTGGGGAAAATCTCTCGCTATCCTCTTGGTCAAACGCCAAAGGAGTTGAAACCTCGAAGACTTTTTCAATTTTTCTATGTACGGAATTTTCTTTGATCTTTTCTTTGACCCTTGATATGAATTGGTCTGCTAAATTCATAAAAGCTTTGTGAGTGCTTTCCATGCGTTTTTCTAGGTGTTGGATTTGTTTTTCCTGATTATCCATGAAGGTTACCATTATTCCTTCGAATTCCTCTTGGCGTGAACGTTCAGGAAAATTGTGGTCGATAACCGCATTCCTACATAAATTAGGATTCCACATGGTTTCAGCAGCAGGTTTCTCAATACTCATTAATTCTTTTACCTGCTTCTCGATGCTTCCTATTAACTGTTCTTGGGTGGCGTGTGCGTAGTCAAGTTTTCCTTTGCTTGGAAACATCGGGTCCTCCCATCCTTCTTCTTCGCATTGTGCCAACCCCTCAAGAACTTTCCAGCATTCGTCTCAAGGGATCTAGCACCAGGCAGTGGGAATCGCAAAAAACTTGATACGTGGGAATCGCACCAGGCTTTACCTCTCAAGGGATCTTGAGAAGCTTACAACCCCCACCAGGCAGTGTACCTGATCGTTGTAGTATAGTATAGTGACAAGTACCGGGGGATTGATCGTTCAGCTAGGAATAGTGTCGCTAGGATTAGAAAACCTAAATACTAGTTCTAAAGATGAGGGACGATTATTTTTGTATTTTTATATTTTTTAGAAAGCAAGTAAAAATCTCGGGTTTGAAGGATTTGGGCGGAATTAGTTGCTAGTCAACTAACCCAATACTAAAGATGCAATCAAAATAAAATACTAGAAATGAAAATAAACTAAATTAACTAAGGTTGTGAGCAATAAGTGGAGAAAATGTGTGTACTTAGATTTCACTACTCCCTAGATATCTTTTACACGTTAATTACTTGTTATAGTTGCGTGGATGACAGATTGTATTCCTTAATACAATTCATGGGGTGGCGCACTTAATTCCCCAATCCTATGAGTGCCTACTTCACTCCTATGTCGAGCCGGCTAAGAAGCTCCTAACATGGGATCATTAGAATTTACTCATGCATTAAATACAACCAATAAAACCTAGTGCACGTCAGTTCATGTTTCCTAAGACGTTCAAGCATGTTACCATTTGGAGATCTGCCAGTTTTCTTAAGCCTAACATCGAAATCATTCATCCAATACAACCATAAACAAGTAATCAACACATAATTAACATCTAGGTTTCATTAGATCCAAGCAAACACAAGATCGATCTAGCCTAGCATGGTAGAATTAAGACAAGAACAAGATATAGACAACCAACACATAGACATATTGATTGAATTAAAAGAATACTTATCTCAATTACACATGAAAGGGATCAAGGGCTAAGAACCCTTGAAAAACCTGTAAAATTCGTACCAAGTTCGTACTTAGGGTTTCTCCAAAACTTCTCTCTTTTTAATGTGAAAATTAGAAAACTATATATAGAAAATAGGGTCTGACGGCGTCAAGACAAATCTTGTGACGCCGTCATCTCGCCGCCAAAATACTTCTCGGACTGCCTTGATCTACTTTTGACGCCGTCATGTGTTATGCATTTCCAGGCCATCATGCATTTTATTCTTGACGCCCTACCTTGTGACGCCGTCAATTCTGTACTGGGTCGTCATGGAAATTACTCTTGACGCCGTCAAAAATTCCTTCTTGACGCCGTCACCTACTGTTCCCAGCAAGGAAAATTAAGACTTTGGCGTTTTCTTCACTTTTAAGCTCCAAAAACGTCCGAATTGCATCCTTTTCCAGATTTCACTCCCAAAGTACCTAAAATCATAAAAGGAACGCTTTAGGGCAATATTTGATGAAATAAATTCAATTTCGGGGCTTAAATGACCCCCTAAAAGTGGTTCATTTTTCGCCTCATCAGAGTACTTTTAAGATTAACGTACATACGGGGGTAATAATATGATGTTCTTCCCCATTACTCCATAAAATAAGTACTTTACCCATGAGTCCCAATCGTCCCAAAACAATATGTACAAGGATATGACTCGACTTAGAAACCATGTAATCAATTATATAATTAACTTAGGGTTTAACAAATAACAATAATGCACTAAAGATGAGTGCATACACGGAAGGCTAAGGCGATTTGGGTGTACATTTAAGTGGGGTGTAACAAATTCTTCCTTTAAGTAAGATGCTTAAAGTTAGAAACAAAAAGATAGGCTCGGAGGGGTGTACTAGGGGTTTCGTGTACTAAAAATGAGTACAACGCTAAGGGTGTGGGAAAAATTAATTGACTTAACTAGCCAAGTAATATGACTTAAATGGTCAAGTAATTATGATACGGGTTTAACACAAGGGTGATCCTAATGCCTCTTATCATGTAGTAAATCCTACCACACGAATGTAGTCTCACTAGCGGTCTCGGGATGCATCACTAACGTAAGTTCTAGAATCTAAATGCTACCGGTACACTCATAAGCACTAATAGTAAATGCTTTTCCTATCAAATCTAAAGGCGAACCTCACATATTTGGGTGGAAAATTTTTCTGAATAGTTCAGTTTTATGCTAGTCATACAATCTCCTATCCATGAGACGCTTGCTAAGGCTAAAGTTTCACTCCTAAATGTTGTAAAAAAATTTAAATTTGGCGCTAAAATTGCACTAACAAGTATTTCTCATAGTTTTATTACACATCTACCATCAAACAAACAAACTCAAGCGAAAGTGTATTTGTAAGGTATCATCATTTTACCCTCCCCTTACACTTAGGATGAACATTGTCCCCAATGTTCAAGTAAAGAATGTAAAAGTAAAATAAGTAAAACAAATGAAATCAAATACTCCCCTGATTCGCTCGGTATGGATAAAAGGTGGCCAGGTTAGATCTTCCTCCAAGAAAATGAACAATCAAAGCTTCCCTTCCAGAATATAAATCATCTTCTTGTCATACATAACCTGTAAAACCTGAGAAAACAGAGAAGGCAACCTCGCATAAAATCGGCGGCAATCTACATATGTTAACAAATCCTTGATAACAAAATAAGATATAATCTTTGTGGAATGATGTTTGCAGATTTCCTGGAGATTACAAAACTAATGATTCAACAAAAACTTTAAGACTCCGTTAGAAAAACAAAACTGGTAAAATTTCCAAAATTTTACACGTGACGCCGTCAGGAATTTCTTCCTGACGCCGTCAGAAGTGACCTGCAGAAATTCTTATGTTAAGTTTCCGGAAAATTTCTGGAAAAACTTCATCCTACTTCCTGGAAAATCGAGCAAAACATCATTATGACTCGATACAAGCATTTGACTCTAACAAATACGAATATGTATGTTCACTTAATATTGTGGAGAATCATGATCGGTTTTGTTTCTTAAAAACATATTTGGGGTTTCCCCTTACACTTATCTTTTGCAAAAATACCTTTGGATGAAGTTAAGACTAAGCCAAACAACAAAATAAAGTATTTTCATCATTTTAGTTTTGAAACATGATCTACCAACAATAAAAATAAAGCATGCATACGGAAGCAAATAACAAACAAACAAAAATAAAAATCACACAAAACATGGGTTGCCTCCCAAGAAGCGCTTTTCTTTATTTACGAGTCTTGTAGCTAGACTCAAGGTCATGGGTTACTACGTGACCTCATCATTGGTTTCACTCTCTAGGTCATCTCCTATACCAGTTTTGTATTCCGGACCTAATTGCAAGCATTCTTTGTAGAAACCAAGCATCCTATTCATTACATACTCTACTCCTCTACGTCTATCCTCATCATTCCTATAATAAGCCGCCTGTTCGTGTTCCTTTTCTATATTAGATAGGAGGCGGTACTGCTCAATCTTATAGGGGATTTGGTAGGCAATCTCATCATTCTCCTCTTTGAACCTAACTATCCCTAAAGTCGGATCATAACTCATCTTAGTGGCCTCAATAAATGGTTTTCCGAATACTACTTGGCTTAGGCAAGCATCTATCACAGGACGAGTATCCTCTACTATCATAAAATCGATCTCATAAGTGAAATTTCCGACAATCACATGCAATCCCTTCACTCTTTTTACAAAATTACTTATCAAATTCTTATTGGGCGTCATCCTATAACCAAGTTGTCTCTTCATTACCCAATTATAATAAGTCATAGTCATGATGTTTATAGGAGATCTAGGATCGATATAAGCTTTCCATATATGCATATGCCCGATGTTGCATGGTATGTTGATGTTAGAGGGGTCTCCCATTTTGATAAGGGGTGTGCCAAGGATATATGGTGTCTCGGGGCCATCGAATAAATCGTTATGATATTCCCGTTCTTCCTTGGTGGGAAACTTATCAAAGTACTCTTCTATAGTCTCTACTCCCTTTAACTCTTTTCCCTTATTAACCTCAACTTCCCTAATTTCATCCCTAGTCTCGGTTTCTACTTCAACTTCATCTTTATCACTTTCTTCTTTATCCTTATCTTTTGGTTTAATGGTGACAACATTGACAAAGTGGACGTGTTTGGATGATGAGGGGTCCTTAGTTTGGATTCCGTTATTGGCGTCCCTAGTGTCCTTCCTAGGTGTAGTTAACGCTTGGTTGTTGAGGGCTTTCAACAAGTTGTCAATCTTGTTGGTCATCTTTGTTTGTTGTTGGTTGAATTCGGTTTCAAACCTAGCTATGTGAGCCTCTTGAGATGCCATACATTTAGACATCAATCCTTCAAGATTGTTGGTACTACCATAGTTGTTAGAAGGATTGTTGTTGAAAGTACGGTTGGAGGGTGGACCGTTTGGTTGGTAACGATTAGGCGGATTGGAAGAATTGGCTTGGTTTTGTTTCCACCTAAGGTTTGGTGATTTTTCCAAGAGGGATTGTAGGAATCACCATATGGGTTTGGCTCGGGTTTGAAAGTGTACCACTTATCTCCCGCTTCGTCGGTACACGAGGATGCGTAGTCCGCAAAAGCTGTTCCGGGGAGTTCTACACAATCACGAGTGTCATGGGGACCACTGCATAATTTGCATGAAGAAGTGATTTTTTTCACTTGGTTTGAAGGCTTAGGAGCTTCGTAAGATTTCATGAGAAACTTGACTTCGTCCTTAAGTTCCATGATCCTACGGTCGGCAGTGCTAGAGTTGTTCGAAGGCAAAGATATTGCCTTGACCGTTTTGTTCCAATCACGGGGACCATTCCAACTTTCGTTGTCAAAGAGAGAAAGATCTTCTATGAGTTCCCATGATTGTTCCGCACTTAGATCACGTAGCTTACCACCGGCCGATTAGTCAATGGCTCGCCTTGTGGATAGATCGATATGGACATAGAAGATTTGGACTTGGAGCCAAAGATCTATGCCATGATGAGGGACTTTTTGGAGTAAGTCCTTGAATCGAGTCCATGCTTCATATAGAGTTTCACCTTGACGTTGTTGGAAAATCAAGATGTCATTCCTATGCTTGGTAGTTCTCCCCGGTGGGAAAAATTGAGCAAGGAAACGAGTGGTGAGATCATCCCATGAGGTGATGGATCCCGCCGGTAAACGTTCAAGCCATCGACTAGCTTGATCACGTAGAGAGAATTGGAATAGGTGTAATTGGGTCGACTCTCTAGTTGTAGCATCAAGGTCTATAGAATTTACGATTTTAAGGAAGTCCTTGAGATGTTGATTTGGATCTTCGGAACGAAGTCCATGGAATGCACATCTGCTTTGCACCAACCGGATGGTGTCGGATCACAAGGGAGACACATTGGCTCCTTGGGTGAGCTCAATGGTCTTTCGATAGCCTTGGTGGCTAGGTCGGAAGTACTCTCCTAAGGTTCGGGGCCTAAGAGGTTGGTTAGCTAGTGGTGGGTTTTGTAGGTGGTCTTGTTGTGGTCGGATGATGGGTTCAAAGATGTTACCATTGTCCATGATGTCGGATGGCGAAGAGTTACGAACAAAAACACGAAGAAATAAGATAGACTAAAGAGAACCTAAAAATAAAAATAAAATCCTACTAGAAAGGAATCTAGCAAGTAGACCTAATAAAAATAAATTCTAACCTAGACAATAACTATTCCCCGGGCTGCGGTGCCAAAAACTTGATGCGTAGGGATTGCACCAGGCTTTACTGCTCGAGGGATCTCGAGAAGGTTACAACCCCCACCAGGCAGTGTACCTGATCGATGTAGTACAGTATAATGACAAGTATCGGGGGATTGATCGTTCAGCTAGGAATAGTGTCGCTAGGATTAGAAAACCTAAAGACTAGGTCTAGAGATGAGGGATGATTCTTTTTGTATTTTTTAGTTTTTATAAAAACAAGTAAAAATCTCGGTTTTGAAGGAGTGGGCGAAATTAGTTGCTAGTCAACTAACCCAATAACTAAGATGCAATAAAAATAAAATACTAGAAATGAAAATAAACTAAATTAAACTAGTGGTGTGAGCAATATATGGGAGAATTGTGTTTACTTAGATTTCACTACTCCCTAGATATCTTTTACAGGTTAATTACTTGTTACAGTTGCGTGGATGATGGATTATATTCCTTAATACCATTCATGGGGCGGCGTACTTACTTCCTCAATCCTATAAGCGCCTACTTCACTCCTATGTCGAGCCGGCTAAGAAGCTCCTAACATGGGATCACTAGAATTTGCTCATGCATTAAATACAATCATAAAAACCTAGTAGACATCGGTTCATGTTTCTTAAGACGTTCAAGCAGGTTACACAATGGAGACCTACCAGTTTTCTTAAGCCTAACATTGAAATCATTTATCTATTACAACTATAAACAAGTAATCAACCTATAATCAACATCTAGGTTTCATTACATCTAAGCAAACACATGAAAGATCTAGCCTAGCATGTTAAATTCAAGACAAGCATAAGATATATTCAAACAACACATAGACATATTGAATGAATTGAAAGAGGACTTATCTCAATTGAATATGAGAGGTTTCAAGGGGTAAAAACCCTTGAAAATACTGTTACAAACGACCTAGGGTTTATTAGGTTCGACCCTAGTATTCTCCACACAAGTTCCTCTTTTTAATGAATGAAAAATAGAAAAGTATATATAGATTCTGTGAGGTGACGGCGTCAAGAAAAAATTTCTGACGCCGTCATCTCGCCGCCAAATAATTTCTCGGACTGCCTAGATCTGGGTTTGACGCTGTCATGTGTAATCCTTATGCAGGCCGTCACCAAAAATACTCTTGACGCCCTTCTTTTGATGCCTTCAGGTTTTCTCTGGGTCGTCATGGATTTTACTCCAGACGCCGTCAAAATTTCCTTCTTGACGTCGTCAGGTATTGTTCTCAGCATGGAAAATTAAGTCTTTTCCGTTTTCTTCACTTTTATGCTCCAAAAACGTCCAAAATGCTTTCTTTTCCAGAATGCACTCCCAAAGTACCTAAAATCACAAAAGGAACGATTTAGGGTAATATTTAATCAAATAAATTCAATTCCGGGCTTAAATGACCCCCTAAAAACGGTGCATTTTTCGCCTCATCAGAATAGTTAATTGTAAAGTATGTAAAAGTTCAAGTGTAAGGGGAATGCAAATTTCCTATGATGTATTATTTTGGATTGTAGGGTAAGAGTGTATACAAAAGAAAATCGAAAAATCAAGAAAAAGAAAAAAATATATATATAGAAAAAGAAATAGAGAAAAAAAAAACATACGGACTACCATCCCGTTTCCTTTTATGTTTATTTTATGATTTGTTAGTTTATGATTAGCTTAAGTCGAGTCGAGTCTTTGCTTAGCAACGCCACATTGTACATGTAATTGACCAAGATGATTAACTCACCACCAGTAAATCTTGCCTTTATCCAACAAAACCATGTTTACCATATCCCTACACCTCACGTTATAACCCTTTTTAAAATACCTCTTTGATAGTTTATCCTAGGTGCTTACGCCAAGTGGTGGAGGTTTGATCTTTTCCCAAGCCTATGGTAATCTATGTGCTATGTCAGGTAGTGAGAGATGTTTTCCATTTCCATATTGTGATATATACTTTATTACACCTGAGAGATGCGAGTATCTAAACACTATTTGTGAGGTGCTAGTATATAATTTCCGTGCTTGTTTTTGGTTGAAGTGGAACGATTATTTGTTGTAATTACTTTTATATTAGTGTTAAATGACCCTAGCTTGTATTTTGATTAGAATAAAAGCGCATTTGCTTGAGGACAAGCAAATCTCAAGTGTAAGGGTATTTGATGAGACGAAAAGTGTACCGCTTTTAGGGGGTCATTTAAGCCCTAAGTTGAGATTATTTGATCAAATATTGCCTCAAATCGTTCCTTTTGTCATTTTAGGTACTTTGGAGAATAAATCTGGAAAACGGAAGCATTTTGGACGTTTTTGCAGCGAAAAAGTGAAGAAAACGGTAAAGTATCCAAATCAAGTTGGAAACAGTGCTTGACGGCGTCACATATTGCATGTGACGGCATCATGTTTTTGGGATTTAACACATGACGGCGTCACCAAGGCCGTCAAGAGCAAATTAAATGTGATGGCCAAGAGCTGATTAACACATGACGACGTTAAGTATAAACCAGATGGCCATCTAGTGTATGTCTGATGTCGTCACGTGTTAATGGAGGCAGGCCATTACGTGTTAACTACTCAAAACTTGCACACGTGGTAGGTGATTCAAAAGCCCACGCGATTTAGATGATTCAAATGCCCACACGAAGAGGACAAAAAAATCTTCGATTTGGTGAAAATAACGGGCTAACGCCGTCACTTGTTAGGGCTGACGCCGTCAAGCCTTGCTGACAGAAACATTGCCTATAAATATAACATCATAACTTCACTTTTTGTAAGCCCCCAACCCTAGTTCTGATTTTAGGGTTAGGGTAGGTGTTTTTCCAGGAACTTAGAGGGTTTCAATCACTCCATAAACATCTTATATTGGTTTTTTGATTCTATCTTAATCATGTTTTCCATTATCATTGTTGCTTATTCTTCATTGATTATGATTTGCTAATTCACCTTATGTCTACTTATGATTGTATGAAACTTGTTTATAATCAATTACATCTTATTGTGTTCTTGTTGATGCTTGTGTCTATCTTCATCAATTAGGTTGTGACAAATGCAATTAATTTAATTGGTTTAGTTTATAATTCTTGCGTCCTATTGTCTCTTGTTTAATTGGGAGATATTGATGTTAGGCTTAAGAAAACCGGCAGACTTCCAATTGGTAACATGCTTGAACGTCTTAAGAAACATGAATCGGATGTGTACTATGATTAATTGGTTGTGTTTAATGCATAAGTGACTATTGGGGAGGCCATGATATGATACTGTGTGTCTGTCATGGGAAGAGATAGAAGCTTATAGAGTTGGGGAAATTTTGTACACACCCCCATAAATGGTATTAAGGAATACAACCCGTCAATTATAACAAGGTGTGACAATTCAATAGGTAGAATTGGATAGCTAGAATGGAGTAATATATCATAGGTAGATACGCTTCACTTCCCTTGTAGAACCTTAGTTTAGTTTTCTTGCACATTAGTTTAATTAGTAGCTTTTGGGTTAGTTGATTAGCAACTAATTCCGCCTCTTCTTCCAAAACCCGAGATTTTTACTTGCTTTCCACAAAATATATAAAAAAAAAAGAATCATCCCTCACCTCTAGACCTAGTTAAATTAATTTCAATCGTAACGAACACAATTCTTTGAGTTGAACGATCAATCCCCCGGTACTTGTCACTATACTATACTACAACGGTCAGGTACACTGCCTGATGGGAATTGCAAGCTTCTCAAGATCCCTTGAGAGGTAAAACCTTTTGCAAGGTTGCAAAACCACGCATCAACAATCTTTGTTGCTGGTAAAGTATATGTGGTGTCTCCTGGAGATGCTACTACTATCCAAGAGACTACTGGTGTTACCAACCTTGAGTTTCGCCCAACTTTTATATCTACTGATGGACCCACAACTACTGATCCTCATACCAAGGGATCTGCTGATGTTACTATTAATCCAGATGTCCAGGATTCAGTTGTTGATAATATGCAAGGTCTTTCTGCTGTTGGAGATATGATGCATGAAAAACCAGTGACTCTGTCTGAGGAAATTTTTGATGCTGATCTTGTGTCAGAACAAGAAAAACTTGAGCAAGCAAGACTTCTCAAAGAGTATGAAGACAGAAAGAGGAGTTCTAATTTGATTACCAAGAGCTTCAAGCCAAATATGATGCAGAGTTTCACCATGCCATAACCAAATATGTTTCTACTTTCCCTCCTGCAAGACAAAGAGAATTGGATGCTGTTGTTGCAGATTTTGATGAGGCTGATTGGATGCACATTGAGAATCAAGTGGTTTCCAATCCTATACTTGCTAGAGAGATTCTTGGAGATGTTGTTCCTGTTGAGGATTATGCTACAAGAATGGTTGAAGTTATGAAGCTTAGGAGGAAAGCAGAGGCTGAGAAGCAGGCCAAAGCAAAGAGGTATAAGCCTCCTACACAAGCACGTCAAAAGAAATTTACGAGAGAATTTGTGAAGAGTCAGAGTAGTGTTGTGTATAATTCTCCTTGTTCTAGGACTCAGGTCTGGTCCTTGTAAGATGATGAGCTGATTCATCAATACAACTTAATTAAGACTAGACTTAGCAGGGATAGACTTCTGGGTTCTCATCAAACTTTTCCAAGTTTACATTCTGCTGATGCCGAACCACCTTCCAAGAGACTGAAGCTTGGTGCTTATACTTCTAGTGATCCACACTCATCTGCTGATGACACTCTATCTGCTGATGTTGGTAATCTTGCTGCTGGTCATTTGGATGATTCTTCTGTTCCTACTTTTGCTGATTCTACTGCTGCTCTTGGTACATCTTCTTTTGGCAAGGGCAAAGCTAAGTTGATAGCAAAAGATACACTTCCAAAGAAATAGTCTAGAAGGCAAATGGAGGAAGATAGGTTGGGAGAAGAGACTGCAAAAAGCTTACATGCTGATCAACAGGCTGAACTTGCTAGACTTCATGAGGCAAGGGTCAGACAAAAGAGCTTGAAGCTGCTAGGGCTAAACAAGATAGGTTGGATGTGGATACCCCAGCAGCCTCTGTCTCACTTGACAGATCCTCTGAGGTGGTTTCTGATGTTGCTCCCTCTGCAACTCTATCAGCTACTACTTCTGAGCCTGATTTGCCTACTGATGATCCACCTTCTCCTTACTCTGCCATATACATTCCTGGAAGAAGGGCCAAAAGGATGGCTAAATTAAAAGATTCTACAACTACTCATGCCAAGCCACCTTTAGATCTTGATGATGCTAATGCTACTTTTATTAAGGAAGGATCTGCTAAAGATTTTCCAAAAGGATCTTTTAATGTATTGGTTAGCTGGGAAGTTTCTTCTAATGGGCAGACTAATACCATTAATAGAGTAGATAAATCATCTATGCAATTCACCTTTTTGCAAGAAATTTTGCATCTTGTGGATAAACAATATCTTATCACCCTTTATAACCTAGTGACCAAGTATTATTCTACTCATACTCCTTTAGGTGTTGGGTTATATTTGTTGGGTGATCTTCAAGTGCTCATGGATTCTTGGTCTCCCAATGGTAATGGTTATGAAGTTTGGAAGCATAATCACAGATGGAAAGTTTTAAGCTAGAAGTTCTATCCTATTCCATATGTTCATGTCTTGGAGACTACAACTGGTCTTAGGGTATCTATGTTTATAGACCAGGAATATCCTTTGTCTGTGGTTCTTATGGAGAAGATGCCTAGACATCATCTGGAGATTTTGGTGTTGGTTATTCACCATACCTTATCTGGTTATCAACTTACCATGATGTTGACTATTCCATCAAAAAGTTGGCTAGTCCAAAGGGTACAGCTTTGGTAAAGACACATCAAATCTGTTGATAGCTGTAATAGTTTGCTAAAACCTATTGGGTACTCAACTCACCCATGCTTAACAGTTGAGGATTGGATGGTTTTCAATTAACCATGGATTTTTCCTTTTGGATTCCAAATAATTGGCTAGCCCACAAGTGTATGGCTTGTGGTAAAGGCAGTGGAAAACCATACTTGGTATTCAATTTACCAAGGTGATTTAATTAACCAAATAATTGACTAGTCCTGAGCAAACGGCTACAGGTAAAGACATCTCAAATCCGTTTATAGCTGATGATTTGCTAAAAATCATATGGTTATCAGTGTACCATAGTTTTTTTTTTAAACTAGAACATTTGGCTACTCTAGTAGTGATGGCTATTGGTAAAGAGACACCAAATACATTATTTTCAATGATTCACCTCTCACAGGAGTTAGCACACCTAGAAGTGATGAGAATAGCCTGAAACTTATGTTTTGATGTACATTTTGTCATTTGTTGCTGCAAAGAATAGAGGCTTAAGGTTTTTACTGCTCATAGAGATGCTGCCGATTTGTTTCTTTGCTGCTGATGTTCAATGTCAATCCTCTTCTTTTGAGAGTTAAAAGATCTATCAAGAATCTTGAAGTTAACCGTGTCAAATTCAAGATTAGGGGAGGATTGTTAGGAATTATTAAAGTCAGAAGATAGTTTCTACTGACTGATACTGCTGACAGGATCCTGCTGACACCTTAGTGGTTTTTGCTGATAGAGTGATCCTGCTGATATCTGGTTCCTGCTGATTTAGTGCATCCATAGGAATAATATAGAATGGATATACTTTGTTTATTTTAGGACAAGATATATAGAATATCTTTTATAGTATTTTGATTATTCGTTTCTTGTAAGATGGTTTAGGGTTTCTTGTAAGTAAAAAAGGAACCCACGGCCAGTGCATTATGGACGAGTTAGTGTTTCAATCTTAGTGATTAATAAAACGATCCATAGAGGATCAAGAATTATTAGTATATTGTGTTTGTATTTAAATTCCGCATAGATACAAGCATATAGAGATTTTCCATATAGTTCTGTTATTGATTACATTAGCAAGCTATCGATCCATTGGCTCAAAAGATCTATCAAGTAGATCCTACAGACTCATTCTAGCCTTAAAATATGTCTTCCCAAATGCAGAACACAGATTTTGCTTGAGGCACATTCATGAAAATATGAAGCACCAGTTTAGTGGATTGGAATATAAGGAAGCTTTGTGGAGATGTGCATCTGTTACAACCGTGGCTGGTTTTGAAAAGTGTATTGAACATTTGAAGGCTTTGAAGAAGGAAGCACATGAATGGTTGAGCAAGGTACCAGCTGAACATTGGCAAGATCTCATTTTTCTGGTAATTGTTTTTTTGTTTTTTAAAAGAAAAAAATGGTTCAATAGTAGACATGTATATCAATTAAATGTTTCATATTTTGGTGTTACAGGTAGAGCAGTTACAGATTTATTGATCAACAACATTTGTGAGGTCTTTAATGGTAAAATAGCTCCAGCAAGGGACAAGCCAGTCATTACACTTTTAGAGTACATCAGAGAATACTGCATTAAGAGAATAGTAGTTGTACAAGGTGTAATTGACAACTGATGGGCCTCTAACCCCAATTGCAGCTAAAATATTGGAAAAGATTAAGAGTGAGGCTGATACGTTGCGGGTGATATGGAATGGAGGAGTTAAGTATCAGGTAACAGGGGCATGGGGTGATCAGTGTGTTGTGAATGTACAGGATAAGGTATGTACATGCAGGAAATGGGAATTGACAGGGATACTTTGTAAGCATGTTGTTGCAGCCTGTTGGAATATGGGACTCAATAGCATTCAAGTTGGACCTCCTGAGTCTTGGGTACATAGCTGTTATTGGTTTTCCACATGGAAGGAAGTATACTCTCACTTAGAAGCAGCAACTACTGGCAGAAGACCACCCATGCTACAGAGCTCTTGCCACCAAAGCATCATGTCCAGGTTGGAAGACCAAAGAAGAAGAGAAGAAGGTCTAAGTTTGAGGATGCACCCTATGTAGAATATGGAAAACTGACCAAAAGAGGGAAAGTTATTACTTGCATACTCTGCGGTAACGCTGGACACAATAAGGCTATATGCAAAGGACAAGGTTAACCTCCTAGAAAAGGTAGTTATTAGATTTTCATAGTTATGTTTTTTGATTGTTTTACATTTGGTACTTTTTTTAACCTGTTTTCTTATGTAGGTTTCAAAAAAGCTGGAGCTCGGCAAGCTAAGGGTAATGGGTCTACTCAAGCTGGTCCTAGTTCAGTTGTCCAAGGTGGAGATGTAGCTGCTCAAGCTGGTCCTAGTTCAACTATGCAAGGTGGAGATGTAGCTGCTCAAGCTGGTCCGAGGTCATCTGTGCAAGGAGTATCTGGTGCCTCTCAAGCTGGTCCTAGTTTAAGTGTCCAAGGAGTATCTGCTCGTATTCCAACTCAATCCAGCCAAGTAAATGACAATGAATGGGCTTTCCTTTAGCCATCTTTTAAATTCAGGAGAAATTTGTGTTTTAGTACTATGGTTGTTATCAAACGTCTGTAATGAAAGTCCATATAAGTGGCAAACATCAAAGTCCACATCTGTGGCACTCATCTAAGTCCTTCTATAGGCAGACATTCAAGTCCACATCTGTGGCAATTTTCTAAGTCCTTTTATAGGCAAACTTATATAAGTCCACTTCTGTGGCTATTTTATTCGTTGTGTTGCATTTCTTTAAATTAGCCGACTTATTTTAGATGGTTTGTGACCTGTTTGACTACAATTTGTCAACCAAAACTACTTATGTGCAAGATGGGTAAGAAACTGGGTAAGAATCACAATGTCCATGAACCTGGATATGTATAATTATGTTTCACTTGGTAAACTGAAATGCAACAAACAAGTGAACATGTGCTTATATACCAAGTCAATCCACCAAAGGAAAAAACAGTGATTAGCAAACGATTTTTTTGTACTTGTTTGTTACGTTTGAAAGTAACAAAAAAAAAAAAAAAAAAAAAAAAAAAATGGCTTGCAAACTTACCAATTTTACTTCATATAAATACCACCATCAAACACAATTTGTCACACACAATTTCAAACACACTGCAAACAACAATTCAAAACATAAATGCCTTGCAAACTTCCTCACACCGTTGAAGCATTACAAACATACATCAAGAAACAGACCGAGAAAGGTGACAAGGATCGCCAAAATGCTATCATCGAAGTGTTTCAACAGTTTGAGCTTGCCAAAAAACTGAAAACCGACTTAGAAAACAATACGCAGCGTGCGAAGATATCTCAGCAGAGAGGAAAGCCGTCATCGACTAGTTCCTATACGATGAATATTGCAAGGACGTTGCCATTGCTGACTCGCTGTGGGGTTGTGTTTCTCAAATACAGTCGCAAATCTCCAACAAGATCCGTTGGAGTTATGTGGAAAATGTGGCAGCATGTGATGCTGGTGCATCCACTTCCTCTATTGACAAACTAAAAAATTTAAATTAATAAGAAAAAAAAACTTAAAATATTTTTTTGTGTTTTTTTTTTATAAAACTAAAGGTTTAGAACTGGTTTTACGGTTTTGGACCTTGTTGTTTGCGAAAAAGAACTAGACAAAACGGAAAAGAAAAAGAAAAATTTAAAAGATTTTTTTTAATAGCAGTAAACGCTGGTTCGGAAGTGAACCGGTTTGTTGGACCGAATATGATTTTTTTTTTCACAAACAGCGAAACCCGGTTCGAAATTGAACCGGGCGGTTGGACCAAAAAGTTTTTTACCAAGACGAAATAATTTAACGAACCGGGCGGTTGGGTTTTGAACCGGTCGTTTCGGATTGTGAAAAAAAAATTTATCGAGAGGATTTTTGGGTTGAACCGGTCGGTTGGGATTTTTTTTTAAATTTACCGAGAGCTTGAACCTGTCAGGTTCAATTTTGAACCTGTAGGTTCAATGAACTACGAAGATGACTTTTGGTTTGAACCTCTTGGTTCAACTTTGAACCACGATTTCCTGGACGAATTTTTTAAAGGAACACGCTTAAAAACACCAACAAAGCAACAAAATTACCAACAAAAACTCACGAAAACGAGATCAATTCCCCGGCAACCGCGCCAAAAACTTGATGCGTTCGTGATGAGCAAGTTTTAAATTTAGAACACGATCTACCAATGATTCAAACGAAACACATATGAGCAAGTATACTCGTCCGTATGTAGTACAAGATGAAAAGGTAAGCCGATGAAGTTCACTAGGATTTGTTTTGTTTTATGAACAGTAAGTTTTGATTATAACCTTTAACTAAGAATGGATTCCTAAGCAAGCAAATAATGATGATGATGATGTAAATTCAATATTATTAAAAACTACACTTGCCTAGACTAGTTTGCACATTACACATAATATGATTATGACATATGGTTCAAATTGACAATGATCACTAAATTAGATGGTGTCTAATTTGATTAGTGGGTGTACTAATCTCCATTGCTTTTAACACTTTCAATCCTCGTCAAGAATTTAAGATGACAAAAACAACTTAAGGATGTGACCAAGTAAAATTAACTCAACTCAATTACTTGATACGAATGCACATGGGGCTGTTGGTATTGAGAAGGTTGGTGTGGATGCTTTGAAACAACCTTCTACATCGTATGCTGGTGTTACTTCTAATGAACCTAAGAAATACATGTCTAACTTTCATAGGCTAGAGTGTAGCAAGAAATCAAACGGTGTGGATCTTACAGTACCTATGAAAGTGTTTGAAGAGGTGAACACTAGGTTTGAGAATACTCTATATGGATACTTCCTTGGCCAACGACTTGCCTTTCCTGTTGTTGATTACTGTCACAACTCGTAATTTCCGGTCATTTTCCAAACCTCAACAATTTACTATTCACAAGTTACTATTCATCGATCACTATTCATCGTTTTTTAGGTCAATTTGACATTTCGAGAAACATTCAGAAATTTTACTATTCACTTGACACTATTCATTTCCGGAAGAAATTTCACTATTCACGTGCATTACTCAAGTCATCATAAATTTAGTTTACGAGTATTCAAATTCGCGTAACCGTTTTGGTTCAGGAGCGAATTCATGCATTATCATTTGGGACATCTCATACAGACTAGAAATAGTCTACGTATCATCATATGGCACTTGCATACTATTCCACTCGTAGGATAATTAAATTAATACTTTTGGTATAGGTAACGATTTACGTATGATTATTTTAGATAAACACTAATACGCGAACTATAAACGATCAATAATGTGAATAACACGTCCGACACTCCCAACTATGATCCCAATATATTTTTATATTCATTTTAATAATATAAAAATTATATTATTAATTTACCCGGTGTTTTGAAACCAATTGCTATATTTTCCGGTAAACGACTATAATTACGTCGAATCACGATATTTCAACCCGATAATTATTTTAACACCCAATTCTCATCAGGAATATTATTTTACAATTTTACAAATTCATTATATTTTAGTTTGTCTCGTTACGATTTATTTCTAGTTAACTCGGTACCCGATAACACCCAATACACAACTATATCTAAGTAAATCTTACACTTGGGGACCAAGACTTTAATTACCCATGTTTCCTCCCCTTTTTCTTCCTTGATTGCCGCCCCATGTCCCCCCCCCCCCCCTCCTAGCTAATCCATGTTATATTTTTATTAACAAATACCATAAGGACTTTTGAAAATATCTATCTCTTCATTCTTTCATTTGGATACTTCAAGAAAACCCATTTTTCTCTTCTTCCTCTCCATCATTTTCGGCCAAACCAAGAACACCCTCAAAAATCCATCATTTTTCCAAGATCAAGTGATAATCTAGGTTATTTAGTACTTCTTGTTAGGGTTTTGAAGTTTAAACACAAGGTTTTGCAAGTTTTTCATCTCCACTAGTCCACTAATCTTCAAGTAAGTATGTCAAACTAATTTTCCTAACTTTATCAAGTTCTTATTATGTTCATATGGTTTTTATACAAGATCTTATGCATTTGATAGCTTATACCACATTATTTTACAAACTTATAACTTTTGAACCCTAGAAAATGTATATGGTTAGATCCTTGTTAGATCTACTTGATTTGTGATGTTTAGGAACTCATGACACCCTAAGAAGGTGTATGGTAGGATTAGACTAGTTTTGTGGTGATTGAAAGTGGTTTGGTTGAAGTAGAAACTAGATTGAAACCTTGAAAATGGTTTTTGAACAAGTAAAAATACATGCTGTCCTATTTTGGTTCACCCAGAAAACTCCGAATTTACACAGTAACTTTTGGTAATATTTTTAGAAAATACTTTCAAAAACGAAGCCGTGGGCGAAAGAACGGATTAAAAAGAGTTAATAACGAAGGAGATATGATTTTTCCAAATTTAACGACGAAAACTATTTTCTGAAAAACTGCATGCTATTTGACAGTTTTCGACGGGCAAATTGAGGCGTTAAACGTAACCTAGAGGAGCCGAGCTATTGAAAATATATTAGTACTTACTAAAACGAATCCGTGGATATAAAGAACGAGGAAAATGAGCTTAAAACGACCAAGTTATACGCGTTTTAACATCGTCAAAACTATATATATATATAGTCACAACTAGAAAATAATAACTTACGCACTAAATGGTATATTTTCTAGAAATATTACTAAGGACTATATTCTTAACAAATGAAAAACGTATGACCCAAGGAATATTTATACGATTTAACGACGTTATTTTAAGGTTTTCGATACGAGGAGTAGAACGCTAACATTTTTATACGATATATTACGTCAAGTTTTTATGACTCCATTGGGACTTATTTTTCCTAAGTATGTAACTATTTTACCATGACAATAACTAGTATTTCCAAGTTACGAGTGGTATAGGCATCATGTGCACGTGCATTCATTTCATTATGTCATGATCTAAGGTAGACCGTTATTACTCATATTAGGTTGCGGTTAGTGATCGTGCCTCATTTCAGTGTATCCATTCTTGTCATCGTAGCTATCACTCCAGGTGAGTCATAGCCCCTACTATTTTAATTGTTTTGTAAATTCTTTGGGGGAGAATACATGCTCGTTTTACTTAAAACGCACTACTTGTTTTACCTGGTTGATTACTCAAATATTCCCAGCTTTATCTAAATATATATTTGATCACCTGCACTTCATTGGTATGCTTGACTACCGGTATTTCTTTGGTATATTTAATCACCTGCATTCATTTGTATGTTTGATTTCCTGTATTTCATGGGATTGATTATCCTTGTTTATATGACCTCATAGTCCCCAATTGTTCTTATATGCTCATTGTAATACTGTGGTATTCCCCACTTGGCTGTGATGTCAAACGTAATATTGTGGTATTCCCCACTTGGCTGTGATGTCAAACGTATTGTGGTATTCCCCACTTGGCTGTGATGTCAAACGTAATATTGTGGTATTCCCCACTTGGCTGTGATGTCAAACGTAGTATTGCTGTTTCCCTACTTGATTGACCTATATGTCCATTGTAATACTGTGGTATTCCCCACTTGGCTGTGATGTCAAACGTAATATTGTGGTATTCCCCACTTGGCTGTGATGTCAAACGTATTGTGGTATTCCCCACTTGGCTGTGATGTCAAACGTAGTATTGCTGTTTCCCTACTTGATTGACCTATATGTCCATTGTAATATTGTGGTATTCCCCACTTGGCTGTGATGTCAAACGTATTGTGGTATTCCCCACTTGGCTGTGATATCAAACGTAATATTGCTGTTTTCCTACTAGACTGATTTTATATGACCTCATTGTCATTATTATTTATCTGGCGACATTGTCAGCGTTGTTCATCTGGCGACATTGTAAGTATTATTTATCTGGCGACATTGTCAGCGTTATTTATCTGGCGACATTGTCAGTATTGTTTAGATGGCCTCATTAACTAAATTATTTATATAGCCATTTTGCTATGTTTATCTGGGAATTTGGATACCATTATTACTTATGTTCACGTAGACTTTAATACTATTTGGCAGTGGGTCGTAAACACACAGGTTACAAGTCTCTTATGGCGGGACTTGGAACTGAGTGGATTTACGATGCCTTTGCTGGGCGATCTTTTCTCTATAGGCATTATTTGTTAAACAAACTCTATGAACTCACCAACCTCATGTTGACACTTTAGCATGTATTTTCAGGTATTAAGCTTATGGCACGCTACAGGAGGTTTTGGCAGGGCATGGCATGGTCATAGAAGACTCTGATTATTTATATGGGGACCGTTTTAAACTATTTTAAGGGCCTACTTCCGCACTACTTTTAACGATGTAAATTCAATATTTTTGATTTAACTATTTTATTCTAAATGATTGAAATGAAAACCATTTTTGAACTAGTGTTGTAATACCAATTGAGTTACACCCCAGCTACACGTATGCTTCCGCTGGACCCGATTTTGGGGGTGTGACAGATTGGTATCAGAGCTTTGGCTATAGCGAACTAAGTGTTTTTATAACCTAGACTATAGCTACTTTTACGAAAAACTTAACCCTATGACCGTCACGTGCCTGCCTGCCAAGATGATGCCTCACTTGTGGTTTGTTGCTGACTTAGGTGATGAGATTTGCGTCTCATTATCTGGTATATTATATCCATTTATTCTAGTTGACTACTATCATTGTCTTTCATATAAGCATGCTCATGTATCGTATATCTCACCGCGTTATGTATCCCCTTGCATAATTTCATCATTTGACCCCGAGTTTGGTCACCTGCCTTAGTCTTTCTGAACGTCTTGGTATTTGCGAAGGACATAGTCTTAGTATAACTGAGCTGAGTATTTCAAAATTCATGGAACCTCGGTGGGATATAGACTGGTCATCTATATTCAACCCGGGATAGTGAGATATAGGCTGACCACCTATGTCTGACTCAGAGATGAATTTTGCAACACTGAGAATGGTTATAATAAAATTTTGTCCGGAATAAATTCTCAACTCAATTTCGAAATGTTTCATTTGTGTGTGTGTGTATACACTCTCGTTGTCGGAACATTCATATCCTTCATCACTTCGTGAACCACCGACTGGAAGCGGGTTAACTGGCCATTTCATCTCATAAATCTTCATATTTATACACAATGCACTTACATTTTCTTTTATCATAATCTCGTTTTGTCGCGTTTGTCACAGTCTTTTCCCTTCTCACCATCACTATCATTTCCTTTTCCCCACCCCCATATATATATATGGAATTAGCTAACACTCTATAGATTCCGATGTCACTCATCCCTCACTACTCCCTATATTGATAAGTGGATATTATCAATGACCTCCCTAGGAAAGAATTTCCATACCTTCTATGAGGATGATCCCTCGGTACAGTAAGACCATTCAAAACTCAATAGAAATCCCAAGATATCACAAAACCATTCGAACCACTATCACTGGCCTGATCACCAAAAATTCCATCATCTGGAAAGTATTTGGCTTAACTAAATTATAAGGATTAGTTTCGATACGAGTGCTCACTAAGCAACGCCATAGAGATAAATCCAACCTTTTAACCGAGACTATAAATTGAACATGTCCTCACCAATAGACTTTATTCGAACGTGTTAGACACCTATGCCTTTGTGCAGACATACATACCTGACTATTTTATCCTCTTAATATTTTCACTTTTAAATGGATTTTTCTCCAAACTATAGTTATGCAAAACATATATCTTGTAAGAAATACTTTTCTAAGGCACTTGTTTTGACAAGCAAATTTCTTTTGGTTAATCTTTTACAAAACTACTAGATGCTAAGAAATTTTAAACATCGATTTTTGGTAAATCATATTATCCATCTTATGTTGAAAATAGTTCTATCTTGCATAACTATTAAATTTTGAAACATTAAGAAAAATGTTACTTAAAAAGCCGTTTGCTTAAAAGTTTTAAATTCATTTACTCAGGGAAGGGTTATGAACAAAACACACAATCTCAAAACAAACTTTGAAAATCAATCACTATAATACATCACTTATACCTTTAGGATTTTGTGATTTGATGACATAGAACTTGGGGAAAATCTTAGTAATGGAGACTAAGCATCGTAGGTGGAGAAAGACTCAATTCATGACATTCCTGCGGAGGAATCACAACCTTATCCTAATCTATTATTTTCAACAACACCCTTGATGGACCTAACCTTGTAAGCCTTTCGAAACAAGATTCATGATGCCCATCTCAATTACTCCTAATAGAGGAACTTGATCCATCTCGAACTCCTAGCAATTTCATTAAGATTTCTTTGGAACCACACCACCTATCATCTGCAGACCAATGGTCAGGAATTAGAGAACGATTCAAACATAGGGAGATATGCTCAGAGCATGAGTGGTTGACTCTAGAAATGGTTGGATTAACCATTTGCCATAAATCAGATTCCTTTATAACCATAGTTACCACACGAGCTTAGAGACTACACCATTTGAAGCACTCTATGGTCGAAGTGCCAACATCCAAGGACGGATCAAAATTCGGAAAAAGCCAAACTCACTAGTCCAGTAGGCATTCATGAAATAACCAGAAATTTCCTACAAGTCAAGAATCAATTACAAATTCTATAAGTTGTAAACCCTTAAAACTTCAAGTTGGTAGCCAGATCATGTTTGAAGTTCTACCTAGGAAAGGCATGATATTATTCGGAAAAGTTGGAAAGATAAACCCGATATACACTGGACCACGTAATATTTCAGACAGAGTAGGCCTGGTGGCCGTCAGACTTGAGCCTTGTTAGAGAACAACCGGATTACACAACCATGTTTCACCTATTCAAATCTCAGGAAATGACTTTCAGATTAGTCACTCGTGATCCCATTTGGAAAGGAACCCAACCCAAGAACAAACGTAGACTTGGTAATAACCAATAGAAATCATGGACTGTTAGGTCAAACGGTTGAAGTGGAGTCGAATTCCTATCGTGGAAGTTCGCTGGAATTCTCAATTATTATCATCTTTTCACCAATATACTTCAGAGACCAACCAAAACTGAACTTCGGGACGAAGTTCCTGTTAGAAGGGAAGACTGTCACAACTCGTAATTTCCGGTCATTTTCCAAACCTCGACAATTTACTATTCACAAGTTACTATTCATCAATTACTATTCATCGATCACTATTCATCGTTTTTGAGGTCAATTTGACATTTCGAGAAACATTCAGAAATTTTACTATTCACTTGACACTATTCATTCCGGAAGAAATTTCACTATTCACGTGCATTACTCAAGTCATCGTAAATTTAGTTTACGAGTATTCAAATTCGCGTAACCGTTTTGGTTCAGGAGCGAATTCATGCATTATCATTTGGGACATCTCATACAGACTAGAAATAGTCTACGTATCATCATATGGCACTTGCATACTATTCCACTCGTAGGATAATTAAATGAATACTTTTGGTATAGGTAACGATTTACGTATGATTATTTTAGATAAACACTAATACGCGAACTATAAACAATCAATAATGTGAATAACACGTCCGACACTCCCGACTATGATCCCAATATATTTTTATATTCATTTTAATAATATAAAAATTATATTATTAATTTACCCGGTGTTTTGAAACCAATTGCTATATTTTCCGGTAAACGACTATAATTACGTCGAATCACGATATTTCAACCCGATAATTATTTTAACACCCAATTCTCATCAGGAATATTATTTTACAATTTTACAAATTCATTATATTTTAGTTTGTCTCGTTACGATTTATTTCTAGTTAACTCGGTACCCGATAACACCCAATACACAACTATATCTAAGTAAATCTTACACTTGGGGACCAAGACTTTAATTACCCATGTTTCCTCCCCTTTTTCTTCCTTGATTGCCGCCCCATGTCCCCCCCTCCTAGCTAATCCATGTTATATTTTTATTAATAAATACCATAAGGACTTTTGAAAATATCTATCTCTTCATTCTTTCATTTGGATACTTCAAGAAAACCCATTTTTCTCTTCTTCCTCTCCATCATTTTCGGCCAAACCAAGAACACCCTCAAAAATCCATCATTTTTCCAAGATCAAGTGATAATCTAGGTTATTTAGTACTTCTTGTTAGGGTTTTGAAGTTTAAACACAAGGTTTTGCAAGTTTTTCATCTCCACTAGTCCACTAATCTTCAAGTAAGTATGTCAAACTAATTTTCCTAATTTTATCAAGTTCTTATTATGTTCATATGGTTTTTATACAAGATCTTATGCATTTGATAGCTTATACCACATTATTTTACAAACTTATAACTTTTGAACCCTAGAAAATGTATATGGTTAGATCCTTGTTAGATCTACTTGATTTGTGATGTTTAGGAACTCATGACACCCTAAGAAGGTGTATGGTAGGATTAGACTAGTTTTGTGGTGATTGAAAGTGGTTTGGTTGAAGTAGAAACTAGATTGAAACCTTGAAAATAGTTTTTGAACAAGTAAAAATACATGCTGTCCTATTTTGGTTCACCCAGAAAACTCCGAATTTACACAGTAACTTTTGGTAATATTTTTAGAAAATACTTTCAAAAACGAAGCCGTGGGCGAAAGAACGGATTAAAAAGAGTTAATAACGAAGGAGATATGATTTTTCTAAATTTAACGACGAAAACTATTTTCTGAAAAACTGCATGCTGTTTGACAGTTTTCGACGGGCAAATTGAGGCGTTAAACGTAACCTAGAGGAGCCGAGCTATTGAAAATATATTAGTACTTACTAAAACGAATCCGTGGATATAAAGAACGAGGAAAATGAGCTTAAAACGACCAAGTTATACGCGTTTTAACATCGTCAAAACTATATATATATATATAGTCACAACTAGAAAATAATAACTTACGCACTAAATGGTATATTTTCTAGAAATATTACTAAGGACTATATTCTTAACAAATGAAAAACGTATGACCCAAGGAATATTTATACGATTTAACGACGTTATTTTAAGGTTTTCGATACGAGGAGTAGAACGCTAACATTTTTATACGATATATTACGACAAGTTTTTATGACTCCATTGGGACTTATTTTTCCTAAGTATGTAACTATTTTACCATGACAATAACTAGTATTTCCAAGTTACGAGTGGTATAGGCATCATGTGCACGTGCATTCATTTCATTATGTCATGATCTAAGGTAGACCGTTATTACTCATATTAGGTTGCGGTTAGTGATCGTGCCTCATTTCAGTGTATCCATTCTTGTCATCGTAGCTATCGCTCCAGGTGAGTCATAGCCCCTACTATTTTAATTGTTTTGTAAATTCTTTGGGGGAGAATACATGCTCGTTTTACTTAAAACGCACTACTTGTTTTACCTGGTTGATTACTCAAATATTCCCAGCTTTATCTAAATATATATTTGATCACCTGCACTTCATTGGTATGCTTGACTACCGGTATTTCTTTGGTATATTTAATCACCTGCATTCATTTGTATGTTTGATTTCCTGTATTTCATGGGATTGATTATCCTTGTTTATATGACCTCATAGTCCCCAATTGTTCTTATATGCTCATTGTAATACTGTGGTATTCCCCACTTGGCTGTGATGTCAAACGTAATATTGTGGTATTCCCCACTTGGCTGTGATGTCAAACGTATTGTGGTATTCCCCACTTGGCTGTGATGTCAAACGTAATATTGTGGTATTCCCCACTTGGCTGTGATGTCAAACGTAGTATTGCTGTTTCCCTACTTGATTGACCTATATGTCCATTGTAATACTGTGGTATTCCCCACTTGGCTGTGATGTCAAACGTAATATTGTGGTATTCCCCACTTGGCTGTGATGTCAAACGTATTGTGGTATTCCCCACTTGGTTGTGATGTCAAACGTAATATTGTGGTATTCCCCACTTGGCTGTGATGTCAAACGTAGTATTGCTGTTTCCCTACTTGATTGACCTATATGTCCATTGTAATACTGTGGTATTCCCCACTTGGCTGTGATGTCAAACGTAATATTGTGGTATTCCCCACTTGGCTGTGATGTCAAACGTATTGTGGTATTCCCCACTTGGCTGTGATGTCAAACGTAATATTGTGGTATTCCCCACTTGGCTGTGATGTCAAACGTAGTATTGCTGTTTCCCTACTTGATTGACCTATATGTCCATTGTAATATTGTGGTATTCCCCACTTGGCTGTGATGTCAAACGTATTGTGGTATTCCCCACTTGGCTGTGATGTCAAACGTAATATTGCTGTTTTCCTACTAGACTGATTTTATATGACCTCATTGTCATTATTATTTATCTGGCGACATTGTCAGCGTTGTTCATCTGGCGACATTGTCAGTATTATTTATCTGGCGACATTGTCGGCGTTATTTATCTGGCGACATTGTCAGTATTGTTTAGATGGCCTCATTAACTAAATTATTTATATAGCCGTTTTGCTATGTTTATCTGGGAATTTGGATACCATTATTACTTATGTTCACGTAGACTTTAATACTATTTGGCAGTGGGTCGTAAACACACAGGTTACAAGTCTCTTATGGCGGGACTTGGAACTGAGTGGATTTACGATGCCTTTGCTGGGCGATCTTTTCTCTATAGGCATTATTTGTTAAACAA
Organism: Artemisia argyi; assembly: GCA_030686995.1. Taxonomy (NCBI): domain Eukaryota; kingdom Viridiplantae; phylum Streptophyta; class Magnoliopsida; order Asterales; family Asteraceae; genus Artemisia; species Artemisia argyi. Next base: position 37,685,732 of record CM060697.1, read on the forward strand.
ACTCTATGAACTCACCAACCTCGTGTTGACACTTTAGCATGTATTTTCAGGTATTAAGCTTATGGCACGCTACAGGAGGTTTTGGCAGGGCATGGCATGGTCATAGAAGACTCTGATTATTTATATGGGGACCGTTTTAAACTATTTTAAGGGCCTACTTCCGCACTACTTTTAACGATGTAAATTCAATATTTTTGATTTAACTATTTTATTCTAAATGATTGAAATGAAAACCATTTTTGAACTAGTGTTGTAATACCAATTGAGTTACACCCCAGCTACACGTATGCTTCCGCTGGACCCGATTTTGGGGGTGTGACAATTACTATGTACGCAATGCGTGTGATAAGTTTGGTATACAGAAGGTAATGATGAATGCAAAGGGGTTGTTTTTCTCTAAGTTCATTTTGAAGAAAGGTGTTGATGATGTTCTTGATAACGGTCCTTGGTTGATTAGAAATGTACCTATTATTCTTAAACCAAGGACATTGAACACCAACTTACTTAAAGAGGATTTGACTAACATCCCGGTGTGGGTTAAATTCCATGATGTTCTACTTGCTATGTTTTCTGATGATGGTCTTAGTCTTCTTGCACATTGATTGGTACGACCAAACAGTTAGATGCTTATACCAGTCAAATGTGCAAGGAATCATGGGGCCGTAGTAGTTTTGCTAGATGTATGATTGAAGTAATGTCAGATGAGGTGCTTAGGGATAGCCTCACTGTTGTGATACCTTTACTTGATGGGTCGGGTGTGACTATTGAGAAGATACGGGTTGAATACGAGTTGAAACCACCTCGATGTGATAAGTGTAAGATATTTGGTCATACTCTGACTGACTGTCCTAAAGTTTGTATACCTCCTGTTCAGCCTGCTAAGCCAGTTAATGATGGCTTCAAGACTGTCAATAACAAGAAGAAAGGAAAGCAAGGTGGTCTTACAATTCCGGGTCAAGTAGGGTTTACTAAACCAGTTGTGGGTAAGCAATTTCAGTATCAACCCAAAAAGACTCATCCTGAACCTAAGAAAGTGGATGACACTAAGAAGAAGACTTCTGATGTGGCTAGTTCTAGTGGAACGAAGATTTCTACATCTAACCAGTTTGATGCTCTTAATATGGATGGTACCGATGCTTTTGGTATTCCTACTATTGACACCAACAAGGATGTGGATTCTGGTCATACAATGGAAGTTAATAAGGATGAGTCGTTAAATGGTAATGCATTACAAGAACTTCTTGTGAGTGATTCAATGGGAACAATGGAAGTTGGTTCTACTCCGATAGTTGAGAAAATTGGGAAGCTTGAAGTGCTACTTATTGATGGGAAAGCTACTCTTGTGGATGATGATGGTCATCCTATTTCGTCTACCTCTTCCACTAAGAGGGCTAACCCATTTTCTAAGGTGGGTGAGGTTGTGGTTTCGGATAGTGATGATGATCAGGTTCTTAACGTTTGACGAATCAGCAAATCTTTTTGGTGGTGGTCATGAGCGTGAAGTTGAGTTTGATGACTATGATGATTATTCGAAGCAAATTTTGAATCTTCCAAGGAATTTGGATGCTCTTAATGCCATGTATGGCTTTAATCTCCAAGGTCGTAGGAAGTAGTTTATATTTTTGTCTGAGTCTTTTGTTATCATGTAGTTAGTGGTTTTTGTTTTCTTGTTTAGAAAATAGGAAGTATCTTGTGATGTAAGCTTTTCGCCTATATAACGGGCTGAGATATGGGATTCACCCATATCCGTTGTACTTAAATGCTTTTTGGAGTAATATATTTACCGGGTAATTGACCTTATACCCAAAAATTAACACAACTCAATTACTTGATTCGCATTCGTTTCACAAGCAATTGACAATTATCCTTTTTAAGTTTTCCAAGTTAAAACAAGTTACTTAAGAAATGGTCAATACATAAGGTAAATTGTCACAACTCACCATTTCAGGTCATTTTCCAAAACTTCGACATTTTACTATTCATCATTTTACTATTCATCATTTTTTAGGTCAGTTTGATATTCTGAGAAGCGTTCAAAAATATTACTATTCACAAAACACTATTCATTTCCGGAAAGAAAATACTATTCATGTGCATTGCTCATTTCATCGTAAATTTAATTTACGGATATTTAAATTCGCGTAACCGTATTGGTTCAGGTGCGAATTCATACTTTATCATTAGGGACATTTCATACGGACTAGAAATAGTCTACAAATCATCATAATAGCATTTGCATACTATACCACTCGTAGAATATTCATATTAATATTTTTGGTATATTTAACGTTTTACGTATATTTATTTTAATTAAACGTTAACACGCGATTACTAAATATAACTAACATATCTAAAAATCCTCACAATGGTTCCGATATATTTTTAAACTCCTTACAACGTTACAAAAATTATAAAATTCATTTACCCGGTATTTTGGGAATGTATTTAATTTACATCGTAAGTTTAATATAATTACGATGGTTTTCGTGAAAACTAAATAATAATTGTCCAAACGCTCAATTTTTGTACCTAACATATTTTTATCATTTTTATGACTTTATTAAGTCCAGGTTAACTTCGTTAAAATTTATTTTCGCAAACCCGGTACCCGATTATAACAAAAACTAACTAAAACTACCTAAAATATACAACTAAAAACTATACTAACCCTCCATTACTCATCCTAATTAAATCAAAAGTATTTTTGCCCTTTTTCCTCCTTTGAAAAACCGGCCACAACCCCCCCCCCCCCCCCCCCCCCGCCCTTAACCCTTGGCATTGATTGTATTTAACCTATCCTAAAATTCACAAGTAAATATCCAAGTTACCTTTCCATACTCATCATAAACTCATAACAAAATATCTAACTCATTCTTCTTCCTCTCTACTCCAAACCCACGACCCAAAACCAAACTAAGACCAAGATCCACCATTTTTCCAAGATCAAGCTATATTTAAGTTCATTTGGTGATCCTTGTTTGATTTTTGAAATAAAAACTCAAGGTTTCTTAGGTTTTACCCATCCAAGCTCCATAATCTTTCAAAGTAAGTTATCAAAACTCTTTTTCATAATTTCTTCAAGTTATCTTTATGATAATGTGATTTCTATACAAGATTACATGCATATGTTAGTTTATACCACTCATTATATATACTTATGTCTTTGATACCCTAGAAATGAAAACCCTTGTTAAATCTAGTTGATTGATGTTGTTTAAGAACCCATGACACCTTAAGAAGGTGTATGGTAGGAATAGACTAGATTTGTGGTGATTGGAAGTGATTTGGGTGGATTAGAAACTAGTTTTGAACATTGGAAATGAGTTTAGAACTTGTCTATGAACCTACTGTCCCAAAATGAAAAATCGGGAAATCTCAGGAACTCAGGGGAAATTTTTAACCAAATATTTAGAAAATAATTTCAAAAACGAAACTTTTGGCGAAAGAACGGATTAAAACGGGTTTATAACGAAGGAGATATGACATTTGCAAGTTTAACGACGAAAACTATTTTTTCTGAAAATTTCATGCTGTTGGACGATTTTCGTTGGACAAACCAAGGCGTTAGATGTAACCTAGAGAAGCCGAGCTATCAAAAATATATTAGTACATACTAAGACGAATCCGTGGATATAAAGAACGAAGAAAATGGACTTAAAACGACAAAGTTATACACGTTTTAAAATCGTCAAAACTAAATATATATATATATATATATATATATATATATATATAGTCATTAATAGAAATAATATAACTACGTACTAAATACTATATTTTCTAGATTTATTGTTCAAAAATTATATTCTTGACTAACGAAGTACGTACGACCCAAGGCTTATTTATATGACTACTAGACGTTATTTCAAGGTTTTCAAGGCGATGAATATAACGCTAACGTTTTATATACGATATCCTACGACTAGTTTTTATTAGTCTAGTTAGACTTATTTTTCCTAAGTATGGAAAATGTTTTATTTTGACAATAATTAGTATTTTCAAGTTATTAGTGGTATAGGTATCATGTGCATGTACATTCATTGCATCATTTTATTTCTTACATTAGATCATATCATTCATATTAGGTTGCGGTTAGAGATCGAACCTCATCTCTGTGTATCCACTTTTGTTATTGTAGTTATCGCTCCAGGTGAGTCATAGCCCCTACTATTTTCACTTGTTTTACAACTGTTTTGGGGGAGAATACATGCTCGTTTTCATCTAAATGTATACTTGATTTAATTGATTATGCTACATGTTTAGTCAAACATTTATTTATTCCAGTTATGAATTCATTACTCAATCGAATTTAGTGTATATTCATTTGCATCACACTTAATTTTTTTTACCTTTGGACCCAATCCTTTTCCATTATTATACATACTTAACCGAATTAACCGGCTCCATCACTATGTACATACATGACTGAATGTACGGGTAACATATCCGAATGTACGGGTAATATAACTGAATGAATTGGTCATGTAACCGAATGTATTGGTCAAACTACACTTATTTTGATTATTGGTCCACATATTACTTTTGTTCACGTAAACCAAATCATATTTGGCTGTAGGTCGTAAACACACAGGTTACAAGTCTCTTATGGCGGGACTTGGAACTGAGTGGATTTATGATGCCTTTGCTGGGAAATATTCATTCAAAAGCATTGTACTTCATTTTACACTAGACTCTATGAACTCACCAACCTCGTGTTGACACTTTAGCATGTATTTTCAGGTATTAAGCAAGGGGTAAAGCTAAAGATACGCAACATATTTCTACAACTAAACACAATTACGCAACATACTTAGTAAAGTGTCAAACGTACGCAACATATTTTCAAAAAATCGTCGATCTACGCAATATGACCTGCTGGCAGCAGGTTACCAGATCACCTAACTTTAAAAGTTACACCTTTCGTCCCTAAATTGTCTCATATCTCGCGTATATAATCCTATTTTGGTAACGGTCGTTAAAAAAAATTTTAAAAAAAAAATTTAACACTTTTTTTAAAAATCGAGATAAAATCTTTTTTTTTTAACTAAAATTTAGAAAGAAAAAAAGTTAAAAAATTTAAAATTAAAAAAAAAAGGAAAAAAAAATTAAAAATTAATTGTTTTAAAGTTAATATTTAAAAAAAAAATCAAAAATTTTAAAAAAAAAATAATATTTGCGAAAAAAAAAATAATTTTTTTTATGAATATGCATTTTTTAAAAAAACTAAAAAAAGGAAAAAAAATTAAAAAAATTAATTTTTTTAAAGTTAATATTTAAAAAAAATAAATTTTTTTTTTTAAATTAATATTTGCGAAAAAAAAAATTAAAATATTTAAAATTAAAAAAAATGGAAAAAATTTAAAAATTAAATTTTTTTTAAGTTTATATTTAAAAAAAATCAAAATTTTTAAAAAAAGTTAATATTTGCGAAAAAAAAATAATTTTTTTTATAAATATGCATTTTTTAAAAAAATTAAAAAAAAGGAAAAAAATAATTTTTTTTAAAGTTAATATTCAAAAAAAAATCAAAATTTAAAAAAAAAAATATATATTTGTGAAAAAAAAATAAGTTTTAATTAAAAAAATTAATTTTAATAAAAATAATAATTTATATAAAAAAAATTAATTTTTTTTAAAATACGCATTTTTTTTTATAAAAATACGCATTTTTTTAATAAAATTAATTTTTTTATAAAGAAAATTTTCTCGCAAATTTTGATTTTTTTAAAAAATTTTGATTTTTTTTTAAATATTAACTTTAAAAAAAATATTTTTTTTTAATTGTTTTCCTTTTTTTTTAATTTTAAATTTTTTTAACTTTTTTTTTTCCTAAATTTTAGTTAAAAAAAAAAGATTTTATCTTGATTTTAAAAAAAAATGTTAAAACGTTTTTTAAAAACTTTTTTAATGAACGTTATCAAAATAGGATCAAGTACGCGAGATATGAGACAGTTTAGGGACCAAAGGTGTAACTTTTAAAGTTAAGTGACCTGGTAACCTGCTGCCAGCAGGTTATATTGCGTAGATCGACGATTTTCTGAAAATATGTTGCGTACGTTTGACACTTTACTAAGTATGTCGCGTACTTGTGTTTATTTGTAGAAATATGTTACGTATCTTTAGCTTTACCCCATTAAGCAATGGCACGCTACAGGAGGTTTTGGCAGGGCATGACATGGTCATAGAAGACTCTGATTATTCATATGGGGACCTTTTAAACTATTTTAAGGGTCTACTTCCGCACTACTTTTAACAATGTAAATTCAAAACTTTTGGTTAAATGATTGAAGTGAAAATCATTTTTGCACTTGTTTTGTAATACCAATTGAGTTACACCCCAGCTACATGTATGCTTTCGCTGGACCCGATTTTGGGGGTGTGACAGATTGGTATCAGAGCCTTTGCTATAGCGAACTGAGTGTTTTTAAAACCTAGACTACAGCTACTTTTACGAAAACTTAACCCTATGACCGTCATGTGCCTACCTGCCAAGCTGAAGCCTCACTTGTGGTTAGTTGCTGACATAGGTGATGAGATTTGTGTCTCATTATCTGATATATTATATTCATTTATTCTAGTTGATTACTATAATAATCTTTCATATAAGCATGTTCACGTATCATATATGTCACCGCGTTATGTTTTTCTTGCATAGTTTCATCATTTGACCTCGAGTTTGGTCACCTGCCTTAGTCATTCAGAACGTCTTTGTATTCGTGAAGGACATTGTATTAGTATGACTGAGCTGAGTATTTCAAAATTCATGGAACCTCGGTAGAATATAGACTGGTCATCTATATTCGACCCGGGATAGTGAGATATAGGCTGACCACCTATGTCTGACTCAGAGATGAATTTTGCAACACTGAGAATGGTTATAATAAAATTTTGTCTGGATTGAATTCTCTACTCAATTTCCAAATGTTTCATTTATGTGTGTGTATACTCTCGTTGTCAGAATATTCAAACTTTTCATCACCTCGTGAACCGCCGCCTGGAAGCACGTCAACTGGTCATTTCATCTCATGAACATTCACGTCTATGCACGATACACTTATATCACATTATTTTCTTTTATCACAATCTCATTTTGTCACAGTTGTCACAGTCTTTTCCCTTCTCACCATCATTATTATTTCCCTTCCCCATCCCCATATATATAAGGAATTAGCTTACACTCTATAGATTCCTATGTCACTCATCCCTCACTACTCCCAATATTGATAAGTGGATATTATCAACGACTTCCCTAGGAAACGTCTTATTTATGTTTCACTCTTCTTTTCTTGTTTGGAAGAGCTATGCCGCCAGGGAAAGCTAAAGCTACTCCAACTATGACACCTGCTGCTATTCGGAAACTTGTTAAGGATAGTATAGCCGAAGCTCTAGAGATCGAGAGAGCTGAGGTAGCTGCAAGGGCTGCTGAAACCGCTTCACAGACAGGGACGAATGAACAATCCAATAATAGGCGTGAATGCACTTGGAAGAATTTTAAGATTGGTGATCCCATCAAGTTTAAGGGCACTGAAGGAGCGGTTGCTTTGATTCGCTGGTTCGAAAAGACTGAGAATGTGTTCCTCATGTGCAACTGTCCTGATGTCAACAAGGTAAAATTCGCTACTAGTATGCTTCTGGATGAAGCTATGTCATGGTGGAATTCTTATGCTCAACCGATTGGTATAGAAAATCCTACAAACTCACTTGGGATCAATTCAAGAAATTGATGACTAAGAAGTTTTGCCCTTGTACCGAGGTGAAGAAGTTGGAAACGGAGTTTTATGAGCTAGTGACAGCAGGAAATGATATTGAAGCATATATCCGAAGGTTTCAGGAGTTGGCTGTGCTATGTCCAACTATGGTTCCAGATAATGAAAAGCTGCTAGAAAATTTCCTCGGTGGACTACCGCACAACATCAGTGGGAACGTAATTTCCTCTAAACCACACACGCTGGAGTAAGCTATCAGAATGTCTCAAAAGCTTATGGCTCAAGTGATGAAGCAAGAAACTACTGTCAACAACAACAACAAAAACAAGAGAAAAAGGGACGACAACCAAGGAGACGATCAAGTATGGCAGCCAAACAAACAACATGAGGTGGATAGGGCCTACGTTGTGGACCCAAGTGAAAAGAAAGGATATGCAGGTACTCTACCTAAGTGCAACAAGTGTCGGTTTCATCACAAGGGACCTTGCCCCACTCAATGTGGAAACTGCCAAAAGGTCGGACACAAAGCCAAGGATTGCAAGGCTCCCACCCTCGTAATGCATCAGAAAGTCACGGTAACCTGCCATGAGTGTGGAGTAATTGGACACTTCAAGAGTGAATTCCGAGAGTTGAGAAACCAGAATGGAGGAAGAGTTCGTTGAAATGAGAAGCTCGTCAAGACAACAACAACGATGTCAATGTTTAAAAAGAGAACTCCTGCTTTGTATATAAATGGAAACCTAAACTCTCTAGTGTTGTATTTCTTTTGTGTTTTATTCTACGTTCTATCGTATAAGTTTCAGGTACTATTAACGAATTCCGATCTAATGAATGTTCTATCTTTTATCACCGCAATGCGACTCAAATATCATTATCATCTTTTCACCAATACCACTTCAGAGACCAACACAAACTGAACTTCGGGACGAAGTTCCTTTTAGAGGGGAAGACTGTCACAACTCACCATTTCAGGTCATTTTCCAAAACTTCGACATTTTACTATTCATAAATCACTATTCATCAAAACACTATTCATCATTTTACTATTCATCATTTTTTAGGTCAGTTTGATATTTTGAGAAGCGTTCAAAAATATTACTATTCACAAAACACTATTCATTCCCCGAAAGAAAACACTATTCATGTGCATTGCTCATTTCATCGTAAATTTAATTTACGGATATTTAAATTTGCGTAACCGTATTGGTTCAGGTGCGAATTCATACTTTATCATTAGGGACATTTCATACGGACTACAAATAGTCCACATCATAATAGCATTTGTATACTATACCACTCGTAGAATATTCATATTAATATTTTTTGTATATTTAACGTTTTACGTATATTTATTTTAATTAAACGTTAACACGCGATTACTTAATATAACTAACATATCTAAAAATCCTCACAATGGTTCCAAAATATTTTTAAACTCCTTACAACGTCACAAAAATTATGAAATTCATTTACCCGGTATTTTGGGAATTTATTTAATTTACATCGTAAGTTTAATATAATTACGACGGTTTTCGTGGAAACTAAATAATAATTGTCCAAACACTCAATTTTTGTACCCAACATATTCTTATCATTTTTATGACTTTATTAAGTCCCGGTTAACTTCGTTAAAATTTATTTCTCGCAAACCCGGTACCCGATTATAACAAAAACTAACTAAAACTACCTAAAATATACAACTAAAAACTATACTAACCCTCCACTACTCATCCTAATTAAATCAAAAGCATTTTTGCCCTTTTTCCTCCTTTGAAAAACCGGCCACAACCCCCCCCCCCCTTAACCCTTGGCATTGATTGTATTTAACCTATCCTAAAATTCACAAGTAAATATCCAAGTTACCTTTCCATACTCATCCATAAACTCATAACAAAATATCTAACTCATTCTTCTTCCTCTCTACTCCAAACCCACGACCCAAAACCAAACTAAGACCAAGATCCACCATTTTTCCAAGATCAAGCTATATTTAAGTTCATTTGGTGATCCTTGTTTGAGTTTTGAAATAAAAACTCACGGTTTCTTAGTTTTTACCCATCCAAGCTCCATAATCTTTCAAAGTAAGTTATCAAAACTCTTTTTCATAATTTCTTCAAGTTATCTTTATGATCATGTGATTTATATACAAGATTACATGCATATGTTAGTTTATACCACTTATTATATATACTTATGTCTTTGATACCCTAGAAATGGAAACCCTTGTTAGATCTAGTTGATTGATTTTGTTTAAGAACCCATGACACATTAAGAACGTGTATGGTAGGAATAGACTAGATTTGTGGTGATTGGAAGTGATTTGGGTGGATAAGAAACTAGTTTGGAACATTGGAAATGATTTTAGAACTTGTCTATGAACCTACTGTCCCAAAATGCAAAATCTGGAAAACTCAGGAACTTAGGGGAAATTTTTAACCAAATATTTAGAAAATACTTTCAAAAACGAATCTTTTGGTGAAAGAACGGATTAAAACGAGTTTATAACGAAGGATATATGACCTTTGCAAGTTTAACGACGAAAACTATTTTTCTGAAAATTTCATGCGGTTGGACGATTTTCGTTGGACAAACCGAGGCGTTAGACGTAACCTAGAGAAGCCGAGCTATCAAAAATATATTAGTACATAGTAAGACGAATCCGTGGATATAAAGAACGAAGAAAATGGACTGAAAACGACAAAGTTATACACGTTTTAAAATCGTCAAAACTATATATATATATATATATATATATATATATATATATATATATATATATATATATATATATATATATATATATATATATATATATAGTCACTAATAGAAATAATATAACTGTGTACTAAATACTATATTTTCTAGATTTATTGTTCAAGAATTATATTCTTAACAAACGAAGTACGTATGACCAAAGGCTTATTTATACGACTACTAGACGTTATTTCAAGGTTTTCAAGGCGATGAATATAATGCTAATGTTTTATATACGATATCCTACGACTAGTTTTTATTAGTCTAGTTAGACTTATTTTTCCTAAGTATGGAAAATGTTTTATTTTGACAATAATTAGTATTTTCAAGTTATGAGTGGTATAAGTATCATGTGCATGTACATTCATTGCATCATTTCATTTCTTACATTAGATCATATCATTCATATTAGGTTACGGTTAGAGATCGAACCTCATCTCTGTGTACCACTTTTGTCATCGTAGCTATCGCACTAGGTGAGTCATAGCCCCTACTATTTTCACTTGTTTTACAACTGTTTTGGGGGAGAATACGTGCTCATTTTCATCTAAATGTATACTTGATTTAATTGATTATGCTACATGTTTAGTCAAACATTTATTTGTTCCAGTTATGAATTCGTTACTCAATCGAATGTAGTGTATATTCATTTGCATCACACTTAATTCTTTTTACCTTTGGACCCAATCCTTTTCCATTATTATACATACTTAACCGAATGAACCGGCTCCATCACTATGTACATACATGACTGAATGTACGGGTAACATATCCGAATGTACGGGTAACATAACTGAATGAATTGGTAATGTAACTGAATGTATTGGTCAAACTACACTTATTTTGATTATTGGTCCACATATTACTTTTGTTCACGTAAACCAAATCATATTTGGCAGTGGGTCGTAAACACACAGGTTACAAGTCTCTTATGGCGGGACTTGGAACTGAGTGGATTTATGATGCCTTTGCTGGGAAATCTTCATTCAAGTGCAATATACTTTATTTTACACTAGACTCTATGAACTCACCAACCTCGTGTTGACACTTTAGCATGTATTTTCAGGTATTAAGCAATGGCACGCTACAAGAGGTTTTGGCAGGGCATGGCATGGTCATAGAAGACTCTGATTATTCATATGGGGATCGTTTAAACTATTTTAAGGGCCTACTTCCGCACTACTTTTAACAATGTAAATTCAAAACTTTTGGTTAAACGATTTTATTTTAAATGATTGAAGTGAAAATCATTTTTGTACTTGTTTTGTAATACCAATTGAGTTACACCCCAGCTACATGTATGCTTCCGCTGGACCTGATTTTGGGGGTGTGACATAAATCCTTCATAGACAAAGGTTCTACAATTGATTAAATAACAATGTCTCTTTCGGCCTATTACACCATTACTAATCAATCTAACTTGACAACTCTTTTGTTTATGAAAACTTTGAAAGCATAATTTGGTCTTAGTATTAATCCTTCATTAGTTTAGAACCATATAGTCACACTCAATCACATTTCATGCAACAAACATCATCTAGGAAAGTGCACAAGGCACTTAGCCACTCATGGCAAACAAAGAAATAATCACAGAAATTATATCACTTGAAAACATAATTAAAGAGTCTTAAAAAGTTGTAATGATGATTACCAAAGTTAGGAACTATGATGAGGTTATGAACAATGATTCCCTGAATGATTACAATGGTTGATGTCGAATGTAAGTCACTTTTATTTCCTGCGTTTTCTTCCTTGAGAGCCTTCTTGAGAGAGATAATGATGTGAATGAAATTAGGATAGCATATGATTTGAATGTTTTCTCTCATGGCTATGCTTCTAATTAATAGAAAAGGCTACACTTGGCCAACAAGCAAGTTTCTTGGGCACAAAGTGTCATAAAATTCTGCACTTGGAGTAATTGAAGTGTAATGACAACCCACTTGAAGAGTTTGATCATTAATAACAACCATTAAAGAAGCCAGGATTGTGTGAACCTAGAGGTTGGCATCTCAACCTGAAGTTCAGGTTTAACTATCAGATTTTGTAGAGATTTCCTTGAACCTTAGGTTTGAACTTAAATATGTGTTGTATCTTTTAAACCATTGGTTGAAGAAAACATGACTTGTAACAAACTTTGCTAGTGACTTTCATAATTTCAACACTTGATCTTTCTTGAGCTCGAAAGTCTTTGTAACTTGATTCTTTATCTTTAAGAATCTCTTCGAAACTTTTATTAGGGGAAGAATCATGCATTGTACATAAGCTCTTGATTAAACGACTTTTCTCCATCTTTTAAGCTATACTCTTGGACTTGATTGTACCTGAACTTTAATATATCTTTTGTACCTATTTCACACAATATGTCCACAAATACAACCAAATACAATGCACAAGCATACAAATAATGCGAATAAAACATGTACAAAATGAGCGTTATCAAACCCCCCACACTTACGCTTTGCTTGCCCTCAAGCAAATTTAGCTTTTAAAATAATCCACGTGATACAAAGAAAATGATTCTAAAAATGAGACGCAGATTCATCTAGTACAAGTACAAGATAAAATCCATCTTTTTAAACTTTTATATATGAAAAAGTCGAGATGTTTGACAATACCTTTAATAATTCTCTTGCTTGACAACATGTTAAAACACCTCACGTAAAAGGAATGAAGTATAATTCACTCAACACTCATTATTTAGTGATGGAGTATATAAGAAAATCACACTCATTGCGCGGTCATGATCTAAATATTACCATAGGCTTGCACAAGAAACAAAACTCCACCGACGTAGCGTAAGCACCAAGTGTAAACATCTAAGAGGACTTTTATTCGGGATATTAGGCTAAGGGTTATTTCAAGGTTTATATTCCAATATCTCTTGTCGAAATATAATAGATCGCTAGCACGAATTCTTGAAGTCCTCGAATAACGGATGGTCACTAAGATATATACCTTAGATCGCTGGCGCGTTATTCGATTAGTCAAGAACCGGATGGTCACTAGAATATTCAAACAATCGACATCTTCACAAAATGTATAAGGCATGGTATATATACATATATATATATATATATATATATATATATATATATATATATATATATATATATATATATATATATATATATATATATATATATATAGGTGTAAAAGAAACTTTACAAATAGTCAAAGTCTACAAACCACTTGCTACTAGCTATATCAACTTCCTTCACATGAATTTGAGAACTTTCTTCCTTGATCGATAAAACATAACATAGCTCATTGGCTATTCTTGTCATCTCAACATTCAATGACTTATTCTTTTTTTTATTATTATTATTATTGGTCACATAATTTCGATCATCGATCACACTTACAATAGATACTCAATGAGATTATCATATAGTTGGCAACTTTCTTCAAACTTCAAGGATTATCCTTCTCATAACAACCTTCTTTTCAAATAGCTAGTAACCAACTATGACTTGACTATAAGTGAGGTTAAGGCTAAAAAGGTGTAAAATATTTTTGTATTTTTTGATGATTTGATGGTGTACTAATGGTATCTAGCACTAAAATTAAGTGCTAACAAATGGGTGCATATAGAAGTTTAACTAACCGATTAGGCTAGCTAACATATATATATATATATATATATATATATATATATATATATATATATATATATATATATATATATATATATATATATATATATATATATATATATTGATGAAAACGGATGGCCATTTGGTTGAATCCTATGATTGCCTCTTATCACGCGAATACACTTTCATCACACGAATGTGATCTCACTGCGGTCTGGTAATGATTTGCAGGTACAAGTTCTAGAATATATAAAATCATCGGCACACTCATAGTAAAAGATTAAAGCTTAAAAGATGTATGGTTATATAAAATAGGCTTAAATCCTCACATATATTTTTTGTGAATGGGCTATAATTGTGCAAACAATGTTATCGATCCAAAATTGGATTGCAATATCAATCAGAACACATCTCGAAATTTTCAAAAATTACATGTTTTTACCAGTGGATTGATCCAGTTATTCTAATATAATTAATCCTATATGTGCAAACACAACTAGATCACAAGGGCAAACAATTAAAAATTAGGCTCAATAAAATAGAAAAAATAAAAAACTGGTTTCATTTTCCTATTCCTCCCCCTACACTTAAGTTCGACATTGTCCTCAATTGAAAGAACGATAAAATATAAAATAGGGAAATGGAACATAAGAAAAATCATACTGCATGAGCCTTAGAATCTGTTCGAGCTTCAAATTTTGTTGAGAGATCGAGAAATTCTTCATCAAGTATACAAGACTTTAATCCTGCAATCATCTAAAAACAAACAAACACACAAAATGCAAAATATTTTTGGACTTTTATTATTATTTATGATGCAGCGCCCCCACACTTATGGTAAACCATCGGGGCATGAAAATAAACAAAAAAATAAAACACACGGGTTGCCTCCCGAGAAGTGCTTAATTTATTAACGAGTCATCAGCCTGACTCAATCCTCCTCACTTTCGTGATTTAGATTTCTTTCCCAACTTTTTGGGAATATATACCACATTTGCCTTACTATTCCTTCCCCAGTTGTATCAATGTCATGGAGCTTCACGGTATTACTAGTTCTTGGGAGAGCATAGCAACTATATCCTTTTTCTGAAGCCTATGGTATGACTTTTTTGTAATCCGCTGGAAAAGGTGCTGTTATGTCACCATTTATGTAAACACAAGTATGATATTGAAAGAAATAAGATGAGAATGAGAGATGGTTGATTATGTGAAATATGAAAGGTGAAAGAGCAAGAGTTTCATTAAGGAAATCAAATAACCAACAAACATAATGTTTACATAAGCTTACTATTTATAAGGGAGGAGTTAGGGCAACACTCCCTTCCTCCCTTATCTCTCAAATTCGTGGGCTTTCAAGCCCATAGGGCTTTAACACATAAGCCTTGTAATATGAAACACAATGAAATAAATACTAAAGCAACCTATTACAAAAGGTAATGACCGAGACTTGACTAAATACAAAAGTATGATCCCAACAATCTCCCCCTAAGGGTCGGTCATCACGGTTGCTTGACGTCTTCATCTTTGTCGTTGACTTGTGACATGTAAAATTCTAGACGTCTTCAAAATGGTTGAATGATAATGAATGTACTTTGCTCTTTGTCTGTGTTCTTGGGTGATGATGTAGTGATTGTGTCACGAAGTAGTCTGCCATTCGTCACTTCCTGCATCTGTGGTGGTTGTCCGCCATTCCAACATACTCATACATCTTTGGACTTAGACTTTTAAGTATAAGAAGTTCCTTTTCATACATTAATATCTTTGTCTTTATACTTTGTAGATTCTTCTTATTGGCGTAGAATCTTTCTTTGAACTTTGAGTTGCTAAGATCTTTGGGGGAGCTATCATTTGCTTCAAGATGTATGTATGAGCATGTTGGAATCTACCATCATGGAAGTGAGGTACCTGCGAGTAAACAGTTAGCAATAAAACAACTGGTACTTATAGATAAGGAATTAGAGTTCATCAACAGCATATTGTGAAGACTCCTTCTAATCCTTATCCAGGCCGTTCCCATATCAGATACTCTCGAAGGAGCTTACGAGACCTACTAAGTAGCTCAATGACTGGGTGAGTCGCTGGGGATCACTCCACGACTGTAGACCGCTATGGAACCACCGCAAACACTAAGCGTATCCCTTGTGGGGTTACCGAAGTGACCTGCTGTCAGGGCTGTATGATGTTGACCCTGGCAGGATTTCCGTTCAATCATTGAGAAATACTTACGTAATCCTCTCATAAACGTTCTAGGCAGATTGCTAAGATCTACGAAGGACTCGATAATTTACAACTGATGCCCATTGATGTAGAACACCAGTTGTAGACATACTAAGTGTTCCTAAGAGATCTTTGATGTATCTCAAGGCTCTAGACTCTATGAGTGCACACCTAGGTTTCCTATGCGGAGACTAGGGAGGGGTCTCCTGCTTCAATATCAACCATCTCTAAGAGATAGGTCGATAGGTTATGCTGGTTCCCTGTGAGAATGAAACAAGTCCTTTTAAGAGAACTTGAGTGGTTAAGAAGGTTTAGTGCATTGCGTCACTGGGTCCATGACGACTTTGTCTTCAATACCGGTGTTGCAACAACCAGTAGCATACGTATTGAACCCGGTGTCTGCCCTATGGTTGAACATATGGAGGGCTATTTCTTTTCACCCTTTTCTTTACTTTTCTTTTTAATTCTTCAACTCCTTCTTTCCCTTTCATTCTTTTCTCCTTTTTTCGTATCATACCTAAGGACTTCTAATACTAACTATGGGAGATGTCCTTGGGTAAATCCCTCCGGCTCTGGCGGATCATAGGACGGATATTCCTATCTTAATCACCTTATAACTCCGACATTAGCCAAGAAACCTTTGATTGAAAATCTCTCAAAGTGTTAGTGATAGATAATTTTGGTTAACACTTTGAGAGTTTTGTGTACACTTTTGAAGGGCTCCCCCTGCACATGTGCTCATAAGTATTTAATAGATTTGCACATGCGGGAGGAGCAAGCACTTTTGAATTGATTCACTTTCCGTGAACAAGACCGATTCGAGACACGCTTACATTACTAGTTAGATTAGCTTCAAGTTATTACCCGGCCTGGTCAAGTCCACAGAAAGTTTCTCAAGATGGTACATTTCTACTAAGACAAATCCTTTTCGAGACACGCTTACGTGGTTAGTTAAAGAGATACATTGTCAGTTTTTAGGTGACAACTAGCTCTAGTAACTAACTTGATGTTATTACCCGTCGAGGATAAGTCTTTTCGATTTTACTAACTTTTATTGTCTCGTCAATTCCTGGGTGAATCTGAGTCTAGCTCGCACAAGATACAACTTTCAGCTTTGACTTCATATATTTTAATCACTTTTACGTTTCTCCCCCTCAAAAATAGCATATGAGATGTTGTTTTTGTTAAACTTTTGATTAAAATATGTTTTTTGAGTCTTATGGGGAGATTCACCAAGAACTTTTGATATTTGAACAAAGTATTTTGTTTTGACAAGTGCTCCCCCTCAACAAGTGATAAGGTCTTATTGAGGTGAAATACTTGTCCTTTTGAGCAGAATTATGAAAATCTTAAATGTTTGATTAATTCTACTCAAAAGTAAGAAGCCTTAGCTCCTTATATTTAGGATTGAGGCACTAAAGCGTACCTCAGGGTCCTTTCTTTACAAGTTCGGGTTGTGCACTGTAATGCGTACACAAGCCATTATGAAGTATATAATTGACAAATCAAATCAAATTCTTACAATTTTACTACCAATCAGGTCTCTGAAATGTCAACACCGAAAATTTTGTTCTTCCTCCAACATAGCTTTCCAATCTCCTGAACTGATCCCTGCGCTTCAATCGGTTCTCAATCCTTAAGATGAATCTGCGAGCATCCCTGACCTCAGTGGTATTCCACCTTTTAGATTTACCCAAAGCAATGTCATCCACTCTGCTTTTGATTCCATCTCTGACAAACTTCAAGGTTTCATCACAGAACTTTTGAATTTCATTGTAAGCCATGAAGCAGTTGCGACCATTAACACTGCGGTAGGTGAACCCAAATGGTTGCCTGATCAAGGTGTATTGAGGTAGATGTTGTAGGTCGGGGATGTTGAACATGTTGGGTTTTGTGAGATTGAGCTTCTTCTGATAACTTTCCACTTCCAATTGAAGATCTTCTACTCTTTCTCTGATAACTATCTACCTGATGAAGATTAGAAGCGCTTGGATGAAGGCAAGCTGCATCTCTTTAGGCAAGCCACAGAGTTTACCTTGAACTTTGAGCAGGTACATGTCTTCGATGTCATTGAGAAGTAGTCGTGGAAAGTCTGACTCGGAAATGTCGTACTCCTTTTCATCAAGTCTTTTCAGTGTGATTTTGCTAAGGAAGGGGTACCCAAAGTGAGTGACAGTCGAAATGAACTGAATCGAGACTATCTTCAAATCACTTGTCACATCGCCCATTGTCTAGTTGAGTCTGCTGCTTCGATAGTATTGTGCCCGGGTGTTTGGCCAATGATGTATACCGTAAAGTGCGTTCCGGTCATATTCAACAATGTTATCAACGAATAATGCTGAAGCTTCTTCTTCGATGGCATTGTTGAGATATCGAGCTGCAGGGAGAAAGGCGAGTGATGTAACGTACTTCTTCTCAATCTTGCTGCCAAGTTTCAGATATTCCAAGTCTGTGTTGAAGAAGAATTTGTATGGGATCTTCGGTTCCTAAGGCTTCCCAATCATTGGTAGTGGTTTGGACCAGTCAGTAATGTAAGGTGTAGTTTTCTTTGTGACTGGATCGACATAAGATTCAGGATTGATCCAGTCGATATTGCTTGACATAGCTCGAGCAATATTTTCCAGATGGTACTCAAGCTCGATTGAGTTAGCAGACCGATCTTTCAGAAGATTGAATGCATCATTCTTGATTCTTAGCAGCTCTTTCTTATTCATCTTTTTTATTTTAAACTTTTGCTGAATCAATTGAGCATATTCCACCGTTCGACCATCTTGAGGTTCAAGATTGTCTTCAAGTGGTGGTTGTGAATTGATCATCTTCTCAAACCAGGAGTATTCGGCACTATCGTCTTGGTCTAGCCAGTTGAGGACGGTTTTAGGTTTCTTTGGTTCTGTGCCTTTTGATGAGGTGTCCGGTTTGGGTTGATGATGTTTTCCTTTCCTTTCCTTTCCTTTCTTTCTTCTTCTTCTAAGAGGATGGTTCTGGAACTTCATCGGGTTGAGGAAACTCGTCACCACCGGTGTATTCAAAGTGGTCGTGTGCCTTGGGAGCGGAACCTGATGCTTTCGGTTGTTGTGAGGAAGTTGTTGTTGTTGGAGGGATGACCGGTGTTTTAGATTGAGATGAGGGTCCTTCGGCTTGTTTCTTTTTCTTTGCCTGAGAATTAGGATCCCTGTCTTCATCATCTCTTTGACACTTCAGTTTATCGGCCTCTGTGCTGCAAGTCTCTTTGTTCATCTTGTCTTTCAATGCTTCCAGGACTTTGGCTTCTTCAGGAGTCAAGGTGAACTTGTTTGCCAGCTTTTCTAGGAGTTGAGCTTCCAATTCATCCAGGGATAGCCCTGGTAGTGGAGCAGTAGACTTGTCAGCTCGAAGAGTAAATGTTGTCGATCGGATTACTTTCTTAACAGCTTGCTCTGCGAATTTGGTGAGTTCATCTCTCATGGGTGCCAGCAAATCTTTTAACTCAGCAACTAAGTGTTGTGCCATGTACTCTTGTGCTTGAGCTGCTAATGTGGCTCCAAGTTCTCCTGTACGTCTTTAGCTAAGAAAGTATCAACTTTGTCTTGCAGCTCTTGGATGTTCGAGTTCAGCTTTGTCAATTCAGCAACTTGGGTAACTAATGTAGCAACCTGATCTTCCAGTCTGTTTTTTCTCTTTTCATGTACTCTTTTGAATGCTGACTTTAGTAACTTTGATGCAGTAGAGGCTTTGGTGCTTGGTTTCTTGATTGATTTGTCATGTGTTGATTCGGATGCAGGAGGTGATGACTGTGAGGATTCAATGATTGTGGTAGGATCTTTGTCATCTCCTCTTTGTGGTTCGGGTTGATCAACTTTTGTAGCTTTAGCTGCTTCCTCTTTCAACCTCTGTTCTTCAGCCAGTCTTTCAGCTTCGGCTTTTTGTACTGCGGCTAGCTTGGCTTCTTCTTCTTCTTTTAACTTATCTTCTGCCAACTTAGCTGTTTCTTCAGCTTTCCTTTGTTCTTCAGCAAGTTTGTCAGCCTCGGCTTTAATCCTTAATTCTTCAGCAAGCCTGGCTTCTTCTTCCCTTTTCAACTTTTCTTCTGCCAGCTTGGCTGCCTCTTCAGCTTTCCTGCTTTCCTCCATACGGATAGTTTCTTCCAGTTTGGCTTGTGCAAGCTCCTCAAGCCTAGCCTCTTCAGCTTCCTGTTTTCTCTTTAGTTCCTATTCCTGAGCCCTTTCTCTGAGCTCCATTTCTTCCATAGTCATTAACCTTGGAGCATCAGTATCCATGGGATCTTCCTCTTCTTCTTCTCCCGTTGCTGAAGCATTAGTCATTTCAATGTCTGTGGGAGATACCGAAGGATTGTCATAAGCGACTAAGTCAGTGTTGATCCCTGTGTCAGAATCAGGAATACTGCTAGATCCGCCAGCTTCGGTAGTTTGAGAGAATACTGGAGGTGGATGAGGTAGATCAGCATTGAATGTGTCTATCTTGCTGTGGAGGAGACCTAGATTAAGAGCTCTTTCATTTTCCTCTTCAACTGAAAGACCTACATTAGTATGAGCAGACTCTTGTTCGGTAGTCATAGGTTCCTTCATCTTCTCTCTCCTGATCCTTTCTTCTTCCAGGATTGTCTGTGCTTCAGTGAACGGTCTCTGATTGAGATATGCTGGGTATATAGCATTATCAGCAAACTCATCAATGTTATGCTCCCAATCTTCGAAAGTCAAGTCTTTATCATCAATGTCTTCAAGATTGACATTCTCGGTGATATTGGCAAAGGCCGCCTTGTAAACTGGACCTTTGTCAGATTCGGTTTGTTCAGAGTCAGATGGTTTTGGAGGTTCAGGAGTGGATTCAGGCTTCTTGGCAGGAGTCCTTCTCTTGAGAGTACCCTTCTTCTTCTTAGACTGAGTAGAACTGCCGGAGCTCCCAGTCTTACTGCCTTTCTTACCCTTCTTTTGCATGAACGAAGGTAGAACAACTTCGTCCAGGAAACCAACTTTTTCAGCTTCAAGAGCTTGAAGGTAGTACTTGAAGTTTGGGCATACCTTCACTTTGTCATTCAAGAGACAGTCGGGAAATTTCTTTCCTTGCTTGCGTGTGCTGGTTTCCATTCTCTTGATGACCTTGAGAGTGTCTTCATTTCTGAAAGTATTCTTATCTTTGTCATCAAGTCTCTGTGGGATATCATCATACTCACGAAGGAAGCTTTCGATGAGTAGTTTTGTGAAACGGACGAATGGAATGTTGGTTGTCTTGTGTTGAATGTGCCACACAAGGTCTTCCCAAATGATACTGGCATAATCAACTTTCTTCACATTAGCCACTGCCCAGAAGAGTTTGAGGTGTTGGAGCTTTGGGTGTTCGTGGCCAGTGTCTCTGCTAGACAAGGACTTGGCAATCAGAATGTATAAGGTTCTCCATGGTTGTGGAAGATACCTAATGTTGACCCTAGAATGTCTTGTAATAACTTCTTCTGATTCGTCATAGCCAATATCCCGTAACCACTTTATCAGCTCTTCTTCAGTGGGTACTTGAACATATTCTTCATCTGGGCCGAGTTCTGGTAACCCAAGAACATTCCTAAGCAAGTCAATGTCCACAGTGACCTGACGGTTATGAAGCATACAGGTGAAGGAAGCCTCCCCAAGATCTAGCTGAAGTGTATGCCAAAACTGGTGGATGTAGAAGCAGGAGACTGAGGCAGATTTGGTGAACAACAGCTTGTTGGGGTGATATAGAAGAGCATCTACTGCAACAATACAAGATGACTCGTTGCAAGTGATTTTGTTGAAGTTGATTCGGAGGTTGTTCTTTCCAATCTTCCTGGAGTAATCCTCTGGGAATATCTCTTCCCATGAAAGCTTAGGTTCGGGTTCTGGTCCGTATGGAACGTCGTTGTGTTCTGCCATCTGAAATGATCATAAACAAATACAAACATGGTAATTGTATACTGTGTTAGCTCAGACATAAGATTACATGATTTGCATATTATACATTGATCAGTGGGTGTTTGTGTGTGTGAAAACTTTTGATATATGACAAACTTAAGTTATATTACATGGTAGAAACTTATAACAATTTAGTTACAACATAAGTTTATCATTACAAGAAGTTACACATTGGAAATTTCACAACACTTAGGAAAAATTTTGATTTTGACAAGTTTACGCGTAAGAGGATAAGATTACGCGTAACCTGACTTAAGCGTAAGACTAGAAATTATGCGTAAGAGCAAAAGCTACGCGTAAGTTTGTATTTTACGCGTAAGGTGAATCTTATGCGTAAGGTCAATCTTATGCGTAAGATAAATCTTAGGCGTAGGAATTGATATTATGCAAAGGATTACCCTTAAGCGTAAGGTATAACTTATGCGTAGGTTATGACTTATGCGTAAGTTCAAGACTTATGCGTAAGGTCAAAACTTATGCGTAAGAATTATCATTTAAGCGTAAACTTTGTCTTATCCAAGACAAAGTTTGTCCACGTGTCGAATCTTACGCGTAAGATTCAATCTTACGCGTAGGATGAACAATTTGCGCGTAAAAACACCATTTTCCAGAAAATCACCTTTCGTAATTAGAGTTGTTTGATTCCTGAAAGTGTAAAACACACAACCACTGATCAATAAACATTCCCACACACTTAATATGCAAATTTAATACGTAAACAAGTCTAAGGCTGAGTTACGCGTAAACACGTATGAACATTCAATCAAAATCCCAATCAAACATGATTCTGGGTAAGAAAAAGCAAAGGGCAAATGTTTCTAACACCTTAAGGAGCATATGGTTCAAATGATAACACTAATCAACCACAGAATCACAAGGTCAAATCTGCTAGTGCGTTCGACCCCTAAAACTTTGATTCATGATTAAGAGATGTAATTGTTGCAATTAAACCACATGTATTAGTTCCTAGGCATGTAATAACATGATCCCCATCACCAATTTCAACCCTAGAGCACAAATCAAGAACCCCTAATTCCATCGTATGAACCCTAAAATCAAATCGAATGAAATAGTGTTTCTGGGTACGATTAGAGTTTAGAAACATGTTTATATACATCCTAAGATCATATCCTATTAACCAATTCAACCATAACCACCACCAATTTCTGGGTTTATGATTACGCATAACCCTAGTTCAAATTAAGCGATTGACACAAATTTAGCCGTTGGATTAATGTGAAACTTAAAACCCTCGTTAGTAATCATGATTAAATCGTATAACAACTTACAGATTCGAAGATTGATGCACAGATTGTTCAATTGAATATGGATCGTAGATGATGGTTGGTGAATGTAGTAAATATTTTGCAGGTAGGAGTAAATGTTTGGTCAGAGTTGGTTTTGACCACAGGTTAAAAAACAAGAATCATGTATTGACACAATTAGTCCCTTAACCTTAACTTACATTTATTCTTAATGCCTAAACACTTTATCACATATAACTTTCGTTAATTAATCACCAAGTCATTATAAGAACAACTTGTGGTACTCCCCCTCGACCTTAGACCGTAGTAAAAAATTACTGAAATATTTGTTATATTGGTCAATGAGAGTAACCCGAAACACTTATTGAATCAACACTTTTGAAAAAAACGTATTATTTTTTGGTAAAATGCAAGTATAAAAAATTAATGCATATTTGAGAAATTTGAAAAATTACTTTTCCTCCCCCTCAACACTTGTTTTAAATAATTGAAGACATTTTAGAAAAATAGTGTTGAAAGAGATGGTTTATACTTGCATTTTTTATTTTTTATTTTTCTTTTTTGGATTAGGACCCAAAAAAAATCTTTTTGTGTTTTTGATTTGGTTTTCTATTTTTGTATTTTTGTTTTTGAAAAGATATATACAAAGATAGTTTTGATGTTTGACGATCAATTATGTTTTAAAAACTTTTCCAGATCCTCTGGAGTCAAACATCGCATACCAATTTGGTGAACTAAACTAGCAAACCTTGAGGGTGCCAATGATTTGGTAAGTAAGTCCGCTAATTGGTACTCAGTTCCAACAAAATAAAGTTCAACGGTACCCTTTTCCACATGCTCTTTGATTAAGTGATATCGGAGATCGATGTGTTTGGATTTGCAATGATGTACTGTGTTGCAGGAGATAGCAATTGCACTTTTGGAATCACAGTAGATAGGAATCTTGTTGAATAGGTAGCCATAATCCTTAAGTTGTGATCTCATCCAAATGACTTGAGCACAACAAGCAGACATGGCTACATATTCAGATTCTGTTGACGACAGTGATGTGCAGTCCTGTTTCTTTGATTGCCATGACACAAGTTTGTCTCCGAGAAATTGTAATCCACCAGATGTGCTTTTGCGTGTGTCTAAACATCCTGCATGGTCATCATCTGAAAAAGCAATTAGTTCAAAACCAGAATCCTTCGGATACCAGATTCCCAAGTTAATGATTCCCTTTATGTATCGAAGGATTCTTTTGACTTCACTGAGGTGTTTTTCAGTTGGTTTGGACTGATAGCGAGAGCACATGTAGACAGCAAATACTATATCAGGTCTACTAGCTGTGAGATACATGAGGGACCCAATCATACTTCGGTATTTGGTAGGGTCAACTGGAATCCCATGTAAATCAGCACCTAGTTTTGTGGTATAGCCCATTGGTGTATTATAAGTATCACAAGACATCATTCCATGTTTCTTTAAAATTTCAAGAGCATATTTGGACTGATTTACAAAAATTCCACGGGGTGATTGATGAACTTGTAGTCCTAGAAAGAAGGAAAGTTCTCGCACCATGGACATTTCAAAATTATCTTTCATTAATTTTGCAAAATCATTAGAGTAACTTCTTTTTGTTGAGGCAAAAATAATGTCGTCGACATATATTTGAACAACAAGTAAGTCCTCCCCGTAGGTTTTTGTAAATAGTGTTGGATCCACCGATCCTTTAGAAAATTTATTGGCCAGCAAGAAAGTGGACAGTTTGTCATACCGCGCCCGTGGGGCTTGCTTAAGTCCGTAGAGTGCCTTCTTGAGTCGGTAAACGTGATTAGGACGCTCAGGATCAACGAAGCCGTCTGGTTGGCTCACATACACTTCTTCACGGAGTTCTCCATTAAGAAATGCGGTTTTCACATCCATTTGGTAAACAACCATGTTCCTGTGTGCAGCATAGGCCAAAAAGATCCGAACAGCTTCATGTCTAGCCACTGGAGCAAAGGATTCAGCAAAATCAAGTCCTTCTAGTTGGGAGTATCATTTTGCTACCAGGCGTGATTTGTTGCGTATGACAGTTCCTTCAACATCAAGCTTATTCTTCCAGATCCATTTTAACCCGATGACATAGACTCCGTCGGGTCTTTCAACTAATTCCCATACTTCAAGTCTTATGAATTGCTGAAATTCCTCTTGCATAGATTCAATCCAGTTGTCATAAGTCATTGCATCTTTAATGTTCTTAGGTTCTTCGTGACAAACTGTGAGTGCATAGATACAAGTTTCTCCATCAGTGTGAAGTCGTTGTCTTGTCATGACAGGTGCATCTGGATGGCCAATAATATGAACTAGTGGATGGTCTCGAGTCCATTTGTGTGTTGAAGGGTGTAGTTGATAAGTATCTCGCATGTTAGCAGGATCCAGATTGCGTGTGGACGACTCAACTATATCAGGAATTGTAGGAGCCGGTGCAAATGGATTAAAGAACGCATCAGGATCATGCTCTGCGGGTTGTGGAACTGATTGTGGTGTTCGATCTTCAGCTGGATAGCGGGAGTTAGAACCAGTTTGTTCTGTTGTAGATGGTGATACAATTGGAGGACCGTCTCTCTCAACACTTGTAGTTGTTTGTTGAGGTGAGTCTGGTACTGGAATGTTAGCAGGTTGAGCAGCGGAATTAGGTGAGACCTCAGTAGGACGATATTCAATTGTGTCATCAAATAGTGGAGCAAACAAGGTTTCTAATTCTTTGCAGTCGAGTGGCAATGATTCAGCCGAAGATGCCGGAGTGTTAAGACGGTTGAATTCGGGTCCTAAGCTGTGTTGCTCAGAAGCCATTTGTGTGAGTTCATCAAAATTAGCGTGAATGGTTTCTTGAATTTCTCTTGTTCGACGATTCCATATCCGAAAACCTTTAGAATTTTCACAGTATCCAACGAACACTCCAATGTCAGCCTTTGCTTTAAGTTTACCTAAATCATCACGATCATTTTTCGGATAACAAAGTGCTCCAAATACATGAAAGTAATCGATGTTCGGTTTCCTTTTGTGAACAATTTGATACGGTGTTTTGCGATGGCGTTTTGTGATCATGCAACGATTTTGAGTATAACATGCGGTTGAAACAGCTTCTGCCCACAAGTAATCTGGTAATTGAGCATTAATCAACATAGTTCTAGCAGCTTCCACTAACGTCCTGTTGCGTCTTTCAACAACTCTATTCTGTTCTGGGCTTCTAGGAATAGATGTTTGATGTTCAATTCCCACTTTCTCATAATATGACCTAAGTGTCTGATTCTTGAATTCAGTTCCATTGTCAGTTCTGACTATTCGTACCGTGTTGCGTAACTGAACTTGAATTTTAGTGAGAAAGGTGATGATCATTGAAGGAGCCTGATCTTTACTTCGTAAGAAATAAACCCAAGTCCATCTGGAGAAGTCATCTACAATTACTAGTATGTAGCGTTTACCGTTGATACTTTGAACACGCATCGGTCCACATAAATCCATATGAAGCAATTGTAAAACATGATTCGTTCTTTGCTCAGGTTTTGAAGGAAAATGAGCTCGAGTACTTTTTCCTTGTTCACAGGCTGGGCATAAGTGATCTTTGGTAAAGCGGAATCTTGGAAATCCATCAACAAGTTTGTGACGAGCAAGGTCAGTCATCGTTTTGAAATTCAAGTGCGAAAGACGTTTGTGCCATAACCAAGATTTAGTCGATTCTGCTTTGGAGAGAAGACATATCGGAGATGTAGCAATCGTATCTGACATTGATATTGTATAAAGATTAGAACCACGTGAGCCAGACATTAGATCGTTTCCTTGTAAGTCACGAACGAAACAGGTTTTCTCACGAAATGCAACTTCTAGATCTCCATCACAAAATTGACCAACTGAGAAAAGGTTGTGTCCAAGGCCTTCCACATAATAAACACGACTGATTTCAATGTTTCCACTGATATAGTCACCATATCCCATGATTAAAGCGTAATGATCATTCCCGAATCTGACAGTGCCAATGAACTTTGAGACAAAGTTGTGTAACAGTTTGAGATTGCCTGTCATATGTCAGGTGCATCCGCTATCAACAATCCAGAGAACAATCTGTACCACCTGCATCACCAGAAGAAGACACGGATGGAACAGAAGTAAGGGTGGAACCCAAAGAAATTGCGGGTTCCTGTTGGTTAGAAACACATGTATTCAACAATTTAGGGATCCATTTAAAGTCTGGTTTGTGTTGTAACCAACGTTGCCAATTCCAACTAGTTCTTGCTTTCTTAATGTTAAATGCACTAGTAGTTGGCTCAGTCCTTGATTTGTTCTCGGCACCTATAGGGGTAACTTCAACTTCATTAGAAACCGTAGAAGACGGCTTTCCTAAGTTAGACTTAGAGGCAATATTGGGCCTAGAAGGAATGCGTGTCCTACGTTTCTTATGACGATTGAGAAGAGAATTAGCTAAACATTTTGTATGATCACCAGATGATACGCTTTTATGACAAAACACACAAGATGCATTCATATTCAAAACATTCAAAGGTTCATCATTCGTTACATTTAGATTTTGATTACAATTTGTCAGATTAGAATCTAAATCTGATGCAACACGAGTTTTATTCAAATTCCTAAGTTGCTCTTCTACTTCTTGAGCTTCTAGTTGTCCTCTCTTACGTTGCAAGATCCTATTCTTCTTTTTACTTTTTCGCTTGGGTCTGCTAACGCTATTAGTGGAGACTAGTCCTGTAGAAGTGGAGTTATCAACATTAGTGTTTTGAATGACATTTTCTTTAGCAGTTTTGTCTAATTGATACATTCCTGGTGCTATCACCGTGGTGTCAACCATCTTTCCTTTTTGAATTAGCTTAATTTTCTCTTTCAAATCAATGATGATGTGATTTTTGTCCTGAATTTCAGACTCAAGTTTCCCATTGCAGTAACTGACATCATTGCGATTATCTTGCCAGTTGGCATTTATAATTTTTAAATCCGCAATTTCTTTCTCGTATTTGAGACACAGACTTTTTAAAGACTCGTTGTTTTTGCAAATTTGACAAGAGTTTGAAACATTTTTATTTTGAAGCTTCAGTTGCATTTCAAGACTTTGAGCTTGACACCATTCAAGCCTTTGTTTGAGTTGACAAATTTCTTTTGAAAATTGTTTTGTCACATCATCATTTTTAATTCTCAGCTTATCATTTTTCAGTTTGAGAGTCTCAATTTCCACATTCAACAAGTTATTATCAACACAAAGATCATCCATAAGCATAGAAGTACCAGATTTATAGAGATCATTCATGATAACAGACAAAATATCAGCATTGAGAACTTGTTCCAAGAGTCGATCAGCATCATTTTTTAAAACTCTATTTCTTTTCTTTTGAACCAAAATCTCATTTTCAGTTGAGTTGAAAACGTTTATCATATTTTTGACCTCGTTTTGAAGTTTCTGATCCCAACGTGTAGCACAAAGACGGAGGTGTTTGACAATTGGCAGCATTTGTTTTTGAAAAATATCTCTCTTTTCGCGCTCGTAAGTGGATTGAAAAGTTTCAATTTTTATTTCAGAATTGCGTTCAATTGTTTCCTCCAAAATTTCGATGTCTTCCATAAAAGTTTTGAAATAATTTAAGACACGACATTTTTTCGGTAAAGGTGTAAGTTCCCCGGATGATGGTAAAGGACCACTTATTTGTGCTACAGTTTGGACAGGGGCCGTATTGGAGGATGGAACATATGACTCAGTGACATACCATGATTTCTCAGGTAATTCTTTTTGAGTAACAAAAGATTTGGAAATTGGAGGAGCTTTTGAATAATCATATGGTGTCCAATTTTGAACATAACTCGTTTTTGATCGACTCTCGTCTTCAAGTTCTTCTTCTTCCTCAATATCATAAACAACAGCACGCACAATCGTATTATCAAGCAAATGGTCCATACTGTAAATTTTAGGAATTTCTTTGAATACCGTATGAAGAAAAATTGAATTGTAATCGCCAAGTGCAAATCCTTTATCGGGTCTCGGTTTTAAAGTAAATTTCTGAATTGTTGTGACAGAGTTCCCGTGTTTGTAAACAATGTTACGAAATTCTTTGAGTTGTTTTTCAAGATCAACAATATCACCGAGTAAGTCATCTATATACTTCCTTTTTCGTATTTTATGTTCACAAAAATCCTTTTTACAACTTGACAATTCTGTTTCTATTTTTGAAAGGTCTCTTTGAAGACGTTCAACTTGTATTTTCAATTCACACTTTTCACTTTCAAGTTTCGAAATCAACTTTCCATTTGACTCAATTAAATCTTGCATTTTGCATTGAAGATCTTGTTCTTTGTTGTAAGAATCTTGAAAAGCTTTTTCAAAACTTTTGTATGTTTAATCTTGTCTTGCTGACTTGAAAGTTGTATTTTATAACACTCAATATCTCTTGCAAGTGCCGCATTTGTTTCTTTTAAAACTTTGTTTTTCTCGTTGCATTTTGCAATTAGCAATTGTTGATCATTCAGTTGTTTAGATAACATTATGAGGTCAGGGTCTGGATCAAATGATGGTTCATGTTGTTCGAAATGATCATGTTTATCATTCTCAATAGGATCAACAAATGAAACAACTGTGTCATCATCAAATATGACAACTGTGCTTATTTGTTCATCTGTTTGAGAAGATGAAGATGATTGAGATGGAACAACTTGCGCCATATCTGATTCAGAAGCAGAGGGTGAAGCTATTTCATGTATTAGGCAGGTTGTTTGATCATTTACCTGAGACAAGCCATCAGTGTCATACACTGGACCTGAATCATTAAACTGAAGTTCCTGCATGTTGGCCATAAGCATCACAGCTGCATTGGCTTCCAAATCTTCCATGTCATCATCATTGTTAACATTTGCCATGAAGTTGTTATCCTATTCAGGGAAATGTCCATCTTTTTCATCTTGAAGAGCCATGAGTAATGCCTGCTTGTGAAACTTACTCCCCCGAGTTCTCGGTTTGGGACATGCTGTCGCTATATGACCTTGTTCATTACAATTGTAGAACCACACTGCATTCCCTGAGTTGGAGTTCCTTGTATCAACTGGTTCAGACCTTTGCTGAGAAGACCCTGAGTTGTTCCTGAACCCTCCATTGTTACTAAACCTCTGACCATTCCCAAAATTTCTTGAAGAATTTCCTGAACCAGATCGACCATAGCTACGATTCTGAATTTCCACTCTTCCATCATTGACAATAGCTTGATTCCTTGTGTTAGAAGATGAACGTTGACAGTTATTTGTTTTGTTGGAGAATTTGCTGAAAGCACGAGCAATAAGAGCAAGTCCCTGATTCAACGTATTGAAGTCATCATCGTCATCGTCATTGGAATTTGAGTAATACACTGCATCATTGTTGTTTAATGGAACAAGTTGAGTAGAAGCATTCTGTGGAGATGAATCATAAGGGACCATTTGGTTCGAGGTGGAAGATTGTGGATAACTGAAGTAGTTCTGCTCTTGAACATATGCATGATTTGACATTGGTGGTGGAGCATAGGGAGATTGAGCTACGAGAGCCAAAGAATTTGGTGTTGGTGTTGGTGTGTATCCTCCTCGTAGAGCTCTATCTTTTTCCACTTCAGGTTCATGGTGTTTCAGAAAATCATACAACAAACCATATGGTGCATCATGTAGATTTTTGGTTTGACGTACAAATGTCACATATTTATGCCAGTCTAGACCAAGACTACCGACGAATTTGGAGTTCACTGCTATCCTTGGTACTGTGATTTTGTGACGTTCCAGATCATTGACCACATTTGTGAAACGATGATAGTAGGATTCAAGTGACTCTCCTGGTTCAATTGTGATGTCTGTGTATTCCATGTAAAGTTTGGATTCCATGTCATCTTTGTTCAAGTGAGTTCCTTCCATAAGGAGATGAACGTGTTCCCACATAGCTTTGGCTGTTTTCTGAGCATCGACACTGCGATAAATTGGATTAGCTATACCTTGAAGTATATAAGCCATTGCATACTCATCAGCTTCACGATGTAATTTCTGTTCTTCAGTGAGTGCAGTTTCTGGAAGAGGTCTATCACCAGGAGGACGTGGAGGATCAGCAGTTGGATCACCAGCTTTAAATCTTGTTGGCCACTCAAATGGTCCTTCAAGTATCACTTGTTTCAAGAATTTCCCATGAGGTTTCTTTAGTTCAAGAAATCGTAAGAATCGACTTGACCATTGAAGCTTGGATAGGTTTCAAGTGATCCTGCCTCATGTCGGGATTGTTGAGTTGTAATAACTTCACACATTCTATCAAACCAGTGAGGTTGTTTGGAGGAGAACTGAGTGTTCTGTTGTGACATCTGATATGATTGTTGTTGAGGAATGATTTGATGTTGTTGCATCATTAGGTAATGATGTAGTGGATTAAACGGTTTTTGTTGAACGTGTGATTGTAAAGGTTGTTGATACGGTTGTTGTTGATGGTATTGTTGTTGCTGATACTGCTGATGTTGCTGTTGCTGAGGATGAGGGAAGTAGTAATTTGGTGGTTGAGACATCTTTGAACACTTGTGTAGAAATGGATCTTTGTAGAAGATTGAAATGCACGTTCCTTTGATTCAGTCCAAAATTCCTGGGGTAAGTTCAATTCTTACGCGTAACTATAATTCTTACGCGTAAACTTTAGGTTAGGCGTAAAGAGTAGTTTAGGCGTAAACAATAAGTTTATGCGTAAGTTTTCTCTTTACGCGTAAGCTTTGGCTTATGCGTAAGTTTAGACTTATGCGTAAGGTTTAAACAACCAAACAAATCTTCCAAACTTATCCAAGCTTGAAAGATATTCGTAGAAGTATTCCACTAACTTATCCAAGCTAGGGAAGTACTGAGTCACCGTAACACAAGGAGAAGATCTTTGTTGAAAGTTATGCGTAGATAATGAACCTTGCGCGTAAGATTGACTTATGCGTAAAGTTAATGCGTAGAGGCAACTTATGCGTAGGATCTGTCTTCTGCGTAGGACTCACAACTTACTCGTAGAATCTTAGGCGTAGGAATCACAACTTACGCGTAGGAATAGACTTACACGTAGGAATTAGGCGTAGAATCCCAAAGTTACTCGTAAGAACAGGGTTTTGATCTGAGTTACGCGTAAGAAAAGGGGTTTAGGCCAAAATTACTCGTAGAAAGGACAAAAAGTACTGTTCACAGCTTTTGAGTCATACTATTCACTTTAGTTACGCGTAAACTGGTCAGAAACTTGAAAAATCTCAAATTTTTGAAGAAAAAATGCTTAGAAATAAGGTACTTTTGATCAAATAACTTCACCAATACTTAGAAAACACTAACTAGTGAAGATTTTGCTACAAAAAACAAGTTTTCCAATATCAAAGAAGCTATAAAACCTTAAAAAACCTTAAAAATCACAACTTTATGCAAAAACTAAGCTTCAAATCACTATATCAACCTTGAAACCTATCCAAGCTTCAAGATTTGAGTGAAAGAAACAAAGAAAAATGCAAAAAAGGTGAAGAATAAGCACTCAAACCCCACGTTAGAACCAAGAAATACACTTCAATCTCTATTTGGCGAATGATACCACTTGTTAGGTCACCATTTATGTAAACACAAGTATGATTATGTGAAATATGAAAGGTAAAAGAGCAAGAGTTTCATTAAGGAAATCAAATAACCAACAAACATAATGTTTACATAAGCTTACTATTTATAAGGGAGGAGTTAGGGCAACACTCCCTTCCTCCCTTATCTCTCAAATTCGTGGGTTTTCAAGCCCATAGGGCTTTAACACATAAGCCTTGTAATATGAAACACAATGAAATAAATACTAAAGCAACCTATTACAAAAGGTAATGACCGAGACTTGACTAAATACAAAAGTATGATCCCAACAGGTGCCATGAATGGAATAGCGGTATATTTCTTTTTGTCGAGCAATTCAAGTGGGATTTCCTCACTTGATATTTCATTTATTTGCTCCTCATCATGATAAATCTTGATACGGCGGCCATTAACAACGAAACTTCCACCATTTTTATCGTATAATTCGACGTATCCGGATGGAAAACCATGTTTAACAACGAGTGGACCATACCATTTGGTTCGAAGCTTTGGAGCTTTAAATTTGTACTTAGAATTGAACAAAAGAACTTTGTCTCCAGCTTTGAATTCTTTCCGGATTCGGAGTTTCTTATCATGGTACGCTTTTGCTCGAGCTTTGTACAATTTTGAATTCTAATATGCTTGGAGTCTTAACTCATCGAGTTCATGCAACTGCAAAAATCATCTTTCTCCAGCAATCTTGAGATCAGGATTACATTGCCTCAACGCCCAGTAGGCTCGGTGTTCAATTTCAAATGACAAATGACAAGTTTTCCATATACGAGTCTATACGGAGTTGTGCCAATTGGAGTTTCATATGCCGTTCTAAATGCCCACAGAGCGTCATCAAGTTTCCTTGACCAAATGGAAAAATTATCCTTAACTGTTTTTTCAAGTTTTCTCTTTAAAGCTCTATTAGTATTTTCAACTTGACCACTCGTTTGAGGGTGGTGTGCTGTGGCAAAACGATGATGAACTCCATATCGTTTCATAGCTTTCTACATTTGATAGTTATAGAAGTGAGTTCCTCTGTCACTTATTAAAGCTTTCGGAATTCCAAATCTAGAGAAAAGCTTTTTCAAAAAATTTACAACTACTCGTGCATCGTTTGTGGGTAAAACTTCAGCTTCGGCCCATTTAGAAACATAGTCAATTGCAATGAGTATGTATTCGAATTTATGAGATTTAGGAAAAGGACCCATGAAGTCAATTCCCCATATATCAAAAATTTCAGAGACTTGGATGCTTTTTTGTGTCATCTCATCTCTACGAGAAAGACTACCAAATTTCTGGCATGCATCGCAATTTTGAACGAGTGTATGAGCTTCTTTAAAAATTGTTGACCTATAAAAATCCCGTATCAAAAACTTTTTTTGTGGTTGTGGACAGACCATAATGTCCTCCAGTTGGGCCGTGATGACATTCATCGAGAATTTTTCGAGTTTCCGAACCGTATATGCATCTTCTTATTATCCCATTAGGACACATTTTAAATAGATATGGTTCATCCCAGAAATAATGTTTAAGGTCCGCAAAAAATTTACTACGCTGAGTATGAGTTAGACCTTTTTGTAACACTCCTCCGACTAAATAATTTGCAAAATCTGCAAACCATTGAACTTCTTCACTTTCGATTCCCATGAGTGTTTCGTCTGGAAAATTATCATCGATTTCATCTTCTCCGAATTCATCTAGATTAGGATTTTCTAATCGAGATAAATGGTATGCTGCAACATTTTCCGCGCCTTTCTTATTTTGGATTTCAATGTCAAATTCTTGAAGCAATAAAATCCAACGTATAAGACGTGGTTTGGCATCTTGTTTGGCAAACAGATATTTAAGAGCTGAATGATCGGTGAATACAATTGTTTCTAACAAAACAATATAAGAACGAAATTTGTCAAACGCAAAAACTACAACCAAAAGTTCTTTTTCAGTGACTGTGTAGTTTTGTTGTGCGCCGTTCAATGTTTTGCTAGCAAAATAAATAGGACGAAAATGTTTTCCATCGCGTTGTCCTAAAACTACTCCAACTGCAAAATCACTTGCGTCACACATAAGTTCAAACGGTAGTGACCAATTCGGTGAAACCATAATTGGTGCATTTGTTAACTTATTTTTTAGCGTTTCGAATGCCTTGATGCACTCTTCATTGAATTCAAAGACTGAGTCTTTCTCAAGAAGTTTCGTCATAGGACGAGATATTTTCAAAAAATCTTTGATAAATCTGCGGTAGAATCCCGCATGCCCCAAGAAACTCCTAACGCCTTTGACGTTAGTTAGGGGTGATAATTTGGCAATGGCATCTATTTTTGCCTTGTCCACTTCGATCCCTTTACTTGAAATCTTATGACCAAGTACAATGCCTTCTGTCACCATAAAATGACATTTTTCCTAGTTTAGCACGAGATGGGCTGATTTGCATCTTGCAATCATTTTATCAAGATTTGAAAGACAAGATTCAAACGAGTCTCCAAATACCGAGAAATCATCCATGAAAACTTCCATGGATTTTTCAAGCATATCTTGAAAAATGGCAATCATACACCTTTGAAATGTTGCAGGTGCATTACAAAGATCAAAAGGCATATGCCGATACGCATACGTGCCAAAAGGACACGTGAATGTAGTCTTTTCTTGATCAGTCGGATCAATAGGAATTTGGAAGTAGCCGGAAAAATTATCGAGAAAACAAAAGAATTTATTCCCCGCAAGTCTTTCTAACATTTGATCCATGAACGGTAATGGAAAATGATCCTTCTTGGTGGCATCATTCAATTTGCGATAATCGATACATACACGCTAACCAGTTATTGTTTTTGTAGGAACAAGTTCATTACGTTCGTTAGTTACGACGGTTGTTGCTCCTTTCTTAGGAACACAGTACACAGGACTCACCCATGAACTATCCTCGATGGGGTAGATTATACCGGCATTGAGGAGTTTGATAATTTCTTTTTTCACAACTTCCTTCATGTTTGGGTTAAGTCTTCATTGTCATTGAACAACGGGTTTGGAATCATTTTCACAATTGATTTTGTGTTTTCAAAAGTTCGGGCTTATTCCACGAATATCAGAAGTTTTCCAAGCGAAAGCTTCTTTATGATTTTGCAGCATTGAAGTAAGACGTTCTTTTTTATCGGGTTTGAGCTTCGAAGATATGACTACTGGAAGAAGAGATTTTTCCCCCAAGAATGCATATTCCAAATGATCGGGAAGAGGTTTCAAGACGAGATCCAAAGGTTGATTTTCAATCAAAGTTTCGATTCTCATATCATCACTGAATTCTAACTCCTTAAAGTTGGTTGTTTCTTCCTCTGGAACTTCTTCAGTACTTATTTGCATAAATTTAGCGAATTCTCGATTGAGATCGTCATCGCTTATTTGTCCAGATGTTCTATGAGTCAGAATTCTTTCATCAAGCAACTCGTCAGATGTTTCCTCTGTTATTTCATCGACAACGTCAATACTATAACAAGTATCATCATTTGCATGTGAGTATTTCATTGCTTGGTTGATTTGAAAAGAA
The DNA here is from genome assembly GCA_030686995.1 of Artemisia argyi. Classification (NCBI taxonomy): domain Eukaryota; kingdom Viridiplantae; phylum Streptophyta; class Magnoliopsida; order Asterales; family Asteraceae; genus Artemisia; species Artemisia argyi. The sequence goes on from CM060697.1 coordinate 37,722,299, forward strand.
ATTCTTTCATCACCAACTCCAAAATTGAGTTCTTTGTTTTTGACTCGAATGATAGCATCAACGGTATTTAGAAAAGGTCTTCCTAAACTCAATGGAATTTTTCTATCATCCTCCATTTCAAGGATCACAAAATCAAATGGAAAAACAAATTGACCAACTTGAACCAGCATATTTTCAGCTATTCCAACCGGATATTGGATAGTATGATTTGCTAAACGAATACTCATTCTTGTTGGTTTCAACGTATCGACTGAAAGTTTCGCATACAACGAGTATGGCATAAGATTGATAGTTGCACCTAGATCGGCTACAGCATCACAAGTGATTGAATTTCCCAAAGTACACGGGATGAGAAAACTTCCAGGATCACCGAGTTTCTTCGGTAATTTGTTTTCAACTATGGCTGAGCAATCTTCATTTAAGAAGGTAGCGGAAATGTTTTCCATCTTGCTTTTGTTGCTCACAAGTTCTTTCAAAAATTTCCCATAATTGGGCATTCCAGCTAGGACATCAACAAGAGGAACGTTGATCCTAACTTCTTTGATTAAGTCTATGAACTTGCCATATTGTTCTTCCATTTTTTCTTTCCTCAAACATTGAGCATATGGAATCCTTGGTTTATGGGCTTTGAGCAGAGGTGTTGGTTGAACAACCGGAGTAGAATTTTGTTCGTTCTCCTTAGGTTCCTTCTCTGCTTCATCTTCACTATCATCATGGATGATTGTAGTGGTTTGATTCGGGTTGGGCGGTGGGTCATATGAGCAACCACTACGTGTGAAAACAGCATTTACTTGCTCGTTTCTTGTTTGAGGTGGACGATAAGATACAGATGATGATGGTTTTGGGTTGGATTGGGTATTTCTAGGAAAGGTACCTGGTTGTCTAGCCGCGAATTGATCGGAAAGACGACCAAATTTGGTTTCAAGGTCTTGAATAGACGCTTGATGATTGTTTTGTCCTTGCTCAACTTTGGTTTTGAGAGCGAAGGATTGATTTTTGACAAATTCATATGTATACCTTTGAGCTTTAACAAATTCAAGCATGGTTTTTTCGAAATCGGATTCTTCCTTCTTGTTTTCGGGTGATTGTGATGATGGACGGTTATCATCACGAGGTTTTGAACCACGATTATCATCCCTTGGTGGACAATCTGGCCAATATCTAGAATTTCTACCATAGTAGTTTCCACGATATCCACCTCCTCAATATCCTTCATAACCGTATTTTGTTTCAACTTCGGGATTTTCCATGGGTTTGTCATTACATTCGGATGAAGAATGGTTTCCACCACAATGATGACATGCATCACGAATTTCTTTGATTTCTTTTTGAATACTTTGGAATTTGGAATCGATTTTGGTGGTGAGATCTTTCATCATATCCATGATTTTGGAATTTTCATTCATTCCTTCGGCGAATGCAACGGTTTTTCGTTGAGTTTTGTTTTTGGCATCTTTAGACCAATCGAGCTTTAGAAGAACACGGTCTTCTAGTAGGTTATAAGCTTCGTTAGGGGTCTTGATGAGGCAAAAAGTGTACCGCTTTTAATGGGTCATTTAAGCCCGAATTCACTTTTAATGGATCAAATATTGCCCTAAATCGTTCCTTTTGTCATTTTAGGTACCTTTGGAGAGAAATCTGGAAAAGGAAGCATTTTGGACGTTTTTTGAGCTTAAAAGTGAATAAAACGGCTAAGTCTCAAATTTCCTTGCTGGAACAGTACCTGACGGCGTCAAGGATCTACACATGACGGCGTCAAGAGTTACAAAAGAGGTGGATATGGAACTTATACGTGACGGCCCAGAGAGTTTTCAAGCTTATGGCCTGACGGCGTCACCAAGGCCGTCAAGGTCCAATTACTAGTGACGGCCCAGAGTATTTCTCCCCATGACGGCGTCACAAATGGATCTAGGCAATACGATTTTATCATGGCGGCGAGTTGAAGGCATCACGAGCTAATACATGACGCCGTCAAAGTGTAATGTCTATATATAGTTTTCCAATTTTCATTCATTAGTGTGCAACTTTGAGGGAATAAACCGTAGTCCGAATTTTATCAGATTTTCAAGGGTTTCAACCCCTTGATTCTTCCATGTTCAATTGAAGATAAGTATTCATTCAAATCATTCAATATGTCTATGTGTTGTGTGATAATATCTTACGCTTGTCTTCTCTTTAACATGCTAGGCTAGATCTTTCTTGTGTTTGCTTAGATGTAGTGAAACCTAGATGTTGATTATGGGTTGATTATTTGTTTATAATTGTTACGGATGATTGTATTCGATGTTAGGCTTATGAAAACTGGCAGACTTCCATTGGTAACTTGCTTGAACGTCATAAGAAACATTATCGGAGGTGTACTACGATTTTTTGTTGTATTTCTTGCGTAAGAGAATTCTAATGATCCCATGTTAGGAGCTTCTTACGGCTCGACATAGGAGTGAAGTAGGATCTTATAGAGTTAGGGAATATTGTACACGGCCCTACGACTAGTATTAAGGAATATGACCCATCATCCATTCAATTGTAACAAGCTAATCAACCTGTATAAGATATCTAGGGAGTAATGAAGTCTAAGTAAACACAACTTTCCTCATTATTGTTTCCACCACATTAGTATAATAGTTTTGTTTTCATTTTATTTTATTTTATTTTGATTGCATCTTTAGATTAATTGGGTTAGTTGGCTAGAAACTAATTCCACCCACTCCTTCAAAACCCGAGATTTTACTTGCTTTCTTAAAAATATAAAAATACAAAAAGAATCATCCCTCACCTCTAGACCTAGTTTAGTAGGCTTTCTAATCCTAGCGACACTATTCCTAAGTTGAATGATCAATCCCCCGATACTTGTCACTATACTATACTACAACGATCAGGTACACTGCCTGGTGGGGGTTGTAAGCTAATCAAGATCCCTTGAGAGTTAAAACCTGTTGCGAGGGCGCAATTCCCACGTATCAAGTTTTTGGCCCCGCAGCCCGGGGAATAGTTATTGTCTAGGTTAGGATTTCTTTTTATTAGGTCTAATTGCTAGATTCCTTTCTAGTAAGATTTAAATTTTTATTTTTAGGTTTTCTTTAGTTTATCTTTTTCTTTGTGTCTTTGTTCGTAAAAACTTTTCCATTGACTCTTCCGTTCACCATTATGGAGAACGTGAATCCACCATACAACCAACCACAAAATTCACCCACTCCAAATGACATCTTGATGTTTAAACATCATGAAGATGAACCTATCTATGATGCATGGGCTCGTTTTAAACGTTTACTCCGAAAAGTCCCTCATCATAATTTTGACATGTGGTCCCAAATTGAAATATTTTACCATCGTGTCGACCACTATATCAAAATGGACATTGACGATGCCGCAGATGGGGACCTTTGGGGATTAAGTGCTGAAGAAGCATGGGAAGCCATAGAGAATTGTGCCAAACTCGCCAAAAATATTGGCAACCCAACAAATGTTGTTTCTGATCAATTGATCGCAAGTTTGAGGGAACAAGCAAGAAGTTTGTTTGGGGATAATAAGCTTATAGATGAGATACCAAGGTGCATGGAGTGGTTTGATTCCACCATAATACATGATGAACACATAGGTAATCTATATACAATTGAGGATGAAGTGGATAATCCAAGCCCACAAAGTATCCCACAAGTCCTACCATCATTTGAGGTACACACACCGCCCGTGACTTACCCGGAAGAAGTATAAGAGACTATAGGAACCCCAATAGCGGTAGAACCCTTGGAACAAGCACAACTAGAGAATATAGGTTTTAACACTTGCAGTGATGACCTTTCTTTTAGTTCTAAGGAACTTCCTAGTTTTGATGAACCGGAGCCTCAACCAAAACTTTTACCTAATCTTCCATCCTTGGATGAAACTTTAGGAATTGAAGTAGGTCGCGATCCACCCATCAAACCATATAGTCCGAGTAGTCTCAGGACAAAGGTAATGGACTCTAAGCCTTGTAGAGAGGAAGCCAATATAGGAGTGGAAAATGACCTTACATGCTTACATCACCCATTTATGATTGATCACAAAAAACATTATGGGTTTAAACCAGGTTTATTAGGTCAAGATGGATTCCCAACTAGGAGTCTTTTGAAGTTGATAGAAGATGATCCCTTTCTAAGAGAAAATCTTAATCCGCCCACTAACCCAATTGAATTAGGTAAGGTTATGATGATAGGAGCACACCCCTTTGAGCATATAATTCATTCACCACTCTTTCCTCACTTAGCATATTTTCACCCCAAGAGTGTGTATCGCTACTTCCCCCCGCACTTAATCCTAAGTGTAGGGAAAACATCCCCTATTTTCATTGAATAAGGGTAGAGTCAGGCTCATGACACAAACAAAAACAAGCACTTCTTGGGAGGCAACCCATGTTTTGTGTGTTTTTAATTGTTTGATGTTATTTGTTTCCGTCTGCATGTTTTATTTTTATTGTTGGTAGATCATGTTTCAAACTAAATTGTGAAAATGCTTTATTTTGTTGTTTAACTTCGTCTTAACTTCATATAAAGGTATTTTGCAAAAGCTAAGTGTAAGGGGAAACCCCAAATTTGTTTATAAGAACGAAAATGATCTTGATTTGCCACAATATTAAATGAACATGTATGTTAGTATTTGTTAGAGTCAAATGCTTGTATTGAGTCATGATGATGTTTTGCAGGATTTTCCAGGAAGTAGGACATAAGTTATTCCAGAAATTTTCCAAAAACTTAACATAAAGATTTCTGCAGGTCACTTCTGACGGCGTCAGGGTTTAATTCCTGACGGCGTCACGTGTAAAATTCTGGAAATTTTGCGAGTTTTGTTTTTCTAACTGAGTCTTAAAGTTTTTTTTTGATTCTTTAGTTTTATAAACTCCAGGAAATCTGCAAACATTCATTCCACAAGCATTATATCTTAAATAGCTTTCTAGGATTTGTTAGTATATATAGATTGCCGCCGATTTTACGCGAAGTTGCCTTGATTGCTTTCTCAGGTTTAACAGGTTATATATGACAAGAAGATGATGTATATTTCTGGAAGGGAAGCTTTGAACGTTCATTTTCCTAGAGGAAGATCTAACCTTGTTAACACACTATCCACACCGAACGAATCAGGGGAGTTGTTTTCCTTCTTTTACCTATTTTACTTTTACATCCTTTAATTAAACATTGGGGACAATGTTCATCCTAAGTGTAAGGGGAGGGTAAATGATGATACCTTATAGGATACTATTGCACTTGAGTTTGTTTGTTCGATGGTAGGTATGTAATAAAACTAAGAGAAATACCTGTTAGAGTAATTTAAGCGCCAATTTAAAATTTTTACAATATTTAGGAGCGAAACTTTAGCCTTAACAAGCGTCTCATGGATAGGAGTCGTATGACTAGCACAAAACCGTATCATTCAGAAAAATTTTCCACCAAAATATGTGAGGTTCTCCTTTAGATTTGATAGGAAAAGCATTTATTATTAGTGCTTATGAGTGTACCGGTAGCATTTAGATTCTAGAACTTGCATTAGTGATGCATCCCGAGACCGCTAGTGAGACTACATTCGTGTAGTAGGATTTACTACATGATAAGAGGCATTAGGATCACCCTTGTATTTAAACCCGTATCATAATTACTTGACCATTTAATTCATATTACTTGACTAGTAAAGTCAATTAATTTTTCCCAAACCTTAGCATTGTACTCATTTTTAGTACACGAAACCCCTAGTACACCCCTCTGAGCCTATCTTTTCGTTTCTAACTTTAAGCATCTTACTTAAAGGAAGAATTTTTTACAACCCACCCAAATGTGCAACCAAATCGCCTTAGCCTTCCTTGTATGCACTCATCTTTAGTGCATTATTGTTATGTGTTTAAACCCTTAGTTAATTATCTAATTGATTACATGATTGCTAAGTCGAGTCATATCTTGTACATATTGTTTTGGGACGATTGGGACTCATGGGTAAAGTACTTGTGTTATGAAGTAATGGGGAAGAACATCATATATTTCCCCCATATGTGCGTTAATCTTAAGAGTACTCCAAGTGTTTTGATTATCTTGATTCGAGTCATTAATGTAGTTCATTGTAAATTATGTAAAAATTCAAGTGTAAGGGAAATGTACATTCCCTATGATGTATTATTTTGGATGGTAGGGTAAGAGTGTATGCAAAAAAAAATTAAAAAAAAAAAAAAAAAAAAAAAAAAAAAAAAAAAATCGAAAAATCAAGAAAAAAAATAGAAAAAAGAAAAGAGAAAAAACATACAGACTACCATCCCGTTTCATTCTATGTTTATTTTATGTTTTTGATTTATTAGCTTAAGTCGAGTCGAGATGATTAACTCGCCACCAGTAAATATTGCCTTTATCCAACAAAACCGTGTATTCCATATCCCTACACCTAACGTTATAACCCTTTTAAAAGACCTCTTTGATGGTTTATCCTAGTTGCTTACGCAAAGTGGTGGAGGTTTGATCCTTTCCCAAGCCTATGGTAATCTATTTGCTATGATAGGTAGTGAGAGATGTTTTCCATTTCCATATTGTGATATATACTTTATTACACCTGAGAGATGTGAGTATCTAAACACTATTTGTGAGGTGCTAGTGTATGACCTCTGTGCTTGTTTTTGGTTTTTAGTGGAACGATTATTTGTTGTAATTACTTTTATATTAGTGTTAAATGACCCCTAACTTGTATTTTGATTAAAATAAAAGCGCATTTGCTTGAGGACAAGCAAATCTCAAGTGTAAGGGTACTTGATGAGACGAAAAGTGTCCCGCTTTTAAGGGGTCATTTAAGCCCGAATTCGTGATTATTTGATCAAATATTGCCCTAAATCGTTCCTTTTGTCATTTTAGGTACTTTTGGAGAGAAATCTGGAAACGGAAGCATTTTGGATGTTTTTGGAGCATAAAAGTGATGAAAATGGCTAAGTCTCAAATTTCCTTACTGGAACAGTACCTGACGGTGTCAAGGATCTACACATGACGGCGTCTAGAGTTACAAAAGAGGTGGATATGAAACTTATAACGTGACGGCCCAGAGAGTTTTCAAGCTTATGCCTGACGGCGTCACCAAGGCCGTCAGGGTCCAATTACTAGTAACGGCCCAGAGTATTTCTCCACATGACGGCGTCACAAATGGATCTAGGCAATACGATTTTATCATGGCGGCGAGTTGACGGCGTCACGAGCTAATACATGACGCCGTCAAAGTGTAAAGTCTATATATAGTTTTCCAATTTTCATTCATTAGTGTGCAACTTTGTGGGAATAAACCCTAGTCCGAATTTTATAAGCTTTTCAATGGTTTCAACCCCTTTATTCTTCCAAGTTCAATTGAAGATACGTATTCATTCAAATCATTCAATATTTCTATGTGTTGTGTGATTATATCGTACGCTTGTCTTCTCTTTAACATGCTAGGCCAGATCTTTCTTGTGTGTGCTTAGATGTAGTGATACCTAGATGTTGAGTATGGGTTGATTGTTTGTTTATAATTGTTACGGATGATTGTATTCGATATTAGGCTTAAGAAAACTGGCAGACTTCCATTGGTAACTTGCTTGAACGTCTTAAGAAACATGATCGGAGGTGTACCACGATTTTTGGTTGTATTTAATGCGTAAGAGAATTCTAATGATCCCATGTTATGAGCTTCTAACGGCTCGACATAGGATCTTATAGAGTTAGGGAATATTTTACACGCCCTATGACTAGTACTAATGAATATGACCCGTCATCCATGCAATTGTAACAAGCTAGTCAACATGTAAAAGATATTTAGGGAATAATGAAGTCTAAGTAAACACAACTTTCCTCATTATTGTTTCCACCACATTAGTATAATAGTTTTGTTTTCATTTATTTTATTTTATTTTGATTGCATCTTTAGATTAATTGGGTTAGTTGGCTATCAACTAATTCCGCCCACTCCTTCAAAACCTGATATTTTACTTGCTTTCATAAAAATATAAAAATACAAAAAGAATCATCCCTCACCTCTAGACCTACTTTAGTAGGCTTTCTAATCCTAGCGACACTATTCCTGAGTTGAACGATCAATCCCCTGGTACTTGTCACTATACTATACTACAACGATCAGGTACACTGCCTGGTGGGGGTTGTAAGCTTCTCAAGATCCCTTGAGAGGTAAAACCTGTTGCGAGGGTGCAATTTCCACGTATCGGGTCTTATAAAGAAAAATGCCTCCGACATCAAGGATACCTTGAGTTGTGTCATCGAGACTATGGTAAAAGATTTGAATGATATTACCACGAGACAAACCATGCCCATGACAACTTCGGAGCATGTTTTTCATTCGAAGTCAAGCTTCGACAAGATTTTCTCCCTCCTTTTGAGTAAAACTATGAATTTCACCAAGGAGACGATCATACATAGCGGGTGGAAAGAAACGTCCAACAAAGGCTTCTCTCATTTGATTCCATGTTGTTATCACTCCGGGACTTAACTCGTTATACCAAACCTTCGCTTCTATGGTGAGAGACGATGGAAAGAGTTTGAGTTTAATTGCATCTGCTTCGGTACCCGTGTAACGAAACATGTCACAAATTTCAAGAAATTCGGCAATGTGTTTGTGTGGATCGGATCTAACTTTACCATCAAATTCGTTGTCTTTAATCATCGAAAGATGACGACCTTTGATAGTAAAATTCTCTCCAAGATTAACGGGAACAATTGCGGTGCTGGGCGTAGGAGCTACAACCCTATTAGTCCACATGGGTCGATCGTCGGCCATTAGAAATGGTATTTCTTGAAAAGATCAACGATTGGATGAACTTCGGAAAGATTATCAAACCAATTATAAACAAACGGGGTTCTCTTTTTGCAAAACAAACTTTCGGGATTAGACAAAGGTGAATGCAATTCTTCGTTTGTAGAACGAGTGGTCATGCACGAGGAAAATAAATAAAATTTAAAAAACTAAAAAATTTAAATTAAAAAGAAAGAAAAACATAAAATATTTATTTGTGTTTTTTTTGTTTTTGTTTTTTTTTTTTTAATTTTATAAAACTAAAGGTTTAGAACCGATTTTACGGTTTCGGACCTTGTTGTTTGCGAAAAAGAACTAGACAAAACGGAAAAGAAAAAGAAAATTTTAAAACATTTTTTTAATATCAGTAAACGCCGGTTCGGAAGTGAACCGGTCGGTTGGACAGAATCTGATTTTTTTTTCTTTTTTTTTTTTACAAAAAGCGAAACCCGGTTCGAAATTGAACCGGGCAGTTGGATCAAAAAGATTTTTACCAAGACGAAATAATTTAACAAACCGGGAGGTTGGGTTTTGAACCGATCGGTTCGGATTGTGAAGAAAAAAATTTACCGAGAGGATTTTTGGGTTGAACCGGTCAGTTGGGATTTTGAACCGGTCGGTTGGGAATTTTTTAAAATTTATCGAGAGCTTGAACCTGTAGGTTCAATGAACTAGGAAGATGATTTTTGGTTTGAACCTCTTGGTTCAACTTTGAACCACGATTTTTGGGATGAATTTTTTAAAGGAACACGCTTAAAAACACCAACAAAGAAACAAAATTACCAACAAAAACGAAAACGAGATCAATTCCCCGGCAACAGCGCCAAAAACTTGATGCGTTCGTGATGAGCAAGTTTTAAATTTATAACACGATCTACCAATGATTCAAACGAAACACTTACGAGCAAGTATACTCGTTCGTTTGTAGTATAAGATGAAAAGGTAAGCCGAGGTCGTTCACTAGGATTTGTTTTGTTTTATGAACCGTAAGTTTTGATTATAATCTTGATACGTGGGAATCGCACCAGGCTTTACCTCTCGAGGGATCTCGAGAACCTTACAACCCCCACCAGGCAGTGTACCTGATCGTTGTAGTATAGTATAGTGACAAGTACCGGGGGATTGATCGTTCAACTCAGGAATAGTGTCGCTAAGATTAGAAAGCCTAAAAACTAGGTCTAGAGGTGAGGGATGATTCTTTTTGTATTTTTATATTTTATAAAATCAATTAAAAATCTCGGTTTTGGAAGAGTGGGCGGAATTAGTTGCTAATCAACTAACCCAGTAACTAAGATGCAATCAAAATAAAATAACAAAAATGAAAATAAAATCTAATTCTAATTAAACTAGTGGTGTGAACAATAATAGGGAAAGTTGTGTTTACTTAGATTATATTACTCCCTAGATATCTTTTACAGGTTGATAGTTTGTTACAATTGCATGGATGACGGGTCGTATTCCTTAATACTAGTCGTAGGGCCATGTACAATATTCCCTAACTCTATAGGATCCTACTTCACTCCTATTTGGAGCCGTTAGAAGCTCCTAACATGGGATCATTAGAATTCTCCTACGCATTAAATACAACCAAAAATCATAGTACACCTCTGATCATGTTTCTTAAGACGTTCAAGCATGTCACCAATGGAAGTCTGCCAGTTTTCTTAAGCCTAACATCGAATACAATCATCCGTAACAACTATAAACAAACAATCAACCCATAATTAACATCTAGGTTTCACTACATCTAAGCAAACACACAACAGATGTAGCCAAGCATGTTGAATTCAAGACAAGTGTAAGATATATTCAAACAACACATAGACATATTGAATGAATTGAGAGTACTTATCTCAATTGAACATGAAAGGTTTCAAAGGGTAAAAACCCTTGAAAAAACTGTAATATTCGGACTAGGGTTTCTCTCCAAAGTTACACCCTACTTTTTCCTCTCTAATGAATGAAAATTGCAAAACTATATATAGATTTTAAAGGGTGACGGCGTCAAGAAGGAAATTCTGACGCCGTCAACTCGCCACCCATAATGAAATCGGATTGCCTAGATCCACTTTTGACGCCGTCATGTACACTTCTGCTCTGGGCCGTCACTCTTATTTGGACCATGACGGCCTATGGTGACGCCGTCATGTCCCTAGTGTAAAACTCTTCTAGATCGTCACGGACTTTATCCACTTCCACCTCTTGTATTACTCTTGACGCCGTCACTTGAAGACTCTTGACGCCGTCAGGTACTGTTCCCAGCAAGGAAAATTAAGACTTTGCCGTTTTCTTCACTTTTATGCTCCAAAAACGTCCAAAATGCTTCCTTTTCCAGAATTCAGTCCAAAAGTACCTAAAATGACAAAAGGAACGATTTAGGGCATTATTTGATCAAATAAATTCAAATCCGGGCTAAAATGACCCCCTAAAAACGGTTCATTATTCGCCTCATCAAATACCCTTACACTTGAGATTTGCTTGTCCTCAAGCAAATGCGCTTTCATTCTAATCAAAATACAAGTTTGGGGTCATTTAACACTAATATAAAAGTAATTACAACAAATAATTATTACACTAAAGACCAAAGACAAGCACGGAGGTCATACACTAGCACCTCACAAATAGTGTTTAGATACTCACATCTCTCGGGTGTAATAAAGTATATATCACAATATGGAAATAGAAAACATCTCTCACTACCTGTCATAACAAAATAGATTACCATAGGCTTGGGAAAGGATCAACCCTCCACCACTTGGCGTAAGCACCTAGGATAAACTATCAAAGAGGTCTTTTAAAGGGTTATAACGTTAGGTGTAGGGATATGGAATACACGGTTTTGTTGGATAAAGACAATCTTTACTGTTGGCAAGTTAATCATCTTGGTTAATTACATGTACAATATGGCGTGGCTAAGCCAAGACTAGACTCGACTTAAGCTAATGAATGAAAAATAACAAAAAGATAAAATAAACATAGAATGAAACGGGATGGTAGTCCTTATGTTTTTCTCTTTTCTTTTTCTATTTTTTTTCTTTTTCATAATTTTTTCGATTTTTTTTATTTATTTATTTTATTTTATTTTTTTTTTTGCATATACTCTTACCCTACCATCCAAAATAATACATCATAGGGAATGAACATTCCTCTTACACTTGAATTTTTACATACTTTACAATAAACAAATCTAATGACTCGAATTAAGATAATCAAAACACTTGGAGTACTTTTAAGATTAACGCACATATGGGGGTAATAATATGATGTTCTTCCCCATTATTCCATAACACAAGTACTTTACCCATGAGTCCCAATCATCACAAAACAATATGTACAAGGATATGACTAGACTTAGCAACCATGTAATCAATTAGATAATTAACTAAGGGTTTAAACAAATAACAATAATGCACTAAAGATGAGTGCATACACGGAAGGCTAAGGCGATTTGGGTGTACATTTAAGTGGGTTGTAACAAATTCTTCCTTTAAGTAAGATGCTTAAAGTTAGAAACGAAAAGATAGGCTCGGAGGGGTGTACTAGGGGTTTCGTGTACTAAAAATGAGTACAACGCTAAGGTGTGGGAAAAATTAGTTGACTTTACTAGCCAAGTAATATGACTTAAATGGTCAAGTAATTATGATACGGGATTAAACACAAGGGTGTTCCTAATGCCTCTTATCATGTAGTAAATCCTACCACACGAATGTAGTCTCACTAGCGGTCTCGGGATGCATCACTAGCGCAAGTTCTAGAATCTAAATGCTACCGGTACACTAATAAGCACTAATAGTGAATGCTTTTCCTATCAAATCTAAAGGCGAACCTCACATATTTCGGTGGAAAATTTTTCTGAATGGTACGGTTTCGTGCTAGTCATACAACTCCTATCCATGAGACGCTTGCTAAGGCTAAAGTTTCACTCCTAAATGTTGTAAAAAAATTTAAATTTGGCGCTAAAATTACACTAACAAGTATTTCTCATAGTTTTATTACACACCTACCATTAAACAAACAAACTCAAGTGCAAGTGTATCCTATAAGGTATCATCATTTAACCTCCCCTTACACTTAGGATGAACATTGTCCCCAATGTTCAATTAAAGAATATAAAAGTGAAATAGGTAAAAGAATGAAATCAAATACTCCCCTGATTCGTTCGGTGTGGATAGTGTTGTAACAAGGTTAGATCTTCCTCCAAGAAAATGAACATTCAAAGCTTCCCTTCCAGAAAAATAAATCATCTTCTTGTCATACATAACATGTTAAACCTGAGAAAACAAACAAGGCAACCTCGCGTAAAATCGGCGGCAATCTATATATACTAACAAATCCTAGAAAACAATGTAAGATATAATGCTTGTGGAATGAATGCTTGCAGATTTCCTGGAGTTTATAAAACTAAAGAATTTAACAAAAACTTCAAGAATCCGTTAGAAAAACAAAACTAGCAAAATTTCCAGAATTTTACACATGACGCCGTCAGGAGTTAACTCCTGACGCCGTCAGAAGTGACCTGCAGAAATCTTTACGTTAAGTTTCCAGAAAATTTCCGGAAAAACTTATGTCCTACTTCCTGGAAAATCCTGCAAAACATCATTATGACTCAATACAAGCATTTGACTCTAAAAAAATACTAATACACATGTTCATTTAATATTCTGGAGAATCATGATTAATTTCGTTTCTTAAAAACATATTTGGGGTTTCCCCTTACACTTATCTTTTGCGAAATACCTTTGTATGAAGTTAAGACGAAGTCAAACGACAAAATAAAGCATTATCACAATTTTAGTTTTGAAACATGATCTACCAACAATAAAAATAAAGCATGCATACGGAAGCAAATAACAATCAAACAAATAAAAATCACACAAACATGGGTTGCCTCCCAAGAAGCGCTTTTCTTTATTTATGAATCTTGTAGCTTGACTCAAGGTCATGGGCTATCGTGTGTCGCTTATGCTCACATAACCAAGGGTGAGCCATCTAATAGTCGCCTCATCTTTCTTATAATCATCACTTAACTCTAAACATCCACGATAATACCTTTTATTCTTTTCATGAGTATATTTAAGCCCCTTTCTTTTATCATTCTCACTTAGCATTTCTAGGTGCGGATACCTACTACACTTCTCCATGGAAAAATCCTTGAACCTAGGGTGTGCACGTGGCATTTGGTAAACAAAATCCTCATCCCCATCCACGAATGTAATTAACCCTTCCATAAGTTGTGGAAAACTAGAAGGGGGTTGAATAGTTTACCGCTTTTTAAATCCTTTTTAACTTGAATATCCTTTAAAAACTTTACGTTTTCTTAAAGATATAAACACAACGTTATATGTTTGATTCTTTGAAAAGCTTTTCATGTGAATAACTATTCTAACTTTACTTGTTTCATACTTTGAAAAGCTTTACTTGTGATGATCCTAACTTTGCTTGTTTAGTTCTTTGAAAAGCTTTACATTTGTTTAAAGATATAAACACAATTTTACTTGTTTAATTCTTTGAAAATCTTTATATGTGATTAGCTATTCTAACTAAAAGACAACATGTAATAAGCAAAGATAAAGAAAGAAACGATCAAACCACAACACGATTGTTTATCGTGGTTCGGCTACAAGGACTCTTTTTCCTTGCCCTACATCCACGCCCCGAGTTTCCAACTCGAGAGTTATAAGCACTAATCAACAAGCTCCTTTCACCGGCGGAGAAAACCTTTACAACGTCGCTTACACTTTTACCAACACTAAGCTAGATGTCGAGTTCTTTTACACGGGTACAACAACTCCCATCGTCGCTTACACTTTTACCGACACTAAGCTAGATGTCGAGTTCTTTACCAAGGGTACAACCATTCCCGTTAGTTCTTTTACAAGGGTATAACAACTCCCGACACACTACGTATTTTGAGGCCTAAAATACTAACCATTCACTTCTACATACATGACACAAATGAGGTATAAACTACGAAAGCTTATACATGACCACGCTAACAAGACATACAACTTTAGAGTTGAAGCTTGTAACTTCTTGAATGATCTTGTGAAGTCCTTTGCTACATAGGAGAGTCACACAAGTCAAATGTTACTGAGTTAGTTTTAGAGAGTATATGAAAATATGTCCTAAAAGGGGTGTCTCAAAACTAACAAATGGTTTGGTATTTATAGCAAACCATTCTGCAGGTCTGGCGGATCAGGCGGAACCCTCAGATGGGTTCCGCCCGTGTACCCCCAGGGTTCCGTCAGGGCTGCAATTGGTTTTGCAATAAATCTACCAAACCAAACAAGGTCACATCTCATTATACCTAGTCAAACACAAGACTTGCAAGCAAACATATGGTTAGTCAAACACTCTTTCTTACCATAAATGTATATTGACAAAGCTTGCCCTAAATTTGATGTGATATTACTATTTTAAGAAATAAATGTGATGTGACAAGACACTTTCTAATTTAAGAAATAAAAACAATGTTTTGTTTAAAAGGAAATGTAAACCTTAGTTAATCAAGACTTAAACACTTAAAGTGATGATTTACTTATAGCTAAACTTCATACTTTGTCATTAACAAAACTTAGCAAAGATCGTAAAATATAAATAACGTTTTTAGGCGATATTTGTATTAACAATCTCCCCCTTTTTGTTGATGACAAAACATAAACTTTATTTATAAGTAAGTCACTAGTTTTAGTGTTAAGTCTTATAAAGTTAGTATAAAAACTTGTTTTTGCAAAGATGAGGTGATAAGCACAAGTTTATATAAATTCTCCCCCTTTTTGTCGAAACAAAAAGAAGAGTAGCGATGCGGAAGTAAGCACTTGCTCCCCCTTGGACGATACTCCCCCTAAATGGAGTGCCAAGAGAGGAGACATGGATTTTGATCCTACAAGAAAAAGGTTAGTTGTCGCACAAGACATGGATTTTGAACCTACAAGTAAAACACAACTAAGAGTTGTGGAGCGGAATAATGTCAAACTCATGCTCCCCCTTGAATATTTCTCCCCTAAATGGAGTATCAAGGAAGGAAAACATGGATAATGATCCTACAAAAAAAATTAGTTTCTAACACACAAGATATATGTATGCTACCATAGCAAGGAATAGTTCACTCATCATACCCAAATGGTAAACAAAGAATGCAAACCTTGTAGCAGAATGAAATTCATTTCATGTAAAATTTTGACTCTTAGAAAGTCAAAGACAAGAAATTTTGATGACACCATCCTACTTCTAAAAATAAAGAAAAGCTAAAAATAAACTAAGAACATGAAAAGCTACAAGGAAATCATCATTTTCCTTAATGAGAAACATTTTCCAAAAACAAGGCTAAGGTTGTTTAAGGATGAAAATGTGTGTTGGATGTTGTAGCGGGCTTTATTTTGAAGGTTGAACGGAATACACGGTTTTGGTTTGTTGGTTTAAATGAGAAACATTTTCCAAAAGAAACGGTTTTGTTTCATTTTGGAGACTCTAAGGTTGAGGTGTGTGAGATAAGGATTGTAGATGATCCAAAATGTGGTTTAGGATAAACCTCATTTCTTCGGATAGCTCACGAATTTCCGTTCGACATCCTTCACTAATGTGAGCGGTTCTTTCGCATTGTTCGCAACCATGGCGAGGAAAGTTTGGTGGAAGAGTGGTTTGGTTTGTTAGTGGTGGATGGTTTGAACTTGAAGGAGCAAAGGTGGATGGTTGAGAGGTGTTTTTGCTTCCTTCATTAGTTTATTGTAGCGTTGTTTGTAAAACCGTAATATGGTTGATTTGAGAGTCAACCATATGTTTGAATGTATGAAGGTGGTTTAAATGAGTGTCAATCTCATCATTAGGGTTTGGAGGTTTTTCCCATATGGATGCTTCTATTTTCTTATAAGAAGAAAGTAGAGATTCAAATTGTTGGGAAGAGTCTTGTAGTGATGGTTGTTGTTGTTGTGGTTGTTGATTTTGAACAAAATGGCGAAAGCTTGGTTCACCGGAAGGATTGCCATGAAGGTCTTTGTAAATTGGGTGAAACACAAATGATTGTGAGTGGGTATGGCCTTGATCATTTGGAAAAATGGATGGTCTAGCATAACGGTAAGCCAACCGTTCTATCATTGAGGGTTGATGGGGTTCATCATCTAGTTGTTCACTAGATTGTTGTTGGGTATCCATTTGAGCAATTGTGTCAAAGAGTGATAAGGATGGTGGGCTTGATGATTTGGATGATAGGTTTTCTAATGTTTCTATATAAGGTAGTGGTGATGTTGGAGGTGTATGGAAAAGTTCCATTGGTGAAATTGTGGGTGATTGAGGTGATGAAGTTTTAGTTGGTTGAGCTTGTTGAGAAGGTGATGTTGAATCACATGAAGGTCTAGTAGATGAAGGAATGGTGGCTATGTTTGTGTAGCGATGTGTTGGAGAGGGTGTTGGAGTATCAAGATTAAGCAAGTCTTGAAAGGTGATTACATTGGTATTACGATGTGTTGGGGATGGTGTTGAGGTAGTGAGATTAAGGAAATCTTGGATAGGTGAAGATATGTTAAGAGAAGCATCACTTGAAGAAGATGAGCTTGACTTGACGGTTTTGTTGAAGCAACAAGGTTTAACACTAATCCTAGTGGTTTTTGAGAAGGATTTTGATGACTCGGATGATGTGTTGGATTTAGTCATTTCAAATGTGTGGTTTTGATGTTTTGAGAGAATAAGTTTTAATGGTGATGGTGTGATTTGAATTGTTGCAAAACTTTCAAATTTATAGGGTGGAGGAGATGTTGAAATGGGTGTTTGGATTTGATGTTCTACCACTCAAAGGTTGAGGTTTCAAATGATTTACAAAGTTTTCATGAACATGTCAAATCATTGCATGTCAATCCAATGGAATAAGGTGGAGTGAAAGACCAACATATGCACTCAATGCTTTGTGATCATGGGATGTGATTTGGTTGAAAATGTTTCAATGGTTTGAAGGATCCTTTAAAAGGGTTCCTTAGGTTAGTTATGTTTGAATTTGAATTTTTGGAGGGAAGTGGCTTCCTAATTGTTTTAGTGAGTGAGAGTTGTTCTAATATGGTTATTGGAGTTAATGAAAGATGTTTCTCACTTAGGATAATGGTTTTGACACTTTACAAGTTTTGGACTTAAGAAAAATGACAAATTTTCTGCAGGTGTCTGGCGGAACCCTCGCGGTTCACAGGCGGAACCCATTTGAGGGTACCGTCTGGTCCGTTGGGCCAATTCTGGGTTTCCCAGAAAATACACTGGCGGAACCCAATTTTGGGTACCGTCAGGGCTGAAAAATGAGGCAGTCGGCGATTTTGACCCGCGAGACGATTTTCAAAATTTTCGAAAACTCCTAAAATAAAAAAGATAATGCATTTCTGATGGTGTAGGTGAGCGAGTACGTTTGCCCTAACCCTTGAAAACTCGTTTATCACTTAGAGGAAGGAAAATGTTAGGAACGAGAGAATAGTCAAGGCGCATTCCATTATCGTTAGGAGAAATGGGTGAGATTGCTCTAAAGAGGCGAGTAAGAAGCATTCCATATGGAAGAGCGGTTGTTCCAACTAAGGATATGTCGGCCATTCTTTTGGCTAGGTAGTAGGCTAAGTTGAATGGTTGACCGGTGGAAATGCTGTAGAGCATGTAGCAAAGACATGTGTTGATATGATCTCTATTTCCTATGGTACTTATGACGTTAGCTCTAAGAATTTCTTCCCACTTCTTAAATTGTGGTTTAAGCTCATTGAGCTCCATACCAAAAGGATCCTTATCCACAATATTCCCCGAACGATTCTTTCTTGTGGTAGAGGTTCTAACGAAGAGATGTTCCTTAATTGTTTCCTTACTAACTAGAGGGTTATCGTATGGATAAAAACGCTCAATAGAATCAAGACTTGAAATGGGCCACTTATCCGTATAGAGACAAGTTCCCTCATTTGGGACACCAAGAATGATAGCTAAGTCTTTTAAATCTATGTAATGTGGTGTTTGATTGGTTGTGAAGTTTAATGATATCTTACCAACAACACTTGTGGAAAGGTTTACGGTTGCATAGAATTCTAAGATGAACCTAGGACAAATTGGCTCATCTATATCAAGGAGACAATCAAAGTTGATTGCGGCAAAGTTTTGGCGAATGGATGTTCCTTCTAGAAAGGATGGATCAATGGTTCTACCTTCGTGAACATAGCGTTTTTCTAGTGCCTTAAAGGTTTCTACTTGAACATTGTTGAGACCTTTGGTCATATGGTGTTTGGGCATGTATTTAAGGGTTTCCTTGTGATCGGATCTATTTGCGTGAGGCATGTTGATTCCTAGAAAACACAAAATTATATGTTAATGACTTTTAATAATGTGGATGTTCTAATATATTCCTATATGCAAACAATGTGGAGACTTGGTTATCTTGACTCATTTTGATTCCCAAATTGTTTTGTCTTGCAAGTTTTGTTATGAAAACAAAAGATAACCAACGTTCTCCTAATTGAATGTGTCTTCGATTGAATGTACCCGAAAATACATATTAGTTATGTATCCCCTTTAGCATTCAAGAGATAGTATGCAAGTGATGTTTTAATGATGTTTTTCATTTGTTTTAACAATGTGGTGATGAATCATGTTCTAGTCTTGGATTGCGATTTTTGAAAGACAATGCACTTGGTGTGTTTGGCAAATCAAAGTAACAATAAAAGGGATACAATTCTTTAACTAATGATTGGCTAGCCACCAAGTTTTTCATGAATCAAGAAGTTTTATGCATAAACCCTAAGATTCTAGTTAATGAATGTAAATAAAAATGTTATACTTGAATCAAAAATGCAATTGTGATTGGAACACTTACAAAGTTAGTTGGATTTGAAGAGATTAGATTGAAAGCCCTAAATTTCGTGTGGTTATGTGTTTTTGAGAGGGTGATGACTGTTTGAAAGTGAATGATTAAGTTAAGAGGGTGTTTGGTTTTGAATTTAAGAATAAAACATTCTGTAGCTTTGGCGGACCAGGCGGAACCAAAAATAGGGTTCCGCCCGTATGGTATGAGGGTACCGTGGGAGCTGCAGGGAAAATTCAAAAAGGGATTGTCTTGATTTTTGTGGTTTTATCCTAATGTTCAAAACTAAGATTTTAGGTCTTATGAGTCTTTGACTAAGCCTAGGGATGATGAATGCTTCTCATTCAAGAGGTTTTGTGAAAAAGTTGATAGAATGGTTAACGTTGTAGACTTTCTTAGTTAAGACGTTCCTCAATGAACGTTTTTACCAAGACGTTGATGATGGATCACAATATGTCAATTAAGAACATAATGGATTGAATTGTCGCTGAAGTCGATGCTTCCTTTGTTGAAGAGATAACAATGTTGATAAAAGAATTCCGTTGTTGACGCGTATATGCTTGTTCAAGCGGAGCTTGTTGATGTGCTTCTCCATTCGAAACTAATTTTAGAACCTTACGTGTTTTGGAGAATCATTGGGTAAGTAAGTATAAAAGTGCAAGTACCACTTGTGCTTTTCTTATCAACTTATTACCGCCATAATTCCATTTGGCATACACTATGGTTTCTATTCCCGTTCTTTTGGGATACAATAATCTTAGTTGTGTAGTACCTTACGATGTATCAAAACAAGCTTAACTAAAGAGTTGTTTAAGGCTCTTCTTTAAAACGAGCACATAGACAAACACTAAACATAATGTTGGATCTAATTGTTATGAGAACAAGTAGTCTTCCGAACATTTCTCTACGTTTAGTTTTACCTACAGATTTACTAATCTCATTCTTGATAAGTCATCAATAACTTAACCATTGAGAACAAGAGAGTAACCAGGAATGTCTTTAAGTTAAAATCCGTTGCTTTTGGAGCTTGCTTTTATTATCAAAACGACTTTCAAATATTGACACTTATAATCACATGATTACTTCGAAACATCTATTTCGTTTCCCTAGTTGTTTTACTCTAAATTCCAAAAACTGTTTTTGTTGAATTTGTTTAGACACAACTATGACCTATAAATCAAGTTTTATAACTTATGTCAATTTTGCTTGATTCAGTATTTGACTCAAGGTGAGAAGATGTTATTTTGTACTTTTATTCTTAATGTTTTACACAACATTCTTGTCTTGTCATCATTGGACTTTCGACTAAGTCATCATCTACCAAAGATGATATCTTAGAAGCAGGAGATTACTCGTTAAATGTTATATTCAACGACTCCTCGACTCTTTGGGTTTTCTTACTTAAGACACTATGAACTCTACTTGTTTTGAAAAAGTCCAAGAGGTACAACATCATAAGACTAAGTGTCACAATTGATGTGTAAATCCTAGATGTTGAAAACTCATTTTCTTCCACACATTCTAATGTATGCTAATGTGATTTATTTCACCTTGTGTGTTTTATGTGAGATTATCATAAAGGAGTGATCGAAGAAAAATACAATTTAAGACTCAAAGTATGGTGTTTGAGAATGTTGTTTAATAAAGGTTTGTTTTGCAAGCATCTCAAAAGTGTTAGACATTTTAACACTTAGGAAATTCTTAGTTAGCTTACTTGTAAGCAAGAGTTGAGTGAGACTCACTCAAGAGTTTCTCGTGTTTATCTCTTGATGGTTAAAGAAACAAAGCACCTTATATCTCCTACTAGTACTAATGACAAAATTCCTTGTTGCATAGAATCTAATCTTAGTTTTTACTAATAGAAAGTAAACACTTTTAGAGTATTACTAATAACACATATTCCAACACATAATGCTAGAAACAAGAGACAATCAAAGTCAAGTTGAAGTAATGCGTACCTTTTAAATTGCATAGAGATGCTATCAAGAGGATAAACACAACGCGTAAAATCTTGGTTTGATGACACACTTTGAAACTCAATTACTCATATATCCAAGAAGGTTAGACAATCATATAAAAGCATAGATCATGATAATCTTAATTCTTTTATCATGAGTTTCTATTAGAGATTGAATTATCTCTAAATCTCTCTTCTAGGTTTGACAAGTTTTACTTGCTTTGTTTTATTAGTTAATGGTGCTTTTGAGTTAAATACTAATCCGGTTTTATCTTTAAACAACCTTTGACTCCTCAACAATCTTTCAAGAGATTTTGAGCTTTCATCAAATTTAACTAATATTTTTCCTTTCTCATATTGTTTTTTAATCTCATGTTTGTAATTTAGAAATAATTAACATTCTAGATCAATTTCAACATTACTCACAATTCTAGACATTTTATCTTCTAACAAGATTTCCTTTTCAAAAATATTCTTAAAAGATTTTGAAGACTCATTGTTAAAGATAGTTTTCAGGTCAATGTTGCATAAACGTTTAGACTCATTTTCAAGTTTAGAAAACTCTAGGATAAATTTGTCAAAGCAAAAGTGTTTGGTTATAAAATGTACCTTGCTTGATTTTTATCTAGTTGAGAATCACAAACCGGATGGTTGGCTTCATCTTCATCCGTGTTATTCCATGAATCGTAAGCAAGACCACAAAGAGCTCGACATGAGTAATCATCTTCACTTACACCTTCATTTTAAAATATTTAAACTAGTAGCACATGTATTCATCACAACTAAATGTCTATCTATTAATATTTCTAAGACTTCTAATTCATATGTGAGATCAAATTGATCATCTTTGACTTGACATATTTCTTGATGAAAGTTTAACATATTTTTCCAAATGTCATTAGCCGTTTGACAAAAATACATTCTTTCATATTCGGTACTAAATCTTTATAAATCATTGTTTTAGCTTTAGTATTTTTATCAAGTTTAAGATAGTTATCTTGGTTTTCAAAAACTCGTTTTCTTTGATTTGAAATCACCAAAAGAAATAATGTGCCAAAGATCTTGATCAATTGATTTCACATAGTTTTCAAAATTACTTTTCCATTTAAGTAAGTTTTCTTTTTCAAATAGCGGTGGGTTTTGAATAGGTTGCCCTTCTTTGAGATTTTCAAAATCCATGGATCGATCCATGTTTTAAAATACATTCTATTTTAAAGATCTTGAGTAACGTAGCTTCTGATGCCAATTGTGGAAAACTATAAGGGGGGTTGAATAGTTTACAGCTTTTTAAATCCTTTTTAACTTGAATATCCTTTAAAAACTTTACGTTTGCTTAAAGATATAAAAACAACGTTATATGTTTGATTCTTTGAAAAGCTTTTCATGTGAATAACTATTCTAACTTTACTTGTTTCATACTTTGAAAATCTTTACTTGTGATGATCCTAACTTTGCTTGTTTAGTTCTTTGAAAAGCTTACATTTGTTTAAAGATATAAACACAACTTTACTTGTTTAATTCTTTGAAAAGCTTTATATGTGATTAGCTATTCTAAATAAAAGACAACATGTAATAAGCAAAGATAAAGAAAGAAACGATCAAACCACAACACGATTGTTTATCGTGGTTTGGCTACAAGGACTCTTTTTCCTTGCCCTACATCCACGCCCCGAGTTTCCAACTCGAGAGTTATAAGCACTAATCAACAAGCTCCTTTCACCGGCGGAGAAAACCTTTACAACGTCGCTTACACTTTTACCGACACTAAGCTAGATGTCGAGTTCTTTTACACGGGTACAACCACTCCCATCGTCGCTTACACTTTTACCGACACTAAGCTAGATGTCGAGTTCTTTACCAAGGGTAAAACCACTCCCGTTAGTTCTTTTACAAGGGTACAACAACTCCTGACAAACTACGTATTTTGAGGCCTAAAATACTAACCATTCACTTCTACATACATGACACAAATGAGGTATAAACTACCAAAGCTTATACATGACCAAGCTAACAAGACATACAACTTTAGAGTTGAAGCTTGTAACTTCTTGAATGATCTTGTGAAGTCCTTTGCTACATAGGAGAGTCACACAAGTCAAATGTTATTGAGTTAGTTTTAGAGAGTATATGAAAATATGTCCTAAAAGGGGTGTCTCAAAACTAACAAATGGTTTGGTATTTATAGCAAACCATTCTGCAGGTCTGGCGGATCAGGCGGAACCCTCAGATGGGTTCCGCCCGTGTACCCCCAGGGTTCCGTCAGGGCTGCAGTTGGTTTTTCAATAAATCTTCCAAACCAAACAAGGTCACATCTCATTATACCTAGTCAAACACAAGACTTGCAAGCAAACATATGGTTAGTCAAACACTCTTTCTTACCATAAATGTATATTGACAAAGCTTGCCCTAAATGTGATGTGACATTACTATTTTAAGAAATAAATGTGATGTGACAAGACACTTTCTAATTTAAGAAATAAAAACAATGTTTTGTTTAAAAGGAAATGTAAACCTTAGTTAATCAAGACTTAAACACTTAAAGTGATGATTTACTTATAGCTAAACTTCATACTTTATCATTAACAAAACTTAGAAAAGATCGTAAAATATAAATAACGTTTTTAGGCGATATTTGTATTAACATAAGTTTTTCATCAAGGTTGGTTAATCTTTTGAAGGGCTTCCCAAACACAACTTGGGTTAACTTACTATCGAAAAATTCTCCAAGATTCTCCATAACCATGAACTCAACAAGATAAACAAAGCTTCCTACAAACACATGCAATGACGTTGCCCTAGCAATAATATTATTTCCTTTGTATTCTAACTCATCTACCATGATTTTATTGTATTCACTACGCGAGATTATGTTCATTGGTAGAGATGAGTTAAGGTAGGCATCAAAGCTCCTAAATCCAATCTTACAAGGAAATTGCATATTAAATGAGCTATCATTCTCAATCCTTGATCTAGGGTCGAAATACCTAAGAGGGTCCACTTCATCTTCCATCCTACCCTCATTAATTACGTCACCATCATCTAGGTCCTCATCGGAGTCTAAATAGTAAAAAGGACTAGCCTATGGTCATCATCATGGTCAGACTCCTCCATTTCAGAATTATTGTCAAAGTGATGGTTAGGCGAGAGGTTAGGTGGGTTCTCATTTTCCACTAAAGGGATTGGGACGGGCATTTGGAAAATCCTACGACCAAAAACACGAATAACAGGAATCAAACGATCAATGCTATTGTTAACCATCGAGATAGTTTACGAACAAAGGAAACAAAGAAATAAGATAGACTAAAGAAAACCTAAAAATAAAAATTAAATCTTACTAGAAAGGAATCTAGAAAGTAGACCTAATAAAAAGAAATCCTAACCTAGACAAAACTATTCCCCTGGCTGCGGCGCCAAAAACTTGATACGTGGGAATCGCACCATGCTTTACCTCTCGAGGGATCTCGAGAAGCTTACAACCCCCACCAGGCAGTGTACCTGATCGTTGTAGTATAGTATAGTGACAAGTACCGGGGGATTGATCGTTCAACTCAAGAATAGTGTCGATAGGATTAGAAAGCCTAAAAACTAGGTCTAGAGGTGAGGGATGATTCTTTTTGTATTTTTATATTTTATAAAATCAATTAAAAATCTCGGTTTTGGAAGAGTGGGCGGAATTAGTTGCTAATCAACTAACCCAACAACTAAGATGCAATCAAAATAAAATAAAATAAATGAAAATAAAATCTAATTCTAATTAAACTAGTGGTGTGAACAATAATAGGGAAAGTTGTGTTTACTTTGGTTTCATTACTCCCTAGATATCTTATACAGGTTGATAGTTTGTTACAATTGCATGGATGACGGGTCGTATTCCTTAATACTAGTCGAAGGGCCGTGTACAATATTCCCTAACTCTATAGGATCCTACTTCACTCCTATGTCGAGCCGTTAGAAGCTCCTAACATGGGATCAATAGAATTCTCCTACGCATTAAATACAACCAAAAATCATAGTACACCTCTGATCATGTTTCTTAAGACGTTCAAGCATGTCACCAATAGAAGTCTGCCAGTTTTCTTAAGACTAACATCAAATATAATCATCCGTAACAACTATAAACAAACAATCAACCCATAATTAACATCTATGTTTCACTACATCTAAGCAAACACACAAGAGATCTAGCCAAGCATGTTGAATTCAAGACAAGTGTAAGATATATTCAAACAACACATAGACATATTGATTGAATTGAAAGAGTACTTATCTTGATTGAACATGAAAGGTTTCAAAGGGTACAAACCCTTGAAAAAGCTGTAATATTCGGACTAGGGTTTCTCTCCAAAGTTACACCCTACTTTTTCCTCTCTAATGAATGAAAATTGCAAACTAAATATAGATTTTACAGGGTGACGGCGTCAAGAAGGAAATTCTGATGCCGTCAACTCGCCGCCCATAATGAAATCGGATTGCCTAGATCCACTTTTGACGCTGATTGGCTCCGAACGGTCAACCTAAATTGACCAAAGGATGGTCAACTAGGTCAAACTGCCTAGAGTCAATCTCCGTGGAAGTATAGGGGTTTCCCCGGGTCATTATGTCCCGAAGAGGTGTGATGGTAATCAAAACGGGTTTGTGATCGGGTGAATTTGGACAAAAAAGGGGTTTGAGTGATTTGTACTACTGAAATATAAAAGGAAATAGCTTAAATAAGCTATATTAACCAGTACGTGAAATTAGAAAACCCAAAAACGTTTAAAACCTAAAAACGCGTACAATATATTAATTAAATACTATTTAATACTTATTATTAATATTCAAGTAACTTAAATACAATATAGTATTAATTTAATACTAGAAAAGTGAAAATTAAATTTATGAAATTATAAAATAACTAAAAACAACTTTTAAAATTAAAAATATATCTTTTTGTCTTTTTGTGAATTTTATATTAATTAATTACTAATTATTACTTTAAAAGCTATTTAAACTAAATTAAATGATAAAAATAGCAAATGAAAATAGAAAATTACAAATCTAATTTTTACAAATACTTAACAACTTATAGAAGCTAGGAAAATTAGAAAAAGTGATATGAGATAAAATTTAAATGCTAAAACTATTTTCTTTTTGGTTTTTTAACTTAAACTAATTTAATGAAAATTAAATCTAGAAATTATCAAATGAATAGTGAAAATTATAAGAAAATTACTACAAGTACTAAATATTATGAGGAACCTAGGAAAAATATAAAAAGATACTACCGTTTAACAAAATTTATTAAAACTATTTAATTCACTAGTATTAATTAATAACTAATTAAACTAATATAAATTTTAATAAATACTAAATGAAATGCAAAAATTCTGAAAATTATTCTATAAATACTTTAATATGCTAGAATTTTAAGACAAATATAAAAACATATAAGTACTTAACAAAAATTTAAAAAGAAAAATTAAAAATCTAAATTACATTAAATAGAAGATATCACTAGAAATTAAAATGATGTTTTTTTTTTTTTTGGATTTTTCTTTTACAAACCTAGTTTACTACTGAAATAAAGGGATTTTTTTTCTGAAAATAGAACATTTGGAAATAAAAAATAAACAAGTTGAGAACTAAAAAAAAAACTTGACAGATGGATTTTAAGGCAAAAATGGGATTTAGAATTGAAAAAGCTATAAATAAGCTACAAGGTGAATATTTAAGGCTAAATAAGCTAGAACAAGCTGAGAAGAGCTTAAAGGAAACAAGAAAAGCATAAGAAAAAGCTAAGAAATGGTAAATACGCAAACCCAAAACTTCACAAACCAAGCATTCCCTTATTTGTAAAGTTGCAGGCTTGATTGGGCCCACCAAACAAGTTTAAAAGTCCAAGATGAAGCTTGAGTCAATGAACTAGCCTAGTAAGTTTTCAGAAAGCTAATAAGCACAAGCTCATTCCCTCAGACAAGCTCATAAGGAGCTTATGAAATTGACTCAAATGCACTAATTACTCAGTTTTAAAGTAAAGTGGGACAAAATACAAGCTACTATTTAGCTTGTCAAATAACCTGAAAAATACAAAATAAGCCCTGAACTAAAGATTTAGCTATGTGATCTTCCTAAAGAAACCAAAATCTCTCAGTGTAACTGATTGATCCATAGCCACTATAAGACACAAAATAAGCACTCAAATCAGCATGTAAATGAGATATAAGGACTTGCACAAGCAGGTGGCCAGATGGGCTTCTCAAAACAACCAAGAGCTTAAACTAATATCAACTAAGGAACAAGCTAGCTTCAATGGAAATAGGGCTAGTGAGCCTGGGTCCCCTGATGCAGGGTACAAAGATGGGTCACATAAGCTGAGCAAATAAGCTCAGCTTGCCAAACAAGCTCAGATATGAAAGGATAGTACAACAAGCTCTCCAAACTAGCAAATTCCACAAAATAAACTCAATTAGGCAAGAATTTAATGGCTTGTTAACATACCTAGTCCAGGACAGAAGTATGGTGCAGGGCATGTATTTTCCCTGGTGCCTTAAATAAGCAGTCTAAAAAGCCACCAAACAAAATCCTAAAAATAGTCCAAGGGTGGGTTCTAAAAGTTCAGCTGGTAAGGTTCAATCACAAAAAAGCTCATGGCTTGAGTTTAATCACATAACTCAGGAAAAATCATGGAAATTTTTGGATTCTGCCTAAGCATACAAATTGACTTTTTGAAGAACATGAGTAGTTTGACTTAACTCAGCTTTGGGTCTTAATTTCATGATTCAGAATGATATGTTAAGTGAAAATGAAGCTAAATCTAGCTATCCTAATTACTTTTGAGTTGACATGATGAGATTGAGGCTCCTAAACCCTAACAGTGAACAGACCAGATGAAATAGAAGCTAATGTTGACTTTTTGCAAATGGAACTTAGTTTTAAAGCTTAAGTTAACCTAAGATTGCCTAATGTAGTGTACCAGCAACAGAACAATAACCAAACAACAACAAGATCACATAGGTTCACACTAATCCAAACACCCTTTTGTAAACTGATATTGACAAGTTTATTAAGCAAAATGGAAGTCTAGTGCATGAAACTGACAAGTGAGCTTTTAATGAGCTTGAATAAGCTTAAATTAACACAAATTCACATCAACAACCAACAATTTACTAATTAAACTAACTGAAACAGCATATGCAAGAATATACTTAAAAATCAAAATTTTAAATCTAAGAGTATAGAACCTTAATCCCTGGCTTAACCAAGGAACCTTGAGACTGCTACAAGCTCTAGCTTGTTGTAAAACAAGCTAGTAACAGTCCTTCTACCACTTCAATCACTTGGTACTTCCAAATGCCTCCACAATCAAATGCTCAGGTTCCCTGTGTGATTTTCAAACCTGGATTTTTTCTTGTTATCTTTGTTTTATGTTACTGAGAGCTTAAGTGATTTTGTGGAATATTTGTAATCATAAAAGAGCTTATACCATATTTTCTTACAAAAAATTAAATTTTACAATGAAACTAAAAATGGATTAAAAGCTGGAAATTATCAATTGAGAACTTCATATTTACTGAAAGAGAGTAAGTTACAAACTAATATTAAAAAGTTTACATAAATTCGAATTTGATTACTTAAGCTAAAAATTACATTAACTATTCTACTAGCTACTCTAATTAAAACTAAAAACTGCCCTCTTCCATCTCTTTTCTTTGACTTAAATAGCTCCTTGGATCCCTTTGGACATATCCCACCATCAATAACAGCCGTTGGATGAGTGGTATTGATCTAGGCCGTTTGATTTAGTTTTGGCGGGAAATGGTTTATAACAAGTTGGGGTAGGTTTTGCTTGTGGCAGGGTGTGGTTTTGGTTTTTAGTGTTTGGAAGAGTAGTGTAGGGGTAGGGTTAGGGGTGTTGAGTGTTGGTAGAGGAGGGGGAAGAGTGTGATGATGGTGTTGGTGTTTAGGGTAGCAGGCTAGGGAGGGTGATGTGGAGGAGATGGTCAAAAGGGGGTTGACCATTTTTATTATTAAACGGTTTGGAGTTGTTTTGGGTTTGAGGGGTAAATGGGCCAGGTTGATGGATTGGGTTTATTAATAGGGTGGGGTGTTTGTTTGGATTGGTTCTAATTTATTACAAAGGTCCATTAGGTTAATAACTTAGGGTAAATAACAAGGACCAATGGTGTCAATTTCAAAAAATGGAGGGTAGGATTTGGAAATCTTCTAAAGTTATCATAAGGGTCTCTCTTGCCACATTTCAAATATCCTAGGACCATAAGTGAACATTTTCCAATTTTACACTTCTAAGGGTATTTTCTACCAATTTGGAAAGTTAAGGGACCAAAATTGTAATTTCCTCAAACTTTCACCCAAGGACCATATTTGCCAAAGTTTCATTTAACCAAGGGTTTCTTGTGAATATTTTCCAATTTGAGATTCCCGGGGGCCAAAATTGACACTTTTGAAACTTGAAGGACTAAATTTGCCAGTTTGTGAAAATTATGTTCCAAGGATCAAATTTGATTACTTTAAAACTCCTAGGACCATTATTGACTTTTCAACCAAAAAATATATGCTTAGGGACCAATTCTGTTAATTTTTGAAAGTTCGGGGACTGAAACTGCCAATTATGCAAACTTTGTACGTTTTTCATCTGTTTTTACTTATTTTGCATCTGAAACATATAAAACACAATCCTGGGATATTTTTAGTATTTTGATGCGTATTTGAGTATTTTTTAAATGTTTTGCAGTTCATATTTGACCAAAAATGATGAGTATTTACGCACTCATCAATTCCCCACACTAAAATAATGCTAGTCCCTATGATGAGTGTGTAAATACTCATTATTTTTACCGTTTTTGAGCTGCCAAAACATCTAAAAACACTCAATATTGTATCAAAATAGTGAAAATATCTCAGAAATGTGTTTTATATGTTTCAAATGCAAAACAATAAAAAACAGATGAAAAACGTACAAAGTTTGCATAATTGGCAGTTTCAATCCCTCATCTTTCAAAAGTTGTCAAATCTAGTCCCTGGTTATTCTAAAAACTTGAAAAAAGTCACCAAAGGTCTTTTTAAATCAAAAAGTTACATAATTAGTCCTTTGGTGCAAAGTTTTACAAAATGTCAAGTTTAGTCCCTGAAGTTTGGAAAATTGTCAAAAATGGTCCCTGGGATATTAAAACTTTGAGAAAAACAAATTTTGTCCTTATACTAATCTTTTATGGCAGGAATGGTCCTTGGTTGCAAAGTTTGGTGAAATTACATAACAGGTCCCTGAAGTTTCAAAGTTTGGCAAAAATAGTCCTCGGGTATTTAAAAAGTGAAAAATATCAAAAATACCCCTTGGACTGTTCATTTATGGCAACATAGGTCCTCATGATTACTTTGGAAGGTTTACATTTTCAGTCCCTATATTTTTCCAAGTTACAAAATTAGTCCTTGTGCTAAATATACCAAACGGACCCTAGTTTACTATAAATCCAAACACAACCAAATCCAATATACCTTACCTGATCCAAGCCCACCCTTTTTTTATTCGAAGCCCAAAACACCACAGCCCAACACACCCTTTTAATAAAAACGGGTCAACGCTTGTTTGACCCTTCCTTTACCTCCAAAACCACCACCACTGCTACTATACCACTCCTCCAAAACCAGTGGTTTCACCACCACTTGCATCCAACACCACCCTTATCCCTGCCACATTCCACATCCCAACACCAATCATATCAAACCCCCTCCTAGGCTACGCTTCACAGACCCAATTGGTTAAAATTGGTTTTTCCCGCCAAATCGAGTGAATGGACAAGACTCATCCAATTGATGATTTTATTGGTGGGATATGATCAGTGGGACCCACAGAGCTTAGAGGGTCAATAAAAAGAAGAAATAAGCACAGAAGAAAAGATATTAGTGTAGACTTAGTGTAGTTTAGGTAATCGTTTAGTGTAATTTTCCCTTTTTAATGTAATTTTCAGTTTGAATATCATGTACAAAGCTTCTTTAGTTTATTTTAAACCTTTTCTAATAATCAATTTCAAATTTCACTGTGATCATCAGTTTATGTAATTTCCTATTATTTCAAAAATTCTCAAAAAAAACTTGAGTGTTGTTTCTGTTTGTTGTTATTGGATTCTTAAGCTCACTTAAGCTCTGACAAAGCTTATATAAGCTTTTAGAAACATTAAATTTCAGTTTAAGTTTAAAAAGCAAAAATACCAAAAATATCAAATAAATAAGTAAAAAATCAAAAATCAGTTGAGATGATGAATAAGCTTGGAGCAGGGTTCATATTGGATTACCAGTGGTATTAGTTGTCTCATGGGAGACTATTAAGAGAAGTTTCAGTTTTTGGTTCTATGTCTTCAGCTTGGAACTCTTGTAAGTTTAATCTATATTTTTATTTTATGCAATACACTTATCTCAGTTTACCATGTGCTCACTTATGTTTCATGTTGTTAATTAGTTCTATTATAATCTAATATACATCTGTGGTTTAGTTTATGAGCTTAAATTCAGTGTTTACTTCATTAGATCACAAGTTAGTATACATAAGGGAGTGTTTTGTTTAAGCTTATTCAATGAGCTTTGGCCTGTTTTAGTAGATGTAGTTAGTTTAACCAAGTCTACTTAGGTTTGTTACAGTAAATTAGTTCATAAATCCTTAGGTGTTTTAAGACAAAAGTCAAAATCCTAGTTTAATCATCTCCACGGTTCACTGTGTGAGATTTGAGGCCCATAAACCCCCACTTTAGCCTATAAATGGTAGATTAAGCTTGTTTTAGTCTCTATATATCTTATTACAACCAATTCAGTCACCAAATTAGGATCCAAGTTTCACAAAAGTCAAATTTCAAGTTTATTCAAAAAGCCAAAAGTTAGCTTTGTGCAGAAAACCAAAAATCTCAAGATTTTTTGTGAATTTTGTATTAGGTTTCAAGGTCTAAAACTTGTTGTGGTCATAATATCCCAGCTCAACTCTTGAGTTCTGCCTTAACCTCATTTTTAGGATTTTTCTTGTGGGGTCCACAGCCCCCCAAAGTAGCCTGCAGGGCAGGGACTACCCCTGCTGCATCAGCAGACTTCCTCACCACCACCACCTTTGGTGGTGGCTGCAGCCCTCCTCAGTGGGTGCCACTTGTTCATTCCTAGTTCTTTGAACTCCCTGGGTGGGTGGCTTTCCAATGCACCCAAGCTTGTGCCCCCAATAATCCTAGTGGCCCCCCTAGACAGTCACCAAAGTTGTCCCATTTTCTGTGTAAACCAAGTTTCAATGTGCTTATAATTGTGCTTATTGGCTTATTCTGTTGTCACAATTGCTTTTTTCTTGCTCACACATGTCCACTTAACTCATTTGAATCAGAATCAACCAATGTGGGCCCCACTTAAGCTCATTTGAGCTTATTTGCTTATTGAGTCAACAAAAGGCAACTGTGGAGCTAATAAGCTTCCACAGTGCTTATTTTTAAGTTCAAAAAAAAATTTTTTACAAAAGTTTCTTGTTTTTAGTTGTGAATTAGTTTTCAAAAAGAAAAATCTAGAAAAATCAATTTAATTTTAAGTGATAGTTTCTATTTAATGTAATTTAAATTTTCATTTTCATTTTCAAATTTTCGTTAAGCACTT
This sequence comes from Artemisia argyi, assembly GCA_030686995.1. Classification (NCBI taxonomy): domain Eukaryota; kingdom Viridiplantae; phylum Streptophyta; class Magnoliopsida; order Asterales; family Asteraceae; genus Artemisia; species Artemisia argyi. The sequence continues at coordinate 37,755,451 of CM060697.1, forward strand.
GGTATTTTTATAATTTTCTTAAATTCATTTAATATTAAAGTAATTTTAGTAAATTTCTCAGATTTTTATTTTATCATTTAGTATTTATTAGAATTAATATTAGTTTTATTAATTATTAACTAATAATTAAGTTTAAAATAGCATAATTTGTTTTTATTAAGTAAGACCTAGTTTTTATATTTTTCCTAGCTTTTATATAATAAAATATAATTTTAGGAATTATTCTAGAATTTTTACTTTTATTTTCTATTTTTCATAATTTAAATAGTTTAATTAGGTAATTAATATTTAATTAGTAATTAATTAATAGAAAAATCACAAATAGACAAAAATATTTATTTTTAATTTTTATACTTTCTTCAAGTTCATTTTAAGTTTTAGAAATTATTTTTGCAAGTTTTTAGTTTAATTTGTAGTGTTTATCATTTTTAGTTTATTTAAATTAGGTTTAATTTACTTTTTAAATAGTTTTAATTAATTAAATAGTATTAAATATTAAAATAATCATTTTAATAATTTCATTTTCATTTTAAATTTTCTTTTTATTTCAAGTTTGTAAAAGTGTCATTTTCACCCCCTAGGGGTTTTCAGATTTCAGTTTTTACTTTTTATTTTGTACGTTCGCGTTATTTAAAACGTGAACGTACGCGTTTTTAGATATTAAGCGTTTTTAGGTATCTAACTTTCACGTAATCATCTTTATAGCTTGTTTAAGCTATTTCTTCGTATATTCCTTAGTTTAATCACTCACAAACCTTTTCCTGTCCAAATTCACCCGCTCACAAACCCGTTTTATAACCATCACACCTCGTCGGGACATAACGACCCGGGGAAACACTATATTCCGCGGAGCATTGAGCCTAAGGAGTTTGACTATGTTGACCACATCTGTGGTTGACTTTAGTTGACTGCTTTTGCTTCAATCAATTTTTGGCGCCGCTGCCGGGGAGGTCGTGCGCGTTATTCTAAAACGGTTTTCAGATTAGTGAATCTGGATATACACTCATTGTATATTTACCATCCCTTGTTCATATTTTCTTATTATAAAAACAAAACAGTTCCCGAAAACTTTGTAAAATTAGTTTTCAACGAACACAAAAACACAAAAAGATTTTCTTTCCTATTTGTATATAAAATGTTTTCCAAAAACACCAAAAAAATTCATCTTTACCCTCCTACCCTTTTGATTCTTCATTCCTTACCCTCCTTTTGATTCTTTCGATGTCTCATCCATACCTTCTGATTTGTCATTGGTGTGGTAATCCTCATAATGGTGGTAATTGCCCCAGTTGTGGCATGGTAGAGTCAGGAAACGGGTCTGTCTATAACCAAGATCCCTATTCCTACCATGACACGACTGATTTATTCCATCAGCTACCACACCATGAGACTCAACAGTTTTACTGTTGTGAGTACTGTGGTGGTTCACACTACAGTTCTGATTGTCATTCAGGAAGCACACTTGTCTATGAGCAATTTCCTGATAACAATTATGACTCTAGCACATACAACCCACAGCCACATCAGTTTTACTGTTGTGATTACTGTGGAGGTCCACACTTCAGTTCGGATTGTCAAACAAGGAATCCATTTCCTTGTAACAATTTTGACTCTTCGTATCAAGACCAACCTCCACAGTATCAAATGATCCAAGCAACTCCTCAAATCCAGCAAGACTTTTTAGAGGTTCTTGAGAAATTTAAAGAACTTAAGGAGGAGTTGGCTAATATTTCGCTTCGTGATAGGGTCGTTGTGGGGCCCACCAAAAATAATTTGTAAAGGGGAGGGAAAGATACGGATACAAATCAAAACACCTAAGTATAATGACAAGTATAGATCTCCCGGATGTCGTTCTAAAGGAATGGTGAATTTGAGATGCGCGTTTTAGTTTTTGTTGGATGCTTAGATATCACAATTTGGGTTTTGGATAATTATACTAAAACGCAAAATTATAGGGAAACTAAGGCAAGCTATCACTAAAGAATAAACTAAGGGAATAATAACAACTAAAAGGAATTATAGACTAAAGAAAAACTAAAAGGAATTATAAGGCAAATAATAACTAAGGCAAAATAACAACTAAAAGAAAAACTAATGCAAAATAAAATTAAGAAAAGTTAAGGAATAAACTACGAGATAATTTAAAGTGATAAGGGCAAATAAAAATGAAAGGAAATATACTTGTTTGGATATGGTTGACTTTTAGTGGTAACTAAGTGGTGATTGATAATTTAATATAAGACCCTTGAATTAAATTAAATGCTAAATCAAGTTTATCGGTCACCGGTTCCGTTTTTCAATTTAGTTGAAATAAATTTTATAACTATTGAAAACAATGTTTTTGGGCCGAATTATCGTTTGAATCAAAAGTATTAACTTAACTCATAATAATCCTCTCCAAATCACTAATTAATCACCACCTCAAATCAACCCATCACCAAACAAGTATATCAATAAATCTACTCTAGCATCCTAATATCGCTAAAAGGAATAATAATAATAAAACTAAACATGACCATCCTAATTAAACGAAATACGACAATAAACATAATAAAAAGAGAATAAGAATAAGGATGAGAAAGCACCGGATATGGCTTAAGCATAACGATGACGAAAAGAAATCTAAACTAAAATACCCCATATACCCAAATATTTCATAATACTCAATAATCTTCTACTAATCTCCAAAAGCTTGAAACTTTATTTAATTTTGAGGTAATTTGGTAAGTAAAGATTGCAACTTTAACTATTAAAAAACTATAAACTTGATTTTTAAAACTAAACAAATACTATTTTAGACTAAAAACTAATAAAGTTTAAAACTTTTACTACTAAAACTGATATACGAGAATTTTTACTTTTATTTTGAAACCAATAAACACTTGACAAACTAATAAACTAATTTTAAAGAAAAGTTAAGTAACCATTTTAAAACACAGCCACTTTCATATAATAAACTAATACAAGTAGTAGAAATTAAACAAACAAAACCTCCATTTATTAATTACGAAAATAAAGCCCGAGTTCGAAATCTTGCACAGAGAAAATCCTAAGACATAATAGTTAAAAGTTTTGGAAGACAAAAACTAATGAAAAATAAAAGTTGCAGTACTAAAATTGACCGAAATTGCAATAAGAAAAAATGGTTGGTCGATCATTCCCTCTTTTAGTTACTGCTCTCCCTTTTATACCCACATCATCCGACCGTTGATCAAAATACATTTTACCGTTGCAGATTTTTTTTTTGACTGTTGGAGCGGTCCCCACAAGGAATAACGATTGCAAATTGAATTCAAGATAGTAGTGTGGCTGGCTTCCTAGTAGTGATACGTGGACAAGCAGGACCCACTGGCTTGGATGACTGCTACATTTCTTCAATTCAAACTTGATATGTGACGTTGAAGTATATCTTGAGTGGGGACCATGGCTTCTAGAATGTGGAATTAATTTCCAGTTTGTGCTTGTGTAACTTGTGAATGAAACATTTTATTGCTAGTTGCGCTTGGCCTCGAATATAAGTCATTTTGGGCTTCTACTACTGCAATGATCTTCATTTTACTTGGGCTTATTTCATCTGGCTATATCTTGGGCTGACACTTAAGTTTAATAAATCTTTGATTAAGCTCCAATAATCTTCGAACAATCTTTAATATCTTCTGCTCTTCTCGTTAATCACCACTTTGCTTCACTTTTGCTCCAATATTTTTTCAAATGTGCCTTAAAAAGTAAAATAACAACATGAGGTAATATTTGCGATTAAAAACGCAATATTGTTAAATATATTAGCATAAATGGGGGCATTTTTGGTAATAAAACATGTATAATCGTGATTTCATCACTTCGCCATGCTCCAAGTTCTTCTTGTGCATATTGTGGGGGTCCTCATGATGATTTTCAATGTCAACCGTATTATAAACCTGAACATTATTCTTGTTTTGATACATCCGGTTTTGACACATCCACACCCCCACAATTTCCAATCATTCAATATTCCCGTGGGAAATCCATGGAGGAATTACTTACAGAAGAACGAGCTGCTAGAAACGAAAAGACCATGGAAGAATTACTTGTCGAGGAACAAGCAGCTATAACACGTGCCAAATTTCGTAAAGCTGCCCTTCTCGATTGTGATGATGATAGTGATAATGAAGATACCCTTGATATCCTTCAATTTTATAAGGGTTCGTCTGATTGATCAGTTGTGATTCCATCCATTGAAAATCAGGGAGAAAATAATGAGACGGGGAAATTACTAGCAGAAGATCAAATGGAACTCGTACAATCCAGGAATGCTAGCTCCTCTCCACTCCCTCAGTCTGTTGTTATCACACCCGAAGTTCACATTCACTCTCTAAACATGGGGGATGAGCATCTTAGCACTGTTCCTAATAAGGAATCGGACGAATTAATAAAGTCTAGTGTTGAGATCCTTGTCCCAATCCCAAGAGAGTCGCAGGGAACTTTTAATCATATGTGTGATTTACCTTCCTCTCCTGAAAATCCAAAAGATCATTTTGAGACTTTCTCCGATTTTAATGATGATTGCACATCTTATGGAGAAGTTGAGTATGAAGAGGCACCACTGCCTCATTCTGATGTTGACCCTCTTACTGAGGAGTTCACAGATGAACTTACTCACATCAATCCGCTTCCATTGGGAAGTGATGATGATCTGTTTGACCTTGAAGCCGATATGGGAGAAACCAAAAATCTTTTAAACTCTAATTCTAACATCGAGCTTAGTACTTCACATGCTGATTCTTTATCTTCTGGAGACATCAGTCATGTGGAAGGATTACCTTCTGAGCTAGTTAGCTTAGAAGAAGAGAATGATAATCACTTTGTTCCCGAAGCATTCAAGACTACTATCACCAATCCTCTATATGAATTCGAATCCGAATTCACTTTGATTTCTGATAATCCACTCTTTGATATTCAGAATGAGGATTGTGATGAGTCCATAATGGAACAAGAGTTCACAGATTCACATCATGTGAATGATTCTCTTCATGAGGAGTTCTCCGGTGAACTCACTCATCATATCATGACTCCTCCGGAGTTTGATATCCCTGGGGGAAATGCACTCAATCATGAGAATTTGCAAATTCCCACCCACCCTCCCGGGATGTTTTTGAGCTTAACCCTTGAAATCCAAATTCAGGCTAATGAGCCTGCTCTCGAGGAAGAAACTCTTATCATGATTTTCATCATGGTTTTCTTCCTTTTCTTCACCTACAAGGTGACTTCTCTTGTTCTTCACTCCTTCGGGAATGAGGACACCATCTTTGATCCCGGCATTTTCATGTATCATTATCTTGAGCCGGATACTTATCTCATCGGTGTGGAACTTTCACGTGCTTCAAATGTTTGTCCAAACATCTTGAATGAAAGTCCGATTGAGATTGTTTCTTCCACATCATGCTTCCCCAAGGATAAATGAATTCGGGGTCGAGTCAAGCTAGCGACTCGGTAAACAAAAACAGTAGCATGTGCTTGTAGGGTTTTCACCCTAAGTGTGGGGGAGTTACCCATGCTATGGTTACCAAGAAAGTGAAAATACAAAATGGTGTTTTCCACATTTAGCTTGTAATGTTGCCCTTTTACGTTCAAAATGTCGGCATAATAGTCGGGACTTTGAATATTGAGGACAATATTCATGCTAAGTGTGTGTGTGTGTGTGGGGGGGGGGGGTATTTCGCTATTCTAGCGAATTTTATCACATTTTACTATCCGGTACCCCCGTTTTTGGCCAAAATCTCAAAAATTTAAAAATTTTTTCACTAAAGTTCAAAAATTTTTGTGCTTATCAGTCTGCCATGTCTAACCGACAAAAGGATTGGCTAGTCCAGGAGCAAACGGCTCTTGGTAAAGACATCTCAAACCGGTTGATGGCTTGCAATTTGCCCAAAATTGTATAGTAAATCAACTCGCCATATCCCATAAAGCGAATGAGTTGGCTAGCCCACAAGATTATGGCTTGTGGTAAAGGCCGTGGAAAATCCATAATTGGTAATCAGCTCACCAAGTTGTTGACTTTGTCCATCAAGAGTTGGCTAGTCCAGAAGCAAACGGCTTTTGGTAAAGACTAATCAAATCCGTTAACAGCTGGTGGTTTGCTCAAAATCACACGGTTATCAGGTGTACCACAGTTCTCACACCTGGCTACTCCAGAAGTGATGGCTTTTGGTAAAGAGTTTTTCAAATTCATCTAGTTTTTCTCAAAAGATTGCTAGGGACTAGCAATGTTTTAGTGTGGGGGATTGATGAGTGTGTAAATACTCATCATTTTTACCGTTTCTGAGCTGCCAAAACATCTAAAAATACTCAATATTGTATCAAAATAGTGAAAATATCCCAGGAATGTGTTTTATATGTTTCAAATGCAAAACAATAAAAAACAGATGAAAAACGTACAAAGTTTGCATAATTGGCAGTTTCAGTCCCTCATCTTTCAAAAGTTGTCAAATCTAGTCCCTGGTTATTCTAAAAACTTGAAAAAAGTCACCAAAGGTCCTTTTAAATCAAAAAGTTACATAATTAGTCCTTTGGTGCAAAGTTTCACAAAATGTCAAGTTTAGTCCCTGAAGTTTGGAAAATTGTCAAAAATGGTCCCTGGGATATTAAAACTTTGAGAAAAACAAATTTTGTCCTTATACTAATCTTTTATGGCAGGAATGGTCCTTGGTTGCAAAGTTTGGTGAAATTACATAACAGGTCCCTGAAGTTTCGAAGTTTGACAAAAATAGTCCTCGGGTATTTAAAAAGTGAAAAATATCAAAAATACCCCTTGGACTATTCATTTATGGCAACATAGGTCCTCATGATTACTTTGGAAGGTTTACATTTTCAGTCCCTATATTTTTCCAAGTTACAAAATTAGTCCTTGTGCTAAATATACCAAACGGACCCTAGTTTACTATAAATCCAAACACAACCAAATCCAATATACCTTACCTGATCCAAGCCCACCCTTTTTTTTATTCGAAGCCCAAAACACCACAGCCCAACACACCCTTTTAATAAAAACGGGTCAACGCTTGTTTGACCCTTCCTTTACCTCCAAAACCACCACCACTGCTACTATACCACTCCTCCAAAACTAGTGGTTTCACCACCACTTGCATCCACCACCACCATTATCCCTGCCACATTCCACATCCCAACACCAATCATATCAAACCCCCTCCTAGGCTACGCTTCACACACCCAATTGGTCAAAATTGGTTTTTCCCGCCAAATCGAGTGAATGGACAAGACTCATCCAATTGATGATTTTATTGGTAGGATATTATCAGTGGGACCCACAGAGCTGAGAGGGTCAATAAAAAGAAGAAAGAAGCATAGAAGAAAAGATATTAGTGTAGACTTAGTGTAGTTTAGGTAATCGTTTAGTGTAATTTTCCCTTTTTAATGTAATTTTCAGTTTGAATATCATGTACTAAGCTTCTTTAGTGTATTTTAAACCTTTTCTAATAATTAATTTCAAATTTCATTGTGATCATCAGTTTATGCAATTTCCTATTATTTCAATAATTCTCAAAAAAAACTTGAGTGTTGTTTCTGTTTGTTGTTATTGGATTCTTAAGCTCACTTAAGCTCTGACAAAGCTTATATAAGCTTTTAGAAACATTAAATTTCAGTTTAAGTTAAAAAAGAAAAAATACCAAAAATATCAAATAAATAAGTAAAAAATCAAAAATCAGTTGAGATGATGAATAAGCTTGGAGCAGGGTTCATATTGGATTACCAGTGGTATTAGTTGTCTCATGGGAGACTATTAAGACAAATTTCAGTTTTTGGTTCTATGTCTTCAGCTTGGAACTCTTGTAAGTTTAATCTATATTTTTATTTTATGCAATACACTTATCTCAGTTTACCATGTGCTCACTTATGTTTCATGTTGTTAATTAGTTCTATTATAATCTAATATACATCTGTGGTTTAGTTTATGAGCTTAAATTCGGTGTTTACTTCATTAGATCACAAGTTAGTATACATAAGGGAGTGTTTGGTTTAAGCTTATTCAATGAGCTTTGGCCTGTTTTAGTAGATGTAGTTAGTTTAACCAAGTCCACTTAGGTTTGTTACAGTCAATTAGTTCATAAATCCTTAGGTGTTTTAAGACAAAAGTCAAAATCCTAGTTTAATCATCTCCACAGTTCACTGTGTGAGATTTGAGGCCCATAAACCCCCACTTTAGCCTATAAATGGTAGATTAAGCTTGTTTTAGTCTCTATATATCATATTACAACCAATTCACCCACCACATTAGGATCCTAGTTACACAAAAGTCAAATTTCAAGTTTATTCAAAAAGTCAAAAGTTAGCTTTGTGTAGAAAACCAAAAATCTCAAGATTTTTTGTGAATTTTGTATTAGGTTTCAAGGTCTGAAACTTGTTGTGGTCATAATATCCCAGCTCAACTCTTAAGTTCTACCTTCACCTCATTTTTAGGATTTTTCTTGTGGGGTCCACAGCCCCCCAAAGTAGCCTGCAGGGCAGGGACTACCCCTGCTGCATCAGCAGACTTCCTCACCACCACCACCTTTGGTGGTGGCTGCAGCCCTCCCCAGTGGGTGCCACTTGTTCATTCCTAGTTCTTTGAACTCCCTGGGTGGGTGGCTTTCCAATGCACCCAAGCTTGTGCCCCCAATCATCCTAGTGGCCCCCCTAGACAGTCACCAAAGTTGTCCCATTTTTGTGTGTAAACCAAGTTTCAATGTGCTTATAATTGAGCTTATTGGTTTATTCTGTGGTCACAATTGCTTTTTTCTTGCTCACACATGTCCACTTAACTCATTTGAATCAGAATCAACCATTGTGGGCCCAACTTAGGCTCATTTGAGCTTATTTGCTTATTGAGTCAACAAAAGTCAACTGTGGAGCTAATAAGCTTCCACAGTGCTTATTTTTAAGTTCAAAAAAATTTGTTTTTACAAAAGTTTCTTGTTTTTAGTTTTAAATTAGTTTTCAAAAAGAAAAATCAAGAAAAATCAATTTAATTTTAAGTGATAGTTTCTATTTAATGTAATTTAAATTTTAATTTTCATTTTCAAATTTTCCGTAAGCACTGGGTATTTTTATAATTTTCTTAAATTCCTTTTATATTAAAGTAATTTAAGTAAATTTTTCAGATTTTTATTTTATCATTTAGTATTTATTAGAATTAGTATTAGTTTTATTAATTATTAACTAATAATTAAGTTTAAAATAGCATAATTAGTTTTTATTAAGTAAACCTAGTTTTTATATTTTTCTTAGATTTTATATAATAAAATATAATTTTAGGAATTTTTCGAGAATTTTTACTTTTCATTTTCTATTTTTCATAATTTAAATAGTTTAATTAGGTAATTAATATTTAATTAGTAATTAATTAATAGAAAAATCACAAATAGACAAAATTATTTATTTTTAATTTTTATACTTTCTTCAAGTTCATTTTAAGTTTTAGAAATTATTTTTGCAAGTTTTTAGTTTAATTTGTATTGTTTATCATTTTTAGTTTATTTAAATTAGGTTTAATTTACTTTTTAAATAGTTTTAATTAATTAAATAGTATTTAAATATTAAAATAATCGTTTTAATAATTTCATTTTCATTTTAAATTTTCTTTTTATTTTAAGTTTGTAAAAGTGTCATTTTCACCCCCTGGGGGTTTTCAGATTTCAGTTTTTACTTTTTATTTTGTACGTTCGCGTTATTTAAAACGTGAACGTACGCGTTTTTAGATATTAAGCGTTTTTAGGTATCTAACTTTCACGTAATCATCTTTATAGCTTTTTTAACTATTTCTTCGTATATTCCTTAGTTTAATCACTCACAAACCTTTTCCTGTCCAAATTCACCCGATCACAAACCCGTTTTATAACCATCATACCTCGTCGGGACATAACGACCCGGGGAAACCCTATATTCCACGGAGCATTGACTCTAGACTGTTTGACCTAGTTGACCATCCTTTGGTCAGTTTAGGTTGACTGTTTAGCACCAATCACCCTAGCAATAAACTTATATGAAAATTTAATGGATTTTAATCTCTTTACCAAAAGCCATTACTTCTGGAGTAGCTAAATGTTTCAGTTCAAGTAATAACCATGGTACACCGATAACCATGTGATTTTGAGCAAACCACAAGCTTTAAACGGATTTGATTTTTCTTTACCAGAAGCCGTTTGCTTCTGGACTAGCCAACTCTTGATGGACATAGTCAACATCTTGGTGAGCTGATTACCAATTATGGTTTTCCACTGCCTTTACCACAAGCCATAATCTTGCGGGCTAGCCAACTCTTTCACTTTTTAGGATATGGCGAGTTGAGATACCATACAATTTTGGGCAAATTGTAAGCCATCAACGGATTTGATATATCTTTACCAAGAGCCGTTTGCTCCTGAATTAGCCAATCCTTTTGTCGTTTAGACATGGCGGACTGATAACCACAAAAAATTTTGAACTTAAGTAAAAAAAAATTAAAATTTTTGCCAAAAACGGGGGTACTAGATGGTAAAATGTGATAAAATTCGCTAGAATTCCCCCCTCCCCACACTTAGAATTGAATATTGTCCTCAATATTGAAAGTCCCGGCTATTATGCCGACTCTTTGAACGTAAAAGGGCAACATTACAAGCTAAATGTGGAAACACCATTTTTTTCACTTTAATTGTAACCACAGCAGGGGTAACTCCCCCACACTTAGGGTAAGAACCCTATAAGCATGCTACTATTTTTGTTTACCGAGTCACTAGCATGACTCGACCCCGAATTCATTGGTTCTTAGGGAAGCAAGATGTGGAAAAGACAATCTCCATCGGACTTTCATTCAAGATGTTTGGACAAACATTTGAAGCACGTGAAAGTTCCACACCGATGAGATATATTCCCGACATAAAGTAGTATAAACTATTAGCGGTGATGCCGGGGTCAAAGATAATGTCTTCATTCCCGAAGGAATGAAGAACAGGAGAAGTCACCCGGTAGGTGAAGAATGGGAGGAAGATCTTGATGACAATAAAGATTGACTCATCATCATCAGAAAGAGAATTCATGATTGGTATATCATGAATCTCATCATTAAAGTTCATATGATCTAGACATATTATGGGAGGGAGGGTTGGGATTTTGATATCAAGCAAATTCTCAAGGTTGAGAATATTTCCCTCTGGAACACAAAGATCAACTTTGTCTAGATCAAAGTAAAAGTTATCATAATCCGGTGGAGATATGATATGAGTGAGTTCACAGGAGAACTCCTCAAAGGTGAATGAATCATATTCGGGGAGAGAATTATCAGAATGAGAAGTGGTACTGCCACTAATCTTCTCTCCCATATGATCAAAAGTAAAGGCTTCAAACTCTGGAATAAGATCATCGGAGAAAATGTCACTATCCTTAATGGGGATAGGAGATGAAATAGGTTTCATATTGAAAGCCTCGATTTTAGAAAGGAGGAGACCGACATTCAATAATGTTGCACGAAGTGCTTCATCCTTGATTTCAGTGTCAATCTCATCATTCTCTTCTTCTAAGCTAACTAGGTGAGAAGGTAATTCTTCCATAAAAACGATGTCTCCACAAGATAACGAATCGTCATCATTAGAATAGGAGAACATCTCAACATCAACATTCGGGAAGACAAGAGGAGGAGGGATATCACATATATGATCAAGAGTTCCCTGTGACTCTCTTGGGATTGGGACAAGGTTCTCAACACTAGACTTTATGAATTCGTCCGATTCCTTTTCAGGAACAGTGTCAAGATGCTCGTCCCCCATGCTCAAAGAGTGAGTGGGAACCTCGGGCGTGATAACAGTGGGTTGAGATGGAATCTCAACTGATGGAATTTCATCTGATGAATCTTTATAAAATTGAAGAATATCAAGTGTATCTTCATCATCACTGTCATCAGGAATGAAACGGAATCGACAGCTAGATCTGGATGCTTTTTCTTTTTCAATTGATTCCCTAATAGATCTTTCATAGGTATCTTGGGAATTTATTTTAGCATCCTGTTCTTCAGCTAACAATTCTTCCATCGATTTTTGGTTTGGATTATCTGGCGTATGTTTAATTCCTTTCAAATCTTTCACTAAATCCAAAAGATCAAGGAGAAGACTTTGAGGAATTGGCTGAGGTGGAGGTTCATCATGATACGATGTGTCAAAATTGTTACAAGGAAATGGATTCCTTGTTTGACAATCGGAGCTGAAGTGTGGACCTCTACAGTAATCACAACAGTAAAACTGATGTGGTTGTGAGTCGTATGTGCTAGAGTTATAATCGTTATCAGGAAACTGCTCATAGACAAGCGTGTTTCCCGATTGACAATCAGAACTGTAGTGTGAACCACCACATTACTCACAACAGTAAAACTGCTGAGTATCATGGTGTGGTAGCTGATGGAATAAATCAGTCGTGTCATGGTAAGAATAGGGATCTTGGTTATAGACAAACCCGTTTCCTGACTCTACCATGCCACAACTGGGCAATTACAACCATTATGAGGATTACCACACCATTGACAAATCAGAAAGTGTGGATGAGACATAGAAAGAATCAAAAGGTTTGGGAGGGTAAGGAATGATGAATCAAAAAGGTAGGAGGGTAAAGATGAATATTTTTGGATTTTTGGAAAGACATTTTGTACAAATAAGAAAGAAAATCTTTTTGGGTTTTTTGTGTTCGTTGAAAACTAATTTTAAAATGTTTTCAGGAACAGATTTTATGGAAATATACACAAGGATGGTAAATTTACAAAGAAGTGAATTCCAAAATCACTAATCTGCAATACCGTTTAGAATAACGCGCATAACCTCCCCGGCAGCGGCGCCAAATTTTGATTGGCTCCAATTAGTCAACCTTAATTGACCAAAGGATGGTCAACTAGGTCAAACTGCCTAGAGTCAATCTCCGTGGAAGTATAGGGGTTTCCCCGGGTCGTTATGTCCCGACGAGGTGTGATGGTAATCAAAACGGGTTTGTGATAGGGTGAATTTGGACAGAAAAGGGGTTTGAGTGATTTGTACTAGTGAAATATAAAAAGAAATAGCTTAAATAAGCTATATTAACCAGTACGTGAAATGAGAAAACCCAGAAACGTTTAAAACCTAAAAACGCGTACAATATATTAATTAAATACTATTTAATACTTATTATTAATATTTAAATAACTTAAATACAATATAGTATTAATTTAATACTAGGAAAGTGAAAATTAAATTTCTGAAATTATAAAATAACTAAAAACAACTTTTAAAATTAAAAATATGTCTTTTTGTCTTTTTGTGAATTTTATATTAATTAATTACTAATTATTACTTTAAAACCTATTTAAACTAAATTAAATGATAAAAATAGCAAATGAAAAGAGAAAATTACAAATATAATTTTTACAAATACTTAACAACTTATAGAAGCTAGGAAAATTAGAAAAAGTGATATGAGATAAAATTTAAATGCTAAAACTATTTTCTTTTTGGTTTTTTAACTTAAACTAATTTATTTAAAATTAAATCTAGAAATTATCAAATGAACAGTGAAAATTATAAGAAAATTATTACAAGTAAACCTAGGAAAAATATAAAAAGATACTACTGTTTAACAAAATTTATTAAAACTATTTAATTTACTAATATTAATTAATAACTAATTAAACTAATATAAATTCTAATAAATACTAAATAAAAAGAAAAAATTCTGAAAATTATTCTACAAATACTTTAATATGCTAGAATTTTAAGAAAAATACAAAAACATATAAGTAGTTAACAAAAATTTAAAAAGAAAAATTAAAAATCTAAATTACATTAAATAGAAGCTATCACTAGAAATTAAAATGATGTTTTTTTTTTTTTTTTTGGATTTTTCTTTTACAAACCTAGTTTACTACTGAAATAAAGGGACTTTTTCTGAAAATTGAACTTTTGGAAATAAAAAATAAACAAGTTGAGAACTAAAAAAAAACTTGACAGATGGATTTTAAGGCAAAAATGGGATTTAGAATTGAAAAAGCTATAAATAAGCTACAAGGTGAATACTTAAGGCTAAATAAGCTAGAACAAGCTGAGAAGAGCTTAAAGGAAACAAGAAAAGCACAAGGAAAAGCTGAGAAATGGTAAATAAGCAAACCCAAAACTTCATAGCCCAAGCATTCCCTTATTTGTAAAGTTGCAGGCTTGATTGGGCCCACCAAATAAGTTTAGAAGTCCAAGATGAAGCTTGAGTCAATGAACTAGCCTAGTAAGCTTTTCAGAAATCTAATAAGCACAAGCTCATTCCCTCAGACAAGCTCATAAGGAGCTTATGAAATTGACTCAAATGCACTAATTACTCAGTTTTAAAGTAAAGTGGAACAAAATACAAGCTACTATTTAGCTTGTTAAATAACCTGAAAAATACAAAATAAGCCCTGAACTAAAGATTTAGCTATGTGAGCTTCGTAAAGAAACCAAAATCTCTCAGTGTAACTGATTGATCCATAGCCACTATAAGACACAAAATAAGCACTCAAATCAGCATGTAAATGAGATATAAGGACTTGCACAAAGGAAAGAGGGCTTGTGAGCCTGGGTCCCCTGATGCAGGGTACAAAGATGGGTCACATAAGCTGAGCAAATAAGCTCAGCTTGCCAAACAAGCTCAGATGTGAGAGGATAGTACAACAAGCTCTCCAAACCAGCAAATTCCACAAAATAAACTCAATTAGGCAAGAATTTAATGGCTTGTGAATATGCCTAGTTCAGGACAGAAGTATGGTGCAGGGCATGCATTTTCCCTGGTGCCTTAAATAAGCAATCTAAAAAGCCACCAAACAAAATCCTAAAAATAGTCCAAGGGTGGGTTCTAAAAGTTTAGCTGGTAAGGTTCAATCACAAAAAAGCTCATGGCTTGAGTTTAATCACATAAATCAGGAAAAATCTTGGAAATTTTTGGATTCTGCCTAAGCATACAAATTGACTTTTTGAAGAACATGAGTAGTTTGACTTAACTCAGCTTTGGGTCTTAATTTCATGATTCAGAATGATATGTTAAGTGAAAATGAAGCTAAATCTAGCTATCCTAATTACTTTTGAGTTGACATGATGAGATTGAGGCTCCTAAACCCTAACAGTGAACAGACAAGATGAAATAGAAGCTAATGTTGACTTTTTGCAAATGGAACTTAGTTTTAAAGCTTAACTTAACCTAAGATTGCCTAATGTAGTGTACCAGCAACAAAACAATAACCAAACAACAACATGATCACATAGGTTCACACTAATCCAAACACCCTTTTGTAAACTGATATTGACAAGTTTATTAAGCAAAATGGAAGTCTAGTGCATGAAACTGACAAGTGAGATTTTAATGAGCTTGAATAAGCTTAAATTAACACAAATTCACATCAACAACCAACAATTTACTAATTAAACTAACTGAAACAGCATATACAAGAATATACTTAAAAATCAAATTTTTAAATCTAAGAGTATAGAACCTTAATCCCTGGCTTAACCAAGGAACCTTGAGACTTCTACAAGCTCTAGCTTGTTGTAAAACAAGCTAGTAACAGTCCTTCTACCACTTCAATCACTTGGTACTTCCAAATGCCTCCACAATCAAATGCTCAGGTTCCCTGTGTGATTTTCAAACCTGAATTTTTTCTTGTTATCTTTGTTTTATGTTACTGAGAGCTTAAGTGAGTTTGTGGAATATTTGTAATCATAAAAGAGCTTATACCATATTTTCTTACAAAAACTTAAATTTTACAATGAAACTAAAAATGGATTAAAAGCTGGAAATTATCAATTGAGAACTTCATATTAACTGAAAGAGAGTAAGTTACAAACTAATATTAAAAAGTGTACATAAATTCGAATTTGATTACTTAAGCTAAAAATTACATTAACTATTCTACTAGATACTCTAATTAAAACTAAAAATTGCCCTCTTCCATCTGTTTTCTTTGACTTAAATAGCTCCTTGGATCC
Organism: Artemisia argyi; assembly: GCA_030686995.1. Classification (NCBI taxonomy): domain Eukaryota; kingdom Viridiplantae; phylum Streptophyta; class Magnoliopsida; order Asterales; family Asteraceae; genus Artemisia; species Artemisia argyi. The sequence goes on from CM060697.1 coordinate 37,771,419, forward strand.
CTTTGGATATATCCCACCATCAATAACAGCCGTTGGATGAGTGGTATTGATCTAGGCCGTTTGATTTAGTTTTGGCGGGAAATGGTTTATAGCAAGTTGGGGTAGGTTTTGCTTGTGGCAGGGTGTGGTTTTGGTTTTTAGTGTTTGGAAGAGTAGTGTAGGGGTAGGGTTAAGGGTGTTGAGTGTTGGCAGAGGAGGGGGAAGAGTGTGATGATGGTGTTGGTGTTTAGGGGTAGCAGGCTAGGGAGGGTGATATGGAGGAGATGGTCAAAAGGGGGTTGACCATTTTATTATTAAACGGTTTGGAGTTGTTTTGGGCTTGAAGGGTAAACGGGCCAGGTTGATGGATTGGGTTTATTAATAGGGTGGGGTGTTTGTTTGGATTGGTTTTAATTTATTAAAAAGGTCCATTAGGTTAATAACTTAGGGTAAATAACAAGGACCAATGGTGTCAATTTCTGAAAATGGAGGGTAGGATTTGGCAATCTTCTGAAGTTATCATAAGGGTCTCTCTTGCCACATTTCCAATATCCTAGGACCATAAGTGAACATTTTCCAATTTTACACTTCCAAGGGTATTTTCTGCCAATTTGGAAAGTTAAGGGACCAAAATTGTAATTTCCTCAGACTTTCACCCAAGGACCATATTTTCCAAAGTTTCATTTACCCAAGGGTTTCTTGTGAATATTTTCCAATTTGAGATTCTCAGGGGCCAAAACTGACACTTTTGAAACTTGAAGGACTAAATTTGCCAGTTTGTGAAAATTATGTTCCAAGGAACAAATTTGATTACTTTAAAACTCCTAGGACCATTATTGACTTTTCAACAAAAAATATATGCTCAGGGACCAATTCTGTTAATTTTTGAAAGTTCAGGGACTGAAACTGCCAATTATGCAAACTTTGTACGTTTTTCATCTGTTTTTACTCATTTTGCATCTGAAACATATAAAACACAATCCTAGGATATTTTCAGTATTTTGATGCGTATTTGAGTGTTTTTTAAATGTTTTGTAGTTCAAATTTGACCAAAAATGATGAGTATTTACACACTCATCAACGCCGTCATTTGCACTTCTGCTATGGGCCGTCACTCTTATTTGGACCATGACGGCCTATGGTGACGCCGTCATGTCCCTAGTGTAAAACTCTTCTGGATCGTCACAGACTTTATCCACTTCCACCTCTTGTACTACTCTTGACGTCGTCACTTGAAGACTCTTGATGCCGTCAGGTACTGTTCCCAGCCAGGAAAATTAAGACTTTGTTGTTTTCTTTACTTTTATGCTCCAAAAACGTCCAAAATGCTCCCGTTTTCCAGAATTCACTCCAAAAGTACCTAAAATCACAAAAGGAACGATTTAGGGCATTATTTGATCAAATAAATTTAAATCCGGGCTAAAATGACCCCCTAAAAACGGTTCATTTTTCGCCTCATCAAATCTATAACTAAGAATGGATTCTTAAGCCAGAAAATAATGATGATGATGTAAATTCAATATATTAAAAACTACACTTGCCTAGACTAGTTTTCACATTACACATAATATGATTATAACATATGGTTCAAATTGACAATGATCACTAAATTAGATGGTGTCTAATTTGATTAGTGGGTGTACTAATCTCCATTGCTTTTAACACTTTCAATCCTCATCAAGATTTTAAGATGACTAAAACAACTTAAGGATGTGACCAAGTAAAATTAACACAATTCAATTACTTGATTCGCTTTCGTTTCACAAGCAATTGACAATTATCCTTTTTAAGTTTTCCAAGTTAAACCAAGTTACTTAAGAAATGGTCAATACATAAGGTAAATCCTTCATAGACAAAGGTTCTACAATTGATTAAATAACAATGTCTCTTTCGGCCTATTACACCATTACTAATCAATCTAACTTGACAACTTTTTTGTTTATGAAAACTTTGAAAGCATAATTCGGTCTTAGTATTAATCCTTCATTAGTTTAGAACCATAGAGACATATTCAATCACATTTCACATTTCATGCAACACACATCATCTAGGCAAGTTCACAAGGCACTTAGCCACTCATGGCAAACAAAGAAATAATCACAGAAATTATATCACTTGAAAACATAATTAAAAAGTCTTACAAAGTTGTAATGATGATTACAAAAGTTAGAAACTATGATGAGGTTATCAACAATGATTCCTTGAATGATTACAATGGTTGATGTCAAATGTAAGTCACTTTTTTTTCCTGTGTTTTCTTCCTTGAGAGCCTTCTTGAGAGAGATAATGATATGAATGAAATTAGGATAGCATATGATTGGAATGTTTTCTCTCATGGCTATGCTTCTAATTAATAGATAAGGCTACACTTGGCCAGCAAGCAAGTTTCTTGGGCACAAAGTGTCATAAAATTCTGCACTTGGAGTAATTGAAGTGTAATGACAACCCACTTGAAGAGTTTGATCATTAATAACAACCATTAAAGAAGCCAGGATTGTGTGAACCTAGAGGTTGGCGTCTCAACCTGAGGTTCAGGTTTAACTTTCAGATTTTGTAGAGATTTCCTTGATCCTTAGGTTTGAACTTAAACCTGTGTTGTATCTTTTAAACCATTGGTTGAAGAAAACATGACTTGTAACAATCTTTGCTAGTGACTTTCATAACATCAACACTTGATCTTTCTTGAGCTCGGAAGTCTTTGTAACTTGATTCTTTATCATTAACAATCTCTTCGCAACTTTTATTAGGGGGAGAATCATGCATTGTACATAAGCTTTTGATTAAACGACTTTTCTCCATCTTTTAAGCTATACTCTTGGACTTGATTGTACCTGAACTTTAATATATCTTTTGTACCTATTTCACACAATATGTACTCAAATACAACCAAATACAATGCACAAGCATACAAATAATGCAAATAAAACATGTACAAAATGAGCGTTATCAGTTTTATATGTGTGACCATGGTCACCATTGCTACTAGCCTTAGCTTAATGGGTTGGTTTATTTGTGTGTCATTTATTAGTCTTATTTAATAGTTACCTACCTCATTTGTTGAAGGTCAAAACTTGCAAAACACAGCTCCCTATTTCCTTAACCATGAACAACTCTGAATGTGATATTGATCTAAAGGTTCTCTATAACTCGTATGTGCTAACTGAACTAATGCTTGGCCCTCACCACACAAAGATTCTTAAATACTTGCAGCAGGTACATGATTTGGAGAACAAGTCCAAAAAAATTACTGAAAGGGTCGGACGTAGGGGGATCTGATTGTTGGACTTCGGAGACAACAGACAATTGATAAGCGTAGGGCGAAGGCATTATTGATGATAGCCAGGAAACTCAAGCACTAGATGTTTATGAAGATTGAATTTGTTGTGAGGAAGAAATATCCATGAGGGTCTTGGTTGTTGGAGATTGGTGATGGGTTTCTTTTGTATACATTACCATGTTATGGTTAATGAATGTAATGGATGTTATGATTCAGATTTTCTATGAATGATGTGTTCATATATGTTTTTAGTTTTTTAGTGTGTTTGATATGTATCAGAAACATAACCATGAACATCACATTAATCAAACCGTAATACACAGACGAAACATGAAAATGCAAATATGCAAAAACATAGAATTGTGGCTTGGACATGCCCAAAACCATGACAGTGATCTAATAAAGCATAGTTATTCAAAATTGTTGTTGTTTTGTAATCAAGTATCTTGGCTTCATTTTTTTCTTTTTTTTTCTTGGGTTGATTGCGTTGCATCTACACTTGCTTGTTCTTCAATACCCCCTGCATTTTTTCCCAGTTCTAATTCCCAGACCTATAACACCACCACTTACTTTCTCTGCCTCTGCACCAGCAGCTTTAGTTTCTAGAACAACACTTCCACCTATGTATGCATGCCTCCAACACTTAACATCCATACAACAGATAAAGCATCTTTCGTCCAACACTTGTACCTGTAGATCATTACCAGTTCGATCACCCAGACCTATAAAACCACCACTTATCTTTCTCTTTAATTTGGACTTGAAGGTTGTGCCATATCTTTGGTTTGGAAAAAATTGGAATGAGATGAGACTTTACTTCACTATCCTAGTTGGTAGGATCATTTACTTTACTCTAAAGGTTGTGCCATATTTTTCTATTTTCAAATACACCCGTTTGACTTTCATTTTGTGATTAGGTTAAGGAGTATTAAATGCTCACACCAATTGAATGTGGTGGCATTTTGTGTTGGGAAATGACTATTTTGGCCTTGGTTATGCAAATACTATTTTCTTCTCATGTCTGCACACATAATAAAAGTAAGACATGTCATGACTGCTCATAGGGTACTAAACACTATTTCTTTCTTTATTGTCACGTGAATACTTTTGCATTTTTTAAACACTAACCAAGCATAAATTTTCCTCTATAAAAACCAAAGACACCAACCAATCTCCCACCACCCAATTCTAGCTACTAAAACAATGAGTTCCAAGAACAAAGGTTGTTTCAAACACACCCTCAATTGCAACATCCTCCTCCTTTTCATTTATAACTTACATTTTTAATTTTAATGGTTTTATTAACTTTTTGTAGAAATCATTTACGTTAACAACAGTGACTCAAGCTCCATCAACAACTGGAATGACTCAAGTTCCACCAACAGATAGGATGGCTATTTTCCAAAGGGTTATTCAGGTTCAGTGACCAAAAAGAATGATGCTAGGAAGTTTGAAACTCCTAAAAAGACTGATAAAGAGCTTTTTGATGATAGGAAAAAGGTGCTAGGCCTTCCCAATGCTCAATTCTATGAAGACAATGGTATCAAACCATTTACTCCAGCAATTGCCAAAGCTTTTCCAAAAGGGAAGGGTAAAAAGAAAATGTATTAGTTGATTTAGGAGGTAGTATGATTGAATAAACTTGTTGTAACCTGAATAAACATGTTGTTACCATTTTGTACTAGTTTATTTGGTGTTTGTAATTGACCTGTTGAATGGTAGACTAACCTTGTACTGCTGATAAGATAACAACACTACCAATAGTAAGTAACTGGTACTGTTAGAACAAATTTTGTACTACCAGTATTAACGTTTTACTACTGTTAGATATAAGGAACTTAGTACTGTTGAGCCTTCCAAACGTGTGAAGTCTACCCAACCCAAACCATTAAGTACAATTCATAGGTACATTCCCAAACAAAATGGAAATATAAATGTGTTAAAAATTTTGATGGTTTTGTCTGGTTTAAGTATGTTTGCATGAAAGACTATTAATTTGGTTCCCTGGTAGTATTTTGTCATTTCAGAAAGTTAAGACGCAACTTGTTTTAAAGGATTGTGCTTTAAAACAAAAACAAACCATAAGGCTGTAGTTTGACTTAGGCAATAAAGCATAAGGCTCTAGTTTGACTTAATAAAGTCAACTAAGTGAACCATTTTTGAATATTCACTTGTAAACCTGTTTTTTTACTTTGAAAAATCAACATGGGTACACTTACCTTATTACAATTTATATTTTACCATTTGCGTATGCAGTATAGTGTCGTATTTGGAATAATAACCGAATTTGACTATTAAAGTCAACATATTTTTTTGGTCAACAATGTGAATAATACCACTATTAGATATACACATGAAAATAAGCATAAACTGAAGGTCATACGGGTGCATAAATTGAAAGTCAAACGTACATCATGAAAATAACCATAAACTTTATTTGCAAAAAAAAATGAATAAATAAAACATGCAATTGAAAAAAATAAAACTCACAAAATCAACAATAAAATTATTATTAAACAAACTTTTTCCATTATATGATTATATTAATCGGACTCATATGCCTTATGCAATTCATTATACGAGAATGTTTCTAAACATTCTTCTTCTTCTTCTTCCTTACATTCAACATATTTGTTTTTCTTTTTATCCATTTCTTTTAATCTCCTAACAGCATTGGTCTCCTTCCAAGGCTGATCGGCCCTCTTTTTTGCAGCAAGCCTGCGTCTTTCAACTTCAGCAGCGCTTAGAGGAGTAGCCTTCTCCTTTTCTTCATCCACCCCCTTCTTATCCTTATCCTTCGAGCCTTTTCCAACAAAGGCACCTTTGGCTCTTTTGGGTCTTCCCTTGGTCGTTTCATCACTTCCTTGTTTTCTTCTTCTGTGTTGTTGGTTGCAACAGCATCTCTGGCTCACTTGGTTCCTGACATTTTACTTACACTTTAAGTTGTTTGATGTTTGATAGTAGTAGACTGGTATGCTGCATAATGTGGCAGTAACCGATATATATACACATAATGGGGAAAACGAAGAGTCTGTATTAAATTTTACAGGCTTTTTTTGGACTCTTCGGTTCCCCATTATTAGTTGGAAGTATGAACACATTTATATTTCCATTTTCTTTTGGAATGTTCCTATGAATTGTATTTAATGGGTTGGGTTGGGTTGGGTGGTCTTCACACGGCTTTATTGGCTCACCAGTATTAAGTTTCTTATATCTAACAGTAGTAAAAATTTAATACTGTTAATTGTGGAAAACTAGAAGGGGGTTGAATAGTTTTACGTCTTTTTAATTAATTTTCAAAATCTTTTGTGGCTTATAAAAACTTTTATTTGATCTTACGTGAATTCAAGTGTCAACAAATACAAGCAAGTCTAATCTAATAATGTAAGTATTCAAATAAAGTGAAGAAAAGATAGAGTTAGAAAGATCAAACCACAACACGCGAATTTATAGTGGTTCAGCTACAAGGACACCTTCCTTGCCCTACTCCACTCCCTGAGTACCACACTCGAGAGTTTTCTTCACTATGTCAACAAACTCCTTATGGTGGATAAACCTTACACACCTTGGCTTACACCTATTAACGACACTAAGCTAAATGTCGAGTTCTAATCGTAGCTAGAACCAATCTCACAACTTCTTCACGACTTCACACCTTCTTCACACCTTCACAACTTCTTCAAGATAGCTTCACAACCTCTTCTTCTTGTCTACTGCACACCTTCTTCTATGCACAACAAAATCACAACTACTACACTACTTTACAATACACCTAGTATCTACAATCAACTAATTCACACAACACTTTACAAATATCTAGCACTACTACAAGATGATACTAACTAATCACAACACTACTACAATTGTATGGATGTTGAGGAGTGTTCTTCTTTTTGCACTTGAGTGGATGAAGCTTTGAATCACTTGGAAACAAAGACTTATGAATTATATGATCAAGGATTTTGGGATAGAAATGGAGATGAGATCAGAAGGTTTTGAGTGCAAAAAGGTGAGGAAAATTTATGAAATGAACCAGTATTTAAAGGGCTAAAAAATCCTGTTCTGCAGCGTGCCGGTCCCCTTAATTAGGGGCCGGTCCCCTTAATCATTAAGGGGGCCGCCCCCTCTAGAACATTGGGTTTGTTTGTCTTTTTGTGGGGAAGGTTTTTCTGGAGAGATTTTGCCCTTTTTGGTTGGAAATTTGAAATCATATCTTTGTAGTTTAATAAAACAATACAAAAAATGATTTTCCAAAAAATATAAAATGTTAATGTCATTTTATAAAATGTTTTGTGTTAAGAAAATATTTCCTTTGATCATGTAATGCATAAGATGCTTAGTTTATGCATACCTTAAGTGATATAAGTTGTAGAAGTAAATATTTGTTACTAAATACTTGTTTACTTCATAATCTTGACTTAATTTAGTTTACATTTTGTGATTATCAAAACGTAGAGTTATTGAGAAATATTAATAACGTTTTTAAGCATTATTTATATCAACAATCTCTCCCTTTTTGATGATTACAAAACTTAAACTCATTAAATCAAAAATTAGTTTTTAAACAAGTATTTTAGTGAGTTTATATTTACTTCTCCCCCCTTTTTTGTAGAATCAAAAAGGTTTTGCCGACAAGTTTCAATCGTGAAATATTGACGGAATTAAAACTCCCCCTTGATGTGTACTCCCCCTCGTTTGGGGGCACTAAGGAGACAAGCTATGGAATGCTTGCAAAACAAAAATATTAGAAGCACAAGTATATACATGCAATAATATATAAAGTGACAACATAATAAACAAGCATCATTAAATAGAAGCATACAATTTAAAGCAAAAGTTGTGTAAAAACACAACAATACATGTAGCATTAAAATAGAATAACAACTAGAGAAGATCACAACTAGAATAACACTCCAACATGCAAAGAGTGCATGGGCTTCATAGAGCTTGCAAACAAAAGGGTGGTAAAGGCTTTATTTATGAAGCATATCATATGCTTAATTTGGAGAGCATGATGGTGATGGTGGAGAGATGGGTGAAGATTTTGGTGGGGGAATAATGGGTGAGGATGGTGGAGGAGGTGGTGGTGGTGGGTTGGTAAGCAAGTGTTCAATATATGAAAACATATATTGAATTTCATCTCTAAGACCAAAGATTATGGTTCGGTTGTGGATGCAACAAAGGCAAGTATCACCATGAGCTTCAAGTAAGCTCCAAGGTACGGGATTGACAAAGAATGGTGGTGTAACTGGTGGAGATGAGATATGAGCATCAAGTGGTGTTATTGGTGAAAGTGAGATGGTAAGATGGGTGGAAAGAGGTTCTTGTGTAGGATGTGATGATGATGCTTGTGAATTTATGTAGTCATTGATTGAGGAAGTTGAAGGTATGGAGGATGATGAAGTTCCATGAGTGGAAGGTGTTTTGGATGGTGCATTAGGTGCACTTGGAGATGAGCATTTAGGAGGAGTTGATGGATTTGTGTTGTCTTCATTAGTTAAGTCAATGAAGAGTTGTTTTGGAGGGATGATAACAATCTTTTGTTTCTTGGAGGCCTTAGAGTTGGAGGTGCTTGGTGGAGACATGATGGTTTAGGTTGAAAGAGATGAAGAATGATGAGATGAAGATTTTTGATTTGGAGGGAATTTATAGTATGGAAATGGTTGATTTAGGTATGTTTTTGAAATAGTTTAAGGAGATTCTAAAATCAGTTGGGTTAAAAGGAGAAATGGTAGTTGATACTAGAGAAAGAGGTCACAAGATGCAAAAGAAAATAGTAAACCCAGTTCAAGATGGCCGGTCCACTTAATTGTAGGCCGGCCCCTTAATAATTAAGGGGACCGCCTATCAAAATTAAGGGGGCCGCCCATCTGGTGTTTTCCCAAGCGACCAGAAACCAAAAATTTGCAGAAATGGGTGGTTTTTCAAGTGTGTGTTTCCAGCAAGCTCTATTTGAAGCATATACTCTAGGAATGATGAAATATAAGTATATATAAATAACTCATGCATGCAAACTAATATATTATAAGCCAAATTTAAAAGAAGCATAATATTAGCATTAAGTTATGATCAAGATCCTAGCATGATAATAGTTAAAACCTAAGCATCATTTAAGAAATAAACTTGAAAGAACACAAGTATTTCCGAATAAATCAGACAAATAACAAACCACACAAATGTCTAATAGAGTAATAATATTACAAAGTAGTAACACATCAACATCTCTACTTCTTCTTCTTGCCCATCATCTTCCTGAACATCTTTCCTACGGACTTGAATCCTCCTCGAACTTCTTCATGCATTTTTTGTTGTTGGTTAATAATAGACGTTTGACGAGTGAAGAGGAGTTCATCGGTACGCTTATGAGGAAGAGGAATTTGATAATGGGTATAGTCAAGATCAGGGAGATCATCAACATAGGTAGTGGGAGATGGGGTACTAGCACGCGAGGTGTTTTCCTCCTCATCATCATCATTACCTCGATGAGATGTTGAACCACGAGGCATAGAAAACAAAGGACCACGAGATTTCCCTTTGTCACTTCGAGAACGACGAGTACAAACAAAAGTGAGTTGGTTCAGAGTGAGATGAATTTGCACGTAGAAATTATTTCGAAGATCTTGGTAGTGTTCCATGACATGACGATAAAGCCGAGTGAGGAACATACCATAAGGAGGATTGGCATTAGGAGTGTTTTTGGCAGTCATGATTCGATGGACAAAGAGATAAGCCAGATTGTAGTTTTCTTCAGCAACTACACAATACAACATGTGGGCGATACTAGCCATGAGATGATCACGGTGACCGCCGGTACCAAACGCATTCTCGCGAATGAGTTCTTCCTAATTTTTCATGTCGGGGCTTAGCTCTTTGAGGAGAATTTGATTTGCATGAATATCGACATTCTTCGACTTGATTTCTGCTTTATGCTTTTTAGCCCATTTCACCCTATTTTGATTCCCCACTTCCCTAAATTCACAAACATTCTTTGTCTATCAAATCCACCATATATTATCCTTCCATAAACACCAAATCATCACACTATAAATACCCTCATTCATCATTAATCATCACTCAATCAATCATGTCTTCCCCCAATCATCCAAGAACCAAACTTACAAGAGGTGCAAGAATAACTGTCAAACCCGTATGGAGAAGAAAACTTGATACATGTCAAAAATTCTCATCCTTTAATGATGTTGTCTTCAACCAACCAACAACTAAACATTCACTTCACCCAAATGATACCTTCTCTTTACCTCTACATGACAACCTCACTATCTCACTCACCAACAATATTCCACGTCCATCTCACTCAATTCTTCCAAATGATCCTTTTGAGGAACATACTCAATCCCAAAATCACATCCATTCTTCTCTTCAAGACATGAATCCTATGTTACATGTCCAAACCTTAATCCCCAACAATAACCCAACTCCACCATCATCACCTTCCTCTGAACATAAAAAGTTTGTTGAGGAGCTTAAAGAAGCCCATGAGCTTAGTGCTCTCCTTGCCCTACATCTTGCTCAACGCAATTTGGTTCAACAACCCTCTACCACTCCATCCTCACCATCCAACAACATTGTCCCACTTGAGAATCATGTCAACAATTGTCCTTGTTGTATTTTTCTCCAAAAACAAACCATTGCTCTCAATGAGCACTTCACTTGGATTGAGTATCTCCTCACAAGGTCTTCTCCACCACCATCACAAACAAAACAATCCAACTCTTCCGCTCAAAGCTCACCTCCATCAACCACTCCAAACTCTCCAAATAAAAATCCCACAAAAGTCTACCTCCACTAAATCCATGCTCAATGCTTCAAATCTCTAAGCAAGTCCTAGAGTCCTCAAGATGGCAACTTAGTATTATTTAATGTAGTTTGCTAAGAAAAGCATATACGTATGCTTGTGTATCAATGATTATGTCTTCCAACATAATCTATTTTTATAAATAATGAATGCTTGTTGAGATTTATTGTATGCTTTTTACATGTTTTCTTGTTATATATTTAGTTTATTGCATTATATATATATATATATATATATATATATATATATATATATATATATATATATATATATATATATATATATTGTTTGTTCTAAATATTTTTGCAAGCATTCCATATCTCGATTTGTCATTTAACCTTAAAACGAGGGGGAGTACACATCAAGCGGGAGCTCATCCGTCTTCGGGTTAACCTTTTTGATGTTCACAAAAAGGGGGAGAAGTGATATAAACTCACTAAATACTTGCATATATAATAATTTTTGATTCAATGAGTTAAGATTTTGTAATCATCAAAAAAGGGGAGATTGTTGATATAAATAATGCGTAAAAATGTTATTAATATTTCTCGATATCCCTATGTTTTGACGATCACAAAATATAAAATCATTACGTAAATAAGTATTTAGTGACAAAATATCATTATATCCAACTAATTCACTTAAGGTATGAATAAACAAGTGCCTAATACATTTTATGATCAAAGGAAGGTTTATTTACTAATTACAAATTATATAAAATGGTATAAACATTTTATATATTTAAGAAAAACACTTTTGGTAATTAAAGGAAAATGTTTATTTCACAATAAATAAATGAATTCAAATTTTTAACCAAATTCAGTTAAATTTTCACCAAATAAACTTTCCCCAGAAAAGACAAAGAAATCAGGCCGTTACAGTGGGCTGCCCCCTTAATTTTAAGGGGGCCGGCACACAATGAAGGGGGCAGGCATACGCTCCTCTGTTAGAACACTTTTCCTATAAATACTGGTTCAAATCTGAAATTTTTCCTCACCTTTTGCACTAAAACTTTCTGTTCTAATTCTCTCAAAACACCTTTCTAAATCCTTTGATCATAAACATATTAGATCTTGTTTCAAGTGATCCAATCCTTCCTCATTCAAAGTGCAAGAGAGGAATACTCCTCCAACATCTTGTTAAGAAGTATTGTAGGCTTGTGTATATTATAAAGGTGTAGAAGCTGTGTCATAGATAGATCTAGGTGTGTTAGTAGTTGTGAATATAAGTAGTTGTGTTGGGTAAAAGTAGAAGTAGTGTTGTGAAAAAGTAGTAGTGAAGTTGTGTAGTAGTAGTGGTGTGTATAAGTTGTGAAGAAGGTGTGTAGTGGTGTCAGATTGGTTCTAGCTACTATTAGGACTCGACATTTAGCTTAGTGTCGCAAATTGGTGTAAGCAAAAGTTGTGTAAGGTTTTCTCCTCCATAAGGGAGCTTGTTGACGTAGTGAAGAAAACTCTCGAGTTAGGTACTCAGGGAGTGGAGTAGGGCGAAGAGGTGCTTCGTAGCCGAACCACTATAAATCCTTTGTCTTGTGGTGCGATCTTTCCATCTCTATCTCTTTACTTATTTACTTATATTGTTGTCATTTTATTTCGTAGATATTAGTATATATATAAGTGTTGTTTATTGATCTCACATAAAACTAGACTCGATTATTTTGCAAAAAAAGATTTTATAAAATAAAATTGAAGCAAAACTATTCAACCCCCCCTTCTAGTTTTCCACAATTGGCATCAGAGCCAGGTTAAACAAGATTTTTTAAAATAAATTGTATTTTAAAACTTGAAATCGATCTATAGAATCGGAAAATTATTTAGAATGGAACATGACATTTAAACCACCATATTTTGAAAATACAAGTTTTCTTGAATGGAAAAATCGATTCAAAAGTTATGTGAAATTAATAGATTATGATCTTTGGCATGTTATTTCAATTGGTGATTTTCAATCATCAAAAACCACTTTTGAAAAACAAAATAATTATTTCAAAGTAGTGCTTGATAAAAATGATATTGCTAAAATGGTTATATACAAAGCTTTACCAAATATTGAATTTGAAAGAATATTTTTTTGTCTAACGGCAAATGATATCTGGAAAAGTCTTTTAAATTTTCATCAAGAGAAATGTCAAGCCAAAGAAAATTCTATATATAAAATCGTAAAAAATAAAAGTATAGTAGATAAGTATTTAGTTGAAATGAGTACAAGTACTACTAGTTCAAACTTTACATGTGTAGGTAATTATGGTGAAAACCCCATGAGTCATACCAAGAGCAAACAAGAAGGGTGTACAAAGTCAACAATCAAACATATTATTGATGATTATTATAGTTCCGAAAGTGAAGATGAAGAATATGCAAAGGTCGTTAAAGAATTCAAGAACATCACTAAGAAGCGACTAAAAGCACAAGATAAAAGGAAAACCACCCGAAGAAGAATATCTAGTGACGAAGACAAAACAATGAAGCACAAATGTTTCATGGCTCAAGCACCTGATGAAATATGTCTAGGAGTAGATTTGGAGCCCGATGAATCGATAAAGGATAGTGGATGCTCAAGACACATGACGGGGAATCGCAAGCTATTTTCTGCATATAAGGCATACAACGGAGGTAATGTTGTTTTTGGTAGTGATCGTCGTGGAAAAATCATAGGCAAAGGTACGATCTCTCAAGACTCTCTAACTATTGAAAATGTTGAGCATGTAGATAATCTAACTTATAACTTGCTTTGTATAGGCCAAATATGTGATAATAAGTGTAGGGTTACCTTTACCGAGAATGATAGTGAAATAATTAAGGATAAGAAAGTTATAGGTAGAGGAATTAGGAAAGGAGGTATATATGTTGTGAAATTAGGAGACAAACCGGAAGATAAGATATGCCTAGCTACTATAGATGAAAACTCCACTTTGTGGCATAGGAGATTAGGTCATGCAAACATGCAACAAATACAATATTTAGCCTCTAAGGAACTAGTTAGAAACTTGCCTAGCCTAAGATATGATAAACACTTTTGTGATGCTTGTAAAATTGGAAAACAAGCACTTGCTAGTCACAAAGCTAAAAATATGTTATCCACAACTAAATACTTAGAATTACTTCATATGGACCTTTTTGGTCCATCCGATGTGCGGAGCTACGGTGGCAATCGTTACACCTTAGTTATAGTAGATGATTATTCACGATACACGTGGACTAGGTTCTTAAGTGATAAAACCGAAGCCTTTGAAAAATTTGAGATATTTAGTAAAATGATACAAAATAAGTTAGGATGCTCTATAGTCTCAATTAGAACGGACCATGGTAGGGAATTTGATAACGAAGTACAATTCGGAAAATTTTGTGATAAAAATGGAACATCTCACAACTTTTCCGCTCCACGTACTCCACAATCAAATGGGGTAGTAGAAAGAAAAAATAGGTCTCTACAAGAAAGGAGTAGAACAATGTTAAATGAACAATCTATCCCACAAAAATTTTGGTGTCACGCCGTAGATACATCAACGTATATACTTAATAGAGTTTCTATTAGACGAATCTTAGGAAAAACTCCATATGAATTATTAAGAGGTAGAAAACCTAATATATGCTACTTTAGAGTATTCGGAAGTAAATGCTTCATCCTTAATACAAAAGACTATCTAACTAAGTTCGACCCTAAGGCTTACGAAGGATTTTTTCTAGGTTATTCTCAAAATAGTAAGGCATATATAATTCTTAATAAACATACCATGAAAGTAGAAGAATCCCTAAATGTAACATTTGATGAAACTCCTCCACTACCAAAAACATTACCCTTAGAAGATGATGATGTTATAGAGGAAGAAGTTATTGATGTTAGTAAAACTAAACCCTTAGGTAATGATCTTGAAGTAGAAACTTTAGAAGAAAAAGAAGTTGTAAATGTTAAAGAATCAAAGTCACATCCATTGGATAACATAATAGGTCACCTAAATCAAAGAACACTTAGATGACAAGCTTAAGATAAAAATAACTTCTTTTGTTTTGTGTCAACAATAGAGCCTAAGAATATAAATGAAGCCTTAAAGGATGAAAGTTGGATTATGGCTATGCAAGAAGAATTAAATCAATTCAAAACAAATGATGTTTGGGAACTAGTCTCAAATCCTAGGAATGCGACCATAATAGGAACTAAGTGGGTATTTAGGAATAAATTAGATGAAAATGGAATAGTAACTAGGAATAAAGCTAGGTTAGTCACCCAAGGTTATAATCAACAAGAAGGAATTGATTATGACGAAACCTATGCTCCTGTAGCTAGATTAGAATCCATTAGAATCCTTTTAGCTTATGCATGCGCCCTAGATTTTAAGTTATACCAAATGGATGTGAAGAGTGTATTCCTCAACGGTTTTATCAATGAGGAGGTTTATGTGGCACAACCTCCGGGATTCATTGACTTCGCAAAACCTGATTTTGTTTACAAACTAAAGAAAGCTTTATATGGTCTTAAGCAAGCTCCAAAGGATTGGTATGATAGACTTAAAGCTTTCCTAGTTGAGCATAATTATTCCATGGGAATGGTAGATAACACTCTCTTCACTAAAAGAAGTGACCCAAATATCATCATTGTTCAAATATATGTCGATGACATTGTATTTGGATCGACTTGTCAGGATATGTGTGATGAATTTGCCAAAATCATGCATGATGAGTTTGAGATGAGCATGATGGTTGAACTAAACTTCTTCCTGGATTACAAATAAAACAACAAAAAGATGGAATATTTTTTAACCAATCAAAATACATTAAGGGAATGCTTAAGAAATTTAGCCTAGAAGACTCAAAACCCCTTAAGACACCTATGTCTACGAAAGTGAAACTCACAAGAGATGAAGAAGGTGAGTCCGTAGATAACACTAAGTATAGAGGAATGATAGGTAGTTTATTATACTTAACGGCAAGTAGACCCGATATCATGTTTAGTGTTTGCCTTTGTGCCCGCTTTCAAGAGGATCCAAAAACCTCTCACCTAGAAGCGGTTAAGCGTATCTTCCGATACATCAAAAGGCACTATAAACTTAGGATTCTGGTATCCTAAGGGATCCGGCATAGAAACCATTGTCTATGCTAATTTGGATCATGCGGGAGACTAGGTGGATCGAAAAAGCACTAGTAGTATTTGCACGTTTATAGGATGTTGCCTAACGTCTTGGTTTTCCAAAAAATAAACCGCTCTTTCCATTTCGACCACCGAAGCTGAATATGTAAGCGCTGGAAAGGCATGTCAAACAACACTATGGATGAAACAAGCTCTCGTAGATTATGGCGTTAAGTTAGAAAACATTCCTATAATGTGTGATAATAAAGGAGCCATAGATTTAAGTAAGAATCCCGTTTAACACTCTAGGACTAAACATATAGAAATACGTCATCACTTTCTTAGGGATAACGTACAAAAGGGAAACATAACTATAGAAAAGGTAGCCTCGGAAGATAACATTGCGGATATATTTACTAAGCACCTTAAGCGTGAATTATTTAACCACTTGCTTTTAGGATTAGGAATGATGGAACAAATAGATTAAAATTTTATTTATGAAATTTCATGATTCTGAAAAAAAAAATTTTGTCAGATGGGCGGACCCCTTAAATTTATAAGGGCGGCCCCCTTAAAATTAAGGGGAATGGCCTCACTTTAAGGGGTCCGGCCATCTGAGCATAAAAATATTAAATTTTCTTTTCTTTATTCTCAAGTCTAAGTCTAGGATTCTGTTTTGCACAAAAATCAGGAATTGAGATATTTTGTTTTTGCATATATATTCTCAAAAGAAAACCTCAATTCATTTTGAAATCATTCTCATGTTTAGGAAAACTCATTGTTGAATAATGGTAAAAACGTTTTTCTAAAATCATGCATAAGAGTTCACATGAATTATCAAAATATATATCCTCGGCAATCATGGACTAAGCAAATTGAATCAAGGAGTTTTTTGATTGCTTCTTAGGATACATGTATTTCTTTGCATTAGGATCCAAGTTAAACAAGACTTTTTAAAATAAATTGTATTTTAAAACTTGAAATCGAGCTATAGAATCGGAAAAATATTTAGAAGGGAACATGACATTTAAACCACCATATTTTGAAAATACAAATTTTCTTGAATGGAAAAATCGATTCGAAAGTTATGTGAAATTAATAGATTATGATCTTTGGCATGTTATTTCAATTGGTGATTTTCAATCAACAAAAACCACTTTTGAAAAACAAAATAATTATTTCAAAGTAGTACTTGATAAAAATGATATTGCTAAAATGATTATATACAAAGCTTTACCAAATATTGAATTTGAAAGAATATTTTTTTGTCAAACGGCAAATGATATGTGGAAAAGTTTTTTAAATTTTCATCAAGAGAAATGTCAAGCCAAAGAAAATTCTAAATATAAAATAGTTAAAAATGAAAGTATAGTAGTGATGCGTGGGAATTGCACCAGGCTTTACCTCTCGAGGGATCTCGAGAAGCTTACAACCCCCACCAGGCAGTGTACCTGATCATTGTAGTATAGTATAGTGACAAGTATCGGGGGATTGATCGTTCAACTCAGGAATAGTGTCGCTAGGATTAGAAAGCCTAAAAACTAGGTCTAGAGGTGAGGGATGATTCTTTTTGTATTTTTATATTTTTATAAAAAGCAATTAAAATCTCGGGTTTTGGAAGAGTGGGCGGAATTAGTTGCTAGTCAACTAACCCAATAACTAAGATGCAATCAAAATAAAATAACAAAAATGTAAATTAAACTAATTAAACTAGTGGTGTGAACAATAAATGGGAAAGTTGTGTTTACTTAGATTTCATTACTCCCTAGATATCTTTTACAGGTTGATAGTTTGTTACAGTTGCGTGGATGACGGGTTATATTCCTTAATACCAATCGTGGGGTGGCGTACGTACTTCCCCATCTCTATAAGCTCCTACTTCACTCCTATGTCGAGCCTGCAAGAAGCGCCTAACATGGGATCACTAGAATTCGCTCATGCATTAAATACAACCATAAAAACCTAGTACGCATTGGTTCATGTTTCTTAAGACGTTCAAGCAAGTTACACTATGGAAGTCTGCCAGTTTTCTTAAGCCTAACATCGAAATCATTCATCCGTAACAACTATAAACAAGCAATCAACCCATAATCAACATCTAGGTTTCAATACATCTAAGCAATCACACAAGAGATCTAGCTTAGCATGTTAAAATCAAGACAAACGTAAGATATATTCAAACAACACATAGACATATTGAATGAATTGAAAGGATACTTATCTTAATTGAACATGAAAGGATTCAAGGGGTGAAAACCCTTGAAAATATTGTTAAAATCGTGCTAGGGTTTCTCCAAGTCGTTCCTAAAATTGTCCTCTCTTTAATTAATGAAAATTACAAAACTATATATAGATTTTTCAAGCTGACGGCGTCAAGAAGGAAATTCTGACGCCGTCAACCCGCCGCCCATAATAAAATCGGATTGCCTAGATCCAGATCTGACGCCGTCAAGAGTAGTTTTCCTCTGGGCCGTCACGTATAAAGGAACCATGACGGCCTATGGTGACGCCGTCATGCCCTAGTGCAAAAAAATTCTGGACGGTCATGGACTCCATCCTCTTCACCTCTTGTTTTTCCTCTTGATGCCGTCATTAAGAAGCTTGTGATGCCATCAGGTACTGTTCCAAGCAAGGAAAATTAAGACTTTGCCGTTTTCTTCACTTTTATGCTCCAAAAACGTCCAAAATGCTTCCTTTTCCAGAATTCACTCCAAAAGTACCTAAAATCACAAAAGGAACGATTTAAGGTAATATTTGATCAAATAAATTCAATTCCGGGCTTAAACGACCCCCTAAAAACGGATCATTTTTCGCCTCATCAAGTAGATAAGTATTTAGTTGAAATGAGTACAAGTACTACTAGTTCAAACTTTGCATGTGTAGGTAATAATGGCGAAAACCCCATGAGTCATACCAAGAGCAAATAAGAAGGGTGTACAAAGTCAACAATCAAACATATTATTGATGATTATTATAGTTCCAAAAGTGAAGATGAAGAATATGCAAAGGTCGTTAAAGAATTCAAGAACATCACTAAGAAGCGACTAAAAGCACAAGATAAAAGGAAAACCACCCGAAGAAGAATATCTAGTGACGAAGACAAAACAATGAAGCACAAATGTTTCGTGGCTCAAGCACCTGATGAAATATGTCTAGGAGTAGATTTGGAGCCCGATGAATCAATAAAGGATAGTGGATGCTCAAGACACATGACGGGGAATCGCAAGCTATTTTCTACATATAAGGCATACAACGGAGGTAATGTTGTTTTTGGTAGTGATCGTCATGGAAAAATCATAGGCAAAGGTACGATCTCTCAAGACTCTCTAACTATTGAAAATGTCGAGCATGTAGATAATCTAACTTATAACTTGCTTAGTATAGGCCAAATATGTGATAATAAGTGTAGGGTTACCTTTACCGAGAATGATAGTGAAATAATTAAGGATAAGAAAGTTATAGGTAGAGGAATTAGGAAAGGAGGTATATATGTTATGAAATTAGGAGACAAACTGGAAGATAAGATATGCCTAGCTACTATAGATGAAAACTCCACTTTGTGGCATAGGAGATTAGGTCATGCAAACATGCAACAAATATAATCTTTAGCCTCTAAGGAACTAGTTAGAAACTTGCCTAGCCTAAGATATGATCAACACTTTTGTGATGCTTGTAAAATTGGAAAACAAGCACATGCTAGTCACAAAGCTAAAAATATGTTATCCACAACTAGATTCTTAGAATTACTTCATATGGACCTTTTTGGTACATCCGCTGTGCGGAGCTACGGTGGCAATCGTTACACCTTAGTTATAGTAGATGATTATTCATGATACACGTGGACTTGGTCCTTAAGTGATAAAACCAAAGCCTGTAAAAAATTTGAGATATTTAGTAAAATGATACAAAATAAGTTAGGATGCTCTATAGTCTCAATTAGAACGGACCATGGTAGGGAATTTGATAACGAAGTACAATTTGGAAAATTTTGTGATAAAAATGGAATATCTCAAAACTTTTCCGTTCCACGTATTCCACAATCAAATGGGGTAGTAGAAAGAAAAAATCGATCTCTACAAGAAATGAGTAGAACAATGTTAAATGAACAATCTATCCCCCAAAAATTTTGGTGTCACGCTGTAGATACATCAACATATATACTTAATAGAGTTTCTATTAGACGAATCTTAGGAAAAACTCCATATGAATTATTAAGAGGTAGAAAACCTAATATAGGCTACTTTAGAGTATTCGGAAGGAAATGCTTCATCCTTAATACAAAAGACTATCTAACTAAGTTCGACCCTAAGGCTTATGAAGGAGTTTTTCTAGGATATTCTCAAAATAGTAAGGCATATATAATTCTTAATAAACATACCATGAAAGTAGAAGAATCCCTAAATGTAACCTTTGATGAAACTCCTCCACTACCTAAACCATTACCCTTAGAAGATGATGATGTTATAGAGGAAGAAGCTATTGAGGTTAGTAAAACTAAACCCTTAGGTAATGATCTTCAAGTAGAAACTTTAGAAGAAAATGAAGTTGTTAGCCTCGCTCTTTTATAAAGATAACGTCACACAAGTGAATTGAACTAGATTAGTAACTACAAGGACTACTTATGTAGAATAGGCAAACATGTAGGGTAATGAGCCTATAAATACCCCTCATGACTCTCCATGAGGGGTGTTGGAAAAGTGTGTAAGCTTCACTTTATTTCTTATTTATAAAACACATAGTGTCTCCACCTTTCTCTCTCTACTTTCTCTCTCTAGAAACAACCATGGTTTTCATATATTTTGATCAACCTCGACCTCCCAAAGGTGTTTCTTGGTCATAACAAGTGGCATCAGAGCTAACTGGGGGCGAATCGTGGTGTTTTTGGGTGAAAAATCGTGTTTTTTGGCCTTTTTTCTCGGAATTTTTACGATCTTATCGAGTTAGGATTTTTCTTATCGAGTTAGAAAAGTTTATCGAGTTAGAGAAATTCTTACCGAGTTTGAAACTTTTTAACCGAGTTTGAAAAATCTTACCGAGTTTGAAAACTCTTACCGAGTTTGAAAACTCTTACCAAGTTTGAAACTTTCACCGAGTTTGAAAAGTTTGCGAGTTAGGGTCATAAGCTTCAAAGGTTACCGAGTTTGGTCAGATCTTACCGAGTTTGAATAGTTTGACGAGTTAGGCTGGTCCAACCTTATCGTTTATCGAGTAAGGATTTCTTTTGGACAAATTTAATGAAACTCTGCCAAAATTTCTCTAGCTTTACAGAGTTACCAATCCAATCTTATTAGTACCTACAAGGACTACTTATGTAGAATAGGCAAACATGTAGGGTAATGAGCCTATAAATACCCCTCATGACTCTCCATGAGGGGTGTTGGAAAAGTGTGTAAGCTTCACTTTATTTCTTATTTATAAAACACATAGTTTCTCCACCTTTCTCTCTCTACTTTCTCTCTCTAGAAACAACCATGGTTTTCATATATTTTGATCAACCTCGACCTCCCGAAGGTGTTTCTTGGTCATAACAGAAGTTTTAAATGTTAAAGAATCAAAGTCACATCCATTAGATAACATAATAGGTCACCAAAATCAAAGAACACTTCGATGACAAGCTCAAGATAAAAATAACTTCTTTTGTTTTGTGTCAACAATAGAGCCTAAGAATATAAATGAAGCCTTAAAGGATGAAAGTTGGATTATGGCTATGCTAGAAGAATTAAATTAATTCAAAACAAATGATGTTTGGGAACTTGTCTCAAATCCTAGGAATGCGACCATAATAGGAACTAAGTGGGTATTTAGGAATAAATTAGATGAAAATGGAATAGTAACTAGGAATAAAGCTAGGTTAGTCGCCCAAGGTTATAATCAACAAGAAGGAATTTATTATGACGAAACCTATGCTCCTGTAGCTAGATTAGAATCCATTAGAATCCTTTTAGCTTATGCATGCGCCCTAGATTTTAAGTTATACTAAATGGATGTGAAGAGTGCATTCCTCAAAGGTTTTATCAATGAGGAGGTTTATGTGGCACAACCTCCGGGATTCATTGATTTTGCAAAACCTGATTATGTTTACAAACTAAAGAAAGCTTTATATGGTCTTAAGCAAGCTCCAAAGGCTTGGTATGATAGACTTAAAGCTTTCCTAGTTGAGCATAATTATTCCATGGGAATGGTAGATAACACTCTCTTCACTAAAAGAAGTGACCCAAATATCATCATTGTTCAAATATATGTCGATGACATTGTATTTGGATCGACTTGTCAGGATATGTGTGATGAATTTGCCAAAATCATGCATGATGAGTTTGAGATGAGCATGATGGGTGAACTAAACTTCTTCCTAGGATTACAAATAAAACAACTAAAAGATGGAATATTTTTTAACCAATCAAAATACATTAAGGAAATGCTTAAGAAATTTGGCCTAGAAGACTCAAAACCCCTTAAGACACCTATGTCTACGGAAGTGAAACTCAAAAGAGATGAAGAAGGTGAGTCCGTAGATACCACTAAGTATAGAGGAATGATAGGTAGTTTACTATACTTAACGGCAAGTAGACCCGATATCATGTTTAGTGTTTGCCTTTGTGCCCACTTTCAAGAGGATCTCAAAACCTCTCACCTAGAAGCGGTTAAGCGTATCTTCCGATACATTAAAGGAACTATACACTTAGGATTATGGTATCCTAAGGTATCCGGCATAGAAACCATTGTCTATGCGGATTCAGATCATGCGGGAGACTACGTGGATCGAAAAAGCACTAGTGGTATTTGCACGTTTATGGGATGTTGCCTAACATCTTGGTTTTCCAAGAAGCTTTCCGCTCTTGCCATTCCGACCACCGAAGCTGAATATGTAAGCGCTGGAAAGGCATGTCAACAAGCACTATGGATGAAACAAGCTCTCGTAGACTATGGCGTTAGGTTAGAAAACATTCCTATAATGTGTGATAATAAAGGAGCCATAGATTTAAGTAAGAATCCCATTTAACACTCTAGGACTAAACATATAGAAATACGTCATCACTTTCTTAGGGATAACGTACAAAAGGGAAACATAACTATAGAAAAGGTAGCCTCGGAAGATAACATTGCGGATATATTTACTAAGCCCCTTAAGCGTGAATTATTTAACCACTTGCGTTTAGGATTAGGAATGATGGAACAAATAGATTAAAATTTTATTTCTGAAATTTCATGATTTTGAAAAAAAAAATTTGTTAGATGGGCGGACCCCTTAAATTTATAAGGGCGGCCCCCTTAAAATTAAGGGGATTGGCCTCACTTTAAGGGGGCCGGCCATCTGAGCATAAAAATATTAAATTTTCTTTTCTTTCTTCTCAAGTCTGAGTCTAGGATTCTGTTTTGCACAAAAATTAGGAATTGAGATATTTTGTTTTTGCATATATATTCTCAAGAGAAAACCTCAATTCATTTTGAAATCATTCTCACATTTAGGAAAACTCATTGTTGAATAATGGTAAAAACGTTTTTCTAAAATCATGCATAAGAGTTCACATGAATTGTCAAAATATATAATCCAATATATATCCTTGGCAATCATGGACTAAGCAAATTGAATCAAGGAGTTTTTTTATTGCTTCTTAGGATACATGTATTTCTTTGCATTAGGAGTCGAAGCAATCGCATCTCCACATTTGTTGCATGTAGACATACACTAGAAAAATGTCAAGTGTCACTTGGTCACATTTGTTCCATCATTAGTCTTTCCCTCACTAAGTTGCCTTATACTTTATTTGTTGCCTTAGGATACATAACTTGCTTATTTGTTCATTATCATTATTGCCTGTGCATGAAAACTATAATATTTGCTTAGTTGCCTACATATATATACTTTCCATGCATACTTCATCAAGAGAATATTTGTTTAGTTGCCTAAAGAGATGGACTTGCCCAAAACCAAACCTCAAAACAAACATCTTTCTAAAAAAATCTGTGCCAAAAACCATTTCTGGCAATCTGGAACCAGACATTAGGCGGCCCCCATAATTATAATGGGCGGCCCCCTTAAAATTAAAGGGGCCGGCCACCTGATGGTCAAGGTTCCCTGTTTGTTTTCTGCTTTTTAGCCCATTTCACCCTATTTTGATTCCCCACTTCCCATAATTCACAAACATTCTTTGTCTATCAAATCCACCATATATTATCCTTCCATAAACACCAAATCATCACACTATAAATAGCCTCATTTATCATTAATCATCACTCAATCAATCATGTCTTCCCCCAATCATCCAAGAACCAAACCTACAAGAGGTGCAAGAATCAACGTCCAACCCGTATGGAGAAGAAAACTTGATACATGTCAAAAATTCTCATCCATTAATGATGTTGTCTCCAAACAACCAACAACTAAACATTCACTTCACTTAAATGATACCTTCTCTTTACCTCCACATGACAACCTCACTATCTCACTCACCAACAATATTCCACATCCATCTCACTCAATTCTTCCAAATGATCCTTTTGAGGAACATACTCAATCCCAAAATCACATCCATTCTTCTCTTCAAGACATGAATCCTATGTTACATGTCCAAACCTCAATCCCCAACAATAACCCAACTCCACCATCATCACCTTCCTCCGAACATAAAAAGTTCGTTGAGGAGCTTAAAGAAGCCCATGAGCTTAATGCTCTCCTTGCCCTACATCTTGCTCAACGCAATTTGGTTCAACAACCCTCTACCACTCCATCCTCACCATCCAACAACATTGTCTCACTTGAGAATCATGTCAACAATTGTCCTTGTTGTATTTTTCTCCAAAAATAAACCATTGCTCTCAATGAGCACTTCACTTGGATTGAGTATCTCCTCACAAGGTCTTCTCCACCACCATCACAAACACAACAATCCAATTCTTCCGCTCCAAGCTCACCTCCATCAACCACTCCAAACTCTCCAAACAAAATTCCCACAAAAGTCTACCTCCACTAAATCCATGCTCAATGCTTCAAATCTCCAAGCAAGTCCTAGAGACCTCAAGATGGCAACTTAGTATTATCTAATGTAGTTTGCTAAGAAAAGCATATATGTATGCTTATGTATCAATGATTATGTCTTCCAACATAATCTATTTTTATGAATAATGAATGCTTGTTGAGATTTATTGTATGCTTTTTACATGTTTTCTTGTTATATATTTAGTTTATTGCATTATATATATATTGTTTGTTCTAAATATTTTTGCAAGCATTCCATATCTCGATTTGTCATTTAACCTTAAAATGAGGGGGAGTACACATCAAGGGGGAGCTCATCCGTCTTCGGGTTAACCTTTTTGATGTTCACAAAAAGGGGGAGAAGTGATATAAACTCAATAAATACTTGCATATATAATAATTTTTGATTTAATGAGTTTAGATTTTGTAATCATCAAAAAGGGGGAGAATGTTGATAAAAATAATGCGTGAAAACGTTATTAATATTTCTTGATATCCCTATGTTTAGACGATCACAAAATATAAAATCATTAAACGTAAAATCATTACGTAATTAAGTATTTAGTGACAAAATATCATTATATCCAACTAATTCACTTAAGGTATGAATAAACAAGTGCCTAATACATTTTATGATCAAAGGAAGATTTATTTACTAATTACAAATTATATAAAATGGTATAAACATTTTATATATTTAAGAAAAACACTTTTGGTAATTAAAGGAAAATGTTTATTTCACAATAAATAAATGAATTCAAATTTTTAACCAAATTCAGTTAAATTTTCACCAAATAAACTTTCCCCAGAAAAGACAAAGAAATCAGGCCGTTATAGTGTGCGACCCCCTTAATTATAAGAGGCGGCCCCCATAATTTTACGGGGGGCGGCACACAATTAAGGGTGTCGGCATACGCTCCTCTGTCAGAACTCTTTGCCTATAAATACTGGTTCAAATCTGAAATTTTTCCTCACCTTTTGCACTAAAAATTTATGTTCTAATTCTCTCAAAACACCTTTCTAAATCCTTTGATCATAAACATATTATTTCTTGTTTCACGTGATCAAATCCTTCATCATTCAAAGTGCAAGAGAAGAATACTCCTCCAACATCTTGTTAAGAAGTATTGTAGTCTTGTGTATATTATAAAGGTGTAGAAGTTGTGTAATAGATAGATCTTGGTGTAAGCAAAAGTTGTGTAAGGTTTTTTCCGCCATAAGGGAGCTTGTTGACGTAGTGAAGAAAACTCTCGAGTTAGGTGCTCGGGGAGTGGAGTAGGGCGAAGAGGTGCTTCGTAGCCGAACCACTATAAGTCATTTGTCTTGTGGTGCGATCTTTCCATCTCTATCTCTTTACTTATTTACTTATATTGTTGTCATTTCATTTCGTAGATATTAGTATATATATAAGTGTTGTTTATTGATCTCACATAAAACTAGACTCGATTATTTTGCAAACAAAGATTTTATAAAATAAAATTGACGCAAAACTATTCAACCCCCCCCCCCCTTCTAGTTTTGCACAATATGCAATACATGTGGAACGGAAGCCTACTTCGACCTAAAAATATCCTAGGAAGTAGTTTCACAGTGTTCCTTGTTTTTAATTTTACACTCGTTTAAAATGTATTTTATGATGTCAAAGTGGAGTTGTGGAATAGGTTCGATATAATATCAATACTATCCAAACATCACTTTAGATATCATAATTTATTTCAATGTTAGGCTAGATATATATTAGATTATATATCTTGCTTTTTCTTACGAGTTTGACTAACATAACACTTGTTTAAAAAGTGAAAATATGAATTTTGGTTTTCGAAATGTCTTTTTCAAGATAAACCAAACGCTCCCTTAACTAGATGAATATCGCCTAAAATATCAACATATATATTGATTATATATCTTGATGACATTTATAGACTCGAATTATGTTAGTAAGTTTAATGAATTAGTTTTAAGTTTTAAATAAGTTCATATAAGTATGATTTGTTCATGAACCAAACGCCCATGTTGTCTTCATGAAACATTTTACAATGAATTGAAAAGTATGTTTTGATAGTTTAAAACATTAAACCACTACAATGTAGTAAGTTTTAACTAGTTTTTAAGAGTTATATCAACAATGTGCTTTTTGAAGAATGAAATTAATAAGGGTTTATGGGCGATTAAAATTTTTGACAATATGATGTGTTATACTTAGTTTGAGTTGCAATTCTACATTCTAATCCTATGGGAAGCATTTGGTTATTCAATTCATGTTAGGTCACCATTTTGTAAACACAAGTGTGATATTGATAGAAATGAGATGAGAAAAGAGATTGGTTGATTATAAGAAAATGAGAGAAAAGTAAGAACAATAGTTTCACTAAGATATTCAAATAACCAACAATGTGAAAGGTTACATAAGCTTTCTATTTATAAGGGAGGAGTAGGGCAACACTCCCTTCCTCCCTTATCTTACTAATTCGTGGGCTTTCAAGCCCATATGGCTTTAACACTTAAGCCTTGTAACATAAAACATAATGAAATAAATACCAAAGTAACCTATTACAAAAGGTAATGACCGAGACTTGACTAAATACAAAAGTATGATCCCAACAATCTCCTCCTAAGGGTCGGTCATCACGGTTGCTTGACGTCTTCATCTATGTCGTTGACTTGTGACATGTAAAACTCTAGACGTCTTCAAAATGGTTGAATGATAATAAATATGCTTTGCTCTGTGTCTTTGTTCTTTGGTGATGATGTAGTGATTGTGTTATGAAGTAGTCTGCCTTTCGTCACTCCTGCGTATGTGGTGGTTGTCCGCCATTCCAACATACTCATACATCTTTGGACTTAGACTTTCACGTACAAGAAGTTCCTTTTCATACATTAAGATCTTTGTCTTTATACTTTGTAGATTCTTCTTATTGGCGTAGAATCTTTCTTTGAACTTTGTGTTGCTAAGATCTTTGGGGGAGCTATCATTTGCTTCAAGATGTATGTATGAGCATGTTGGAATCTATCATCATGGAAGTGAGGTACCTGCGAGTAAACAGTTAGCAATAAAACAACCGGTACTTACAGATAAGGAATTAGAACTCATCAACAGCATATTGTGAAGACTCCTTCTAATCCTTATCCAGGCCGTTCCCATATCATATACTCCCGAAGGAGCTTACGAGACCTACTAAGTAGCTCAATGATTGGGTGAGTCGCTGGGGATCACTCCACGACTGTAGACCGCTATGGAACCACCGCAAACACTAAGCGTAACCCTTGTGGGGTTACCGAAGTGACCTGCTATCAGGGCTGTTTGATGTTGACCCTGGCAGGATTTCCGTTCAATCACTGAGAAATACGTTTGTAATTCTCTCATAAACGTTCTCGGCAGATTGCTAGGATCTGCGAAGGACTCGATAATTTACAGCTGGTGTCTATTGATGTAGAACACCAGTTGTAGAAATACTAAGTGTTCCTAAGAGATCTTTGATGTATCTCAAGGCTCTAGACTCTATAAGTGCACACCTAGGTTTCCTATGCGGAGACTAGGGAGGGGTCTCCTGCTTCAATATCAACCATCTCTAAGAGATAGGTCGATAGATTACACTGGTTCCCCGTGAGAATGAAACAAGTCCTTTTAAGAGAACTTGAGTGGTTCAGAAGGTTTAGTGCATTGCGTCACTGGGTCCATGACGACTTTGTCTTCAATACCGGTGTTGTCTTTTGCAACAACCAGTAGCATATGAATTGAACCCGGTGTCTGCCCTAAGGTTGAACATATGGAGGGCTATTTCTTTTCACCCTTTTCTTTACTTTTCTTTTTAATTCTTCAACTCCTTCTTTCCCTTTCATTCTTTTCTCCTTTTTTCGTATCATACCTAAGGACTTCTAATTCTAACTATGGGAGATGTCCTTGGGTAGATCCCTCTGGCTCTGGCGGATCATAGGACGGTTATTCCTATCTTAATCACCTTATAACTCCGACAGTAGCCAAGGAACCTTTGATTGAAAAAATCTCTCAAAGTGTTTGTGATAATCAAATGTTTTGGTTAACACTTTGAGAGTTTTGTGTATACTTTAGAAGGGCTCCCCCTGCACATGTGCTCATAAGTGTTTAATAAATTTGCACATGCGGGAGGAGCAAGCACTTTTGAATTGATCCATTTTCCGTGAACAAGACCGATTCGAGACACGCTTACATCACTAGTTAAACTAGCTTGAAGTTATTACCCGGCCTGGTCAAGTCCACAGAAAGTTTCTCGAGACGGTACATTTCTACTCAGACAAATCCTTTTCGAGACACGCTTACATGGTTAGTTAAAGAGATACATTGTCAGCTTTTAGGTGACAACTAGCCCTAGTAACTAACTTGATGTTATTACCCGTCGAGGATAAGTCTTTTCGATATTACTAACATTTATTGTCTCGTCAATTCCTGGGTCAATACTGAGTCTAGCTCGCACATGATACAACTTTTAAGCTTTGACTTCGTATATTTTAATCACATTTTCATGTTCTCCCCCTCAAAAATAGCATATAAAATGATGTTTTTGACAATTTTTTAGATTAAAATATGCCTTTTGAGTCTTACGGGGAGATTCACCAAGAACTTTTGATTTAGAGCAAAGTATTTTGTTTTGACAAGTGCTCCCCCTCAACAAGTGATTAGGTCTTATTGAGGTGAAATACTTGTCCTTTTGAGCAGAATTATGAAAATTCAGAAACATTTGATTAATTCTACTCAAAAGTAAGAAGCCTTCGCTCCTTATATTTAGGATTGAGGCACTGATGCGTACCTCAGGGTCCTTTCTTTACAAGTTCGGGTTGTGCACTATAATGCGTACACAAGCCATTATGAAGTATATAATTGACAAATCAAATCAAATCAAACTCTTACAACTTTCTACCAATCTGGTCTCTGAAATGTCAACACCGGAAATTTTGTTCTTCCTCCAACATAGCTTTCCAATCTCCGAAACTGATCCCTGCGCTTCAACCGGTTCTCAATCCTTGTTATGAATCTGCGAGCTTCCCTGGCTTCATCGGTGTTCCATCTTTTGGATTTCCCTAGTGCTATGTCATCGATTCTGCTTTTGATTCCATCTCTGACGAACTTCAAGGTTTCATCACAGAACTTATGTATTTCTTTGTAGCCCATGAAGCAGTTTTGACCGTTGGCACTGCGGTAAGTGAACCCAAATGCTGGATGCTTGATCAAGGTGTATTGAGGTAGATGTTGAAGGTTAGGGATGTCGAACATGTTAGGTTTGGTGAGATTCAGCTTCTTCTGATAACTTTCCACTCCCAGTTGAAGATCTTCTACTCTTTCTCTGATGACTATCTGCCTAATGAAGATTAGGAGAGCTTGGATAAAGGCAAGCTGCATCTCTTTTAGCAAGTTGCAGAGCTTTCCTTGAACTTTGAGTAGATACATATCTTCTATGTCGTTGAGAAGTAGTCGTGGAAAGTCTGACTCGGAAATATCGTACTCCTCTTCATCAAGTCTTTTGAGTGTGATTTTGCTGAGGAAGGGGTACCCAAAGTGAGTGACCGTCGAAATGAACTTAATAGAGACAATCTTCAACTCACTTGTCACATCGCCCATCGTCTGATTGAGTCTGCTGCTTCGATAGTACTGTGCCCGGTTGTCTGGCCAATGATGTATATCGTAGAGTGCGTTCCGGTCATAGTCAACAACTTTATCGATGAATAAGGCTGTGGCTTCTTCTTCGATGGCATTGTTGAGATATCGAGCAGCAGGGAGAAAGGCAAGTGATGTAACCTACTTCTTCTCAATCTTGCTACCAAGTTTCAGAAATTCCAAGTCTGTGTTGAAGAAGAACTTGTAAGGGATCTTCGGTTCCTTAGGCTTCCGAATCATAGGTAGTGGTTTGGACCAGTCGGTTATGTATGGTGCGGTTTTCCTTGTGACCGGATCGACATAAGATACAGGATTGATCCAGTCAATATTGCTTGACATAGCTCGAGCAATATTTTCCAGATGGTACTCAAGTTCGATTGAGTTAGCAAAACGATCTTTCAGAAGATTGAACGCATCATTCTTGATTCTTTGTAGCTCTTTCTTGTTCATCTTTTTCATCTTAAACTTATGCTGAATCAATTGAGCGTATTCCACCGTTCGACCATCTTGAGGTTCTTGATTGTCTGCAAGTGGTGGTTGCGAATTGATCATCTTCTCAAACCAGGAGTATTCGGCAGTATCGTCTTGGTCTAACCATTTGAGGACGGTTTTCGGTTTCTTTGGTTCTTTGCCTTTTGATGAGGTGTCCAGTTTGGGTTGATGATGCTTTCGTTTCCTTTCTTTCTTCTTCTTAGAGGACGGTTCTGGAACTTCATCGGGCTGAGGAATCTCGTCACCACCTGTGTATTCAAAGTGGTCATGTGCTTTGGGACCGGAACCAGATGCCTTAGGTTGTTGTGAGGACGTTGTTGTTGTTGGAGGGTTGACCGGTGCTTGTGGTTGAGATGAGGGTCCTTCGGCTTGTTTCTGTTTCTTTGCCTGAGAATTAGGATCCCTGTCTTCATCATCTCTTGGATGTTTCAGTTTGTCCGCCTCTGTACTGCAAGTCTCTTTTGTCATTTTAGCTTTCAACACTTCCAGGACTTTAGCTTCTTCAGGTGATAATGTGAATTTGCTTGCCAGTTTGTCCAAGAGCTGGGCTTCTAATTCGTCCAAAGATAGTCCTGGTAGTGGAACAGTTGACTTGTCGGCTCGAAGAGTAAACGTGGTAGATCGGATCACTTTCTTGACAGCTTGCTCTGCGAACTTGGTGACTTCATCTCTCATGGGTGCCAGTAGATCTTTCAACTCAGCAACTAAATGTTGTTCCATATACTGATGTGCTTGAGCTGCTAATGTGGCTTCCAAGTTCTCTTGTACGTCTTTAGCTAAGAAAGTATCAACTTTTTCTTTCAGCTCTTGGACGTTCGAATTCAGCTTCGTCAATTCAGCAACTTGGGTTACTAGTGTTGCAACCTGATCTTCCAGTCTGCTTTTCTTCTTTTCATGTACTCTTCTGAATGCTGACTTTAGCAACTTTGATGCAGCA
Source organism: Artemisia argyi (assembly GCA_030686995.1). Classification (NCBI taxonomy): domain Eukaryota; kingdom Viridiplantae; phylum Streptophyta; class Magnoliopsida; order Asterales; family Asteraceae; genus Artemisia; species Artemisia argyi. The sequence goes on from CM060697.1 coordinate 37,803,590, forward strand.
GAGGCTTTGGTGCTTGGTTTCTTGATTGATTTGTCGTGGGTTGATTCGGATGCAGGAGGTGATGACTGTGAAGATTCAAGGTTGGTGGTAATGTCTTTGTCATCTCCTCTTTGTGGTTCGGGTTGATCAACTTTTGTAGCTTTAGCTGCTTCCTCTTTCAATCTCTGTTCTTCAGCCAGTCTTTCAGCTTCGGCCTTAAGCCTTAATTCTTCAGCAAGCCTGGCTTCTTCTTCCCTTTTCAACTTTTCTTCTGCCAGCTTGGCTGCCTCTTCTGCCTTCCTGCTTTCCTCCATTCGGATAGTTTCTTCCAGTTTGGCTTGTGCAAGCTCCTCAAGCCTCGCCTCTTCAGCTTCCTGTTTTTTCTTTAATTCCTCTTCCTGAGCCCTTTCTATGAGCTCCATTTCTTCCATAGTCATCAACCGTGGAGCATCAGTATCCATGGGATCTACCTCTTCCTCTTCTCCCATTGCTGAAGCATTAGTCATTTCTATGTCTGAGGGAGATACCGAAGGATTGTCGTAGGCGACCAAGTCAGTATTGATTCCTGTAGCAGAATCAGGAATGCTGCTAGATCTGCCAGCTTCGGTAGTATGAGAGAACACTGGAGGTGGAGGAGGTAGATCAGCATTGAATGCGTCTATCTTGCTGTGGAGGAGACCCAGATTGAGGGCTCTTTCATTTTCTTCTTCAACTGAAAGGCCTACATTAGTTTGAGCAGACTCTTGTTCAGCAGTCATAGGTTCCTTCATCTTCTCTCTCCTGATCCTTTCTTCTTCCAAGATTGTCTGTGCTTCAGTAAACGGTCTTTGATTGAGATATGCTGGGTATTCAGCATTATCAGCAAACTCATCAATGTTTTTCTCCCAATCTTCGAAAGTCAAGTCTTTATCATCAATGTCTTCAAGATTGACATTCTCGGTGATATTGGCAAAGGCTTCCCTGTAAACTGGAAATTCGTCAGATTCGGTTTCTGAGTCAGATGGTTGTGTAGGTTCAGGAATGGATTCGGGCTTCTTGACAGGAGTTCTTCGCTTGAGAGTACCCTTCTTCTTATGAGTAGACTTGGTAGAACTGCCAGAGCTCCCAGTTTTGCTACCTTTCTTTCCTTTCTTCTGCATGAATGAAGGTAGAACAACTTCGTCCAGGAAACCCACTTTGTCTGCTTCAAGAGCTTGAAGGTAGTACTTGAAATTCGGGCAAAGCTTCACTTTGTCATTTAAGAGACAGTCGGGAAATTTCTTTCCTTGCTTGCGTGTGCTGGTGTCGAGTCTCTTGATGATCTTGAGAGTATCTTCATTTCTGAAAGTATTCTTATCTTTGTCATCAAGTCTCTGTGGGATATCGTCATACTCACGAAGGAAGCTTTCGATGAGTAGTTTTGTGAAACGGACAAATGGAATGTTGGTGGTCTTGTGTTGAATGTGCCACACAAGGTCTTCCCAAATGATGCTGGCATAATCTACTTTCTTTACATTTGCCACTGCCCAGAAGAGTTTGAGGTGTTGGAGCTTTGGGTGTTCATGGCCAGTGTCTCTGCCAGATAAGGACTTGGCAATCAGAATGTATAGGGTTCTCCATGGTTGTGGAAGAAATCTAATGTTGACCCTAAAATGTCTTGTCACAACTTCTTCTGATTCGTCATAGCCAATATCCCTAAGTAAATCAATGTCCACAGTGACCTGTCTGTCATGAAGCATGCAAGTGAAGGAAGCTTCCCCAAGGTCAAGCTGAAGTGTATACCAAAACTGGTGTATGTAGAAGCAGGAGACTGAAGCTGACTTCGTGAATAACAGCTTGCTGGGGTGATATAGGAGAGCATCCACTGCAACAATACATGAGGATTCGTTGCAAGTGATTTTGTTGAAGTTTATTCGTAGGTTGTTCTTGCCAATCTTCCTGGTGTAATCAGCTGGAAAGGTCTCTTCCCATGAAAGTTTTGGTTCAGGTTCTGGTCCATATAGAACGTCATTGTGTTCTGCCATCTGAATTGATCATAAACAAATACAAACATGGCAATGGTTTACTGTGTTAGCTCAGACATAAGATTACATGATTGTGCATATTATAAATTGATCAGTGGGTGTTTGTGTGTGTGAAAACTTTTGATATATGACAAACTTGTGTTTTATCTCATGGTAGAAACTTCTCACTATTATGTTACAACATTAGTTTATCATTACAAGAGATTACGCTTTGGAAATTTTACAACACTTAGAAAAAATTTCATGAATTAGACAAGTTTACGCGTAAGTGGAAAAGTCTACGCATAACATGACTTAAGCGTAAGAAGTGAAATTAGGCGTAAGAGCAAAAGCTACGCGTAAACTTATATGTTACACGTAAGGTAAATCTTATTCGTAGGCTCAATCTTACGTGTAGGATAAAATCTTAGGCGTAGGATATGAGCTTATGCAAAGGATTAACCTTAAGCGTAAGATATAACTTATGTGTAGGTTTTGACTTGTGCGTAAGTTCAAGACTTAAGCGTAAGAACAAAACTTATGCGTAAGAATTATCATTTAAGCGTAAACATTGTCTTATCCAAGACAATGTTTGTCCACGTGTCGAATCTTACGCGTAAGATTCAATCTTACGCGTAGGATGAACAACTTGCGCGTAAAAACGCCATTTTCCAGAAAATCACCTTAAGTAATTAGAGTTGTTTGATTCCTGAAAGTGTACAAAACATAACCATTGATCAATATTCATTCCCACACACTTAATATGCAAATTTTAATGCGTAAACATGCCTAAAGCTGAGTTACGCGTAAAACCGTATGAACACTTAATCATAAATAGGTTCAATCAAGTTTCTGGGTAGTGATAAACATAGGGCAAGTGTTTCTAACACCCTAAGGAGCATATGGTCCAAATTATAACACTAATCGACCACAGAATCACAAGGTCAAATCTGCTTGTGCATTCGAACCCTAAATCAATGATTCATGACCAATTCAAGTAATTGAAACAATTAAACCATAATATCATTATCCTAGGCATACATGAACACTATCCCCATCACCAATTTCAATCCAAACGCACAAACTCAAGAACCCCTAAATGACTCGTATGAACCCTAATTCACAATCGATCACTTGATGTTTCTGGGTGAGATTAAAGTTTAGAAACATGTTTATAATCATCTTAAGACCATTTCCCATCAACCAATTCAACCATAACATCAACAATATTCTGGGTTCATGATTTACGCATAACCCTAGATCTAATTAATTGATTATGACAAATTAAGCCATTGGATTGATATGAAATTTAAAACCCTTGTTTATAAACATGATCAAAAACGTTTGACACTTACAGATTTGAAGATTGATACACGGATTTGATGAATGATTGTGAGTCGTTAGATTGAGTATGTGAAAGTGTAAATGCTTTTTGCAGGTGGTAGTAAATGCGTGGTCAAGGTAGTTTTGACCAAGGGTAAAACTAGTTCGGTAATTAGACACAAATGGCCCCTTAACCTTAACTTGCATACACACCTAATGCCTAAACACATTATCTCATTTAACTTTCGTTAATGACACCAAGTTATGACGAAAATAACTTGTGGAATTTTACTCCCCCTCGACCTTAGACCGTAGTCTTAAAAAATCATAAAAATTTACTATTTTGGTCAAGGTGAGTAACCCGAAACACTTTTGATACATCCTTATAAGAAAAAAAAACGTAATATTTTTGGTAAAATGCAAGTATAAAAGTTAAAATTTTGTAAAAAATTTTAAAATGCTTTTCCTCCCCCTCAACACTTGTTTTGAATAATTAAAGACGTTTTAAAACATTAGTGTTGAAAAGAAAGGTATATGCTTGCATTTTTTTATTTTATTTTTTTTTAAATATATACAAAGATAGTTTTGATGTTTGACGATCAATTGTGTTTTAAAAACTTTTCCAGATCATCTGGAGTCAAACATCGCATACCAATTTGGTGAACTAGACTAGCAAACCTTGATGGTGCTAAGGATTTGGTAAGTAAGTCCGCCAATTGGTACTCAGTTCCAACAAAATAAAGTTCAATGGTACCCTTTTCCACATGCTCTTTGATGAAGTGATATCAGAGATCGATGTGTTTGGATTTGCAATGATGTACTGTGTTGCAGGAGATAGCAATTGCACTTTTGGAATCACAGTAGATATGAATCTTATTGAATAGGTAGCCATAATCCTTAAGTTGTGATCTCATCCAAATGACTTGAGCACAACAAGCAGACATGGCTACATATTCAGATTCTGTAGACGACAGTGATGTGCAGTCTTGCTTCTTTGATTGCCATGACACAAGTTTGTCTCCGAGAAATTGTAATCCACCAGATGTACTTTTGCGTGTGTCTAAACATCCTGCATGGTCAGCATCTGAAAAAGCAATTAGTTCAAAGCCAGAATCCTTCGGATACCAGATTCCCAAGTTAATGGTTCCCTTTATGTATCGAAGGATTCTTTTGACCTCACTGAGGTGTTTTTCAGTTGGTTTGGACTGATAGCGAGAGCACATGTAGACAGCAAATACTATATCAGGTCTACTAGCTGTGAGATACATGAGGGACCCAATCATACTTCGGTATTTGGTAGGGTCAACTGGAATCCCATGTAAATCAGCATCTAGTTTTGTGGTATAGCCCATTGGTGTATTATAAGTATCACAAGACATCATTCCATGTTTCTTTAAAATTTCAAGAGCATATTTGGACTGATTTATAAAAATTCCACGGGGTGATTGATGAACTTGTAGTCCTAGAAAGAACGAAAGTTCACCCATCATGGACATTTCAAAATTATCTTTCATTAATTTTGCAAAATCATTAGAGTAACTTCTTTTTGTTGAGGCAAAAATAATGTCATCGACATATATTTGAACAACAAGTAAGTCCTCCCCGTGGGTTTTTGTAAATAGTGTAGGATCCACCGATCCTTTAGAAAATTTATTGGCCAGCAAGAAAGTGAACAGTTTGTCATACCACGCCCATGGGGCTTGCTTAAGTCCGTAGAGTGCCTTTTTGAGTCGATAAACGTGGTTAGGACGCTCAGGATCAACGAAGCCGTCTGGTTGGCTCACATACACTTCTTCACGGAGTTCTCCATTAAGAAATGCGGTTTTCACAACCATTTGGTAAACAACCATGTTCCTGTGTGCAGCATAGGCCAAAAAGTTCCGAACAGCTTCATGTCTAGCCACTGGAGCAAAGGATTCAGCAAAATCAAGTCCTTCCAGTTGAGAGTATCCTTTCGCTACCAGGCGTGATTTGTTACGTATGACAGTTCCTTCAGCATCAAGCTTATTCTTCCAAATCCATTTTAACCCGATGACAAAGACTCCGTCAGGTCTTTCAACTAATTCCCAGACTTCTAATCTTATGAATTGCTGAAATTCCTCTTGCATAGATTCAATCCAGTTGTCATAAGTCATTGCTTCTTTAATGTTCTTAGGTTCTTCGTGACAAATTGTGAGTGCATAGATACAAGTTTCTCCATCCGTGTGAAGTCGTTGTCTTGTCATAACAGGTGCATCTAGATGGCCAATAAGATGAACTAGTGGATGGTCTCGAGTCCATTTGTGTGTCGAAGGGTGTAGTTGATAATTATCTCGCATGTTAGCAGGATCCAAATTGCGTGTAGACGACTCAGCAATATCAGGAAAGGTAGGAGCCGGTGCAAACGGGTTAAAGAACGCATCAGGATCATGCTCTGCGGGTTGTGGAACTGATTGTGGTGTGGGATCCTCAGCTGAATGGCGGGAGTTAGAAACAGTTTGTTCTACTGTAGATGGTGATGCAATTGGAGGACCGTCTTTCTCAACACTTGTTGTAGTTTGTTGAGGTGAGTCTGGTACTGGAATGTTTTCAGGTTGAGCAGCAGAATTAGGTGAGACCTCAGTAGGACGGTATTCAATTGTGTCATCAAATAGTGGAGCAAACAAGGTTTCTAATTCTTTGCGGTTGAGTGGCAATGATTCAGCCGAAGATGCCTGAGAGTTAAGACGGTTGAATTTGGGTCCTAAGCTGTGTTGCTCAGAAGCCATTTGTGTGAGTTCATCAAAATTAGCGTGAATGGTTTCTTGAGTTTCTCTTGTTCGACGATTCCATATCCGAAAACCTTTAGAATTTTCACAGTATCCAACGAACACTCCAATGTCAGCCTTTGCTTTAAGTTTACCTAAATCATCATGATCATTTTTCGGATAACAAAGTGCTCCAAATACATGAAAGTAATCGATATTCGGTTTTCTTTTGTGAACAATTTGATAAGGTGTTTTGCGATGGCGTTTTGTTATCATGCAACGGTTTTGGGTATAACATGCGGTTGAAACAGCTTCTGCCCACAAGTAATCTGGTAATTTAGCATTAATCAACATAGTTCTAGCAGCTTCCACTAACGTCCTGTTGCGTCTTTCAACAACTCCATTCTGTTCTGGGCTTCTAGGAATAGATGTTTGATGTTCAATTCCCACTTTCTCATAGTATGACCTAAGTGTCTGATTCTTGAATTCAGTTCCTGTCACACCCCCAATTTACCTGACTTGCAGCGGAATGGAATGCCTGGGGGTGTAACTGTCATAGCACCATAACAAGGAAATATTGAACGACCTAAAGTGTCGTTTGGAAAATACATATCGTTTGATTTATTTAAAAGCATCCAGTGCTACAAAACATAGGTCCCCAAAGGTTGAAACATTTACAGAAAACAAGTTCAGGAAATGTCAAACGATAATTTACACAAGTGCATGAAAAATCCAAAATGTAGTGCGTCATCCCTGGCACACCCTAATGTGACTCCATGCATGTAATATGATGATGCCTTAGTTACCTGAAAATACATTGCGAAAACGGTCAACACGAATGTTGGTGAATAATCATAGGTTTATGAAATGTAATGTTTGTACGGCCACCACAAGTATAAATGCATGACAAAAGTCACGTAAAATAGTACAATAGACCTTAAGCTCATGACACCGAAGCTATGACTGATGAAATTCTATGCCCCTCCCGAATGTTCTGCCGAAACATTCAAATGTAAAAGACATGACATGCATCCGCTTACTGTTGGTAATCACTACCACGGATGGAGGCGTCACCCTCGATAGATCTATCCACTCACTCTCGCTTAGCGGTAAATTAACGGTTCATGATGTTACAGGGGACTTATCACATGGCAAGGTAACTTAAGCAATGTACATGTTTGAATACTTGGGCTCGTACTAAAATGATTGATGCAATGTATTCCCCCCGTGGGATTTGAAAACAATCAAAAATGTTGAGTTGAAAACGGGGCTATGAAAACTCACCTCAACTGATGATACTGATGATAATATGAAGTGAACAACAATGATCGGTTAACTGCCGCAACCTATTATGAATGATGAACGATCTCATTTAGATCACCAAATGATGTTATGAATGTCCATGCTCATGTTCCTATACCACTCTACTCTTTGGAAAAACACTTGTGTTATCAAAATATATAATCCAAGAATTTGGAAAAATATTGCTATTAGAAAATATAATAAGCTAGTTGTAATATATATATACTTATATATATATCGTATGTTTCCATGTTAGTGTTGAAATCCTCGGGTTGTAATCCTTGAAATATCGCCTTGAAATGATGAAAATATACTTGTAATAACTAATACTTCATTAGTTATAAAATTTGGTACTTGATATTATTTCTAGCTTATAAAAGTACTTCGTAGTTTTTGTGCCAATTTTTATTAAAAGCTGTCAAATAAAAATGGGTTTAGCCGATATTCAAACGTGAATATCTTTGTCGTTACTTGTCCGTTTTACTTGTTCTTTATATCCACGGTTACGTCTTAGTATGTAGTAATATATTTTGGAAAGCTCGGCTCCTCCGGGTTACGTCTAAAGTCTCTTTTTGACCAATGAAAAACGTCCAACAGCAACAAATTTCCAGAAAATACTTTTCGTCAACAATCTTGCAAAAATCATAACTTCTTCGTTATAAACTCTTTTTAATCCATTCTTTCGCCTACGGATTCGTTTTTGAAAGTATTTTCTAAAAATTTTGCCAAAGTTTCCTTGGTGTTTACTGATTTTCCAGGTTTTCACAAAATGGGACAGCATGTCTAAAACATGCTCCAAATCAAGTTTTCAAGGTTTATAACTAATTTCTAACATCACCAAACTTCTTGTAATCACCACATAGCTAATCTAATCCTACCATACACCTTCTTAAGGTGCCATGGACTCCTAACCAAGTTATAATAGCAAGGGAATTCATAAATAAAAAGTTAGGGTTTGTATGTTCTATTTTTGACAAAATAAATGGTGGTATAGCTAGTTGTACATGGTTTTTAGCATGGAACTCATGCAATACAAGTAAATATAAGATGTTTCATGTAAAAATAAAGTTGATAACTTACTTGATAAAATGAGATGATTAGATGATGAGTATGCTTGTTTGTTCTTGTGTTTTTGTTGCTTGTATCTTAACTAGAATCATAAAAGGAGTAAGATTGTAGCTTTAAGTTATGAAAAATAATTAGTTGATCATGAAGATCTTGGTACCTTGTTGTTGTCGTGGAAATGAGAAGAGAAAGAAGAGAGAATGAAGCTTTTTGACCCAAAATTTCCAAGTGAAAATGTATTAGTTGTTTTTAGGATATTTACTTGTAATTTTAATATATAAAAAGATACATTAATGCATAAGGTTAAGAAATAAAACTTGTGGTATTAGGGGTGGTCTTGGGCTGGTTTTCAAAGGGTAGAAGGGGGGGTAGGGGTACTTGGTATATATTTAGAAATCTTGCAAGAATTATGCACTAGTTTGTGTTTTTAGTTACAATCGGGTACCGGGTTTAATAGAAATAAATGTTCACGAAGTTAACCGGGATGAAATAAAGTCATAATAATGATAAAAATATATTAAAAATATGTTGGGTACATTTACTGAGTGATCGGGTGATTATTGTTTAGTTTTCACGAAAACCGTCGTTATATTCATAAGCGTACGTTATAAATAAAATAAATTTCCAAAATACTGGGTAACTGAATGTTATAACTTTTATGATGTTAAAATGGATATAAAAATATGTCGGGACCATTGTGGGAATATTTAGATATATTCGTCGTGTATAAGCCGGGTGTTAACGTTTACTATAAATACTTATACGTAAAAACGTTAAATGTATCAAATATATAAATTTGAAAATCCTGAGAGTGGTATAACATGAAAATGCTGTTATGATGATATGCAGACTATCTCCAGTCCGTATGCAGTGTTCTTAACACTAATGAAATGAATTCACACCTAAACCAATCCGGTTACGCGAATTTGAATACCCGTAAACTAAATTTACGATGAAATGAGTAATGAAAGTGAATAGTGAAAACTTTTCCGGAAATGAATAGTGTTCAGTGAATAGTAAATTTCCCAAAAGTTTCTCAGAATATCAAACTGACCTCGAAAATGATGAATAGTAAAACGATGAATAGTGTTTTGATGAATAGTGATTTATGAATAGTAAAAAGTCGAAGTTTGGGAAAATGACCTGAAATGGTGAGTTGTGACATCCGCCCACCCAAATAGGAATTCAGTCCCTGAATTCAGCTAGTGTTGGTCTCGGTAATAGGTTTGGTGAAAAGGTGTGGATACTTGCGTTGCATTTGGTCTTCTCGTTCCCAAGTAAACTCAGGACCTCTTCGAGAATTCCAGCGAACCTTAACGATCGGAATTCTACTCTGCTTTAACTGTTTGACCTCACGGTCCATGATTTCAACTGGTTCCTCCACAAAGTTAAGCTTGTCATCTAGCTGAATCTCTTCTAATGGTATAACTGAAGACTCATCTGAAAGGCATTTCTTGAGGTTTGAGACATGAAATGTATTATGTACGTTGCTGAGTTCTGATGGTAGTTCAAGCTTGTAAGCTACTGGACCAATCCTTTCCAGTATCTTAAATGGACCAATGTATCTCGGATTCAACTTTCCACGCTTTCCAAATCGTATCACGCCCTTCCAAGGCGAGACTTTCAACATGACCTTGTCTCCAACCTGGAATTCCAATGGTTTACGTCTAACATCTGCGTAGCTCTTCTGTCGGCTTCTAGCTGTTTCAAGCCTATCTCGAATCTGTATTATCTTTTCTGTTGTTTCCCTAACCATCTCTGGACCTGTGCATTGTACCTCTCCAACTTCTGCCCAACAAACTGGTGAACAACACTTACGACCATACAATGCCTCAAATGGTGCTGCTTTAATACTTGAATGGTAACTGTTGTTATAAGAGAACTCGATTAATGGCAAATGGTTAGCCCAACCATTCCCAAAGTCAATCACACACGCTCGCAGCATGTCTTCCAGTGTCTGAATAGTTCTCTCACTCTGACCATCAGTCTGTGGATGGTAAGCAGTGCTCATGTCTAACTTGGATCCAAAGGAATCTTGTAATGACTTCCAAAAGTTTGAAGTAAAACGACTATCCCTGTCTGAAATGATAGAAACTGGTGCCCCATGCCTCGAGACTATTTCCTTGACATAAAGTCTGGCAAGCTGTTCCATGGAATAAGTCTCTCTAATGGGTATGAAATGTGCTGATTTAGTAAGACGATCAACAATTACCCATATAGCATCGAAACCTCCTGACATCTTGGGTAGTTTAGTAACAAAGTCCATTGTAATACGTTCCTACTTCCATTGTGGAATTTCTGGTTGTTGAAGTAGTCCTGACGGTTTCTGGTACTCGGCTTTCACTTTAGCACAAGTAAGACATTTGCTGACGTACGTAGCTATTTCTGCTTTCATGTTCGGCCACCAATACAGCTTTTTGAGATCCTGATACATCTTGTCAGAACCTGGGTGAATAGAGTACTTTGACTTATGTGATTCATGCATAATCAAATCTCGTACTCCACCATAGAGTGGTATCCAACTTCGATCCTTGAAGCATAACACTCCATCTGCTCTCTTAACAAAGCCATTATTGTTTTCTGGCATACCATAAAGTTTCTCCTGTGGCCGATTTTCCTCCTTGAGAGCCTCAATCTGAGCTTCTAAGATTTTTGATGGTAATGGTGAAATAATAGTCATTCCTAATGACCTGACCCTCAAAGGTTTGAGTCGTTCCTTTCTGCTAAGTGCATCTGCTACGACATTTGCTTTTCCTGGGTGATATCGGATTTCACAATCGTAATCACTCAACAATTCTAGCCAACGACGTTGTCTCATGTTGAGTTCCTTCTGATCAAGTATATGTTGTAAGCTCTTGTGGTCGGTAAAAATTACACATTTAGTACCATAAAGGTAGTGTCTCCAAATCTTGAGTGCAAAAACAACAGCACCCAACTCCAAGTCGTGTGTAGTGTAATTCTTCTCGTGTGTCTTAAGCTGTCTAGATGCATAAGCTATCACCTTCTCGTTTTGCATTAGCACAGCTCCAAGTCCTTTATGCGAAGCATCGCAATATACCACAAAGTTCTCAATACCTTCTGGTAGTGACAAAATCGGTGCACTACAAAGTTTCTGCTTCAATAACTGAAATGCAGATTCTTGTTTCTCTCCCCACTCATACTTCTGATTCTTTTGTGTCAGCTTAGTCAGCGACTTCGCTATCTTAGAAAACCCTTCAATAAACCTCCTGTAATATCCTGCAAGTCCTAAGAATTGACGAATTTCTGTAGGAGACTTGGGCGTAGCCCAATCCTTTACTGCCTCAATCTTTGCTGGGTCGACTTGTAATCCTTGGCTATCAATGACATGGCCAAGAAATTGAACTCTTTGTATCCAAAAGTCACACTTTGAAAATTTGGCATACAATTGCTCCTTCTTGAGTAGTTCCAATATTGTTCTGAGGTGTGCTTCATGCTCTTCCTTACTCTTGGAATAAATCAGGATATCGTCAATGAACACAATCACATACTTATCAAGATATGGTTTGCATACTCTGTTCATGAGATCCATGAATACCGCAGGTGCATTGGTTAATCCAAAAGGCATCACTTGAAACTCATAATGGCCATAACGTGTTCTGAATGCTGTCTTCGGGATATCTTCTTCCCGAACTCTGAGTTGATGGTAACCTGATCTTAAATCAATCTTAGAATAAAAACAGGAACCTTGTAGCTGATCAAACAAGTCATCAATCCTAGGTAGTGGATAACGATTCTTCACCGTTAACTTGTTCAGCTCACGATAGTCTATGCACATTCTGAAAGATCCATCCTTCTTCTTCACAAACAAAACCGGTGCTCCCCAAGGCGAGGAACTCGGTCTAATGAATCCTTTGTCTAAAAGCTCTTGTAACTGGTTAGACAATTCTTGCATCTCAGAAGGTGCAAGTCTATATGGTGCTCGTGCAATTGGTGCAGCTCCTGGCACCAACTCAATCTGAAACTCAACCTGACGTGTAGGTGGCAGTCCTGGTAATTCTTCCAGAAAAACTTCTGGAAATTCCTTAACAATTGGCATATCTTCAAGTCGTTTCTCATCTGACTTCTTTTCCGTTATGTGTGCCAAGAATGCATAACAACCCTTCTTTATGTACTTCTCGGTTTTAATGCATGATATGATACTGAGTGTAGTTCCACTTCACTCCCCGCGAACAACCAAAGTTTCACCTCCATAAGAAAGATGAACAACTTTCTCATCACAAATGATCCTTGCACGATGTCGAGACAACCAATCCATTCCGATAACGATGTCAAAACTTCCAAGTTCTACGGGCATAAGGTCTATATTGAATGGGTGATTTAGGAAATTGATGGTGCAACCACGGATAACGGTGTTGGTGTTAACTAAAGACCCATCGGCTAATTCAACAATGTAGGGAATGTCTAAGGTAGTTGGTTCTATGTTAAGTAAAGGTGCAAATGTAATAGAAACAAAACTTCTATCCGCTCCTGAATCAAATAAAATTGATGCATAACGATTATTAACGAGGAACGTACCCGTAACAACATTCGGGTCCTCACGGGCATCTTCTCCTCCCATAACATAAGCCCTTCCTCGAGCTACTCCTCCCTGATTCCCAGCTCTTTGATCATTCCTCTTTGGGCAATTGTACTGGAAATGACCCAACTCTCCACAACCATAACATGCTCCTGGTTGGTTCTGATTAATTATTCCTCGTGGTGCTTTGCAGTCCTTAGTCCAATGACCGACCTTTCCACAGTTCTGACAAGCTCTTGGACAATTTCCAGGGTTATGATGAGTTCGACATTTGTTACACTTGGGTAGTTTTCCATTATATCCTTTTCCTTCTGTTGGTCCTGCAGCATAGACCTTTGCCACTTCCTGCCTCTTAGGTGCTGGTTGGTTAGCATTCCCACCTTGGTTATTATCAAACTTCCTCTTGTTGTTATTGTTGTTTTGGTTATTGGGGTAGTTGCGGTTTCGGTTATTGTTATAGTTGTTGTTGTTGTTGTTGTTGTTGTTGTTTCAAGTGTTGTTGTAGTTGGTGTTGTTGGAACGGTTATTGTTGTTATTTGCAGCAGACTTTCCTTTCAACACTTGGACCATAAGTTTCTGAGTTATACGAATGGCCTCTTCCATTGTTTGTGGGTCGAAAGACATCACATCCCCTCGGATGCTTTCGGGTAATCCCCCAGTAAAGTTCTCCATCTTTTTCTCAGCGTCCGGAACCATAGTTGGACACAGTGTAGCCAACTCCTGAAACTTTCTGATATAAGTTTCAATATCATCTCCTTTAGTTACTAACTGGTAGAATTCTGTTTCCAACTTTTGCACCTCAGTACGAGGGCAAAACTTCTTAGTCATTAGCTTCTTAAATTCAGCCTACGTGAGTTTGTAAGCATTCTCCATACCAATAGGCTGAGCATACGAATTCCACCAAGACATGGCTTCATCCAGCAGCATACCTGTAGCAAACTTTACCTTGTTAACCTCCTGACAACCACACATGAGAAAAACCTTCTCAATCTTCTCAAACCAGCGGATTAAAGCAACCGCTCCCTCAGTGCCCTTATACTTGATAGGATCACTAATCTTGAAATCCTTCCAAGTACATTCACGCCTAGTAGTGGGTTGAACCACTTCAGCAGCAGGTGGAACCTCAGCAGTCCTAGCAGCAACTTCAGCTCTCTCAGTCTCTAGAGCTTCTGCTATACTATCCCTGACCAACTTGCGGATAGCTGCTTGTGTCATAGCGGGTGTTTCTGATGTAGCCTTTGCTTTCTTTGGCGCCATACTTCTGATAAATAATAATCGACAACAACCATGAGAAAACTATAATAGAAATAGTCATCGTACAAAAATATACGCCCACAACATGTATATATACAACCACAACAAGTATAAATACAACCACGACATGTACGTGTACAACCACAACCTGTAATAATACAACCATGACACGTATAGATACAACCACAACAAGTATAAATACGTTAACCATAAAGAGCAACCATGAAACATCATAAATATAATCACAACACATGAATATAATACATGAAAATTTCGGTCGACGTAGGCCGATATATATATATAGCACAACATTTCCAACATAGTAGAGTCGCACTTGATATATTTGTTTGTACAACAACCAAAAGACTACAAGTTCTTGAACTATGTCCCACACCTCGGGACTAGGAAATAGTAATAGCTAATACAATACTAGTCTATGTCTATGCTCCTCCTGGTGCTCCAGATGGTCCAGGCTCTCCCCTCAAGCGGCGAATCTCACGATCCATCGCAACCACGATCTCCTCCAGATGCTGAACTCGTAACTGAGAAGAAACATCCCTGCGCTCCATCACTGTCAACCTCTCTCGAAGCAATGCCAACTGATCTACCTGCTCCCACTGAGTCTCCTGTGTCGCCTGAGCTCTATCTCGAATCTCAGGTAACTCATCCCTAAGTAGCTCAATCTCCTCCTAGTGCCTCAACTGTCGTGCCTCGAGTCCATGGTATGACACATCAATACCAACCCTACCCTGAACCAAATCCTCAACCTGCTCCTCGACAGTCTCAAGTCGAGTAGTAATGATCTCATCAACTCTATACCCCAACCTATCTACTTGCTCCTGCTGAGCACCCATCTGATCCTCTAATGTGACGGCTGTAGGGCTCCTAGCCGCAGCCGCTCTAGAACTCTCACCTATGTGGTATACTGGTGGTGGTTCTGCTGATTCTGACTCTGTAGTGGTAGGTGAATCTGGAGTGGTAAACCTTGCGCGCTTCCTGAGCGGCAAGAGTGAGGTGGATATAGGGGTAGCAGTGGGTATGACTGGTGGTGGTGTAGGCACAGTAGGACTAGGTAGGGTCCTATAAGTAGATGTAACATAACGAACTCTCTTACTAGCAACCTGGATAGTCTTATCCCTACGAAACATAAGTCTCGGCTCTGACTGGATAGTAGTAGTAGGAGATGGTGTGTCTGTGGGTACACGGGTGACATCAAGTGGTACAGTAGGATGGACATGAGGAGTAGGAGCCGTCTCCTCCTCCTCGAAAGGCTCTGTGTCATCATCTGATGCCAAAAGTGGCAACTCAGGTACAATAGGACTAGGTGGTGGTGAACGGGCTGTAGAAGACATAGAGTCTTCAATATCGGAGTCTGTGATGGTGTACAGTATAACAACATTTGGGTTTGCAGACATGGTTCTGTGATAATCAAGGTGAAATAAAATGAATAACTCGTAATGAAATCACCATAAACAATGAACATGCACTTATGATGAAATGATGAGATGCTATGATAATGTGGTTATAGTCTAGGGTCAATGATACATCCTAGTTCTCTATAACCTTAGCTCTGGTACGAATCTGTCACACCCCCAATTTACCTGACTTGCAGCGGAATGGAATGCCTGGGGGTGTAACTGTCATAGCACCATAACAAGGAAATATTGAACGACCTAAAGTGTCGTTTGGAAAATACATATCGTTTGATTTATTTAAAAGCATCCAGTGCTACAAAACATAGGTCCCCAAAGGTTGAAACATTTACAGAAAACAAGTTCAGGAAATGTCAAACGATAATTTACACAAGTGCATGAAAAATCCAAAATGTAGTGCGTCATCCCTGGCACACCCTAATGTGACTCCATGCATGTAATATGATGATGCCTTAGTTACCTGAAAATACATTGTGAAAACGGTCAACACGAATGTTGGTGAATAATCATAGGTTTATGAAATGTAATGTTTGTACGGCCACCACAAGTATAAATGCATGACAAAAGTCACGTAAAATAGTACAATAGACCTTAAGCTCATGACACCGAAGCTATGACTGATGAAATTCTATGCCCCTCCCGAATGTTCTGCCGAAACATTCAAATGTAAAAGACATGACATGCATCCGCTTACTGTTGGTAATCACTACCACGGATGGAGGCGTCACCCTCGATAGATCTATCCACTCACTCTCGCTTAGCGGTAAATTAACGGTTCATGATGTTACAGGGGACTTATCACATGGCAAGGTAACTTAAGCAAT
Organism: Artemisia argyi; assembly: GCA_030686995.1. NCBI lineage: Eukaryota > Viridiplantae > Streptophyta > Magnoliopsida > Asterales > Asteraceae > Artemisia > Artemisia argyi. Next base: position 37,820,015 of record CM060697.1, read on the forward strand.
GTACATGTTTGAATACTTGGGCTCGTACTAAAATGATTGATGCAATGTATTCCCCCCGTGGGATTTGAAAACAATCAAAAATGTTGAGTTGAAAACGGGGCTATGAAAACCCACCTCAACTGATGATACTGATGATAATATGAAGTGAACAACAATGATCGGTTAACTGCCGCAACCTATTATGAATGATGAACGATCTCATTTAGATCACCAAATGATGTTATGAATGTCCATGCTCATGTTCCTATACCACTCTACTCTTTGGAAAAACACTTGTGTTATCAAAATATATAATCCAAGAATTTGGAAAAATATTGCTATTAGAAAATATAATAAGCTAGTTGTAATATATATATACTTATATATATATCGTATGTTTCCATGTTAGTGTTGAAATCCTCGGGTTGTAATCCTTGAAATATCGCCTTGAAATGATGAAAATATACTTGTAATAACTAATACTTCATTAGTTATAAAATTTGGTACTTGATATTATTTCTAGCTTATAAAAGTACTTCGTAGTTTTTGTGCCAATTTTTATTAAAAGCTGTCAAATAAAAATGGGTTTAGCCGATATTCAAACGTGAATATCTTTGTCGTTACTTGTCCGTTTTACTTGTTCTTTATATCCACGGTTACGTCTTAGTATGTAGTAATATATTTTGGAAAGCTCGGCTCCTCCGGGTTACGTCTAAAGTCTCTTTTTGACCAATGAAAAACGTCCAACAGCAACAAATTTCCAGAAAATACTTTTCGTCAACAATCTTGCAAAAATCATAACTTCTTCGTTATAAACTCTTTTTAATCCATTCTTTCGCCTACGGATTCGTTTTTGAAAGTATTTTCTAAAAATTTTGCCAAAGTTTCCTTGGTGTTTACTGATTTTCCAGGTTTTCACAAAATGGGACAGCATGTCTAAAACATGCTCCAAATCAAGTTTTCAAGGTTTATAACTAATTTCTAACATCACCAAACTTCTTGTAATCACCACATAGCTAATCTAATCCTACCATACACCTTCTTAAGGTGCCATGGACTCCTAACCAAGTTATAATAGCAAGGGAATTCATAAATAAAAAGTTAGGGTTTGTATGTTCCATTTTTGACAAAATAAATGGTGGTATAGCTAGTTGTACATGGTTTTTAGCATGGAACTCATGCAATACAAGTAAATATAAGATGTTTCATGTAAAAATAAAGTTGATAACTTACTTGATAAAATGAGATGATTAGATGATGAGTATGCTTGTTTGTTCTTGTGTTTTTGTTGCTTGTATCTTAACTAGAATCATAAAAGGAGTAAGATTGTAGCTTTAAGTTATGAAAAATAATTAGTTGATCATGAAGATCTTGGTACCTTGTTGTTGTCGTGGAAATGAGAAGAGAAAGAAGAGAGAATGAAGCTTTTTGATCCAAAATTTCCAAGTGAAAATGTATTAGTTGTTTTTAGGATATTTACTTGTAATTTTAATATATAAAAAGATACATTAATGCATAAGGTTAAGAAATAAAACTTGTGGTATTAGGGGTGGTCTTGGGCCGGTTTTCAAAGGGTAGAAGGGGGGGTAGGGGTACTTGGTATATATTTAGAAATCTTGCAAGAATTATGCACTAGTTTGTGTTTTTAGTTACAATCGGGTACCGGGTTTAATAGAAATAAATGTTCACGAAGTTAACCGGGATGAAATAAAGTCATAATAATGATAAAAATATATTAAAAATATGTTGGGTACATTTACTGAGTGATCGGCTGATTATTGTTTAGTTTTCACGAAAACCGTCGTTATATTCATAAGCGTACGTTATAAATAAAATAAATTTCCAAAATACTGGGTAACTGAATGTTATAACTTTTATGATGTTAAAATGGATATAAAAATATGTCGGGACCATTGTGGGAATATTTAGATATATTCGTCGTGTATAAGCCGGGTGTTAACGTTTACTATAAATACTTATACGTAAAAACGTTAAATGTATCAAATATATAAATTTGAAAATCCTGAGAGTGGTATAACATGAAAATGCTGTTATGATGATATGCAGACTATCTCCAGTCCGTATGCAGTGTTCTTAACACTAATGAAATGAATTCGCACCTAAACTAATCCGGTTACGCGAATTTGAATACCTGTAAACTAAATTTACGATGAAATGAGTAATGAAAGTGAATAGTGAAAACTTTTCCGGAAATGATTAGTGTTCAGTGAATAGTAAATTTCCCAAAAGTTTCTCAGAATATCAAACTGACATCGAAAATGATGAATAGTAAAACGATAAATAGTGTTTTGATGAATAGTGATTTATGAATAGTAAAAAGTCGAAGTTTGGGAAAATGACCTGAAATGGTAAATGACCTGAAATGGTAAATGACCTGAAATGGTGAGTTGTGACAGTTCCATTGTCAGTTCTGACTATTCGTACCGTGTTGCGTAACTGAATTTGAATTTTAGTGAGAAAGGTGATGATCATTGAAGGAACCTGATCTTTACTTCGTTGAAAATAAACCCAAGTCCATCTATAATAATCATCCACAATTACAAGAATGTAGCGTTTACCGTTGATACTTTGAACACGCATCGGTCCACACAAATCCATATGTAGCAATTGTAAAACATGATTCGTACTGTGCTCAGGTTTTGAAGGAAAATGAGCCCGAGTGCTTTTTCCTTGTTCACAGGCTGGACATAAGTGATCTTTGGTAAAACGGAATCTTGGGAATCCATCAACAAGTTTGTAACGAGCAAGGTCAATCATAGTTTTGAAATTCAAGTGCGAAAGACGTTTGTGCCATAACCAAGATTTAGTCGATTCCGCTTTGGAGAGAAGACATATCGGAGATGTTGCAATCATATCTGACATTGATATTGTATAAAGATTGGAGCCACGTGAGCCAGACATTAGGTCGTTTCCTTGTAAGTCACGAACAAAGCAAGTTTTCTCACGAAATGCAACTTCTAGATCTCCATCACAAAATTGACCAACAGAGAAAAGGTTGTGTCCAAGGCCTTCCACATAGTAAACACGACTGATTTCAATGTTCTCACTTACATAGTAACCATATCCCATGATTAAAGCGTAATGATCATTCCCGAATCTGACAGTACCAATGAACTTTGAGACAAAGTTGTGTAACAGTTTGAGATTGCCTGTCATATGTCGGGTGCATCCGCTATCAACAATCCAGAGAACAATCTGTACCACCTGCATCACAAGATGAAGACACGGATGGAACAGAAGTAAGGGTGGAACCCAAAGAAAGTGTGGGTTCCTGTTGGTTAGAAACACATGTATTCAACAATTTAGGAATCCATTTAAAGTCTGGTTTGTTTTGTAACCAATGTTGCCAATTCCAACTAGTTCTTGCTTTCTTAATGTGAAATGCACTAGTAGTTGGCTCAGTCCTAGATTTGTTCTCGGCACCTATGGGGGTAACTTCAACTTCATTAGAAACCGTAGAAGACGGCTTTCCTAAAATAGACTTAGAGGCAGTAGTGGGCCTAGAAGGAATGCGAGTCCTACGTTTCTTATGACGATTGAGAAGAGAATTAGCTATACATTTTGTTCATCATTCGTTACATTTAGATTTTGATTACAATTTGCCAGATTAGAATCTAAATCTGATGCAACATGAGTATTATTCAAATTCCTAAGTTGATCTTCTACTTCTTGAGCTTCTAGTTGTCCTCTTTTACGTTGCAAGATCCTATTCTTCTTTTTACTTTTTCGCTTGGGTCTGCTAACGCTATTAGTGGAGACTAGTCCTGTAGAAGTGGAGTTATCAACATTAGTGTTTTGAATGAAATTGTCTTTAGCAGTGTTGTCTAATTGCTACATTCCTGGTGCTATCACCGTGGTGTCAACCATCTTTCTTTTTTGAATTAGCTTAATTTTCTCTTTCAAATCAATGATGATGTGATTTTTATCCTGAATTTCAGACTCAAGTTTCCCATTGCAGTAACTGAGATCATTGCAGTTTTCTTGCCAGTCGGCATTTAAAATTTTTAAATCCGCAATTTCTTTCTCGTATTTGAGACACAGACTTTTTAAAGACTCGTTGTTTTTTCAAATCTGACAAGAGTTTGAAACATTTTGACTTTGAAGCTTCAATTCCATTTCAAGACTTTGAGCTTGACACCATTCAAGCCTTTGTTTGAGTTGACAAATTTCTTTAGAAAATTGTTTTATCACATCATCATTCTTAATTCTCAGCTTGTCATTATCATGTTTAAGTGTCTCGATTTCCCCATTCAACAAGTTATTATCAACACAAAGATCATCCATAAGCATAGAAGTACCAGATTTATAGAGATCATTCATGATAACAGATAAAATATCAGCATTGAGAACTTGTTCCAAGAGTCGATCAGCATCATTTTTTAAAACTCTATTTCTTTGCTTTTGAACCAAAATCTCATTTTCAGTAGAGTTGAAAACATTTATCATATTTTTTACCTCGTTTTGAAGTTCCTGATCCCAACGTGTAGCACAGAGACGGAGGTGTTTGACCATTGGCAACATTTGTTTTTGAAAAATATCTCTCTTTTCTCGCTCGTAAGCGGATTGAAAAGTTTCAATTTTTATTTCAGAATTGCGTTCAATTGTTTCCTCCAAAATTTCGATGTCTTCCATAAAAGTTTTGAAATAATTTAAGACACGACATTTTTTCGGTAAAGGTGTAAGTTCACCGGATGACGGTAAAGGACCATTTATTTGTGCTACAGTTTGGACAGGGGCCGCATTAGAGGATGAAACATATGACTCAGTGACATACCATGATTTCTCAGGTAATTCTTTTTGAGTAACAAAAGATTTATAAATAGGAGGAGCTTTTGAATAATCATATGGTGTCCAATTTTGAACATAACTCATTTTTGATCGACTCTCGTCTTCAAGTTCTTCTTCTTCCTCAGTATCAAAAACAACACAATCGTATTATCAAGCAAATGGTCCATACTGTAAATTCTCGGAATTTCTTTGAATGCCGTGTGAAGAAACATTGAATTGTAATCGCCAAGTGCAAATCCTTTATCGGGTCTCGGTTTTAAAGTACATTTGTGAATTGTTGTGACAGAGTTCCCGTGTTTGTAAACAATGCTACGAAATTCTCTGAGTTGTTTTTCAAGATCAACAATATCACCGAGTAAGTCATCTATATACTTCCGTTTTCGTATTTTATGTTCACAAAAATCCTTTTTACAACTTGACAATTCTGTTTCTGTTTTTGAAAGTACTGTTTGAAGACGTTCAACTTGCATTTTCAATTCACACTTCTCACTTTCGAGTTTAGAAATCAACTTTCTGTTTGACTCAATTAAATCTTGCATTTTGTGTTGAAGATCTTGTTCTTTGTTGTAAGAATCTTGAAAAGCTTTTTCAAAACTTTTTGCATATTTAATATTGTCTTCCTGATTTGAAAGTTGAATTTTATAACACTCAATATTTCTAGCAAGAGCTTCATTTGTTTCTTTTAAAGCTTTGTTTTTCTCGTTGCATTTTATGATTTGCAATTGTTGATCATTCAGTTGTTTAGATAACAATATGAGGTCAGGGTCTGGATCAAATGATGGTTCATGTTGTTCTAAATGATAATGTTTATCGTTCTCAATCGGATCATCAAATGAAACAACTGTGTCATCATCAAATATGACAACTGTGCTTATTTGTTCATCTGTTTGAGAAGATGAAGATGATGTAGATGGAACAACTTGCGCCATATCTGATTCAGAAGCAGAGGGTAAGGCTATTTCATGTATTAGGCATGCTTTTTGGTCATGTACCTGAGACAAGCCGTCAGTGTCATACACTGGACCTGAATCATTAAACTGAAGTTCCTGCATGTTGGCTATAAGCATCACAGCTGCATTGGCTTCCAGATCTTCCATGTCATCATCATTGTTCACATTTGCCATGAAGTTGTTATCCTGTTCAGGGAAATGTCCATCTTTTTCATCTTGAAGAGCCATGAGTAATGCCTGCTTGTGAAACTTACTACCCGGAGTTCTCGGTTTGGGACATGTTGTCGCTATATGACCTTGTTCATTACAATTATAGCACCATACTGCATTCCTTGAGTTGGAGTTCCTAGTTGCAACTGGTTCAGACCTTTGTTGAGAAGATCCTGAGTTGTTCCTGAACCCCCCATTGTTATTAAACCTCTGACCATTCCCAAAATTTCCTGAAGAACTTCCTGAACCAGATCCACCATAGTTACGATTCTGAATTTCCACTCTTCCATCATTGACAACAGCTTGATTCCTTGTGTTAGAAGACGAACGTTGACGGTTGTTTGTTTTGTTAGAGAATTTGCTGAAAGCACGAGCAATAAGAGCAAGTCCCTGATTCAAAGTATTAAAGTCATCATCGTCATCTTCATTGGAGTTGGAATAATACACTGCATCATTGTTGTTCATTGGAACAAGTTGAGTAGAAGTATTCTGTGGAGATGAATCATAAGGGACCATTTGGTTCGAGGTAGTAGACTGTGGATAACTGAAGTAGTTATGCTCTTGAACATATGCATGATTTGACATTGGTGGTGGAGCATAGGGAGATTGAGCTACGAGAGCCAAAGAATTTGGTGTTGGTGTTGGTGTGTATCCTCCTCGTAGAGCTCGATCTTTTTCAACTTCAGGTTCATGGGGTTTCAGAAAATCATACAACAAACCATATGGAGCATCATGAAGATTTTTGGTTTGACGAACAAATGTCACATATTTATGCCAATCTGGACCAAGACTACCGACGAATTTGGAGTTCACTGCTATCCTTGGTACTGTGATTTTGTGACGTTCCAGATCATTGACCACATTTGTGAAACGATGATAGTAGGATTCAAGTGACTCTCCTGGTTCAATTGTGATGTCAGTGTATTCCATGTAGAGTTTGGATTCCATATCATCTTTGTTCAATTGAGTGCCTTCCATAAGGAGATGAACATGTTCCCACATAGCTTTGGCTGTTTTCTGAGCATCGACACTTCGATAAATTGGATTAGGTATACCTTGAAGTATATAAGCCATTGCATACTCATCAGCTTCACGATGTAATTTATGTTCTTCTGTTAGTGAAGATTCTGGAAGAGGTCTATCACCAGGAGGACGTGGAGGATCAACATTCGGATCACCAATTTCAAATCTTGTTGGCCACTCAAATGGTCCTTCAAGTATCACTTGCTTCAAGAATTTCCCATGAGGTTTCTTTAGTTCAAGAAATCGTAAGAATCGACTTGACCATTGAACATAGTTCCCAGGTGTTAGCATTGGAGGTGTTTCAAGTGATCCTACCTCATGTCTGGATTGTTGAGTTGTAATAACTTCACACATTCTATCAAACCAGTGAGGTTGTTTGGAGGAGAACTGAGTGTTTTGTTGGGACATTTGATATGGTTGTTGTTGAGGTATGATTTGATGTTGTTGCATCATGAGATATTGTGGTTGTTGATTAAACGGTTGTTGTTGAAAGTGTGACTGTGAAGGTTGTTGATATGATTGTTGCTGATGGTATAGTTGTTGTTGATACTGCTGATGTTGTTGCTGAGGATTTGAGAAGTAGTAATGTGGTGGTTGAGACATCTTTGAACACTTGTGTAGAAATGGATCTTTGTAGAAGATTGAAATGCACGTTCCTTTGATCAAGTCCAAAATCCCTGGGGTAAGTTGAATTCTTACGCGTAACAATAATCTTACGCGTAAACTTTTAGGTTAAGCGTAAAGAGTAGTTTAGGCGTAAACAAAGAGTTTATGCGTAAGTTTTCTCTTTATGCATAAGCTTTGGCTTATGCGTAAGTTTAGACTTATGCGTAAGGTTAAACAAAAAAACAAATCTTCCAAACTTATCCAAGCTTGAAAGATATCCGAAGTCGAAGTATTCCACTAACTTATCCAAGCTAGGGAAGTACTGAGTCATCGTAACACAAGGAGAAGACCTTTGATGAAAGTTAAGCGTAGATTCTGAAACTTACGCGTAAGAATAACTCTTAGGCGTAGGATTGATCTTATGCGTAGAAAGGGCACCTTATGCGTAGGAAGTAACTTACTCGTAGAATCTTGAGCGTAGGAATCACAACTTACTCGTAGAAATTGAGCTTACTCGTAGGTTTTAGGCTTAGAAGACCAAAGTTACTCGTAAGAACAGGGTTTTGACCTAAGTTACTCGTAAGAAAAGGGTTTTAGCCAAAAGTTACTCGTAGAAAGGACAAAAAGTACTGTTGACAGCTTTTTAATCGTACTGTTCACGTATGTTACGCGTAAACAGGTCAGAAACTTGAAAAATCTCAAATTTTTAAAGAAAAATGCTTAGAAATAAGGTACTTTTGATCAAATAACTTCACCAATACTTAGAAAACACTAACTATTGAAGATTATGCTACCAAAAGCTAGTTTTCCAATATCAAAGAAACTATAAAACCTTTAAAAAAAACCTTAAAAATCACAACTTTATGCAAAAAAAACTAAGCTTCAAATCACTATATCAACCTTGAAACTTGTCCAAGCTTCAAGATTTGAGTGAAAGAAACAAAGAAAAATGCAAAAAGATGAAGAACAAGCACCAAACCCCACGTTAACAATAGAAAGTACACTTCAATCTCTATTAGGCGAATGATACCACTTGTTAGGTCACCATTTTGTAAACACAAGTGTGATATTGATAGAAATGAGATGAGAAAAGAGATTGGTTGATTATAAGAAAATGAGAGAAAAGTAAGAACAATAGTTTCACTAAGATATTCAAATAACCAACAATGTGAAAGGTTACATAAGCTTTCTATTTATAAGGGAGGAGTAGGGCAACACTCCCTTCCTCCCTTATCTTACTAATTCGTGGGCTTTCAAGCTCATAGGGCTTTAACACTTAAGCCTTGTAACATAAAACATAATGAAATAAATATCAAAGCAACCTATTACAAAAGGTAATGACCGAGACTTGACTAAATACAAAAGTATGATCCCAACAATTCCTAACTTCAATTTTACTAAAATTCGGATTAAAATAAATTTTAATAAAATACCTAATTAATGATTAGACACTAAATTGAATGAAATGTGATGAAATGTATGTTGGAAAACTCACAAAAGATGTTGTTATACGTTTGGTTAGCGTTTGCCCCTTGCGAAACAACCCCGGATTGATGATTTGGTGAAGGATTTTAGTGGTTTTGGTTTGTTCACAGCAGAGGTGGGTGAGGAAATTATGAACAAATGGAGTGTTTGGCAAAAGATTTAAGGTAGAAAACGATTTTGAAAGTTTCAGTAGGCCGGTCCCCTTAAACATTAAGGGGACCGCCCTCGATAACAAGCCGGTCCCCTTAATCTTTAAGGGGGCCGCCCATTGATTTTTGAATTTTTCGCGGTTTTTGTTTCTGGAACAAACATATATATATATATATATATATATATATATATATATATATATATATATATATATATATATATATATATATATATATATATACTTAGATTTATAATATATCAAAAATATGTAAGGATCCATTGGCACGATGATGAGGTACTTGACAATTTTTAATTAACGTTTCGTTAATCAAAATGTTCCTTTGACAGTTTTGGATAAAATGATCAAAGTGTCAAGTTAATGGAGGATTTGAGATGTGTTCGGGAATATGTGAATATGCTTATATATATATATAAATATAGATAGTGTGTATGTGTGAATAAATGGTGGGTTATTGGGTGGAGTTGAGAAATGATGACGAAGATAAGTATTAGTCGGCGAAAGGAGTTTGTTTCATCCAAAGCATTCTTGTGCGAAGGCGTTCTTCCTTTATGTTGATCCACTTGACTCACATCCCTTCATCATCATGAGTTTTTTGATAGTGGACATAAAAGATTTTCGAGTTGAACGTCAAATTTCAAAAGGAGCAATGGGGAAGGAAAAGGTTCGAAAAGGAACAATTTCCTGGAGTTATAGAAAATCAACTAATGATGTATCTAGGTTATGTCCACGCATATATATATATATATATATATATATATATATATATATATATATATATATATATATATATATATATATATATATATATATATATATATATATATATATATATATATATATATATATATATATATATATATATATATATATATATACTACCTTATAAAAGGGCAATAAACACAACCTAAAACCGAACCTCACTCCAAACCTGAATTTTAAGATTCAACACCCGAACCTCAAATGTGTACTCACATACTTATCCCTTTCCTAAAATCAAACCAAATCCCGAGCCTAACTTTTTAGATTCAGACTACCGAAGCTACACTAAATATATAACCTCACTCACACATACCTACTCATAACATACCCGTTCTTTTTCTCTCTCTAAAATATACACACACAAATATGCTATCAAACTCTCTCTCTCTCTCTCTCTCTCTCTAACCTTCCTTCTTCTCCAACCACAACCACCATCGGCACCAGAACCACCACCATTGAACCACGACCACCACACAACAGCTACAACCGAGAGGAACCACCTAAACGAACCACCAAGTTTTGAGGTATTTTTCGAGTTTTTTTCATAGTTCTATACAATGTTGCAAAAATCGTGAATCGGTACTGAGGCGGTCGGGGGCCGATTAGCGATTTTTGACCGATTAATCGGCCGATTACCTTGGAAATCCCTCCAAGTTCCAGGGCCGATTACCGATTAATCGCCGATTAATCGGCCGATTCGGCCGATTTTTGCAACACCGGTTCTATATATATAATTAAGTTATAAAGGTTTTTTTTATTAATCTCTATATTTTATTTGTAGATCTATGTTTTTTTTTTTTTAAATTTGGTACTTTTTTCTACAGCCGCCGCTGCTGTTGCCGCCACCGTAGCCGGAACTGCTGCTACAACCGCATACTCGCCAGAAAAGTCTGCTTCCGACACATGTTTTGCTGGAAAACCACACACAAAACACTCTTTTTTACTATCATCACCAACATCATCGAGACCCCACTGCTATACCGCTACCATTGTCATCGAGACCCCCACCACCTTCGAAACCCATGCCACCACCACCACCGAAACCCACCACTACTAAAAACCCGACCACCGAGACCTCAACACAGATCCGAAGAATGTTCATGTTTGAGGTTTTTCTTGTGTCTTTTTGATAGATGTACATATATTTCATGTTTTGAAGGTTGGTTTTATAGATCTATATATTTTCCATGTTATGAAATTTTTTTTAATAGATTTATATTTCTTTTTACATATTTGAGTTCATTTTAATTTTTTGAGATCTATATATTTTCCAAGTTCTTTTTAAAGATCTGTAATAATTTTTGAGGTTTTTATTTTTCAATGTGCTGTGCCAACGTCGCCTTTACCGGAATCCGCATTGCGCCGCCTCCAAAAATGTATAGTCCATTTTAAAATTTGACGTATATTACTTTTTTGAGTTAAAATCTTTGTAGGTCCTCCGCCACTATCGCCGCATCTGCTTCTACTGCTCTAGGAAATGCATGGTTTCTTTTCATAATTTTGTTACTACTCTTGTGTAATTTGCTGTAAAAGAAACCATTCATTGTCTTTTTTTACAGTTTGTAATTTGTTGGACAACTTTGCCATAAATTTAGTTTTAATAAACCCGTCACTTCTACACCATTATGCCAATCATCGCCACCCTCTTCCACCATCTGTCGATGGTTCGATTTGTCTGGTTAGCTTCGATGTCTTTCTTTAGAGATCGTTAAAGATCCATTTCAGATTTGGTGGGTTTAATGTGTTTTGTGGTTATGTGTGTTTTTGTTGGTTCATTATTTTCCGTGGTTTAAAGATCTGTTAAGGTCTGCTTGGTTTCTGATGTTTGATTGTATTGAGATCTATAAAGATTCACTTGATTCGTTTGTGGTGTCTGAGTTTTCTTTGTTAGAAGATCCAAAGGTACTTGTGCTTTTGTTGTATGAGATTTAAAGTCTGTGTGTTCCTTTTGTTCCATCTTATGTTTTTGGTTGAATCTAGCTATCAGAACCAGGTCTATTGAGCCAATGATTTATGTTGTGGCATAGGATATCAAGGCAATGATGTTATCTGATGGGCATTTTAGTGAAATAAACTGAGCCTCAAACTCCATTTCATTTTGGTGCTTGATTTTTAGTTTCATTTACAAATTTAATTATTTTGTTTAATCTACAAATTATAACTGTTTTTGAATTTTTTTTTAGTCGGCGGGAAAGTGAAAATGTGAGAAGGAATCCAAAGTGAAATGGTTTGAATTATAGGAACTGTGATTTTCATGAAGGGTCATTTTCAAATATGACAAAACTACCAAAGGATGTGACCACACTTTTTGCTGTTTGGTTTGGTAATTTGACAACTTAAATTTTAATACCCATGAATGAACATCAAATTTTAATACTCATTCTTAGACCAATGCTAACGGGCGTTGCATTTGGCAAAGCAACCCCAAAACCAACGCGTTGCCCTCATTAGCTTCGTCTCAACCAACGCGTCGCATGTCAACGAAAACAAAGTTTCGGTTGCTTTGCCAACCGAAACAATTGCACCATCGAACGCCCAGTTTTTTGACTGTTGGGGGATGTTTTCAACTGTTGCACTCTTTTCAATTAAAAAAAAAATCACACTGTGTTGTTGCAAGCTACCCATCTGCTTTGCTCTTCTTTTGTTTTCTTTGTGGTTTATTTATTTGAAGAAGATGATTGATACTTTATGTTGTGTGTGTTTGATAGTAAACACGTGGTGGCTAATAAAAAGCATCCTTATCTCTCAACTGTAGGCACTTCATTCTTTAATATAGTTGTGGGTATCCATAAAAACAGCACATTTACTCTCTTTATGTATTTAGTTTGTTTTAGTTTAATTTAAAAAAAAATATGGAGTTGCTTTTGTGGTCACTACTAGCTAGTTATGGTTGGGGTGGAGTTGTGGAGAGAGAAAGCTGAGGTGGCGCTTAGGTGGCGGGGTTGCTTGGGTGAAGTTATGGTCACCATTAGCATTAGTCTTATAAATTTCACACATGAACTATCAAACGAAGACACCATCTAAGCAATAAACTATGTTGCTTTTAAAATATAACCTCATAAAAGATTAGTTAATTAATAATGTGATGATACCAAAATTCATTAGTACTTTGGATTGATCTCCACGGTGAACCAATGATAGATTAACAAGAAGCTTTGATGATTCTCTTAACTGTATGTCGCTATAATAATTGGTTAAAAAAACCAAAATAAGGCGCACAAAACCACCGCTGTTTCTAAACTAAACACACGAATTCAACAAAAAAAAATAATCACTTAAATATATTGACGCATACAAATATCTGGCAAACTATATAACACTGCCGCTGCTAATTAGATTGTCATTTATATTCTCGAAATAATATTGCGCCCAATATTCTCAAACAATACTAACAATATTAAACAAGAATAGAACTTTTTGAGTGCATGCAAGGGCCATTATTTCATGTTTTGTTTGTTACCGTTTTATTGTGTTCACTAGGACCATGAGTTCTATTAAGTAGATTATCGATGCCATAAATGGTGTTTGATGGTGGATTGGATATTCGGAAACTACAATCTTTTAGTCGGATTGACGCTAATGAAAAAACAATGCGACCATTAGGAATTACTTTTTCCGAAAAGGACTCCCTAACGCAATATATACAATTTGTCGAAAAATTATTCGCCGTCATAACTTGGTCGAAACTAGACACGCAACAAATACAATTTGTCAACAAATTATTCGTTGTCATAACTGGGTCGAAATAAAGAAAAAAAGCATTAGTAAAATAATGTTTTAGTAAAGATTTAGTAGGCATAATATAGAAAAAAAGCATTAGTAAAATAGCGCGAGCGACAATTTGAATTGTGGTAAAAAGAATAAAAGTAAAACAAGAGACGAGACAGGACATTATGTTTTGGTCGACGAAATAAAAGCTAAATATGCAAATTCCTTGGTTTATTGAGTTCAAACCTTTGGCACTATCTTTTTTACTTTCAAAAGCTTTTTATACGAGCACGAAACTTATAACTAGAGAGTACTAGCGCTTAGCAAATCTCTTAATAACTACTCCTATCTCAAAATAATTGGCAAGTGATAAAAATCATACCGTTTAATAAAAGTGGGACAACTATAATTTCTAACTAAATTCTCTTTTAATTACTTAAAGTATAAGTGGACAATTATTTTGAGACATCACAAGGAAAAAAAAAATATTGACAATAATTTTGAGACGGACAAAGTACAGAAAAGCACGTACACTTGAAGATCGATTGACAATTATTGACGGTCCTATGCAACTATAACAATTAAAATTTCTCTGAAAAATATTGCTTAACGCTACGAACACAGTTTGTCAATAAAAAATTATTCACTGATGAAATAATGTTGAAAATTAGACACCGCTGCCGTTAGACGCGAGTACTCGACTCGAACAATTTGTCGATGAAAAATTATTCGCCAATGAAATAATGACGAAAATTAGACACCGTTGCCGTTAGGCGCGGGTACTCGACTATTGTTAAAAAAAACGTGTAACCGAATAACATTTGCTTGCCGCAAAATATATCACAGGGTACTCGCCGCCGTATTGCGCGGGTACCCTGCTAGTATATATATATATATATATATATATATATATATATATATATATATATATATATATATATATATATATATATACATACTAGTTGTCAAAGCCCGCCCGATGGGCGGGCATGTCTTATAATTTTACTTTTTGATGTTGTTACTGAACGAAAATTTTGTTTTTTTTTAGTATGGTGTTTTTCTAATTATTATTATTATTATTAAAAATATTTAAAGATAAGATTGACGTAATGAATTAAGATTGAGTAATGAGTTAAGTTAAAAATATTTAAATTTGTATGCAATTTGTATGCATTTTTACAAATGTCATGGCCCGCCAGATGGGCGGGCTTGTTTTGTGAATATCATTTACAAAAAATAAGTAAAGACAAATCAATTATAAACATGCCAAATTATTTATTGAATGCATTAACAACAAAAATAAATGAATCCTCATCCATTTTTCAGGACAATGTACTCAATTTAATCTAATATAATACCCGTGCATGCATAAGGTTTTTCTAAAACTATCGATTAAGGATTAAGAATAGGAAATCTTATACAAATACATTTTTATCTAATTTTCTTTTTGGGTAGTACAAACTTTGATAGAAAATCATATGACTCTAGTGACCAACATACCAATGAAAATACACATAAAACCCAATTCATTTATACAATTTGCATAAGTAATATATAATACAAATAAAAATATTTATGGTCAAAATAAAATTAAAAAAAAAAGTAAAAATGGACTTATATTTTGAGACAGAGAGAGTATTATATTATGTCACGTGTCAAAAAAGTAGTACTAATATCAATAATTTGCCAACCCGTGTTGAACACAAGTCACACAAAGCATGCTTTTAACAACGTTATATAATGTTACAACATTTGTAATATTTATTATTTTCATTTATAATTACTAAATGTTCTTGATTACATAATATTTATAATTTTCATTTATGTTAGAGTGCTCCAAATAACATTTATTCGAGTGAGGGTGATATTCATTACTAACTCAGAGCAAATGCTTCTTCTAAGAGAAAGCATCGGTGTTCATAAAAGGGTAAAAAATAAAAAGGCTATCGGCGTCAGCGGATCATATGATTATGTACAGTAATATCATAATGTTTAGCAGCCATAAGGCGTAGGAACACAAAACATTTATATACACAAACAAAATGAAATATAAATCCGAGAAAGAACCTTGAGCCACATGTTACGGTTCAACTTAATTTATCAAGTAGTTGCTTCGCCTTTTTCTTCATTCTCTTGTGGCGGTTATCCTAGCTAGACAAACCCACATCATCTATATATGTGATCTTCAAGTATCAAGTTGTACATCATATTGAAGTTGATAAATCACAACTTACTTTAGCAGGTGCTAGTGACGTTTAAAGTCTAATTCATCCTCACCTAAGTACATTTAATAACTTCAAGGTTTGGGTGGGTTTGACTGCAGAACAATGATGATGCTTTAATATTTGTGTGAATCCTTTGGGAAATAGCCACCACTTCTGCATATTCAAATAACACTAACCAAACATTAAATCTAATTGGTAAACATAATCATATATATTTACCTCAATAATTCCAACATTTTTTTTGGTCAAAAAGATAACTTGCAGATCGTTAAATTGTTCCTTTTTTTTCGTACACTTTGACACTTGAAGGTTTGGATTGTTATGTTCAACCAAAGATGCATACGCATAAAGTCGTCAATAGATTGGGTTTGAAGGTCGCTTCCATTCAACTTTTAAAGTGTATAGCTTTAGGGGTAACACTTCCGATTGTTAAATTCCTGTGTTTTAACCTGTTGATTCTTTTAGGTTTGGAGTGAACCCAAATTTAAAACATACCATGTAAATAACCAAATCTAAACCTTAAGATCAACACGAATAACAATGATTCAAGACAACAAAAAAACCGTGCGTAGAAACTTTTACCTGGAGACGGTCGAAGGGGATTAATTAGATACCATTTTCACAACTCCTTATAATTATGTGGTATTTCAATTTACTTGTGTCATTCGGCGACCCTTTACTGGCTCTTATGCAAATCGACTCGAAACATGTCAACTGAAACATATCAACACATTTTATCAAGACATCAAGAATACAAATCTCATAAGCAGTTCATCATACGCCTAATCTGTAAAATTTACATATAGTAAATACCAAATCAATTAATTTTAATCAGTGGTGATATCTATCTATTGTATGATAACCTGATATGTTTTTATTTGGACATAATGAAGTTGACAATAAATTTACCAATGGAAATGCAGGTGAATGAGAAACCTTTTAAAGAAATCAAATCTTGTAGAAGTCATCTGATTCAGAAGTACCACAAAACAATGAGATCATCGTTATTAACAGCTCTGATATCACTACAATTCCTATTGTGCTTCACCTTTGATCCGTTAATGTTGTTTTGTACCCGATGACATCAAATTTCCGACTTTGAGTGTCAAGTCATGACTATCTGCTATGGACGAATAGTAACATACAAACCCCAATGTAAGTGACCCTTTCAGGTTCTTCATGAGG
Organism: Artemisia argyi; assembly: GCA_030686995.1. NCBI lineage: Eukaryota > Viridiplantae > Streptophyta > Magnoliopsida > Asterales > Asteraceae > Artemisia > Artemisia argyi. Next base: position 37,837,126 of record CM060697.1, read on the forward strand.
TTCTTCATGGTCAGTTTGCAGTTACTACCATCTGAATTCTAAAACATCCGCAGCAAACAGATATCACCACAAAGCGAATAATTTTGTACATTCATGATGAGATGTAACCCGAATAATCACTTACCATGTGGTGCATGATCTGTAAGAAACAAATTTCCAGCTTCTTGTAGCACGTCCTTTGTTATGTACCCGCTACCATCTTTGTCAAAAAAACAGTTATCATAACTCGTCTCATAGTACTCCACCACTGTGACATTCAGATCTTCCACTTACATAACCTCCTTCTATTAGCGGCCTCATAACATAATAAAAATGCCTATGTCGAATTGAAAGGGTATACCAGCCGTCTGAAGGTAGCCATTCCCATGAGGCTGATCCCAAGAAATGTTGTGCACAACAGGTGGTGCATACCGTGCCGGGAAAAAGATCTTCCTCCTCTGACTAAACAACTTCTGTCATTTAAGGTCCAGCCTATGAACGGACGGTGAAAAGAAATGTGCCTTATGTGTACACATATGACTGTAATCAATGGCGGCAATGGATATGAATTACAAAAAAAGAATATAACTAAGGATATACGTAAATCTATAAAATTACATCTGCTATTAATAATACAAAAAACTTTGTTTCTTAGACGTGTCATCTACAGACCTAAAGAAAATCCCATTGTTTGACGATGTTGGATTAAAAAAAGAACTACCTTTGAGGCTTGGAATGGCATTCAATGTATCCAGCCTATTTGTTTCCTTAGTGCCTCCCCCAAAACGTCAATAATTTCTTTGAGGGTTTTGACTTTATGATTCAAAGCTAGAGTACTACTTTTCAGTTTTAACATAAAAATCGATGATTATTGATTTTTACATTAAGATATCACTAATTACGAACCAAGTATATAGGACCAAGAATAAGTAAAATAAATAACAAAAGGTTTACCTTTTACGTTTTTGCTGATCTCTGAAGATGTTGGTTCTTTGCCTATAGGAAATTAGAAGCCAGTTTGCCTTTCTCAACTGCCAACCACTTTTATCATGGCAAGTTATTTAACAGAATAATTGCATATTACCATCTTTAAGGATCATTAAAAGTTAGTGCAGTACCGGTAGATATAGTGTTCACTCTGATTCCATGTTTTCTACGAACTTTAAATGCCAACACATGTTAATCATAATGATTACACCTAACAAAACTTGAATTAAGGATCAGGAGTTTGGGATATAGTCATAAAGAATATTTACTTTTGTGTCACTCTCCAAAGAAACTTTCGCTGAACTCATACCTCCACCATATCTGCATCAAGAAAATGTGTAATTTAAAATGCCCAAAATGGAATCACCAAAAATTTAGGTCCTGGATAGTTGCAGCACTCCCGTTACTGCACGTCCGACTTGAGAATTAGTTGTTATGATACTATATTTATAATGCTATGTTTTTTAGTATTGTGTGTACCTTCGTTTCTTTTCACCCAGCTTGAGCCGACAGCTATTATAACCGGTTTTTTGAGTGACAGGTATTTTTGCATCTCAAAATCCATCGCCAGCATGGGGTCCCGGATAGTAGTACCACTCCCATTGCTGGATGATTCCTATGTAATCTGGTACATGCAGCAGTGATGATACATAAGAGAATGTTATTTTTTGAACATATGTTAACTCAAGTGTACCTTTATGTTTCGCTTATAGCTTGCAGATGTCAGAGACAAATAAACTTGTCCAAACCAAATAGATTAGTAACTTCTTTTGAGTATATAGAGTAGATAGAGATTATTGTGCAATAAACAAACCTTTATTATATATATTGTACTGATCATTAGTTGTAAAATTTGATTTTATTCCTTTTTCATGATTGAATAAACGTTGATCATATATGTCTTCACCTCCCACAGACATGTGATCCACCAGCAGACTTCATACCAAGTAAAACTTCTTCACCAATGTTATAGTCTCGGTCTATAGTGATTTAAGACTTCTTCCCCACGACTTCATCATTAGGCTACATACATCTTTCTATTCTCTTTATATGAATCATATAGGTGAGTGGCCCGTTACTACCTTTCTATGGGTGATTATCTACTTCTTGACTTCTACCTGATCAAGTTTACCGATTTGACATTTACAACGGTTGGAAGCACCAATAATACACGCAACTTGTAAATCATAGAACCTATTTGGAGATGATATGGTGCTCTTTAGCTACCCTACTCGTGAGCTTACGAAGGTGTCAATTCCGATCTATTGTAATACTCAGATAGAGAGCTAAATGGCTAAGACAGAAAAAAAGGGTCATAGTTTACTGTTTAGGAACAAAATCCTATTAAATCATTTAATTAAAAATAATGACAACACAAATAATATAACTGCCGCAATCATATTAGATCCTTTTTATCCCGTTAAAAAAATGTCACCTTTAGAAGAAAGTGCTACTGAAAAACTGGATATGATCCATAAAACTCGATATCAGCAACCATGAACAACACCCCATTACTTTAAGTAATTCCAAACACCCCTTTCACTATAGTTCATATGAACAAAAATCAATCCAATCATAATTCATTATATCTATTTCGTTCTTTAATCAATCCTCAAACGAACCCTCCCAAGTACTACTAATCATTGCTCTCCTACATATATCATATTACCGGTGCTACTAACAATTGATTTAGGTATACTATTGATGAGTGCTCAAACACTCATCATTTTTGGTCAAATCTGAACTGCAAAACATACAAAAACACTCAGAAATGCATCAAAATACTAAAAATATTTCAAATTGTGTTTTATATGTTTTAGACGCAAAATGAGTAAAAACAGATGTAAAACGTACAAAGTTTGCAAAATTGGCAGTTTCAGTCCCCCAACTTTCAAAAATTGACAAAAATAGTCCCTGAGCCCTTATTTTAAAAGAAAAGTCACCAAAGGTCCTTTTGAAAGCATAAGTTATCATATTTTGTCCTTTGGTGAAAAATTGGAAAAGTTTTGAGAATTTACATTTTGGTCCCTGGAGTTTTAGAAAATGACAGAATTGGTCCCTGGTGGGAATTTTTTGGAAGAAAAATCAATTTTGGTCTTGTGGTCACTTATTTTGGCAAGTTATGCCTTGGATTGAAAGTTTTGTTAAATTACATGTTTGGTCCCTGGAATTTGAAAGTTTGGCAGAAAAGGTCCCCGGATTTCAAATTTTAGAAAATTGCATCTATGGTCCTTGGATAAATAAAACTTGGCATGTTAAGTCCCTTGGATAATATTGGGAAAGTTACAACTCAGGTCCCTTAAATTTCAGAATTTTCATTAATAGTCCTTGGGCTTAAAATATTTACAAACCAAACTTTCCCTTTTATCCTATAAACCAAATCCAAACACAAACCCAACAATCCCAAGCCCAATCTACTCCCTGGCCCAACACCCTTCTAATACCACCCCAGGGTCAACGAGTCAAACCCCAGGGTCAAACCCAGTCAACCATCATCCCCTACATCCCTTTTCCCCCTAAAACCTGTGATATTGTCTCCCCCCTCCTCCCATCCTTTCACCAACTCCTCCAACCCTTCATTAATACCCAAACAAACCTTCCCCCTCCTCATTAATACCCCAACCTGCTACACCAAACCCCACTAAAAACCCTCCTAATTAACTTTTCCCGCCAAAACAATACAAACGGTCATGATCAAATTGAAGCTATCCAACGGTCAAGAGGGAGGTGGGAAAGTCTCTGAGGATCTCCAGGGTCTATAAAAGTCATACAAAAAAGAAGAATGAGGCATTAGGTAGCAGTAGTGTAGTTTAGGTATTAGTTTTAGTGTAATTTCCTTTTTCAATGTAATTTTCATTCTCAAAATCATGTATTAAACTCATTCATTGTATTTTAAATCTTTTATATTAATCAATTTCAAGGTTCATTGTGAATTTCAGTTTATGCAAAATTTTCAAATTCAAATCACTCATGTTTGGTTAAATGTTAGTATCATTGTAGTTTCTGGGTTCCATTGATCATATAAGCTTCAACACAGCTTATAAAATCTAGTAGAAACTTTGAATCAGTTTTAGTTTCACAAATCTCAAGGCCACAAAAAATTAGTGTAAAAATAAAAAAATCAAAAAGAAAAAAAAAGAAGTAGAAGAAAGGTAGATTGTAATTGTGGATTGCTGTGTTTTAGAACCTCAAGGGAGGTTATAGGACTGATTGTTCATTGGTTCTTGGTTTGGAGTTCACATGATCTCACTGTAAGCATTCTCATAAATTTTTGTAATTTACTGTAGCATAGGTAATTTAGTGCTTATTTCAGTTCAATTGTGCTTATTTAGTGTTAAGATAAGCTTAGAATTCATGTTTAAGGTTTAGCTTATGAATTTCAGACTCAAGTTTCACGTTGCAATAATTAATGTCATCGCAGTTTTGTTGCCATTCGACGTTTTCAATTTTAAATCCGCAATTTCTTTCTCGTATTTGAGACACAGACTTTTTAAAGACTCATTGTTTTTGCAAAGCTGACAAGAGTTTGAATTATTTTGACTTTGAAGTTTCAATTCCATTTCAATACTTTGAGCTTGACACCATTCAAGCCTTTGTTTGAGTAGACAAATTTCTTTTGAAAATTGTTTTGTCACATCATCATTTTTTATTCTCAGCATGTCATTTTCATGTTTAAGTGTCTCTATTTCCACATTCAACAAGTTATTATCAACACAAAGATCATCCATAAGCATAGAAGTACCAGATTTATAGAGATCATTCATGATAACAGACAAAATATCAGCATTGAGAACTTGTTCCAAGAGTCGATCAACATCATTTTTTAAAATTCTATTTCTTTGCTTTTGAACCAAAATCGCATTTTCAGTTGAGTTGAAAACGTTTATCATTGTTTTGACCTCGTTTTGAAGTTCCTGTTCCCAACGTGTAGCACATAGACGGAGGTGTTTGACAATTGGCAACATTTGTTTTTGAAAAATATCTCTCTTTTCTCGCTCGTAAGTAGATTGAAAAGTTTCAATTTTTATTTCAGAATTACGTTCAATTGTTTCCATAAAAGTTTTGTAATATTTTAAGATACGACAACTTTTTGGTAAAGGTGTAACTTCACCAGAAGATGGTAAAGGACCATTTATTTGTGCTACAGTTTTGACAGGGGCCGCATTAGAGGATAAAACATATGACTCAGTGACATACCATGATTTCTCAGGTAATTCCTTTTGAGGAACAAAAGATTTAGAAATATGAGGAGCTTTTGAATAATCATATGGTGTCCAATATTCAACTTGACTCATTTTTTATGACTCTCGTCTTCAAGTTCTTCCTCTTCCTTAGTATCATAAACAACAGTACGCACAATCGTATTATCAAGCAAATGGTCCATACTGTAAATTTTCAGAATTTCTTTGAATGCTGTGTGAATAAACATTGATTTGAAATCACCAAGTGCAAATCCTTTATCGAGTCTCGGTTTTAAAGTAAATTTCTGAATTGTTGTGACAGAGCCCCCGGTTTTGTAAACAATATTACGAAATTCTTTGAGTTGTTTTTCAAGATCAACAATCTCACCTATTAAGTTATCTATATACTTCCTTTTTCGTATTTTATGTTCACAAAAATCGTTTTTGCAAATTGACAATTCTGTTTCTGTTTTTGAAAGTACTTTTTGAAGTTGTTCAAGTTTTATTTTCAGTTCACACTTTTCACTTTCTAGTTTTGAAACCAACTTTCCGTTTGACTCAATTAAATCTTGCATTTTACGTTGAAGATCTTGCTCTTTGTTGTAAGATTCTTGAAAAGCTTTTTCAAAACTTTTTGCGTGTTTAACCTTGTCTTCCTGATTTGAAAGTTGTATTTTATAACACTCAATATCTCTTGCAAGTGACGCATTTGTTTCTTTTAAGGCTTTGTTTTTCTCGTTGCATTTTATGATTTGCAATTGTTGAGCGTTCAGTTGTTTGGATAACAATATGAGGTCAGGGTCTGGATCAAACGATGGTTCATGTTGTTCTATATGATCATGTTTATCATTCTCAATAGGATCATCAAATGAAACAACTGTGTCATCATCAAATATGACAACTGTGCTTATTTGTTCATCTGCTTGAGAAGATGAAGATGAGTCAGATGGAACAACTTGCGCCATATCTGATTCAGAAGTAGAAGGTGAGGCTATGTCATGTATTAGGCATGCATTAAGGTCATGTACCTGAGACAAGCCGTCAGTGTCATACACTGGACCTGAATCATTAAACTGAAGTTCCTGCATATTGGCCATAAGCATCACAGCTGCATTAGCTTCCAGATCTTCCATGTCATCGTCATTGTTCACATTTGCCATGAAATTGTTCTCCTGCTCAGTCAAATGTCCATCTTTTCCATCTTGGAGAGCCATGAGTAATGCCTGCTTGTGAAACTTACTACCCCGTGTTCTCGGTTTAGGACATGCTGTCGCTATATGACCTTTTTCATTACAGTTATAACACCACACTGCATTCCCAGAGTTTGAGTTCCTAGTTTCAACTGGTTCAGACCTTTGGTGAGAAGGACCTGAGTTGTTCCTGAACCCTCCATTGTTGTTAAACCTCTGACCATTCCCAAAATTTCCTGAAGAACTTCCTGAACCAGATCGTCCCGAGTTACGATTCTGAATTTCTACCCTTTCATCATGTACAACAGCTTGATTCCTTGTGTTAGAAGATGAACGTTGACGGTTGTTTGTTTTGTTGGAGAATTTGCTAAAGCACGAGCAATAAGAGCAAGTCCCTGATTCAACGTATTAAACTCCTCATCGTCATCTTCATTGGAGTTCGAGTAGTACATTGCATCATTGTTGTTGTATGGAACAAGTTGAGTAGAAGTATTCTGTTGAGATGAATCATAAGGAACCATTTGGTTTGAGGTAGAAGATTGTGGATAACTGAAGTAGTTTTGCTCTTGAACATATGCATGATTTGACATTGGTGGTGGAGCATAGTTAGATTGAGCTACGAGTGCCAAAGAATTTGGTGTTGGTGATGGTAAGTATCCTCCTCGAAGAGCTCGATCTTTTTCCACTTCAGGTTCATGGTGTTTCAGAAAATAATACAACAATCCATATGGTGCATCATGAAGATTTTTGGTTTGTCGAATGAATGTCACATATTTATGCCAATCCGGACCAAGACTACCGACGAATTTGGAGTTCACTGCGATCCTTGGTACTGTAATTTTCTGTCGTTCCAAATCATTTACCACATTTGTGAAACGATGATAGTAGGATTCAAGTGACTGTCCAGGTTCAATTGTGATGTCAGCATATTCCATGTAGAGTTTGGATTCCATATCATCTTTGTTCAATTGAGTGCCTTCCATAAGGAGATGAACATGTTCCCACATAGCTTTGGCTGTTTTCTGAGCATCGACACTTCGATAAATTGGATTAGGTATTCCTTGAAGTATATAGGCCATTGCATACTCATCAGCTTCACGATGTAATTTCTGTTCCTCTGTGAGTTGAGATTCTGGAACAGGTTTCTTTGCAGGAGCACGTGGAGGATCAGCAGTTGGATCACCAATTTCAAGTCTTGTTGGCCACTCAAATGGTCCTTCAAGTATCACTTGTTTCAAGAATTTCCCATGAGGTTTCTTTAGTTCAAGAAATCGTAAGAATCGACTTGACCATTGAACATAGTTCCCAGGTGTTAGCATTGGAGGTGTTTCAAGTGATCCTGCCTCATGTCTGGATTGTTGAGTTGTAATAACTTCACACATTCTATCAAACCAGTGAGGTTGTTTGTTGGAAAACTGAGTGTTTTGTTGTGACATTTGATATGGTTGTTGTTGAGGAATGATTTGATGTTGTTGCATCATGAGATATTGTGGTTGTGGATTAAACGGTTGTTGATGAAAGTGTGATTGTGAAGGTTGTTGATATGATTGTTGCTGATGGTATTGTTGTTGCTGATACTGCTGATGTTGCTGCTGCTGAGGATTAGAGAAGTAGTAATGTGGTGGTTGAGACATCGTAGAACACTTGTGTAATAATGGATCTTTGTAGAAGATTGAAATACACGTTCCTTTGGTTAAGATCAAAATCCTTGGGCTAAGTTGAGATCTTACGCATAATGCTTAACTTATGCGTAGCCTTCAAAGTTACGCGTAAGGTTGATCTTATGCGTAAACTTGTGAGTTATGCGTAAGATTTTCCTTATGCGTAAGTTTTAAGCTTATGCGTAAGAGTCTTATGCGTAAGGTTCAAAGACCAAACAAATCTTTCAAACTTATCCAAGCTTGAAAGATATCCGTAGTCGAAGTATTCCACTAACTTATCCAAGCTAGGGAAGTACTGAGTCACCGTAGCACAAAGAGAAGACCCCTGAAAAGAACTTATGCGTAGACTGAAGAAAATTACGCGTAAGATATAATCTTATGCGTAAGATCTAACTTCTGCATAGAAACTTAGGCGTAGGAAATCAACTTCTACGTAGGATCTAACTATAGCGTAGAACTTATGCATAGAATCCAATGTTATGCGTAGGAATGGGGTTTTTTGGCAAAACTTATGCGTAGACTGACCACAAAGTACTGTTGACAGCTAAGTTTTTGTACTATGCGAAAATCTTACGCGTAGGATGACCAGAAAGTTGAAAAAACTCAAATTTTTGAAGAAAAATGCGTAGAAATAAGGTTCTTTTGATCAAGTAACTTCACCAATATTGTTGACATAAATAATGTCTTAAAACATTGTTAGCATATTAACAATGTCTCTATGTTTTGATAATTACAAAGCATAAACTCATTAATCTAAAACTTATGACGTAAACAAGTTTTTAGTGCTTAATATTTGTCTTTGCTTCCATATCACTTAAGGTATGAATAAACAAAGGGTTTATTGCATTTCATGATCAAAGGAAATTTTTCTAATCACTAGAATTTTTATAAAATGTATTAAACTTCTTATATCTTTTACAAAATTACTTTTGGAATTAAAAGAATATGTTTAATTCATTATAAATATATGATTTCAAATTTCCAACAAAAAATGGCAAATTCTATCCAGAAAAATATTCCCCACTAAAAGACAAGAAAAACCAACGTTCTGAAGGGGCGGCCCCCTTAGTTCCTTAGGCGGCCCCCTTAATCATTAAGGGGACCGGCCATTAATTAAGGGGACCGGCCACGCTCCAGAACAGTATTTTTCTCCCCTATAAATACTGGTTCATTCCTCATAATTTTTTCACCTTTTGTACTTCTAAACTTTCTGATCTAGATCCACATTTCTATTCTCTTATCCTTTGATCATAAGTGTATAATTCTTTGTTTTAAAGTGATTCAAACTTCATCCTCTCAAGTGCAAGAGAAGAATACTTCTATCCCCCAAGACAAGAAGTATTACAACTTGTTGTGATCTCCACATCCAAGTTGTTGGTGCATCATCAAGATTACTTACATTATTCTTTGTGAAGATTGTTGTGAATATTTGATTGTAGATAGTTGTGCTAGATTTATAGATTGTGTGATTAGTTAGTGGCTTGGTGTGAAGAAGAAAAGTTAGGAATTAGATTGTAGTGAAGAAGCTAGGTGTGGAGTAGTTAGTTGTGAAGCAAATTGGTGTGAAGAAGATAGGTGTGGAGTAGTTAGTTGTGAAGTAGATTGATTTGAAGAAGTTGTGTAGAAGTTGTGACTTAGGTGTGAAGAAGTTGTGGTGTGTAAATTGGTGTGTAAGGTTTTCTCCGCCATAAGGGAGCTTGTTGATATAGTGAAGAAAACTCTCGAGTTAGGTGCTCGGGGAGTGGAGTAGGGCAAGGAAGGTGTCCTTGTAGCCGAACCACTATAAATCTCTTGTCTCGCGGTTCGATCTTTCCATCTCTTACTTATTTCATTACTTATCATTGTTATATATTATTTATTGATAGTTGTTTATATTGTGCAAGACTTGAGATCACATATTATCGAATCTAAGTTTTTAAAAGCTAAGAAAACACTAAAACTATCTTTTATAACGAATTAAAAAGACGTAAAACTATTCAACCCCCCTTCTAGTTTTCCACAATTGGTATCAAGAGCCACGTCTAGCAAGAGTTTTAAAATATATTATATTTTAAAACTTGTAACGATCTATGGAATCTGAAAAATATTTAGAAGGGCAATCTATGCAAAGACAACCACTATTTGAAAGTGATGGATTTTTATATTGGAAAAATAGATTCGAAACGTATGTGAAATCAAAAGATCTTGATCTTTGGCATATTATTACCTTTGGTGATTTTCCTCCTATTCAATATAATGTTGAAACTAAAATGGATGAAATTGTATCTTTCGAAGAACAAAATGATGATTTGAAAAAGAAATTAGCAAAAAATAATGAGGCTAAAATGGTCATTTATAATGCGTTACCACGCAAAGAATATGAAAGAATTTTTATGTGTAAAACCGCCAAAGAAATTTGGGATTCTTTACTAATTATTCACCAAGGTAATAGCCAAGTCAAAGATAATAAAATAGATCTTCTTGTACAACAATATGAACAATTTACGATTTCGGAAGAGGAATCAATTGATAATGCTTTTGCTAAGTTTAACACTATTATCACAAATTTAAAAGCACTTGATGAGACATTTTCTAGTAAAAAATGTGTTAGGAAATTTCTTAGGGCATTGCATCCAAAATGGCGAGCTAAGGTCACGACAATTGAAGAATCAAAGAACTTGATGACGTTATCACTAGATGAACTAATCGGCAACTTGAAGGTTCATGAAGAAATCATAAGAAGAGATTCGGAAACGGTCAAAGTCAAGAAAGAACAAACCAAATCCATTGCTCTAAAAGCCAAAAAGGAACCTAGTGATGATGATGATTCAAGTGACGAAAGTGAAGACGAAGAATATGCAATGGCCGTAAGAGAATTCAAGAAATTCTTCAAGAGACGAGGAAAATTCACTAGATCATCATGAGACGAAAGAAAAGCATTCCAAAGAAATAGAAGTGACAACTACGGGAAAAGAAAGTGCTTTAGATGTGGAAGTCCAAATCATCTCATTGGCGAATGTCTAAAGCCACCAGGTTATGAAAATCAAGGCGCTTTTGTTAGTGGAACATGGAGTGATAGTGACAAAGAAGAAGTTGAAAAGCCAAGAGACGAAAAGTGTTTTATGGCAAAAGAAACTGACGAAATATGTTTAGGAATTGACTTGGAACCTGACAAATGGATCAAAGATAGCGGACGTTCAAGGCACATGATGGGGAACCGCAAGCTATTCTCTACATACAAGGCATACAATGGAGGTAACGTTATTTTCGGTAGTGACTTACGTGGAAAAATCATTGGCAAAGGTACGATTTCTCAAGACTCACTTAATATTGAAAATGTAGAGCATGTAGATAATTTAACATATAACTTGCTTAGTGTAGGACGAATATGTGATAATAAATGTAGAGTCACATTTACCGAAGAGGATAGCGAAATAGTTAAGAATGGAAAAATTATAGGTAGAGGAATTAGGAAAGGTGGCATATATGTTATGAAACTAGGAAACAAGCCTGAGGATAGGATATGCCTAACGACCCTAGATGAAAACTCTACATTGTGGCATAGGAGATTAGAACATGCTAACATGCAACAAATACAATCTTTGGCCTCTAAGGAATTAGTTAGAAATTTGCCTAATCTAAAATATGACAAGCATTTTTGTGATGCATGTAAAATTGGAAAACAAGCTCATGCTAGTCACAAAGCTAAGAATATAGTATCCACTACTAGGTGCCTAGAATTATTACATATGGATCTTTTTGGTCCATCCGCTGTGCGGAGCTATGGAGGAAACAAATATACCTTAGTAATAGTAGATGACTACTCACGATACACGTGGACTAGGTTTTTAAGTGACAAAACCCAAGCCTTTGAAAAATTCGAAATATTTAGTAAAATGATTCAAAATAACTTAGGATGCTCAATAGTTGCCATTAGGACGGACCATGGTAGGGAATTTGATAACGAAGTACAATTCGGAAAATATTGTGAGTTAAATGGAATATCTCACAATTTCTCCGCTCCTCGTACTCCTCAATCAAATGGCGTAGTAGAAAGAAAAAATAGGTCGCTACAAGAAATGAGTAGAACTATGTTAAATGAACAATCCATCCCACAAAAATTTTGGTGTCACGCCGTAGATACATGAACTTATATTTTAAATAGGGTATCAATTAGGAGAATTCTAGGAAAAACTCCTTATGAGTTATTAAGAGGTAGAAAACCAAACTTAAGCTACTTTAGGGTATTTGGAAGTAAATGTTATATTTTAAACACTAAGGATTACCTCACTAAGTTTGATCCAAAATCATATGAAGGAATATTTTTAGGATACTCACAAAATAGCAAAGCATATATAATACTTAACAAACACTCCATGAAAGTAGAAGAATCACTAAATGTAACATTTGATGAAACACCACCACCTCCTAAAATATTACCTTTAGAAGATGATGATTTAGTCGAAGATGAAGCTATTGAGGTTAGTAAAACAAAACCCATAGGAAATGATAATGAAGACATTCACTTAGAAAATAACGAAACTGTTAATATTAAAGAATCTAGATCACATCCATTAGATAATATAATAGGACATCTTAACCAAAGAACCCTTAGGTCACAAAGCCAAGATAAAAACAATTTCTTTTGTTTCCTCTCAGCAATAGAACCTAAGAATATTAGCGAGGCTTTAAAAGATGAAAGTTGGGTTATAACTATGCAAGAAGAATTAAATCAATTTAAGGCAAATGATGTTTGGGAATTAGTCCCAAATCTAAAAAATATGACCATCATAGGAACCAAATGGGTATATAGGAATAAGTTAGATGAGAATGGAATAGTTACTAGAAATAAAGCTAGGTTAGTTTCCCAAGGTTATAATCAACAAGAAGGAATTGATTATGACAAAACTTATGCCCCTGTAGCTAGACTAGAATCAATTAGGATATTACTTGCCTATGCTTGCGCCCTAGATTTTAAGTTATTCCAAATGGACGTGAAAAGTGCATTCCTTAACGGTTTTATCAATGAGGAGGTATATGTGGCACAACCTCCAAGATTCATTGACTTCGCAAAACCTGATTATGTTTATAAGGTAAAGAAAGCTTTGTATGGACTCAAACAAGCTCCCAAAGCTTGGTATGATCGATTAAAAGCTTTTCTTATTAATCATGATTATTCCATGGGAATGATAGATAACACTCTTTTCACTAAAAGGAAAGACCCAAATCTCATCATTGTCCAAATATATGTTGATGACATTATATTTGGATCAACTTGTCAAGACATGTGTGATGAATTTGCCAAAATCATGCATGATGAGTTTGAGATGAGTATGATGGGTGAACTTAACTTCTTCCTAGGATTACAAATAAAACAATTAGAAGATGGAATATTTTTTAACCAATCTAAGTACATTAAGGAAATGCTTAAGAAATTTGGCCTAGAAGACTCAAAACCCATGAAAACTCCCATGTCTACGGAAGTAAAGCTCACAAAGGACGATGAAGGTGAGTCCATAGATAACACCAAGTATAGAGGAATGATAGGTAGTTTACTATACTTGATGGCAAGTAGACCCGATATCATGTTTAGTGTCTGCCTTTGTGCCCGTTTTCAAGAGGATCCCAAAACCTCTCACCTAGAAGCGGTTAAGCGTATCTTCCGATATGTTAAAGGCACTATACACTTAGGATTATGGTATCCTAAGGGATCCGGCATAGAAACCATCGTCTATGCGGATTCGGATCATGCGGGAGACTACGTAGATAGAAAGAGCACTAGCGGTATTTGCACGTTTATGGGATGTTGTCTAACATCTTGGTTTTTGAAGAAGCAAACCGCTCTTGCTATTTCTACCACCGAAGCCGAATATGTAAGCGCTGGAAAGGCATGTCAACAAGCACTATGGATGAAACAAGCTCTCGTAGACTATGGCATTAGGTTAGAAAATGTCCCCATTATGTGCGATAACAAAGGTGCGATAGATTTAAGTAAAAATCCGGTGCAACACTCTATGACAAAACACATAGAAATACGCCACCATTTTCTTAGGGATAATGTACAAAAAGGAAATATATCTATAGAAAAGGTTGCATCGGAAGACAACATTGCGGATATATTCACAAAACCCCTTAAGCATGAATTATTCAACCACTTGCGTTTAGGATTAGGAATGATGGAACAAGTTGACTAAATTATATTGAATTAATAAAATTTATACTTGCATAAAATTTATTTTTCTTCCATTTCATCTTTTCTGAGTCTAGGAATCTATTTCGCACAAAATTAAAGATTGGGAAAATTTATTTTCTTTGCATAAACTCCTTTGTAAAACCCAATCAATTTTCTTTAAAAATTATTCTCACTTCTAGGAATCACATGAAGATCATTTTCCTTGCATTGTTGACTAATACTAAAAACATTGTCTTTCAAAATCATGCATAAACTCTCACATAAATTGTCAAGGTATATAATCTAATATATGTCTTTGACATTCATGATCGAGCAAAAATTGAATCAAGGAGATCATTTGGATTGTTTCTTAGGATCGTTATTTCTTTTTGCATTTAGGAGTCGAAACAATCACAACGCCACATTTGTTGCATATAGACACACACTAGGACAAATTTGCTAATAATGTTGTCATCTTGATCCATCACTAGTTTTTCACTCACTAGTTGCCTTTGCCTTTGATCTAAGATAGGTGCCTTAGGAAGTTTAAGTGATCTTGCCTTTACTTATCTCCTCTTGCTTATTATGTGTTGATTATTTGCTCTTTTGCCTATGTGTTCTTGCATGCATGCTATATCTTGATTAGATTAGATTCTATATTGCCTAAAGGAATTGAACTTGCTTGAATTCTAATCCAAACACACAACCTTTTTGCAATTTTTTTGCCAAAAACCCAATTCTGGCAACCTGGAAATCACCAGATGGGCGGCCCCCTTAATTTTGTAAGGCGGCCCCCTTAATCATTAAGGGGACCGCCCCCTAATTAAGGGGACCGGCCATCTGATGGTCGGGTTTACAGAATCTTTTCTGCTTTATAGCCCATTTCAACCTACATTTCCCAATTTTCACCAACACATTTTGTCTAATCTCCCAAACAAACTTTATCCATCCATAAACACACAAATCTTACACTATAAATACCCCCAATCCTCAAAACTCTTCACTCATTCCTTCATGGCTTCTCCAAACAAACCAAAACCAAAAGCCTCAAGGCTTGCAAGAATGACGGAAAAACCCGTTTGGCGAAGAAAAAACCCTCGAAACAAATCCATCATAACAAATGAAGTTGGAAATCACTCAACACCACCAACCACTTACTTCCCAAACTTTACATCAAATTCACAAGGACATTCATTTGATCCTCTTTACAAACCATACAACATTGGCCAAACATCTTCCTTCATGCCAAACCACTCATCTCATCCTCCAACCACTTGTAATGATCCATACAAGTTTGATCAACCATCCCACTACAACTCCAACTACACAAACCCAATTCATCCATATCAACACAATGACTTTCTCCGCATTACCACGGAAAAGCAAAAGTTCAGTGATGAAATATCACAAATCCATGATCTTTGTGATCTCAATGCCATGCGTCTTGCACAACGCAACAAAGGGCAACCTCCATCATCACCCTACAACAATTTCCTTCCTCACTCTCTCAACTTGGATCAAGTTACAAACCATACTCACTATTGCCCTTGTTGCATCTTCCTTAAAAAACAAATCCTATACTTGAGTGAATATATTTCTTGGATTGAATATCTCCTCACTTGACCACATCCCATTCCTCCCTTAACACGATACAATATCGTAAGGTCCACCTCTTCCGCTCCATACCCCACTCCATATCCTTCTCCATCTAACAACTAAGCTTTATGCTTATGTTATCCTTCAAGCAAATAAAACAATCAACCATGAGTTGCAAGCAAGTCCAAGTGCTCTTTTAGGCAATATAGGACTATGTCTTTTCTTTTGTTTTATTATGATTAATATGCCTTAAGCATATTAAATATTGTAATGCTTTCTATGATGCTTGAATGAATCTATTTTTATAATTATTGCTTTGCATGTATATGTGCCTTGTTCTCTTCTAATATTTTGTGTAGCCAAGATTTCCATAGCTCATTCCCTTGGTGCTCTCAAATGAGTGGGAGCATACATAAAGGGGGAGCATTAATCTTTTTGATTTTACAAAAAGGGGGAGAAGAGAATGTTTAACTCTAAATACTTGTCTAAAAATTATTTTTTAGACCTAATGAGTTTAAGGTTTTGTAATCATCAAAAAGGGGGAGATTGTTGACATAAATAATGTCTTAAAACATTGTTAGCATATTAACAATGTCTCTATGTTTTGATAATTACAAAGCATAAACTCATTAATCTAAAACTTATGATGTAAACAAGTTTTTAGTGCTTAATATTTGTCTTTGCTTCCATATCACTTAAGGTATGAATAAACAAAGGGTTTATTGCATTTCATGATCAAAGGAAAATTTTCTAATCACTAGAATTTTTATAAAATGTATTAAACATCTTATATCTTTTACAAAATTACTTTTGGAATTAAAAGAATATGTTTAATTCATTATAAATATATGATTTCAAATTTCCAACCAAAAATGGCAAATTCTATCCAGAAAAATATTCCCCACTAAAAGACAAGAAAAACCAACGTTCTGAAGGGGCGGCCCCCTTAATTCCTTAGGCGGCCCCCTTAATTATTAAGGGGACCGGCCATTAATTAAGGGGACCGGCCACGCTCCAGAACAATATTTTTCTCCCCTATAAATACTAGTTCATTCCTCAGAATTTTTTCACCTTTTGCACTTCTAAACTTTCTGATCTAGATCCACATTTCTATTCTCTTATCCTTTGATCATAAGTGTATAATTCTTTGTTTCAAAGTGATTCAAACTTTATCCTCTCAAGTGCAAGAGAAGAATACTTCTATCCCCCAAGACAAGAAGTATTACAACTTGTTGTGATCTCCACATCCAAGTTGTTGGTGCATCATCAAGATTACTTACATTATTCTTTGTGAAGATTGTTGTGAATATTTGATTGTAGATAGTTGTGCTAGATTTATAGATTGTGTGATTAGTTAGTGGCTTGGTGTGAAGAAGAAAAGTTAGGAATTAGATTGTAGTGAAGAAGCTAGGTGTGGAGTAGTTAGTTGTGAAGCAAATTGGTGTGAAGAAGATAGGTGTGGAGTAGTTAGTTGTGAAGTAGATTGATTTGAAGAAGTTGTGTAGAAGTTGTGACTTAGGTGTGAAGAAGTTGTGGTGTGTAAATTGGTGTGTAAGGTTTTCTCCGCCATAAGGGAGCTTGTTGATATAGTGAAGAAAACTCTCGAGTTAGGTGCTCGGGGAGTGGAGTAGGGCAAGGAAGGTGTCCTTGTAGCCGAACCACTATAAATCTCTTGTCTCGCGGTTTGATCTTTCCATCTCTTACTTATTTCATTACTTATCATTGTTATATATTATTTATTGATAGTTGTTTATATTGTGCAAGATTTGAGATCACATATTATCGAATCTAAGTTTTTAAAAGCTAAGAAAACACTAAAACTATCTTTTATAACGAATTAAAAAGACGTAAAACTATTCAACCCCCCTTCTAGTTTTCCACAAATACATAGAAAACACTAAATATGAAAGATTTCGCTACCAAAAGCTAGTTTTCCAATAACAAAGAAGCTACCAAACTCAATAAACTAGGTGAAAAAAATACTAAAAACTATAAAAGATCAATACTTTATGCAAAATCTAAGCTTCTAAACACTATATCAACCTTAAAACTTGTCCAAGCTTCAAGATTTGAGTGTAAGAAACAAAGAAAAAAGCAAAAATGTGAAGAACAAAACCCTTAATCCCACGTTAATACCAAGAAAAGCACTTCAATCTCTATTAGGCGAATGATACCACTTATTAGGTCACCATTTTGTAAACACAAGTATAAGAAATAAGATGAGAATAAGAGATGGTTGATTATAAGATTATGAAGAGTGAAAGAACAAGAGTTTCATAAAGATATTCAAATAACCAACAATATTCAAGGTTACATAAGCTTAGTATATATAGGGGAGGAGGAGGGCAACACTCCCTTCCTCCCTCACTCATCTAAAAACGTGGGCTTCAAGGCCCATTGGACTTTAATACATAAGCCTTGTAACTTAAACATAATGAAATAAATAACTAAGCAACCTATTACGAAAGGTAATAACCGAGACTTGACTAAATACAAAAGTATGTTCCCAACAGGGTGTTTGGATATAGCTTGATTGCTGTATTCTTGTTGTTGTTTTATTATTGTTTTGGTTTAGATATACTGTATTAGGTTTAGTTAGGCCCTAGGAATCATAAAAATGGCACCCTAAGCATAAAAAAGTCAAAATCCCATATTACACCCCATAACAGTTAACTGTTATTGATTTAGAACCCAAGTACCCTCATATCTTTGTATAAGATGTTGTTATAGCTTAATTTAGCTTTATTTTAGTTTATCATAACATTCTCAGCTTATTAGAAGCAATCTAAATTCAGAAAAGTCAAAATAAGTAGTTTATCAATAAAGTCAAAATTGCTTTTGCTCAGAAAAAATCCAAAACTTAGAGGAATTGTTCTGATTTTTAGAATAAGATTCAGCCCTTGTACTTTTTAGGATATGTAGTCTCTCAGCTGAACCTTGAGGTTCCATGGTTCTTTTATTTTTGTGATTTTTCTGCTGGGCCCCCCCTTCACCCAAACTCAGCTTTAGGGGAGGGTATACCCCTGCTGCAGCAGACCTCACCACCACACCACCAACTTTGGTGGTGGTTTCTGGCCACTACAGTGATCCCCAATGCCCCCTCCTTGGTCCTTTCAACCCCTCCTACCCCTCTCTACATTCCAACCAAGAGTTTGACCTTAAGACCCCTGGGACCCACCTGAATCCACCGTCCTTTTCTGTCCCATTTTCAGTTTTGAAACAAGAATCAAAGTGCTTATTTTAGCTTAATTGCTTATCCTGTGAGCTTATTCATTTGAATCTTTCTTAAACATGTTCACTTAACTCATTGGAACCAGAATCACCCTTTGTGGACCCCACATAAGCTGATTTGAGCTTATTTCCTTACTTGGTCAACATAAGTCAACTGTCTAGGCTTTTTAGCTTATTCTGGTTTATTTTTTATTTACAAAAAAGTTGTTTTTATAAAAGTTTCATGTTTTTAGTTGTAAAATAGTTTTCTAAGAGAAAAATCCAGAAAATCTAAATTTAAAATAAGTGATAATTTCTATTTAATGTAATTTAAATTTTAATTTTCCTTTTTAGATTTTTGTTAAGCACTTGGCATTTTTATATTTTTCATAAATTCCTTTTATGTTAAAGTAATTTCAGTAATTTTTCTAGATTTTAATTTTGTCATTTAGTATTTATTAGATTTAATATTAGTTTAATTAATAATTAATAATTAATTAATAATTAAGTTTTAAATAGCAAAATTAGTTTTTATAAGGTAAACCCTAGTTTTTATATTTTTCCTAGCTTTTATAAGTTATAAAATAGTTTTAGGAATTTTTCTAGAATTTTTATTCTTCATTTTCTATTTTTTATAATTTAAATAGTTTAATTAGTAATTAATTAATATTTAATATAATAATTAGTAAAATAGTGTAAAAACTTATAAAACAAACTTTTTATAATTTTTTAGGATTCCTGTGATGGTTAATTAGATTTGTAAAAATTTTCTTAATTTTCTAAGTTAGTTTGTTATTTTTAATAATTTAAATTAATTAAAACTAGTTAAGTAATTAATAATTAGTAACTAATTAATATTAAATAATTAAATAGTGTAAAAATTATTTTTCTTTTTCTAAAAATTTTCTTTTATCATTAGGATTGTAAAAAGTTAATTTTCATAGTCATAGGTATTTTATTTCCTTAAAACTCGCGTTTTATCTCGTACGTTAATGTAAATTTAAATTAAACGTACGTGTTTTAGGTTTTAAACATTTCGTTTTTCCAAATTTCGAATCTTGTTCATATAGCTTATTTAAGCTATTTCATTGTATAAATCAGTAGTGTATTCAATCTCAAACCCTTTCCGTCCAAATTCACCCGATCACAAACCCGTTTGATTACCATCCACACCTCGTCGGGACATAACGACCCGGGGAAACACTATATTCCGCGAAGCATTGAGCCTAAGGAGTTTGACTATATTGACCACATCCGTGGTTGACTTTAGTTGACTGCTTTTCCTTCAATCAACTATATCCTCAATTTGGCATTCACAAGCTAATGGATCACAATTGCCACTTTTAAATGATACCATAGACTACTATCAAACTTAAATAAGAGATGGGACCAATACACATACATTAGACATTCTGTTGCATCAGCACTATGTATGTTCAAGATTGTGATTGGTTCCAGCCTGCACGGCCTTACGATAAACCCATCAAAGCTTCAATGTGTAAGTTCTATCTGCTCCAGCAAATGCCTATACCGTTGATTTTTACTAATTGTCTGCAACAATGAACCCGTAATGTTAAACCATGAAATGTGAAAAAGACAATCCAATTTTTATGCATTTTGCTATGAGGAAACTATAATTAATATACCTGCTCAAACTCAGGCGCTCCAGAATCTACACTACGGCTTGCAATCTTACCAGCAATCACTGCATCCATTTCCAGGATGATTCTGAAAAAAACATACTAGGTACGCAAGAAGATGCCTTCTTATGGGAACACATCTATTGACTTGCCCAAATAATTCTGTTACTTCATATTATCGTTATACAGCTGCAGAAAATGTTTGAGTTGCCGCTAGTGCATCTGGGCTTGAGTAGCCGTTGGTGCAGGTACTGGGTTAGTGGCAACATCTGTTTAGTATATAATGTTAATGACTTTCACAGCCAACTCAAACTTGAAAATAATCAGATGGAGTTACCTCAGAATTAAATAAGCTAACAGCAAAAGCTCATCAATGTGGTATCCTATGACAGTGTAATTGAATGTGCATTGTACAGAACTCAAACTTCTCGAATGTTGTCTAATTTTTGATGGAAGAATGCCTCATCTTTAGTTGCAGAAATTGTTCTCTCATTTAACATAAAGGTATATTGCTTTTTTGCTGCATGCATTCATCAATCTGACACATTATTGTGAGGATTGCAACAACTATTCTTTCATATATATAACTTTATGTTAAATGTTTTTT
Source organism: Artemisia argyi (assembly GCA_030686995.1). Classification (NCBI taxonomy): domain Eukaryota; kingdom Viridiplantae; phylum Streptophyta; class Magnoliopsida; order Asterales; family Asteraceae; genus Artemisia; species Artemisia argyi. The sequence goes on from CM060697.1 coordinate 37,858,328, forward strand.
TGTAGATTCTTTTTTCATTCATTGAACTAATCTGACATCAGTTTCTCCATTTGCTAGCTTAAAGAGTTTCAAAGATTATCCGCATTAGGGTTTTACTAAGGTGCAAGTAACATACCTACTGAAATTAAAATATAATTGTTAGCTAGTTTCTTAACACCAAATAAAACCCGCGTCCCTCCCTATATGACCATACACATAATCCCGAAAAATGATATTTTTACATTCAATGGGTGTTTGGTACTAATTCTTAGCTTTTGAAATTAAACCTCACAAAAGTAGCAAACAAATCATCCCACCAAAGCGACACCTATTAAACATGCATAAAAGGAACAGACACATGCATAATTGGAGAGCACATCAAAAATTTGAAAAGCACATTAAAAATATACGTACCTTCTACAGTATCTTTATAACTGTAGCGTAGAAAAAGTATCTCCATGACAACTGCAAAAGCCAAAACATAAATTAAGCCAATAAATACACAACCATTTAGTATTTTAAACAAAAGATACCGGCCTCCGCACGAATGGGAACTGGTGGATCAAAATGGGTTTTGAACTTTTTTTCAATCTCTTCACAGCGATGGTAAACAACTTAAGAAGCATGTGTTCGACATTATACAAACGTACCTCATACATTTTACTGTTTGATTAATAAGGATCACAATTTTGCAGATGTGCCGTATCGTTACCAAAAAAATATATGTAGGCAATGCTGGTAGATTCTTTTATGCAAGTAATTTACTTTATAGTAACCATATAAAGGGTAGCAATAAACCTTACTAAATGGATAGCAAAATTATTGAAGTAAAAGTGCGAGCAGGAAGCATTCGGGTCAGTAAGTAATCGTAATTGTGGAAAACTAGAAGGGGGGTTGAATAGTTTACCGCTTTTTAGATTCTTTTTAACTTGAATATCTTTTTCGTTTGCTTAAAGATATAAACACAATGTTATATGTTTGATTCTTTGTAAAGCTTTTTATATAGATATCAATTCTAACTTTACTAGTTTCATACATTGAAAAGCTTTGCTTGTGATAATCTTAACTTTGCTTGTTTAGTTATTAGGAAAGCGTTTACTTTTGTTTGAAGATACAAACACATCTTAACTAGTTTAGTCTTTGAAAAGCTTTATATGTAACTTAGCAATTCTAACTAAATAACAACATGTAATAAGAAAAGATAAAGAAAGAAACGATCAAACCACAACACGATTGTTTATCGTGGTTCGGCTACAAGGAATCTTTTTCCTTGCCCTACATCCACGCCCCGAGTTTCCAACTCGAGAGTTATAAGCACTAATCAACAAGCTCCTTTCACCGGCGGAGAAAACCTTTACAACGTCGCTTACACTTTTACCGACACTAAGCTAGATGTCGAGTTCTTTTACAAGGGTACAACCACTCCCGTTCGTCGCTTACACTTTTACCGACACTAAGCTAGATGTCGAGTTCTTTACCAAGGGTACAACCACTCCCGTTAGTTCTTTTACAATGGTACAACAACTCCCGACACACTACGTATTTTGAGGCCTAAAATACTAACCACGTACTTCTATATACATGACACACATGAAGTATAAACTACCAAAGCTTATACATTACCAAGCTACCAAGAATTGCAACTTTAGAGTTGAAGCTTGTAACTTCTTGAACGATCTTGTGAAGTCCCTTGCTACATAAGAGAATCACAAATCAAAAGGTTACTGTGTTAGTTGAGAGAGTATGTGAATATATGTCCTAAAAGGGTTACACAAAACTAACAAATGGTTTGGTATTTATAGCAAACCATTCTGCAGGTCTGGCGGATCAGGCGGACCCCTCAAAAGGGTTCCGCTCGTGTACCCCCAGGGTACCGCCAGGGCTGCAGTTGGTTTTTGCAATAAATCTTGCAAACCAAACAAAGTCTTGTCTCATAACTCCTAGCAACCAAACAATGTCACATCTCATAATAACAACTCAAATACTAAACTTGCAAGCAACATCTAAGTGAGTCAAACACATTACTTACCATAAATGTATATTCACAAAGCTTGCCCTAAATGTGATGTGACCTTACTATATTAAGAAATAAATGTGATGTGACAAGACACTTTCTAGTTTAAGAAATAGAAACAATGTTTTGTTTAGAAGGAAATTCACACCTTGGTTAAACAAGACTTAAACACTTTAAAGTGATGATTTACTTATAGCTAAACTTCATACTTTGTCATTAACAAAACTTAGCAAAGATCGTAAAATATAAATAACGTTTTTAGGCGATATTTGTATTAACAATCTCCCCCTTTTTGTTGATGACAAAACATAAACTTTATTTATAATTAAGTCACTAGTGTTAGTGTTAAGTCTTATAAAGTTAGTATAAAAACTTGTTTTTGCAAAGATGAGATGATGAGTACCAAAAAAAATGTTTTTGCAAATATGAGGTTGATAAGCACAAGTTTATATAAATTCTCCCCCTTTTTGTCGAAACAAAAAGAAGAGTAGCGAAGCGGAAGTAAGACTTGCTCCCCCTTGGACGATACTCCCCCTAAATGGAGTGCCAAGAGAGGAGACACGGATTTTGAACTTACAAGAAAAAGGTTAGTTGTTGCACAAGATAAGTCATGAATGTATTTCATGTTTAAACACAACTAAGAGTTGTGAAGTGAAATAGTACAACACTCATGCTCCCCCTTGAATATTACTCCCCTAAATGGAGTATCAAGGGAAGAAAAACATGGAAAATGGTCCTACAAAAAGAAAGGTTAGTTTAAACAACACAAGATATATGTATGGTACCATAGCAAGGTATATTTCACTTATTATACCTAAATGGTCAACAAACAATAAAAACCTTGTAGTGTAATGAAATTCATTTCATGTAAAATTTTGACTCTTAAAAAGTCAACGACAAGAAATTTGGATTACACCATCCTACTTCAAAAATAGTGAAAAACTACAAATAAGGTAAGACCATAAAAAGCTACAAGGAAATCATCATTTTCCTTTGTGAGAAACATTTTCCAAAAACAAGGCTAAGGTTGTTTAAGGATGAAAATGTGGGTTGTAGTTGTAGCGGGCTTTGTTTTGAAGTTTGAAAGGATGACACGGTTTTGGTTGGTTGGTTTAGATGGGAAACATTTTCCAAAAGAAACGGTTTTTGTTTCATTTTGGAGACTCTAGGGTTGAGGTGTATGAGACGAGGATTGTAGAAGATCCAAAATGTGGTTTAGTATAAACCTCATTTCTTCGGATAACTCACGAATTTCCCTTCGACACCCTTCACTAATGTAAGCGGTTCTTTCGCAATGATTACAATCATGGCGGGGAAAGTTTGGTGGAAGGGTGGTTTGATATGTTGGTTGTGGATGGTTTGAACTTGAAGGAGCAAAGGTGGAAGGTTGAGTAGTGTTTTTGCTTCCTTCATTTGTTGATTGAAGTGTTGTTTGTAAAACCATGATATGGTTGATTTGAGAGTCAGCCATACGTTTGAAGGCATGAAGGTGGTTTAAATGAGTGTTAATCTCATTATGAAGGTTTGGAGGTTTTTCCCATATGGATGCTTCTATTTTCTTATACGAAGAAAGTAGAGATTCAAAATGTTGGGAAGGTTCTTGTGGTGATGGTTGTTGTTGTGGTGGTGGTTGTTGGTTTTGAACAAAATGGCGAAAGCTTGGTTCGCCGGAAGGGTTGCCATGAAGGTCTTTGTAAATTGGGTGAAACACAAATGATTGTGAGTGGGTATGACCTTGATCATTTGGAAAAATGGATGGTCTAGCATAACGGTAAGCCAACCGTTCTACTAATGATGGTTGATGGGGTTCCTTATTTAGTTGTTCACTAGGTTGTTGTTGGGTTTCCATTTGAGCAATGGTGTCAAAGAGTGACAAAGATGGTTGGCTAGATGATTTAGGTGATAGGTCTTCTAAAGTTTCTAAATAGGGTAGTGGTGATGTTGGAGGTGTATGGAAAAGTTTCATTGGTATAGGTGTTGGTGATTGAGGTGATGGAGTTTCAAGATTAAGCAATTCTTGAAAGGTAATTACATTGGTATTACAATGTGTTGGGGATTGTGTTGAGGTAGTGAGATTTAGGTAATCTTGGATGGGTGAAGAAATGTTAAGCGAAGCATCACTTGAAGAAGATGAGCTTGACTTGACGGTTTTGTTAAAGCAACAAGGTTTAACACTAATCCTAGTGATTTTTGAAAGGGATTTTGATGACTCGGATGATGTGTTGGATTTGGTCATTTTTAGAGGTGTGGTTTTGATGTTTTGAGAGAAGAAGGTTTAATGGTGATGGTGTGATTTGAATTGTTGCAAAGCTTTCAAATTTATAGGATGAAGAAGATGTTGAATAGGGTGTTTGGATTTAATGTTCTACCATTCAAAGGTTGAAGTTTCAAATGATTTGCAAAATTTTCATGAATATGTCAAATCAATGCATGTCATTCCAATAGAATAAGGTGGAGTGAAAGACCAACAAATGTACTCAATGCTTTGTGATCATGAGATGTGATTTGGTTGAAAATGTTTCAATGGTTTTGAAGGATCCTTTAAAAGGGTTCCTTGGGTTGGTTATGTTTGAATTTGAATTTTTGGAGGGAAGTGGCTTCCTAATTGTTTTAGTGAGTGAAAGTTGTTCTAATATGGTTATTGGAGTTAATGGAAGATGTTTCTCACTTAGGATAATGGTTTTACACTTTACAAGTATTAGACCTAAACAAAATAAAAAAAAATTCTGTAGGCTGTTGGCGGCACCTTCAGAATACACAGGCGGAACCCATATGAGGGTGCCGCCTGGTCCGTTGGGCCATTTCTGGAATTCCTAGAAATTGTACTGGCGGAACCCAATTTTGGGTACCGCCAGATCCGCCAGTGCTTCAGAAAGAGGCAGTCCGCGTTTTTGACCCGCGAGACGATTTTCAAAATTTTCGAAAACTCTTAAAATTAAAAATATAGTGCATATCTGGTTAGGAAAAGTAAAAATTGAACATGTAAACACTCAAATCATATGACTTTGACCTTGAGGTCGAGGATTTTACTATACTTGGTAAGAATTGTCATAAGCATAGAAAAAAAAATGACAAATACCTTAAACATTGTCATTATGCATAAAAGTTCATACAAACATAATCCAACAAACATAATAAACCATGAAAGTGAAAAACACATAATTCACGTAGTTTTAACACAAAGATGATTCTAAAGCATTCTTATGCCAAACACTCCTTAATCTTCTCACAACCGGTCTATCTTCTTGTTGAGCTTGTTTAGGTACCTTCCAAAGCACTTGAACATTCCTTTGGTTTGCTTGAACTCTTCGGAAGCACTTTCAATAATGGGGAGAGCTTGAAGGTATTCTAAGGGAGGTAACTTAGAGTTTGGTAGTTTATCATCCTCGCTCATGCCGGATGATGATGATGATGGTGTAGGTGATCGAGTACGTTTGCACTTATTTTTGAAAACTCGTTTATCACTTAAAGGAACGAAGATGTGAGGAACGAGAGCGTAGTCAAGGCGTATTCCATTTTCGTTAGGAGAAATGGGCGAGATTGCTCTAAAGAGGCGGGTAAGAAGCATTCCATATGGAAGAGTGGTTGTTCCGACCAAGGATATGTCGGCCATTCTTTTAGCTAGGTAGTAGGCTAAGTTGAAGGGTTGACCGGTGGATATGCTATAAAGCATGTAGCATAGGCATGTGTTGATGTGATCTCTATTTCCTATGGTACTTATGACGTTAGCCCTAAGAATTTCTTCCCACTTCTTAAATTGTGGTTTAAGTTCATTGAGCTCCATACCAAAAGGATCCTTGTCTACAGTATTCCCTGAATGATTCACCCTAGTGGTAGAGGTTCTAACAAAGAGGTGTTCCTTAATAGTTTCCTTACTAGCAAGAGGTGTATCATATGGATAAAAACGATCAATAGTATCAAGACTTGAAATGGGCCACTTATCCGTGTAGAGGAAAGTTCCCTCATTTGGTACACCAAGAATTATAGCTAAGTCTTTTAAATATATGTCATGTGATATTTGATTGGTTGTGAAGCTTAATGATATCCTACCACCAGCACATGAGGAAAGGTTTACGGTTGCATAAAATTCCAAAATGAACCTAGGACAAATTGGCTCATCTATATCAAGGAGACAATCAAAGTGAATTGCGGCAAAGTTTTGGCGAATAGATGTTCCTTCTAGAAAGGATGGATCAATGGTTCTACCTTCGTGAACATAGCGTTTTTCTAATGCCTTAAAGGTTTCTACTTGAACCGAGTTGAGACCTTTGGTCATATGGTGTTTGGGCATGTATTTAAGGGTTTCTTTGTGATTGGATTTTTTTGCGGGAGGCATGTTGATTCCTAGAAAACATAAATTTGTATGTTAATGACTTTTAACAACGAGGATGTTCTAATATATTCCTATATGCAAAACAATGTGAAGACATGGTTCTCTTGACTCATTTTGATTCCTAAATCATTTTGTTATGCAAATTTTGTTGTAAAAACAAAAGATAACCAACATACTCCTAATTGAATGTGTCTTCGATTGAATGTACCCGAAAATACATATTAGTTATGTATCCCCTTTAGCATTCAAGAGATAGTATGCAAGTGATGTTTAAATGATGTTTTTCATTTGTTTTAACAATGTGGTGATGAATCATGTTGCAATTTGAAAAATAATGCACTTGGTGTGTTTGGTAAATCAAAGTAACAATGAAAAGATACATTTCTTAACTAATGAAATACATAATTGACTAGCCACCAAGTTTTTCATGAATCATGAAGTTTTATGCAAAAGCCCTAAGATTCTAGTTAATGATTGTAAGCAAGAATGTTATAATTAAATTAAAAATGCAATTGTGATTAGAATACTTACAAAGTTAGTTGGATTGGAAGAGATTGGATTAGAAGCCCTAAAATTCGTAAGGATATGTGTTTTAGAGAGGGTGATGCTGTTTGAAAGTTTTTGTTAAGATTTTAAGAGGGTGTTTGGTTTTGAAATTACATATAATACACTCTGAGGTTTGGCGGACCAGGCGGAACCAAAAAGTGGGTTCCACCCGTATGTTCTGAGGGTGCCGTGGGTTCTGCAGGGAGAAAGTTAAAAGGAATTGTCTTGATTTTTATGGTTTTATCCTAACGTTCAAAACTTAAGGTTTTAGGTCTTATGAGTCCTTGACTAAGCCTAGGAATTATAAATGCTTTTCATTCAAGAGATTTTGATAACGCGATGATGAAATAGTTAACGTAGAAGACTTTCTTAGTTAAGACGTTCCTTAATGAACAATCTTAGCAAGGCGATGATGATGGATCACAATATGTCAATTAAGAACATAATGGATTGAATTGTCGCTGAAGTCGATGCTTCCTTTGTTGAAGGTATAACAATGTTGATAAGATGAATTCCGTTGTTGATGCGAGTTTGCTTGTTCAAGCGGAGCTTGTAACACCCCCAAAATACCGCAGCGGAAGACTGTGTCATAGGGGTGCTACTTCATAATACAAATTACAAGTTATAGAAAACGAACTCTAAATGAGACGTTTTGAAAAGTTACCATTCGATTAATGAACTCAAAGTTACAAACATGAGATTCCAAAGTATGATACATAAATGTATACAAAATGTTGAATGGTAAATGATAAAAGCGTAAGTCTTCAGAATATGCAGCTTGACTCTAAGTTCCATGCACTAGCTATCGCCTTACTAACCTGAGATAAACATGCTAAAGTGTCAACACAATGGTTGGTGAGTTCATAGAGTTTGTCTTAAAATAGTTGAAAAGCCTTAAAGAATGATCACACAGCAAAGGCATTGAGAATCCACTCAGTTACAAGTCCCGCCATAAGAGACTTGTAACCTGTGTGTTCACAACCCACTGCTAACATATAGTATAATAAAGACATGTATAAGTTCATCAAGACAATTAAGCAATTAGTAGTGAGTCTCTACTTCATCTCCGAAGACCTCACTTTTATGATGTATCCAACATTCGCAAATGTTAGGATGTATCAAAGACAACTGGGAGTCAATTCCCAAAGACAACTGGGAGCCACTTCCCAAAGACAACTGAGAGTCAATTCCCAAATACAACTACTAGTCAATAAATAGAATAACGCAATTAAGTATAACGCAGTCATGTATGTAAGCAATCAAGTATAACACAGTCAAGTATAGACGTTTTGAGTATTTGTACAAGTAAGCAAGTAGTTGAGCATGTATCCCCCCCAGGAGTTAAAACAAGTACGAAAAGAGTAGGGGCTATGACTCACCTTAAGTCTATGTAATGAGAAATGAAAGTGGTAGTCGAATCGCGAAAGTCTCTAAGAGCAGCCTATAATAGAACGTTGCGACTTAGGTTTGGAGTAACGTCTAAGAATACGACGAATTGCCCATATATGTCTTGCATAATGTTCATGATGTAGTACTTAGTATATAGTGTAAGTCTTTGAATATAAGTGGTCTATGAAACATGTATAGGTTGTACATCTCTTACTACCGTTCGGGCCGACATAATTCAGAAGTCATGGAGTAAACGTTCGAGGAGCCAGGACACTTTAACTCGTAAATCCACAACTCGTCTCGACGGCTTACTCAATGAACTCCTCACATGAGGCTCCCTACTATTGTAGTATTTGATAACATATATATATATATATATATATATATATATATATATATATAAGCTTTTTGATCTTTAAAAGTTATATGGTCTTTAGCCGTGGCTTTGCCGTGACCTTGGTCATTGTTACCATGGTCTTGAGACTCAACCTTGGCTTTAGCCATGGTTGTGGTCTTGGCTTTAGGTCATTAGACCTCTTGGTCTCATCTAATTATAACAATAATATAGTGTACTTTGGTCTAAAATGGGCTGTTAAGAATTTGAAGAAAATTTATCACTCAGAAAGCGTTTTCAGCTCTCGAGCTTCTTTCTTCCTGAACGAAAACGTCGTTCCGGACAACTTTCGTGTTTTAACTTTTTGATGAATCGGACCAGAAGTGGGACTTTCAAAATCATAATTTGATCAGAATGCTAATTAGGCAGATTTGCCGTTTTGGTTTCGCTAACTTCAAATGGTCATAACTTTTGACTCGTGTACTCGTTTTGGGTGATTCAAATTGCTATGTTTTCCTTGTTAAGTCCTCTTTAACAGTAATTAAGTGTCAAATATCAAAGTTATACTATTTTGGTCGTGGTTCTCCATAAAAATCACTAGTTTGCTTGTTTACTTGTCATAAGTTAACATATGTATACCAATACTTGTTTTATCCATTTTTAAACATCATGAACACAATACAAAGACCATATATAGCATGAAAGAAACATAATAAGCATAAAATGATATTGAGCAAGAAAGTGTATAAGGGTTTGCTTACAACTTTTGGCTTTCTAAAGAAAGGAAGTCAAGTATAGAACTAGGACACTAAACCTAAGCTTGTAAACCCTTCACCATAACTCTTGTAACCCTTGCTAGCCTTGATCTAACCCTTGTGAAAACCATTTAACTTCAGCCCTAGTAACCTTGTGTAGCTCCTAATTCAACCATGGAATCACCAAACAAACTTAAGAACTAGGTAGAGAATACTAAGACCTTGAACTTTGTAGTGTAACTTGTAGTTTGAAGATCAAAGGATCATGGAGCTAGGGATTGTGTTGTGGCGTTTTATTTATGAAGAAAGGATGGAATGAGCTCTCTATTTATAGCATGAAGAGGAGGTTAGGAAGCTTACTAGGAAACTTACAACACTTGGAGACCAAGTTGTAATTAAATATGATCTAATGGTTAAAAACTAAACACATCTATGCATACTTGGTTGTTTTTAGACCATATACTTTCCTAGGCTTATTATCAAGCCACCAAGGCCACCATATACACGTTCATGGACAAGGGGAAGGGACTAGGTGGATGAATCTTGGCCTTATATAAGTTACGTAGTGAGTTTTGGTCCCGTTAATCGCTAACCGTAAGTTGTTAAGTCACGAAACGTAAAACCGGGTATCCTAAAAATATGAAACTTATAAATATGGTTAAACATGTCAATATAGTCCATAATAAAATATAAAATGAGTGGTAGGTTCTATCGGGTGCGAAAACCCTGCTAAAAACTGGAAACACGGGTCTAAAACGCGCAATTCGCGTAAAACGCTGAACTGAAAAACGTAAAATTCCGAAACTTTTGGAATTGTCCTAAAATGAGAGAAAATCATATTTCTATTGTTTATAATGTTTTATGGACATATCGGGATGCTAGAAGGACGTTTAAACCTAAAAGTAAATCTCAGACACGGCTTTGTGATTTTTGCAGAAATGATCCGACGAGCGTCAAACTCTCGGATTATCGTTAAAATAGTTTAACTTACGAGAATATGAAATAAAAATTTTTGAGATGAATAGTGAAAAGTGAATAGTAAAAAGTGAATAGTAAAAAGTGAATAGTAAAATTTTCGGGAATAAAAGTTAACCTGAAATTGCGAATTGTTACAGTCTCTACCCCTTAAGGAGAACTTCGTCCCGAAGTTCAGTTGATGTTAACTACTTACAATGTGTCTAAGAGAATCCGGGATTCCAGGATCTCTAAAATAGTGGTGTTCACTCTGATTCGTCTAAGATTCTGGTTAAGGAGTTGTATCGGCTACAATTAAGCCCACTTATTTATAACACATTACTTACATAAAGAAGCGTCCAAATTTATGTAAGTAAGGGATCATAAACTCATGGTTCGGTGATTTACAATTTCTTTATTTAACTGAAGAGGCGTCCCAATCCATTTAAATAAGGAGATTCTAAAACATCCTACTTAAGAATTTCTGACACAAAATCCGCCTTCTGAGGCCGATAGTAAGATAATCAAGTCATCAAATCCTTAAAGCTAAGCAATAATATTATTTAACTCAAATCTTGTGTCTCATCAAACAAGAACTGTCACAAGATCAAGTTAACTAATTAGTTATTACTGAGCTCCATGTTTCTAATGACTCGACGAATCTCTGGGGCTCCTTATAATACTAAAGTCACATCATCTAACAGCGTGGAACTAAGCAAACCTCTAACCAAAAAGCATATGTGTATGTATTGTGTGTAAGGCAAATAAAGAGGAAGGTCCCAACGTATATAGCAGTTATAGTCTAGGCACTAAATGCAACCTAGTTCTCTATAACCAAGGCTCTGGTACCAATCTGTAACACCCCCAAAATACCGCAGCGGAAGACTGTGTCATAGGGGTGCTACTTCATAATACAAATTACAAGTTATAGAAAACGAACTCTAAATGAGACGTTTTGAAAAGTTACCATTCGATTAATGAACTCAAAGTTACAAACATGAGATTCCAAAGTATGATACATAAATGTATACAAAATGTTGAATGGTAAATGATAAAAGCGTAAGTCTTCAGAATATGCAGCTTGACTCTAAGTTCCATGCACTAGCTATCGCCTTACTAACCTGAGATAAACATGCTAAAGTGTCAACACAATGGTTGGTGAGTTCATAGAGTTTGTCTTAAAATAGTTGAAAAGCCTTAAAGAATGATCACACAGCAAAGGCATTGAGAATCCACTCAGTTACAAGTCCCGCCATAAGAGACTTGTAACCTGTGTGTTCACAACCCACTGCTAACATATAGTATAATAAAGACATGTATAAGTTCATCAAGACAATTAAGCAATTAGTAGTGAGTCTCTACTTCATCTCCGAAGACCTCACTTTTATGATGTATCCAACATTCGCAAATGTTAGGATGTATCAAAGACAACTGGGAGTCAATTCCCAAAGACAACTGGGAGCCACTTCCCAAAGACAACTGGGAGTCAATTCCCAAAGACAACTACTAGTCAATAAATAGAATAACGCAATTAAGTATAACGCAGTCATGTATGTAAGCAATCAAGTATAACACAGTCAAGTATAGACGTTTTGAGTATTTGTACAAGTAAGCAAGTAGTTGAGCATGTATCCCCCCCAGGAGTTAAAACAAGTACGAAAAGAGTAGGGGCTATGACTCACCTTAAGTCTATGTAATGAGAAATGAAAGTGGTAGTCGAATCGCGAAAGTCTCTAAGAGCAGCCTATAATAGAACGTTGCGACTTAGGTTTCGAGTAACGTCTAAGAATACGACGAATTGCCCATATATGTCTTGCATAATGTTCATGATGTAGTACTTAGTATATAGTGTAAGTCTTTGAATATAAGTGGTCTATGAAACATGTATAGGTTGTACATCTCTTACTACCGTTCGGGCCGACATAATTCAGAAGTCATGGAGTAAACGTTCGAGGAGCCAGGACACTTTAACTCGTAAATCCACAACTCGTCTCGACGGCTTACTCAATGAACTCCTCACATGAGGCTCCCTACTATTGTAGTATTTGATAACATATATATATATAAGCTTTTTGATCTTTAAAAGTTATATGGTCTTTAGCCGTGGCTTTGCCGTGACCTTGGTCATTGTTACCATGGTCTTGAGACTCAACCTTGGCTTTAGCCATGGTTGTGGTCTTGGCTTTAGGTCATTAGACCTCTTGGTCTCATCTAATTATAACAATAATATAGTGACTTTGGTCTAAAATGGGCTGTTAAGAATTTAAAGAAAATTTATCACTCAGAAAGCGTTTTCAGGTCTCGAGCTTCTTTTTTCCTGAACGAAAACGTCGTTCCGGACAACTTTCGTGTTTTAACTTTTTGATGAATCGGACCAGAAGTGGGACTTTCAAAATCATAATTTGATCAGAATGCTAATTAGGCAGATTTGCCGTTTTGGTTTCGCTAACTTCAAATGGTCATAACTTTTGACTCGTGTACTCGTTTTGGGTGATTCAAATTGCTATGTTTTCCTTGTTAAGTCCTCTTTAACAGTAATTAAGTGTCAAATATCAAAGTTATACTATTTTGGCCGTGGTTCTCCATAAAAATCACTAGTTTGCTTGTTTACTTGTCATAAGTTAACATATGTATACCAATACTTGTTTTATCCATTTTTAAACATCATGAACACAATACAAAGACCATATATAGCATGAAAGAAACATAATAAGCATAAAATGATATTGAGCAAGAAAGTGTATAAGGGTTTGCTTACAACTTTTGGCTTTCTAAAGAAAGGAAGTCAAGTATAGAACTAGGACACTAAACCTAAGCTTGTAAACCCTTCACCATAACTCTTGTAACCCTTGCTAGCCTTGATCTAACCCTTGTGAAAACCATTTAACTTCAGCCCTAGTAACCTTGTGTAGCTCCTAATTCAACCATGGAATCACCAAACAAACTTAAGAACTAGGTAGAGAATACTAAGACCTTGAACTTTGTAGTGTAACTTGTAGTTTGAAGATCAAAGGATCATGGAGCTAGGGATTGTGTTGTGGCGTTTTATTTATGAAGAAAGGATGGAATGAGCTCTCTATTTATAGCATGAAGAGGAGGTTAGGAAGCTTACTAGGAAACTTACAACACTTGGAGACCAAGTTGTAATTAAATATGATCTAATGGTTAAAAACTAAACACATCTATGCATACTTGGTTGTTTTTAGACCATATACTTTCCTAGGCTTATTATCAAGCCACCAAGGCCACCATATACACGTTCATGGACAAGGGGAAGGGACTAGGTGGATGAATCTTGGCCTTATATAAGTTACGTAGTGAGTTTTGGTCCCGTTAATCGCTAACCGTAAGTTGTTAAGTCACGAAACGTAAAACCGGGTATCCTAAAAATATGAAACTTATAAATATGGTTAAACATGTCAATATAGTCCATAATAAAATATAAAATGAGTGGTAGGTTCTATCGGGTGCGAAAACCCTGCTAAAAACTGGAAACACGGGTCTAAAACGCGCAATTCGCGTAAAACGCTGAACTGAAAAACGTAAAATTCCGAAACTTTTGGAATTGTCCTAAAATGAGAGAAAATCATATTTCTATTGTTTATAATGTTTTATGGACATATCGGGATGCTAGAAGGACGTTTAAACCTAAAAGTAAATCTCAGACACGGCTTTGTGATTTTTGCAGAAATGATCCGACGAGCGTCAAACTCTCGGATTATCGTTAAAATAGTTTAACTTACGAGAATATGAAATAAAAATTTTTGAGATGAATAGTGAAAAGTGAATAGTAAAAAGTGAATAGTAAAAAGTGAATAGTAAAATTTTCGGGAATAAAAGTTAACCTGAAATTGCGAATTGTTACAGAGCTTGTTGATGTGCTTCTCCATTCGATACTAATTTGAGAGTCATACGCGTTTTGGAGAATCATTGGGTAAGTAAGCATAAAAGTGCAAGTACCACTTGAGCTTTTCTTATCAACTTATTACCGACATAATTCCATTTGTCAAACAATTATGGTTTCTATTCCCGTTCTTTTGGGAGACCATAATTCTAGTTGTGTAGTACCTTATGATGTATCCAAATAGGCTCAACTAAAGAGTTGTTTAAGGATTTTCTTTAACACGAGCACATAGACAAGAGCTAAACATAATGTTGAATCTAATTGTTATGAGAACAAGTAGCCTTCCAAACATTTCTCTACATTTAGTTTTACCTACGGATTTACTAATCTCATTCTTGATATGTCATCAACAACTTAACCATTGAGAACAAGAGAGCAACTAGGAATGTCTTTAAGTTAAAATCCCTTGCTTTTGTGGCTTGCTTTTATTATCAAAAGGTCTTTCAAATATTGACACTATACTCACTTGATTACTTTGAAATATCAATTTCGTTTCACTAGTTGTTTTATTCTAAATATCAAAAATTGTTTTTCTCTTTCTTTCTTTCTTTTTTTTATTTATTTATTTATTTTTTTTTTATTTTTTTTTGAATTTGTTTAAACACAACTATGACCTATAAATCAAGTTTTATAACTTATGTCAATTTTGCTTGATTCAATGTTTGTCTCCTGGTGAGGAGATGTTATTTTATACTTTTATTCTTAATGTTTTACACAACATACTTGTCTTCTCATCATTGGACTTTCGACTAAGTTATCATCTACCAAAGATGATATCATAGAAGGAGGAGATCACTCGTTAAATTTCATATTCAACGACTCCTCGATTCTTTGGGTTTTCTTACTTAAGATACTATGAACACTATTTATTTTGAAAAAGTCCAAGAGGTACAACATCATGAGACTATGTGTCACATTTGATGTGTAAATCCTAGATGTTGAAGACTCATTTTCTTTTACACATCCTAATATATGCTATTGTGATTTATTTCACCTTGTGTGTTTTATGTGAGATTATCATAAAGGAGTGATTGAAGAAAAACACAATTTAAAGACTCAAAGTATGGTGTTTGAGAAAATTGTTTAACAAGGGTTTGTTTTGCAAGCATCAAAAAAGTGTTAGACATTTTAACACTTAGGAAATTCTTAGTTAGCTCACTTGTAAGCAAGAGTTGAGTGAGACAAACTCAAGAGTTTTTCGTGTTTATCTCTTGATGGTTAAAGAACCAAAACACCTTATATCTCCTACTAGTACTAAAGACTAAATTCCTTGTTGCATAGAATCTAATCTTAGTTATTTACAAATAGCAAGTATACACTCTAGAGTATTACAAATAACACATATTCGAACACGTAATGCTAGAAACAAGATACAATCAAAGTCAAGTTGAAGTGATACGTACCTTTTAAATTGCATAGAGATGCTATCAAGCGGATAAGCATTACGCGTAGAAACATGGTTTACGATACGCTTTGAAACTCAATAACTCACGTATCCAAGAAGGTTAGATAATCATATAAAGGCATAGAGAATGATAGTCTTAATTCTTATATCATGAGTTTCTATTAGAGATTGAATAATCTCTAAATTTCTCTTCTAGGTTTGACAAATTATACATGCTTTGTTTTATTAGTTGATGATGTTTATGAGTTAAATCCTAATCCGGTTTTATCTTAAAACAACCTTTGACTCCTCAACAATATTTCAAAAGATTTTGAGCTTTCATCAAATTTAACTAATAATTTTTCCTTTCTCATTTTGCATTTTAGTCTCATGTTTGTACTCTAGACATAATTTACATTCTAGATTAATTTCAACATTACTCTCAATTCTAGACATTTTATCTTCCAATAAGATTTCCTTTTCAAAGATATTCTTAAGAGATTTTGAAGACTCATTCTTGAAGATAGTTTTTAAGTCCATGTTGCGTAAACGTTTAGACTCACTTTCTAGTTTAGAAAACTCTAGGATAAAATAATCAAAGCAAAAGAGTTTGGTTTCAAAGTGTACCTTGCTTGATGTTTTATCTAGTTTAGAATCCCAAACCGGATGATTGACTTCATCTTCATCCGAGTTATTCCATGAATCGCGAGCAAGACTACTACGAGCTTGACACGAGTAATCACCTTTACTAACACCTTGCTTGTTGTTTCAATAAATTGATAATTAACTACCGGATTATTATCTTCGTCAACATCCATTACATTCCAAGATACGCAAGCAGGTTCATCAAAACACACGTACTCATCTTCACTTGTACCTTCATTTAAAACATTTAAACTAGTAGCACATGTATTAACTTCTACTAAGTGTCTATCAATTAGTTTTTCTAAAACTTCTAATTCATATGTTCTCAAATTGATCATCTTTGACTTGACATATTCCTTGATGAAAGTTTTCCATATTTTTCTAAACATCATTAGCCTTTTGACAAAAATACATTCTTTCATATTTGGTACTAAAGCTTTGTAAAGCATTGTTTTAGCTTTAGTATTTTTATCAAGTTTAAGATAGTTATCTTGGTTTTCAAAAACTTGTTTTCTTTGGTTTGAAATTACCAAAAGAAATAACATGCCAAAGATCTTGATCAGTTGATTTCACATAGTTTTCAAAATTACTTTTCCATTCAAGTAAGTTTTCTTTTTCAAATAGCGGTTGGTTTTGAATAGGTTGCCCTTCTTTGAGATTTTCAAAATTCGTGGATCGATCCAAGTTTTAAAATACATTCTATTTTAAAGGTCTTGAGTAACGTAGCTCCTGATGCCAATTGTGAAAAACTAGAAGGGGGGTTGAATAGTTTACCGCTTTTTAGATTCTTTTTAACTTGAATATCTTTTACGTTTCCTTAAAGATATAAACAGAATGTTATATGTTTGATTCTTTGAAAAGCTTTTTATGTAGATATCAATTCTAACTTTACTAGTTTCATACATTGAAAAGCTTTGCTTGTGATAATCTTAACTTTGCTTGTTTAGTTATTAGGAAAGCGTTTACTTTTGTTTGAAGATACAAACACATCTTAACTAGTTTAGTTCTTTGAAAAGCTTTATATGTAACTTAGCAATTCTAACTAAATAACAACATGTAATAAGCAAAGATAAAGAAAAAAACGATCAAACCACAACACGATTGTTTATCGTGGTTCGGCTACAAGGACTCTTTTTCCTTGCCCTACATCCACGCCCCGAGTTTCCAACTCGAGAGTTATAAGCACTAATCAACAAGCTCCTTTCACCGGCGGAGAAAACCTTTACAACGTCCCTTACACTTTTAACGACACTAAGCTAGATGTCGAGTTCTTTTACAAGGGTACAACCACTCCCGTTCGTCACTTACACTTTTACCGACACTAAGCTAGATGTCGAGTTCTTTACCAAGGGTACAACCACTCCCGTTAGTTCTTTTACAAGGGTACAATAACTCCCGACACACTACGTATTTTGAGGCCTAAAATACTAACCACGTACTTCTATATACATGACACACATGAAGTATAAACTACCAAAGCTTATACATGACTAAGCTACCAAGACTTGCAACTTTAGAGTTGAAGCTTGTAACTTCTTGAAAGATCTTGTGAAGTCCCTTGCTACATAAGAGAATCACAAATCAAAAGGTTACTGAGTTAGTTGAGAGAGTATGTGAATATATGTCCTAAAAGGGATACACAAAACTAACAAATGGTTTGGTATTTATAGCAAACCATTCTGCAGGTCTGGCGGATCAGGCTGACCCCTCAAAAGGGTTCCGCCCGTGTACCCCCAGGGTACCGCCAGGGCTGCAGTTGGTTTTTGCAATAAATCTTGCAAACCAAACAAAGTCTTGTCTCATAACTCCTAGCAACCAAACAATGTCACATCTCATAATAACAAGTCAAATACTAAACTTGCAAGCAACATCTAAGTGAGTCAAACACATTACTTACCATAAATGTATATTGACAAAGCTTGCCCTAAATGTGATGTGACCTTACTATATTAAGACATAAATGTGATGTGACAAGACACTTTCTAGTTTAAGAATTAGAAACAATGTTTTGTTTAGAAGGAAATTCACACCTTGGTTAAACAAGACTTAAACACTTTAAAGTGATGATTTACTTATAGCTAAACTTCATACTTTGTCATTAACAATACTTAGCAAAGATCGTAAAATATAAATAACGTTTTTAGGCGATATTTGTATTAACAATAATATAAAGGGATGATCCACATTGAAGTTTCATCATTCAAGTTCAGCTACCGAAACACTCCTTTGCTATTTTCAAATGAAGCTGATCATGCAGTTCACATATATAACGAAGCAATTATATAGTATGAATAATTAACTACAATGAAACCTTATCCATTCTTAACTTCGTAACATGCAAACCTCTAGAAAAAAAGTTACTCGTATCAAGAATGTAAATTAGACAAATATTATAAACAACATACCGGATATCGGATTGGTGCTGATAATTAAAAAAAAAACAATTGAATAATAGTTTTCGTGTATACATGAAGCCATTATAAACAACATACCTGAATACATATTACCAACAAAGAAGACGAACAACCTGCACATCAAATCAGAAAAGAAAAAAAGATAGTGTGTTTGATAATGAGATGAATGAATGATATTAGGGTTTTGGTAGAAAAACATAGAAAAATTTACATAAACCAACAAATTCATATCTGGAAAGACTGTGGAATTTTATTAATCAGATATTAAGTTCTGGAAGGAATATTAGCACGTACAACAGTTTCACCTATCAGAATAGCACTCAGGAATACATTTGTATCCGAAAACAATAGCACTATGTATACCTGCGACAGGCAAGTGATGAGCTTACATTGATAACTACTTGTACCCGAATTCGCCTTTGAAACATAGCATCAAACTTGTGCCATAGAAGATTGAGCTTATAGAACTTTTTCTGTATACACAATCTGAAAAAAATAAGACATTAGGGTTTTGAAAAAAAGCAAATCAGAAAAGAAAAAAAAAAAAAGATCGTTTGTTTGATAATAAGATGAATGAGTTTTATTAGGGTTTTGGGGAAAAAAAGTACTCCGTATAATGATTTTTTTGGAAATTATATGCATACACGTTTTGTGATCCTGTATATGAATGATAATTCAAATTAATTAGGTAATCTTTATCAATTTTGACTTGCAAAATAAATAACAAAAGTTGGATTGCTCCAGTGGTAGAGATGTCTGTTTATGTTTGGTTAAACACCCTAGGTTCGATCCTTGACAAAGGCAAACTTTTTATAAAAATTCCGAATTTTAGTGCTTCAAAATTAAAATAAATCCGAAAAAAATTAATTAGTGCTTCAAAATTAAAATAAATCCGAAAAATTAATTAATACGGGAAAAAAATTAACACAAATTATATTTGCTGACTGGACATATGACTGGACCTACAATATGATGACATGGCTGATAATGAATTACTGGGCAATGAGGTGGCATATTCTTCAAATGCCTCTTGTTATATATATATATATATATATATATATATATATATATATATATATATATATATATATATATATATATACTAGACGAATACCCGTGCATAGCAACGGTTCCTAGCGGCAGTTAATTAACGATTTGTGATATTGTGGTGAGTGTTTTGTGTAGCGTTCAAAATAGAACGTGAACATATCATAATGTAATTGCAAACGGTTGTACTACACGATAACTAAAGTCTAAGAAAAATTCTTAACATCTATCAAACAACATATAAAAACATTTATAGTTGCGGAGCTTGTTGATGTGCTTCTCCATTCGATACTAATTTGAGAGTCATACGCGTTTTGGAGAATCATTGGGTAAGTAAGCATAAAAGTGCAAGTACCACTTGAGCTTTTCTTATCAACTTATTACCGACATAATTCCATTTGTCAAACACTTATGGTTTCTATTCCCGTTCTTTTGGGAGACCATAATTCTAGTTGTGTAGTACCTTATGATGTATCCAAATAGGCTCAACTAAAGAGTTGTTTTAGGATTTTCTTTAACACGAGCACATAGACAAGAGCTAAACATAATGTTGAATCTAATTGTTATGAGAACAAGTAGTCTTCCAAACATTTCTCTATATTTAGTTTTACCTACGGATTTACTAATCTCATTCTTGATAAGTCATCAACAACTTAACCATTGAGAACAAGAGAGCAACTAGGAATGTCTTTAAGTTAAAATCCCTTGATTTTGTGTCTTGCTTTTATTATCAAAAGGTCTTTCAAATATTGACACTATACTTACTTGATTACTATGAAATATCAATTTCGTTTCACTAGTTGTTTTATTCTAAATTTCAAAAATTGTTTTTTTTTTCTTTTTTTTTTTGAATTTGTTTAAACACAACTATGACCTATAAATCAAGTTTTATAACTTATGTCAATTTTGCTTGATTCAATGTTTGTCTCCTGGTGAGGAGATGTTATTTTATACTTTTATTCTTAATGTTTTACACAACATACTTGTCTTGTCATCATTGGACTTTCAACTAAGTTATCATCTACCAAAGATGATATCATAGAAGGAGGAGATCACTCGTTAAATGTCATATTCAACGACTCCTCGATTCTTTGGGTTTTTTTACTTAAGATACTATGAACACTATTTATTTTGAAAAAGTCCAAGAGGTACAACATCATGAGACTATGTGTCACATTTGATGTGTAAATCCTAGATGTTGAAGACTCATTTTCTTTTACACATCCTAATATATGCTATTGTGATTTATTTCACCTTGTGTGTTTTATGTGAGATTATCATAAAAGAGTGATTGAAGAAAAACACAATTTAAAGACTCAAAGTATGGTGTTTGAGAAAATTGTTTAACAAGGGTTTGTTTTGCAAGCATCACAAAAGTGTTAGACATTTTAACACTTAGGAAATTCTTAGTTAGCTCACTTGTAAGCAAGAGTTGAGTGAGACAAACTCAAGAGTTTTTCGTGTTTATCTCTTGATGGTTAAAGAACCAAAACACCTTATATCTCCTACTAGTACTAAAGACTAAATTCCTTGTTGCATAGAATCTAATCTTAGTTATTTACAAATAGCAAGTATACACTCTAGAGTATTACAAATAACACATATTCGAACACGTAATGCTAGAAACAAGATACAGTCAAAGTCAAGTTGAAGTGATACGTACCTTTTAAATTGCATAGAGATGCTATCAAGCGGATAAGCATTATGCGTAGAAACATGGTTTGACGATACGCTTTGAAACTCAATAACTCACGTATCCAAGAATGTTAGATAATCATATAAAGGCATAGAGAATGATAGTCTTAATTCTTATATCATGAGTTTCTATTAGAGATTGAATAATCTCTAAATTTCTCTTTTAGGTTTGACAAATTTTACATGCTTTGTTTTATTAGTTGATGATGTTTATGAGTTAAATCCTAATCCGGTTTTATCTTAAAACAACCTTTGACTCCTCAACAATCTTTCAAAAGATTTTGAGCTTTCATCAAATTTAACTAATAATTTTTCCTTTCTCATTTTGCATTTTAATCTCATGTTGTACTCTAGACATAATTTACATTCTAGATTAATTTCAACATTACTCTCAATTCTAGACATTTTATGTTCTAATAAGATTTCCTTTTCAAAGATATTCTTAAGAGATTTTGAAGACTCATTCTTTAAGATAGTTTTTAAGTCCATGTTGCGTAAACGTTTAGACTCATTTTCTAGTTTAGAAAACTCTAGGATAAAATAATCAAAGCAAAAGAGTTTGGTTTCAAAGTGTACCTTCCTTGATGTTTTATCTAGTTTAGAATCCCAAACCGGATGATTGACTTCATCTTCATCCGAGTTATTCCATGAATCGTGAGCAAGACTACTACGAGCTTGACACGAGTAATCACCTTTACTAACACCTTGCTTGTTGTTTCAATAAATTGATAATTAACTACCGGATTATTATCTTCGTCAACATCCATTACATTCCAAGATACGCAAGCAGGTTCATCAAAACACACGTACTCATCTTCACTTGTACCTTCATTTAAAACATTTAAACTAGTAGCACATGTATTAACTTCTACTAAGTGTCTATCAATTAGTTTTTCTAAAACTTCTAATTCATATGTAAGATCAAATTGATCATCTTTGACTTGACATATTTCTTGATGAAAGTTTACCATATTTTTCTAAACATCATTAGCCTTTTGACAAAAATACATTCTTTCATATTTGGTACTAAAGCTTTGTAAAGCATTGTTTTAGCTTTAGTATTTTTATCAAGTTTAAGATAGTTATCTTGGTTTTCAAAAACTTGTTTTCTTTGGTTTGAAATTACCAAAAGAAATAACATGCCAAAGATCTTGATCAGTTGATTTCACATAGTTTTCAAAATTACTTTTCCATTCAAGTAAGTTTTCTTTTTCAAATAGCGGTTGGTTTTGAATAGGTTGCCCTTCTTTGAGATTTTCAAAATTCATGGATCGATCCAAGTTTTAAAATACATTCTATTTTAAAGGTCTTGAGTAACGTAGCTCCTGATGCCAATTGTGGAAAACTAGAAGGGGGGTTGAATAATTTACCGCTTTTTAGATTCTTTTTAACTTGAATATCTTTTACGTTTCCTTAAAGATATAAACAGAATGTTATATGTTTGATTCTTTGAAAAGCTTTTTATGTAGATATCAATTCTAACTTTACTAGTTTCATACATTGAAAAGCTTTGCTTGTGATAATCTTAACTTTGCTTGTTTAGTTATTAGGAAAGCGTTTACTTTTGTTTGAAGATACAAACACATCTTAATTAGTTTAGTTCTTTGAAAAGCTTTATATGTAACTTAGCAATTCTAACTAAATAACAACATGTAATAAGCAAAGATAAAGAAAGAAACGATCAAACCACAACACGATTGTTTATCGTGGTTCGGCAACAAGGACTCTTTTTCCTTGCCCTACATCCACGCCCCGAGTTTCCAACTCGAGAGTTATAAGCACTAATCAACTAGCTCCTTTCACCGGCGGAGAAAACCTTTACAACGTCGCTTACACTTTTACCGACACTAAGCTAGATGTCGAGTTCTTTTACAAGGGTACAACCACTCCCGTTCGTCGCTTACACTTTTACCGACACTAAGCTAGATGTCGAGTTCTTTACCAAGGGTACAACCACTCCCGTTCGTCACTTACACTTTTACCGACACTAAGCTAGATGTCGAGTTCTTTACCAAGGGTACAACCACTCCCGTTAGTTCTTTTACAAGGGTACAACAACTCCCGACACACTACGTATTTTGAGGCCTAAAATACTAACCACGTACTTCTATATACATGACACACATGAAGTATAAACTACCAAAGCTTATACATGACCAAGCTACCAAGACTTGCAACTTTAGAGTTGAAGCTTGTAACTTCTTGAATGATCTTGTGAAGTCCCTTGCTACATAAGTGAATCAAAAATCAAAAGGTTACTGAGTTAGTTGAGAGAGTATGTGAATATATGTCCTAAAAGGGTTACACAAAACTAACAAATGGTTTGGTATTTATAGCAAACCATTCTGCAGGTCTGGCGGATCATGCGGACCCCTCAAAAGGGTTCCGCTCGTGTACCCCCAGGGTACCGCCAGGGCTGCAGTTGGTTTTTGCAATAAATCTTGCAAACCAAACAAAGTCTTGTCTCATAACTCCTAGCAACCAAACAATGTCACATCTCATAATAACAACTCAAATACTAAACTTGCAAGCAACATCTAAGTGAGTCAAACACATTACTTACCATAAATGTATATTCACAAAGCTTGCCCTAAATGTGATGTGACCTTACTATATTAAGAAATAAATGTGATGTGACAAGACACTTTCTAGTTTAAGAAATAGAAACAATGTTTTGTTTAGAAGGAAATTCACACCTTGGTTAAACAAGACTTAAACACTTTAAAGTGATGATTTACTTATAGCTAAACTTCATACTTTGTCATTAACAAAACTTAGCAAAGATCGTAAAATATAAATAACGTTTTTAGGCGATATTTGTATTAACAGTAATATAAAGGGATGATCCACATTGAAGTTTCATCGTTCAAGTTCAGCTACCGAAATGCTCCTTTACTATTTTCAAATGAAGCTGATCATGCAGTTCAGATATATAACGAAGCAATTATATAGTATGAATAATTAACTACAATGAAACCTTATCCATTCTTAACTTCGTAACATGCAAACCTCTAGAAAAAAAGTTACTCGTATCAAGAATGTAAATTAGACAAATATTATAAACAACATACCGGATATCGGATTGGTGCTGATAATTAAAAAAAAAACAATTGAATAATAGTTTTCGTGTATACATGAAGCCATTATAAACAACATACCTGAATACATATTACCAACAAAGAAGACGAACAACCTGCACATCAAATCAGAAAAGAAAAAAAGATAGTGTGTTTGATAATGAGATGAATGAATGATATTAGGGTTTTGGTAGAAAAACATAGAAAAATTTACATAAACCAACAAATTCATATCTGGAAAGACTGGTGGAATTTTATTAATCAGATATTAAGTTCTGGAAGGAATATTAGCACGTACAACAGTTTCACCTATTAGAATAGCACTCAGGAATACATTTGTATCAGAAAACAATAGCACTATGTATACCTGCGACAGGCAAGTGATGAGCTTACATTGATAACTACTTGTACCCGAATTCGCCTTTGAAACATAGCATCAAACTTGTGCCATAGAAGATTGAGCTTATAGAACTTTTTCTGTATACACAATCTGAAAAAAATAAGACATTAGGGTTTTGAAAAAAAGCAAATCAGAAAAGAAAAAAAAAAAGATCGTTTGTTTGATAATAAGATGAATGAGTTTTATTAGGGTTTTGGGGAAAAAAAGTACTCCGTATAATGATTTTTTTTGGAAATTATATGCATACACGTTTTGTGATCCTGTATATGAATGATAATTCAAATTAATTAGGTAATCTTTATCAATTTTGACTTGCAAAATAAATAACAAAAGTTGGATTGCTTCAGTGGTAGAGATGTCTGTTTATGTTTGGTTAAACACCCTAGGTTCGATCCTTGTCAAAGGCAAACTTTTTATAAAAATTCCGAATTTTAGTGCTTCAAAATTAAAATAAATCCGAAAAAAATTAATTAGTGCTTCAAAATTAAAATAAATCCGAAAAATTAATTAATACGGGAAAAAAATTAACACAAATTATATTTGCTGACTGGACATATGACTGGACCTACAATATGATGACATGGCTGATAATGAATTTCGGGGCAATGAGGTGGCATATTCTTCAAATGCCTCTTGTTATATATATATATATATATATATATATATATATATATATATATACTAGACGAATACCCGTGCATAGCAACGGTTCCTAGCGGCAGTTAATTAACGATTTGTGATATTGTGGTGAGTGTTTTGTGTAGCGTTCAAAATAGAACGTGAACATATCATAATGTAATTGCAAACGGTTGTACTACACGATAACTAAAGTCTAAGAAAAATTCTTAACATCTATCAAACAACATATAAAAACATTTATAGTTGCGGAGCTTGTTGATGTGCTTCTCCATTCGATACTAATTTGAGAGTCATACGCGTTTTGGAGAATCATTGGGTAAGTAAGCATAAAAGTGCAAGTACCACTTGAGCTTTTCTTATCAACTTATTACCGACATAATTCCATTTGTTAAACACTTATGGTTTCTATTCCCGTTCTTTTGGGAGACCATAATTCTAGTTGTGTAGTACCTTATGATGTATCCAAATAGGCTCAACTAAAGAGTTGTTTTAGGATTTTCTTTAACACGAGCACATAGACAAGAGCTAAACATAATGTTGAATCTAATTGTTATGAGAACAAGTAGTCTTCCAAACATTTCTCTATATTTAGTTTTACCTACGGATTTACTAATCTCATTCTTGATAAGTCATCAACAACTTAACCATTGAGAACAAGAGAGCAACTAGGAATGTCTTTAAGTTAAAATCCCTTGATTTTGTGTCTTGCTTTTATTATCAAAAGGTCTTTCAAATATTGACACTATACTCACTTGATTACTATGAAATATCAATTTCGTTTCACTAGTTGTTTTATTCTAAATTTCAAAAATTGTTTTTTTTTCTTTTTTTTTTTTTTTTTGAATTTGTTTAAACACAACTATGACCTATAAATCAAGTTTTATAACTTATGTCAATTTTGCTTGATTCAATGTTTGTCTCCTGGTGAGATGTTATTTTATACTTTTATTCTTAATGTTTTACACAACATACTTGTCTTGTCATCATTGGACTTTCGACTAAGTTATCATCTACCAAAGATGATATCATAGAAGGAGGAGATCACTCGTTAAATGTCATATTCAACGACTCCTCGATTCTTTGGGTTTTCTTACTTAAGATACTATGAACACTATTTATTTTGAAAAAGTCCAAGAGGTACAACATCATGAGACTATGTGTCACATTTGATGTGTAAATCCTAGATGTTGAAGACTCATTTTCTTTTACACATCCTAATATATGCTATTGTGATTTATTTCACCTTGTGTGTTTTATGTGAGATTATCATAAAGGAGTGATTGAAGAAAAACACAATTTAAAGACTCAAAGTATGGTGTTTGAGAAAACTGTTTAACAAGGGTTTGTTTTGCAAGCATCACAAAAGTGTTAGACATTTTAACACTTAGGAAATTCTTAGTTAGCTCACTTGTAAGCAAGAGTTGAGTGAGACAAACTCAAGAGTTTTTTGTGTTTATCTCTTGATGGTTAAAGAACCAAAACACCTTATATCTCCTACTAGTACTAAAGACTAAATTCCTTGTTGCATAGAATCTAATCTTAGTTATTTACAAATAGCAAGTAGACACTCTAGAGTATTACAAATAACACATATTTGAACACGTAATGCTAGAAACAAGATACAATCAAAGTCAAGTTGAAGTGATACGTACCTTTTAAATTGCATAGAGATGCTATCAAGCGGATAAGCATTATGCGTAGAAACATGGTTTGACGATACGCTTTGAAACTCAATAACTCACGTATCCAAGAAAGTTAGATAATCATATAAAGGCATAGAGAATGATAGTCTTAATTCTTATATCATGAGTTTCTATTAGAGATTGAATAATCTCTAAATTTCTCTTTTAGGTTTGACAAATTTTACATGCTTTGTTTTATTAGTTGATGATGTTTATGAGTTAAATCCTAATCCGGTTTTATCTTAAAACAACCTTTGACTCCTCAACAATCTTTCAAAAGATTTTGAGCTTTCATCAAATTTAACTAATAATTTTTCCTTTCTCATTTTGCATGTTAATCTCATGTTTGTACTCTAGACATAATTTACATTCTAGATTAATTTCAACATTACTCTCAATTCTAGACATTTTATCTTCTAATAAGATTTCCTTTTCAAAGATATTCTTAAGAGATTTTTAAGACTCATTCTTTAAGATAGTTTTTAAGTCCATGTTGCATAAACGTTTAGACTCATTTTCTAGTTTAGAAAACTCTAGGATAAAATAATCAAAGCAAAAGAGTTTGGTTTCAAAGTGTACCTTGCTTGATGTTTTATCTAGTTTAGAATCACAAACCGGATGATTGACTTCATCTTCATCCGAGTTATTCCATGAATCGCGAGCAAGACTACTACGAGCTTGACACGAGTAATCAACTTTACTAACACCTTGCTTGTTGTTTCAATATATTGATAATTAACTACCAGATTATTATCTTCGTCAACATCCATTACATTCCAAGATACGCAAGCAGGTTCATCAAAACACACGTACTCATCTTCACTTGTACCTTCATTTAAAACATTTAAACTAGTAGCACATGTATTAACTTCTACTAAGTGTCTATCAATTAGTTTTTCTAAAACTTCTAATTCATATGTAAGATCAAATTGATCATCTTTGACTTGACATATTCCTTGATGAAAGTTTACCATATTTTTCTAAACATCATTAGCCTTTTGACAAAAATACATTATTTCATATTTGGTACTAAAGCTTTGTAAAGCATTGTTTTAGCTTTAGTATTTTTATTAAGTTTAAGATAGTTATCTTGGTTTTCAAAAACTTGTTTTCTTTGGTTTGAAATTACCAAAAGAAATAACATGCCAAAGATCTTGATCAGTTGATTTCACATAGTTTTCAAAATTACTTTTCCATTCAAGTAAGTTTTCTTTTTCAAATAGCGGTTGGTTTTGAATAGGTTGCCCTTCTTTGAGATTTTCAAAATTCATGGATCGATCCAAGTTTTAAAATACATTCTATTTTAAAGGTCTTGAGTAACGTAGCTCCTGATGCCAATTGTGGAAAACTAGAAGGGGGGTTGAATAGTTTACGACTTTTTAGATTCTTTTTAACTTGAATATCTTTTACGTTTGCTTAAAGATATAAACACAATGTTATATGTTTGATTCTTTGAAAAGCTTTTTATGTAGATATCAATTCTAACTTTACTAGTTTCATACATTGAAAAGCTTTGCTTGTGATAATCTTAACTTTGCTTGTTTAGTTATTAGGAAAGCGTTTACTTTTGTTTGAAGATACAAACACATCTTAACTAGTTTAGTTCTTTGAAAAGCTTTATATGTAACTTAGCAATTCTAACTAAATAACAACATGTAATAAGTAAAGATAAAGAAAGAAACGATCAAACCACAACACGATTGTTTATCGTGGTTCGGCTACAAGGACTCTTTTTCCTTGCCCTACATCCACGCCCCGAGTTTCCAACTCGAGAGTTATAAGCACTAATCAACAAGCTCCTTTCACCGGCGGAGAAAACCTTTACAACGTCGCTTACACTTTTACCGACACTAAGCTAGATGTCGAGTTCTTTTACAAGGGTACAACCACTCCCGTTCGTCGCTTACACTTTTACCGACACTAAGCTAGATATCGAGTTCTTTACCAAGGGTACAACCACTCCCGTTAGTTCTTTTACAAGGGTACAACAACTCCCGACACACTACGTATTTTGAGGCCTAAAATACTAACCACGTACTTCTATATACATGACACACATGAAGTATAAACTACCAAAGCTTATACATGACCAAGCTACCAAGACTTGCAACTTTAGAGTTGAAGCTTGTAACTTCTTGAATGATCTTGTGAAGTCCCTTGCTACATAAGAGAATTAAAAATCAAAAGGTTACTGAGTTAGTTGAGAGAGTATGTGAATATATGTCCTAAAAGGGTTACACAAAACTAACAAATGGTTTGGTATTTATAGCAAACCATTCTGCAGGTCTGGCGGATCAGGCGGACCCCTCAAAAGGGTTCCGCTCGTGTACCCCCAGGGTACCGCCAGGGCTGCAGTTGGTTTTTGCAATAAATCTTGCAAACCAAACAAAGTCTTGTCTCATAACTCCTAGCAACCAAACAATGTCACATCTCATAATAACAAGTCAAATACTAAACTTGCAAGCAACATCTAATTGAGTCAAACACATTACTTACCATAAATGTATATTCACAAAGCTTGCCCTAAATGTGATGTGACCTTACTATATTAAGAAATAAATGTGATGTGACAAGACACTTTCTAGTTTAAGAAATAGAAACAATGTTTTGTTTAGAAGGAAATTCACACCTTGGTTAAACAAGACTTAAACACTTTAAAGTGATGATTTACTTATAGCTAAACTTCATACTTTGTCATTAACAAAACTTAGCAAAGATCGTAAAATATAAATAACGTTTTTAGGCGATATTTGTATTAACAGTAATATAAAGGGATGATCCACATTGAAGTTTCATCGTTCAAGTTCAGCTACCGAAACGCTCCTTTACTATTTTCAAATGAAGCTGATCATGCAGTTCAGATATATAACGAAGCAATTATATAGTATGAATAATTAACTACAATGAAACCTTATCCATTCTTAACTTTGTAACATGCAAACCTCTAGAAAAAAAGTTACTCGTATCAAGAATGTAAATTAGACAAATATTATAAACAACATACCGGATATTGGATTGGTGCTGATAATTAAAAAAAAAACAATTGAATAATAGTTTTCGTGTATACATGAAGCCATTATAAACAACATACCTGAATACATATTACCAACAAAGAAGACGAACAACCTGCACATCAAATCAGAAAAGAAAAAAAGATCGTGTGTTTGATAATGAGATGAATGAATGATATTAGGGTTTTGGGAGAAAAACATAGAAAAATTTACATAAACCAACAAATTCATATCTGGAAAGACTGGTGGAATTTTATTAATCAGATATTAAGTTCTGGAAGGAATATTAGCACGTACAACAGTTTCACCTATCAGAATAGCACTCAGGAATACATTTGTATCAGAAAACAATAGCACTATGTATACCTGCGACAGGCAAGTGATGAGCTTACATTGATAACTACTTGTACCCGAATTCGCCTTTGAAACATAGCATCAAACTTGTGCCATAGAAGATTGAGCTTATAGAACTTTTTCTGTATACACAATCTGAAAAAAATAAGACATTAGGGTTTTGAAAAAAAGCAAATCAGAAAAGAAAAAAAAAAAGATCGTTTGTTTGATAATAAGATGAATGAGTTTTATTAGGGTTTTGGGAAAAAAAAGTACTCCGTATAATGATTTTTTTGGAAATTATATGCATACACGTTTTGTGATCCTGTATATGAATGATAATTCAAATTAATTAGGTAATCTTTATCAATTTTGAGTTGCAAAATAAATAACAAAAGTTGGATTGCTCCAGTGGTAGAGATGTCTGTTTATGTTTGGTTAAACACCCTAGGTTCGATCCTTGTCAAAGACAAACTTTTTATAAAAATTCCGAATTTTAGTGCTCTAAAATTAAAATAAATCCAAAAAAAATTAATTAGTGCTTCAAAATTAAAATAAATCCGAAAAATTAATTAATACGGGAAAAAAATTAACACAAATTATATTTGCTGATTGGACATATGACTGGACCTACAATATGATGACATGGCTGATAATGAATTACTGGGCAATGAGATGGCATATTCTTCAAATGCCTCTTGTTATATATATATATATATATATATATATATATATATATATATACACTAGACGAATACCCGTGCATAGCAACGGTTCCTAGCGGCAGATAATTAACGATTTGTGATATTGTGGTGAGTGTTTTGTGTAGCGTTCAAAATAGAACGTGAACATGTCATAATGTAATTGAAAACTGTTGTACTACACGATAACTAAAGTCTAAGAAAAATTCTTAACATCTATCAAACAACATATAAAAACATTTATAGTTGCGATATTGTGATAAGTGTTTCATGTAATGTTTAACATGACATGAAAATATCAAAATAAACTAAAACAATAATAAAAAATAGTTGTAATATATTGTCTAATCATAGCTTAATCATAGTACTTTTATAGTTTGAATGAGTGGTTCGCCCGCGCGTTGCCGCGGGAGCATTGTGTACTTGCAACATATATGACCATTACATCCCGTGAACCCATCCCCTTTACATACTTCAAACTCAGTAAGTATCCTGTAGTGGACATACAAAGTCCATAGGAAAAGGGCTACATGAATTAAATTCCGGTGACTAATTTTGTGGCGATAAAATATTTTTCATGTATACGTTTTTTTCTAAAAGTACCCGCGATTAGTGGCAGCGGTGTATGTTTGTGATTTATATAGTAAATTTGTAAGTAACTTTTATTATAGTTGTTTTGTTAAATGGTGGTTTATAGTCTTTGACTTAATTCCATTGAGTCATTTTGTGTGTGTTTTTTATATAGCAAAGTTTGTGGCATGACGACGATGTTGTAGAGTTTTTGACTATATTTGATTGTAACCGTCGGTTACAAATGGGAAAAATCATACGCTATCATAGGCGCTTCTAATCTCTTTGGAGATTCTAAATGCAGCATGCGTTGAAACCCGCCTATCGTGAATTCTACACCATAAAATTAATAACAAATCCACACTTTGTAAAAAAATTAACCAACAAAGTTGCAACAAAATTAAATAAAATTACTCACAAATAAAATAAAATAATCAACAATTTGTTACTCACAAATAAATTAAATAATTTGAAAATTGCAACAACCTGTACCTTTTAGAAAAGGTCATGTATTGAGAACCGAGACACCGTGTGCATAGGGAACTGAAAAGGTGGTATATAATATAATTATGATGTAGTTGTAAAGGAGATGTGCACTCAGGTTATTGATGATAATGGAGTAAACGACAACCACCCACTCTAAACCACTTTATTATCTTAAAAGGGACTCACTTTAATAGTATTATTGATCCTCCTAACATGTGATTGCACTAACAAATAAAATATTTATTTAGTATCAATTTGAATTTCTAAAATAGCTAATTTATGTGACCTTATTTGAGTGTGACTACTAAATGTTGATATTTATTTGTTTTTTTTCAATGCATGCTTTTGCTTTAACTTAGAAGACTCCTTTGATATGTCACACTCAATTGGTAATTTCAAAAATTTTTTTTGACTGATTTGTAAAAGTGGGCACTGTTTGCAAAGGTATCAAGGATATCCAATTTTAAAGCAAAGTCTAAATTTTCTATCTAGCCAAGTAAATTGGATTTCAAATTTATATTTGATAACTTTTTACCTAGTTGCTATTTTAAATATGTTAAAATTTTCAAAAGTTTCAAACTTTTAAATTTTCCAAAACAATTTAACTTTTAAAAAATTATAATATCAAGTTTTAAAACAACACAAAACTTTCAAATATTCAACCTTTCGACATTTCACAAAGTTTCAAAGATTCAAAGTTCAAAAATTACAAATTTCAAATTTCAAAAGATACAAATTTTTGAAACATTTGAATGTATTTAAAAAAAACTTCAAAAACTTTTGAAAGTAATAAAATATTCTTAAATGTCAAACCTCTAGAAAGTAATATTTCCAACTAAAAATTTTGCATAAAAAATCATACCACAAATTTACAACATAGTCAAATTATTACACAATTTACGCAACAAAATTTTCACATTAAAAAGTAAGCAAAAATTAATGCATTAGAAACATTTCATAGTTCATCCAATTTACAAATAAGCTTTGTGCATATTCACATAACATACGCACTTTACAAAACAAATCTATACAAACAATGTATACAAATTTATACAAACAAATCTATACAATCAAACACTAATTTTATAAGAGACCTAATACACTTTAAACTTAAGACAAAATTTATAAAATAAACTTATAAAAAAATTTATAAGCTTAAAACAAAATTTATAAAATAAACTTTATAACAAATTTACACCATAAACTTTATAACAAATTTTTTCCGGGAGTGACACAATTTTTTCCGGCGACCACAACTTTTTTCCGGCGACTATGGTATCTTTTTCGGCGGCGGCTGCAATCGGAGGCACTACAAATAAAAAAAAATACGTTAGATCTAAAAAACGTAGCGTTTTACAAAAAAAATCAATAGGTCTAAAAAACGTATGAATCTGAAAAGCGTATAGATTTAAAAGAAAACAGAACTCGAAAATAAAGCATAGATTTAAAAATACGTATAGATTTACAAAAACAATAGAAATTGAAAAAATCTAAAAATCACATGGATTTAAAAAAAATAGAACTCGGAAAAAAAAGCATGGATCTTAAAAATCATTTAGATTTTAAAAAATATATCTCGAAAAAAAAAGCATGGATCTTAAAAATCATTTAGATTTTAAAAAATATATCTCGAAAAAAAAAGCATGGATCTTAAAAATCGTTTAGATTTTAAAAAATATATCTCAAAAAATAAACATGGATCTCAAAAATGTTTAGATTTAAAAAAATAGATCTCGAAAAAAAAACATGGATCTTAAAAACGTTTAGATTTAAAAAATATATCTCGAAAAAAAAAACAAAGCATGGATCTGAAAAAAAATGTATAAAACCAGTATATATCGAAAAAAACCTATGGATCTATTAGAAAAACTAAAAATCTATGAAAAAAAATTATAGATTTACAAATAAAATCAATAGATCTACAAAAAAAATGTATGGATCTATGAAAAAAAAGTAAATATATAGATCTACCAAAATACCTTAAAAATTGATGGGTAGTGCGTCGGTTGGAGGCTGTGGTGGCGGCGGTAGGACAGGTGGTGGCGACGGTCGGTCAGGTGGTGGCGGCGGTTGGCAGGTGGTGGCGGCAGTTGGGTATGGTGGTGGTCTGGTTGTGGTTGATGGAGAGATGTAGTTGTGATGTGTCAAAGAGGGTGTGAGCAGATTTTTAGAGATAGAGTGAGATATGGTTATGTTTGTTTGGTAAAAACTTTAAAGAGAGAGAGAGAGAGCAGTGAATATTTGTGTGTGTGTGTTTGAGACCTTGAGCTGAGAGAGAGTGTATGGACCAGGGATGTGTTTGAGGTGAGTGTGTGTGTGTGTGTATTTAATGCATGGACAAGCGTGGGTTTAGATAGAGATATGTTCCATTTTTAGTTCCAATGTATTTAATGTATCAAATGCAGTTTTTAGTTAATGAATGGACAAGGGCAGTTTTGGTATTAAGGCAAAATTCAGTTTTTCACATTTGACTCAAGTTGACCAAATCTCCTTTATAAGTAGTTAAGATATATATATATATATATATATATGTTCAAGAGAAATGAGGATGTAAATTATATCTACGCAAGCAAAGCAACAAAAAATATCTACGCATGGGAATTGAGTAGAGAAAGAATGGCGTACCCGGTGGTCCTCAAAAAGAAAATCTTCTAAATCTTCAAGATGATAAGTAGACTTTGCAAAAGTCTATGGCGATAGAACTCCAAGATAGTAATAAGGAATGTTGTTGGGATATAAAATATCAAAGTACTTCTGGATGTCAAAGTACTGCTGCATGAAGAATAAAGTCAAAGTACTGCTGAAGAATAAAGTTAAAGTACTGCTGTTATTGAAGAATGCTTAAAGTACTTCGAAGGAAACAAGGACTGATATGCAATATTAGATAAGGATTAATGTGTAATATTAAACGAATATTCGAGAATTAGTTATGGATAATTACTTGTCGTTCAAGGATTACATGTTGTAAACCGACTTAAGGTTATCTATATAAAGAGCCTTAAGAGGTATTGGTCGATATAAGTTTTACAAGTCTTAGATACGTTTAGAAGTCGATCAAAGTTAATAGTTAGGGATTGTTAGTGAATCTGTGTAACAAAGCAGGTTCAAAGTTTGGTTAATATAAAAGTTCTTCTTAAGCTTTGTGTTAGTAGATTCCGCATACTTTACAAGGTAAAACAGTGTTTCAATATTAATAGTGTTGAGTTTACTCAATATTGTTAAACCCTTACAAGCTACAAAGTAGGTTGGTCAGAGTATATCGATCCAACAAGTGGTATCAGAGCTTGTGTTGGAAACTCTGATTAAGAAGACAAACCTTTAAAACCTTTAAACCAATTTCACTACATACCCTTCAAGATGTCGACAGATGCTGCACCTGCTCCCTCAATCACTGCTGTTAGAATCCCTATTGTTAAGAAGGGAGAATATAACCTATGGGCCATGAAGATGAGGCAGTACATTGCCATCATAGATCATGCTTTGTGGGATGTGATTGTCAATGGTAACATGCAAATTGAAGAACCAGTAGAGGTACCTGGACAAACAACACCACAAAAAATAATTGTACCTGCTGCTACCAAAAGAAATCAAGACAAAGCTCTCAACATACTGCTTTCTGCTATTCCTGATGGTCACCTACTAAAGTTTCATGATGCCAAAGATGCCAAACAACTATGGGCTGCAATAAAGAAGAAGTTTGGAGGTAATGATGCTTCTAAGAAGATGCATAGGAATTTGCTGAAGCAACAATTTGAAACTTTCACTGTTGGTGAAATAGAAGGTCTTGATTCTGCTTATGAAAGATTTCAACATATTTTGAGTATGCTAGAACTATATGATGCTGAGGCATCAGTTGAAGATGCTAATTTAAAGTTTCTAAGGAGTTTGCCATCAGCATGGCATGTAGTTGCTACTATGATCAGAGGACAATCAGGGCTGGATACTATGGACTTTGATGATCTTTACAACAATCTGAAGGTGTATGAGCATGAGATGAATGGTACTACAGGATCAAGCACACAACAGAACATTGCTTTTGTCTCTTCTGAAAAGAGAAGCAGTACTTCTAACAAAGGTACTGCTTACCATGTTCAAAGTACTGTGACTGAAACACATGTTCCATGCACAACAATGGTCACCACCAATTCATCACAATCACTTACCCCCACCTCAGATGAAGTTCTATGTTCATTCTTTGCTCAACAAGCATCTCTACCTGTCACCTATCAAGAAGATGTATTGCAAATAGATGATGATGCTTTGGAAGAAATTGATATCAGATGGCAAGTTGCTATGCTTACTGCAAGGATCAAGAAGTATGTAAACAAGACAGGGAAAGGCATCAACTTCAGAGCTAAACAAGGAATAACATTTGATAAGTCCAAGATTAAGTGTTTCAACTGTCAAAGGACTGGTCACTTTGCAAGGGAGTGCAAATTTGCAAAGTATCAAGCAAACAAGATGATTGAACCACCCAAGCCTGAAAGAAAAGAGATACCAATTACTGAACCAAAACCAAAAGCTTTGATTGCTCAAGAGAATCTGTCAGAGATTGATTGGTCCAATGAGTTTGATGATGAACCTGTAACCTATTCAATGATTGCATTGGAAGACTGGAGCACAACATTTGATGAAGAGCCTGGAAATGCTGCTTTGGAGTCAAGAGATGAGTTAGGAAGTTTTGATTGGAGCATGGAGTTTGAAGAAGCACCTGTTCAGCTTGCAATGGTAGCTGCTTCACCAAGTTCATCCACTAACTCTGAGGTATGCTCTAAGTGTAATGATATGTATCAAAAGTTACTTACTGAGTATGTAGCTGAAAGAGATAAATTTCAAAAAGCTAGGGCTGAGATAACTGGTTATCAATTAACTTTAGAGTCAATGGAAGCCAAAATTCTTACACATGAAAACAATGAAGTAGCATGGCTTGAAACATATAAACAAAAGGATTACCTAGTTAAGTTGAATGAATGGAAACTAGGTTGCAAGGTGTCTGAACTAGAAAAAGTGACTGCTGAAAGGGATAAGTTGTTAGAAAAACTTGCTGTATGGAATGAGGCAGGTGTGTCACATGTTCAATTTGTTGAAAAGCAAAGAACATCCAATATTAAGATAGGCCTAGGTTATGATAGCAATGAAGGTATTCCATTTAAGAGCAAGGAACTAAATCTTACAGTTGATACCTCCACTAGTGATGAAGAATTCATAAGTCTAGATGAAAACACTTCTAGTGATGAGGAATCCCCTAGTCCAACCCCTCCTGTATTTCAGAAAGAAAAGGGTTATAATGCAGTTCCTCACCCCCCAGGTAGCTTTCAACCACCTAGAAAAGATGTTGATTTTTATGGTGTAGATAATCTAGAGTTTAGGAAAAAGCTTAAAAGTAAATTTAATCCTGAAACTTTAGAAAAATCTGTTGAAGCACCTAAGGTAGAAGAGACCAAGTTTTCAAAACAAGCAGTACCTTCAAACTCTTTTCAAAGTACTGCTGATCACTCAGCAGTACCTCAAAGAAAATTCTTTCAAAATACTGCTAATTTTAGAAACACTTATGGAAGGGGATTTGGGGATATTGGTCCAAAGGTCTGTTATGTTTGTTACAGTCCTCATCATTTGATTAAAGACTGTGATTATCATTCAGACTACCTAAGTAAATATCCAAAGACCAGAACTGCACAACCAAGTTATAGGGAGAACAAGCCAGTTTGGAACTATACAAATAGGGTCAACCATAGTAATTTCTCAAAAGACTATAGGTACCCTCATCAGAAAAGGTCATACTCCAAACCCTCAGTACCTTCACAAAGTACTGAT
The DNA here is from genome assembly GCA_030686995.1 of Artemisia argyi. NCBI lineage: Eukaryota > Viridiplantae > Streptophyta > Magnoliopsida > Asterales > Asteraceae > Artemisia > Artemisia argyi. Next base: position 37,896,434 of record CM060697.1, read on the forward strand.
AGAAAGTTCCTTAATGTTTCTAGCAAACAATCAAATGTAAGATCTAGGAGGCACAATCATTACAACCCTAGAAAGCCTTACAACACAAGAAAAGATGCTAGGACACAGAACCCAACTCCTAAAGTTACAACTAAATGGGTTAAGAAAGAAAGTACTGCTGGAGAAAAACCAGTACTTTCAGAAGTTAAGGGTGAAAAGGGGACAAATGATCTTGAAAAATCAACAATTTTGGAAACAAAAACCTTAATTCTTGATCATGCTTTCAAAGACAGTGGTGATTACATACTCAAAATTTTTGAGTATGTCACTCCACAAGGGGAACATAAGTCAATAATGGCTTGGGTTCCTAAAAATAACTAACCTTTTCATGTAAATGCAGGGCAACCCAGAGGAGGAGCTTAAAGATCATCTTATTGTATATAGTGGTTGCTCTGGCAGTATGACAGGAGAAAAGGAGCTCTTGTCAGATTTTAAAGCTTATTATGGAGGAAAAGTTGCATTTGGGAATGATCCTGATGGAGGAAGAATAACTGGCAACGGAACTATCAAGGCAGGAAACATTGATTTTGAAGATGTTAGATATGTGAAGGAGCTCAAATTCAAATTTTTGTCAGTCTCTCAGATTTGTGATAAGAAGTACCCTGTGTTATTCTTTGACACAGAATGTCTTATACTTTCTCCTAATTTCAAGTTAGAAGATAGAAACTTGGTGTTACTGAGAGCACCAAGAACTAATGATGTGTACAGCATAGACTTGAAGAATGTAAATTCTGCTGAAAGAGCAACATATTTGATTGCAAGATCATCTATGGAGGAAGCACATCAATGGCACAGAAGACTGGGACATGTTAATTTCAAGAATATCAATAAGCTGGTCAGAGGTAATTTAGTTAGAGGTTTACCTTCTAAGACATTCAAGAATGATCACACATGTCTTGCTTGTAAGAAGGGTAAACAACACAAGGCCTCTTGTAAGAAGATTGATGAGAAGACTATTAGAGAGCCTTTGGAATTGCTGCACATGGATCTGTTTGGACCTGTTTCAGTTGTCAGTCTGAACAAGAAGAAGTACTATTTGGTTGTAACAGATGACTGTAGCAGATTTAGTTGGGTCTTTTTCTTATGTTTTAAAGATGAAACTTTTGATGCTATTCATGACCTAATTATAGCACTTGAAAATCAGTTAAGACTCAAGGTTAGAGGCATTAGATGTGATAATGGGACTGAGTTCAAGAATCAGCTTATGGATGAATTTTGTGCCAAGAAAGGAATTAAAAGAGAGTTCAGTATTGCTAGAACTCCTCAACAAAATGGAGTTGCAGAAAGAAAGAATAGAACTCTTATAGAAGCAGCAAGAACAATGCTTGCAGACTCTCAACTACTTGTTCCATTCTGGGCTGAAGCTGTAAGTGCTGCTTGCTATGTATTGAATAGAGTATCAGTGACTAAACCTCAAATGAAGACACCTTATGAGTTACTCATGGGAAAGAAGCTAAGCATCAAGTTTATGAAACCTTTTGGATGTCCCCTAACCATCTTAAATACTGCTGATAATTTGGGCAAATTTGATGGGAAGTCAGATGAAGGATATTTATTGGGATATTGTACAAATAGCAAAGGATTCAGAGTGTACAATAGGGCTACCAAGAAGGTTCAAGAATGTCTTCATGTTGATTTTTTGGAAGAACAAGAGAATTCTAAAGGTAAAGGTCCTGATTGGATGTTTGATCTTGATTTAATGTCTTCATCAATGAATTATGTACCTGTAAGGGAAGAAAATCAAGTTGCTCCCAGTGAAGAAGAAGCACGGTACATTGTTCATGATGTTAATTTAAGATCTGAAGATGAGCCAAAAGATAATGCCAATGATGAGAAGAAAGGTACTTCTCAACCTAACAGTACTATTGATCCTCAAAGTACTGTTCCACCACAAATATCAGTATCTGCAGAAGATCAAGCCATTCAAGATGAACTTTCTAGGATTCTTTTTCAAGAAACAATGGCTAAATTGTATGATGATGAACAAAGGAGAGCTTATGAAGCAGAAAAGAAGAAGGCAAAAGAAACAGCCAGTACTTTACCCCAAAGTACTGCTAATCCATTTGAAAGTACTTTTCAACCATTGAATACTTCAAATTGGATAAATACTGATGTTGTTCATGATCCTAATATGCCTAACTTAGAAGATACTGCTGATCCAAACACAATTACTTTAGAGGACACTGATGATGAATTGGATCAAGAAGGCATTTTCTCAGATTCTAATGAAGATTCTGATATAATTAATTTGGAAGATAATCTTGAAGTCTCACCAACTCCTACTCTCAGAATTCATAAAACTCATCCTGTTACCAATATTATTGGACCCTCATCATCAGGGGTACTCACAAGGACTAAGGCTAAGAATATGTCTCAACAACATACTTCTTTACTTAGTTTTATCTACAAGCAAAACAGGGTGAATCACAAGGATCAGAAGTTGTGTTTGTTTGCTTGTTTTCTATCTCAGGAAGAGCCCAAGAATATCAAACAAGCATTAGCCAAGGAAAATTTGGTGGAAGCTATGCAAGAAGAACTTCTACAGGTTAAAATTCAAGAAGTTTGGGTATTATGTGATTTACCTGATGGAAAGAAACTTATTGGAACTAAATGGGTTTTCAGAGTAAAAAGAGATGACAGAGGGATTGTTGGATCGATATACTCTGACCAAACTACTTTGTAGCTTGTAAGGGTTTAACAATATTGAGTAAACTCAACACTATTAATATTGAAACACTGTTTTACCTTGTAAAGTGTGCGGAATCTACTAACACAAAGCTTAAGAAGAACTTTTATATTAACCAAACTTTGAACCTGCTTTGTTACACAGATTCACTAACAATCCCTAACTATTAACTTTGATCGACTTCTAAACGTATCTAAGACTTGCAAAACTTATATCGACCAATACCTCTTAAGGCTCTTTATATAGATAACCTTAAGTCGGTTTACAACATGTAATCCTTGAATGACAAGTAATTATCCCTAACTAATTCTAGAATATTCGTTTAATGTTACACATTAATCCTTATCTAATATTGCATATCAGTCCTTGTTTCCTTCGAAGTACTTTAAGCATTCTTCAATAACAGCAGTACTTTAACTTTATTCTTCAGCAGTACTTTGAATTTATTCTTCATGCAGCAGTACTTTGACATCCAGAAGTACTTTGATATTTCATATCCCAACAATCCTCCCCTAACTTGAACTCTACTTGATTGATTTCAAGTTTCTTTGTTATCTTTAATCTTCAAATCTTTAATTATGCAGTGAGGTTGTTTCTTTATTCCTTTTCTTCTATCTGTCATCTGTCAAAGTACTCTTCATCAGCATCATATCTTCCATAATTTCTTCTCTGCAACATTTTGGTACAAAGATCATCAAATCTTAAAAGTTTCATACTATTCTCATCACTTCCAGGTGTGTTAACTCCTGTGAGAGATGAATCATTGAAAATTATGATTTTTAGCAAATCATCAGCTATCAATAAATTTGATATGTCTTTACCATGAGCCGTTTGCTATGGACTAGCCAACTCTTGATCACTTGGATGTATGGTGAGTTGATAACCTAGTTTGTGGTAATCTATCAACCATCAACGGATTTGATTATCACATCAGAGTCGTACCCTCATGATGAGTCAAACTCTTTCTTGTTTGTTAAACATGGTGAGTTGATTACCATTTGTTGTGTAGTATAAATACTAACACCATGTGTTTCTTTTCAAATCCTTTTTCCTTTTCTTTTAAACATCAAAACATTTATTTTTTATTTTAAAGAACTTATACTGGTTTATATCAGCAAGCAGTACTTTGATAAAGTACTATTTGTTTTTGCAGTACTTTGAAAAATACTTTAATTTTACAAAACAGATCATACCAGTATTATACAATATTACTCTTCAGATTTGACCCATCTGATAAATAGCTTGATAAAATCTAAAGCTACTTCAGATTCATCTTCAAGTTCCATTCCATGATCCAGCATTCTGAGCATTATTTCTCTGATCAATGGATATCTCCTCTCAGCCAACATGTGAATCGTGGTACCATCTTCCATCTCTAGTGTATGAACTCCTGATGACTCAAAGAATCTCCATCTTGTTATTTCCCAATTCTCTTGATCATTCCAGAGAGGATCAACACTTGTTTCTTCAGTATCCCAGATGGTAAATAAGTCTCCAAGCAGAACTAATCCCACTTCTGAAGCTTCATTCTCTGTATAATAAGTCTGCACTTGCACATATAAGTCATAAAGATCTGCCCTTGTGATACAGTGCAACAAATCCCATAACATATAAAATGTTGTGAAGCCTTCATCTTCTCTGTGGATCATAAAATAATTTCCCTCTTTAGATTCAACCACAGAAAATGAGATTATCTTGGACTTCTTTCCAGAATCATCAATCTTTTTGTTCTCAAAATCAACAACTCTGAGATAATTTCTGAGTTCATCAACTGTATCTTCATGAACTAACTTCATCCTTTTTGTCAGTTGATCATCTTCAGCTAATTTCTTTCTTTTCAATCTCCTTTGCTCAGCTTCTTCCTTTCTGATATCTTCTAATTTCTTCTTTCTATCAACTTCCATAGGTACAAAGCTTTCTACATCTCTTCTGATATCTTCTTGTACTTTATCCCATAAAGCTTTTATTTCTGGATACCTTTGTTTATGTAAATTCGTGTATCCCTTCTTTCTTAAGAATTGCATCATCCAATTCCTTTCCTGAGCTTTGGTCATTGACTTCTTTGTAATTGGCCTACTAACTTCTTCCAAATACTCAGCATCATATTCAGCTTGTTGCTTTCTAGCAAACTCTAAATCATCTGCAGTCTCTAATTCTCTAATCTGAGCAATAGAAAATTTCTTCTTCTTCTTCTTCTTAGTATCTTTCTGAACCATTATTCCTTTCCCTTTATCTTTTGGATCTAGTTTTTCTGATTCAGAAGTACTTTCATCATCTTTTTGTGCATGCTCAGATATATGTATTCCTCCAGTAGGTCTTCTTAAATTCATCATAACCCGAGCAATTGTTTCATCATCACTAGCAGTATGTACTCTTTCTTCTTCTTGCTGTATAAAAGTGGAAGGACCAGCTTCATCTTCATGATACTTTATAGAAGGACCAGCAATATCTTGTTCATCAGTACCTTGCACAACAATATTTTCAACAAAAGTACTTTGAGCATTATTTCCTTCTAAATCAATTTCCTCTGTATCCCCACTTTTTACATTCTCATGCTCAACTTCAAGATTAATTTGCTCTGTCTCACCACTTTTTCTTTCAGTACTGTTTTGAGCAACATTTTCATCTTGATCATTCTTATTCTCTGAAAATTGAACCATATCATCAAATCTATCCAAATTATCATCCTGATTCCTCCCCAATTTGATAGATGATGATTTCCTATGCCTCCTCTTAGACTTAGACTGCTTCTTTTTAGATTGTGGCTTCTGAGACTGCTTCTTTTCTTTTACATAAAGCCTAAAATTTTGAACAAGAGGCTAGACAAATTTCTTCAATCTTCTGAACTTCTTACTTAGCCTTTTGATTTCTGCAGCTTGAGAAGTAACAGTTGACTTCAGCTTCTCCAATTCCTTAGCCAAATCAAAATTACTCTCAGTACCTTTAATTCCCTCATCTCCTCCAGGTGTTTGAAACCCACCTGTGGAAGTATAATCATTGGGATTAGGTACTTGTGAATCCTCTGAAGCAGTACCTTGAGGATCAGTACTTTGTGGAGAAGTACCTTGAGCAGAAACAGGTTTATCCAAAGAGGCTGTGACTGAGGGAGTTCTTTCACCTGAAACAACATGCTGAGGAGAAACAATAGGTGGTGTCAGAGTATTTACTAAAGCAGAATGCTCAGTAGAATCAGATTGAGCAGCATTATTAGAATGTGCAGAACCACTATTGTCTTCTTCATTCCTAACAGCTTGAGCTACCTCTAACATATAAGCATTAAGAGGTGTATTCCTACCCGAAAAATTAACTCCCTTATTGGACATAAAAGTGAAAACTTTAGATGGCATCCGAATGGTAGGTACATAATCCTTAGGTTTGGGTATACCATCTAGTGGATTTTCTAAAAGCAATTGAACAAACCTAGGATACATAAGAAAAGGTTTGCCAGCCTGAATATGAGTAAGCATACCCTCAAGAATCACGTATGAAAAGTTAAAAGGCTGATTGGTAATAAGACCAACAAAAGCAGAAGCTATGGAATGACTGAATTGATCCCAAGCAGTACTCTTTGGACTCAAACAATGTAGCAAAACATGAATAAGAAATTTCCAATGAGGACTAACCATAGCCTTCTGAAAAGTAAGCTTAGTCAAAGAACCTTCATACCCAATATCTCTGAGTGTATTCCAAACTTCTTGTTTCCCAAATAAAACAGAGCCTCCTTCATCATCAAATAACAAAACCTCCCTTATTGAAGCTTCTGTAACATGTATAGCTCTTCCAGGAACTGTAGCAGTAATGATATCCTCTCCATCTTCAACATGTGATCTGGCTGTATCCCAAAAAGCTTGAATCCAGGGTCCGATAATCTCAAGGTTGACAAGGATGGAGTAACAGATGTTGGTACCAGTGAGAAAATCAATAACTCCATGAAAATCAAGGTTTGCTTGGGTTTTCTCAAGGTTTGCAATCATGTTGTGTTTGGTGTTGGTACGTAGATTAGCCATGATGATTAGCGTTAGAGTAAGAAAAGTGATGATCGATGCAAAGTAGGTATGAGTTGATAAGGATGAATAAGGTAATAAAAGCTCTTTATGGTCTTCATCAAGCTCCAAGAGCTTGGTATGAAAGGCTTTCCAATTTTCTATTGCAACATGGTTATAGAAGAGGAGCTATTGACAAGACTTTGTTTATCAAGAGAGATAAGAAGGATATTATGCTTGTTCAAGTATATGTAGATGATATTATTTTTGGTGCTACCAAGCAATCTATGGTGAAGGAATTTGAAGATCTTATGTAGAAAGAGTTTCAGATGAGTTCCATGGGAGAATTAACATTTTTCTTAGGCCTTCAAGTGCAACAGTCAAGCAGTGGGATTTATATTTGTCAAGATAAGTATGTTGCAGATATTCTTAAGAGATTCACTTTTACAACTGTTAGGCCTACATCTACACCAGTGGATACTAACAAACCTTTGGGAAAAGATGAGGATGGAGAAGATGTTGATGTCACACTATACAGGTCTATGATTGGATGTCTTATGTATTTAACTGCATCAAGTAGTTTGGTCAGGATTGCAAACGAAGACAACCTGTACATGATTGTTTTTGTCGACTACTGCATGCGTTAATGAAGATTAAATATTGGTCGGTGAAATATTAAAATTATGGAGTCACGATTGGTGGAGATAAGAGGGTTTGTCGTTTAATGGTTTTCATATTCTCAAACCTTGTACTGAATTGATGATTATTTTATTTGGTCAATGAATAAGGAGCAGAGATGTTTGTCCATTTGTTATTTATTTGCTACTTCACAAAAAGTTATAAGTCAATGAAGGGACGGTTTGTTGATATTCATGACCTCGTACTTGTCGTGCACTGATAAAGAGAAACATGTGACATATGAGATTCGATTTGGTGGAAGTGTGTCGTTTTCTGCATGGATGATTCAAGATAAAGGGTTAGAGCAAAGCAAAGGTTCTCATTCTTATTGATTTCTATTATCTGATTGGAACTTCACGTGGAGAGATAGGGAAATTGCAAGTTAAAGTGCTGTATGTTTGAAAGTACTGCTCTCTTGCAAACTGCTGCTACTAAAGTACTGCTCCATATTTTGCAACGTACTGCTTCGTTCCATCAAAGTACTGCTTCTACAACAAAGTACTGCTCGTAGATATTCAAAGTACTGTTTCAGTGAATGAAGGTACTGCTCGTATTTCAAAGTACTTTTGTTTGTTTTCAAAGTACTGCTAGCTTTTCAAGGTACTGCTAGTTTCTTCAAAGTACTGTTTATTGCAAAGTACTGCTATGGTTTATGGAGATGTGCAAGAGTTTTATGGTTCAATATCTATGCATGGTTTACGAGCAGTAAGGAAAAGTTTAGATGAGTTTGATTGGTTTTGGATTACACACACAGAAAGGTTAGTTCGCTCACACACACAGGAAGAAGTTTATGTTCTTAAAGGATTTCAAAAGGCTCGTATTTGTTCGTATTGGAATAATTGATTACGAAGAAGATTGTTTATCACTTATTTGAAGGTGAAGTGGAGTTTCTTAGATACGTGTTCTTATCATACCTTATAGCAAGAGGTAACTTGTTCGTGCTTTATTGTTGTGACAAAGACTTGATGAATCTAGCAAATTGGTGTATTATCTATAAATTGAAGGTGTTTAAAGTCACGTTTGCTATCACTTTAAGGAGTTACATTGTAGTGCTCAGTGTTTCATATTAGTTGCGGATTTCGTCAAGAGGTTGCGGTCTACTCATATTTTTTGTCCTTGGTATGAGTTTGGAGTCACATGGTTAGTACAAGACATAAGACACAAGTTTGGGTTGTTCTACTTCTTCATCAAATTCATTATACTTGATTTTCTTCACAAGTGATCATTACAAGGAGACTACAGATTTGAAGAATCATGAAGATGGTTAACACATTAATTTCAGGGAAGCATATTATGATGTGTTTAATCATTTGATGTACATGCACCACTCAAGGGGAAGTTGTTGATTCTTACTACTATTGATTAGTATTACTACTACTAGTTGGAGTTTCTATTGTTTTGGATTCATCTTTTGTAAGCATTTTGGTGTTCTTCATGGTGGGCAATTCGAAACATTGGAAGGCTTTGGATTGGAAGTTTGTGATATTGGTTCGTGGTGGTCAAGATCATTATTTGCATACGTTCCATATTTGTTGATAACAAAAAGGGGAAGAAATGTTTGAAGAGATGTTGGAGTGGCATGGCATGGCTTAAGGGGAAGACAAGATTGTTTCATTCATGGTGAGATTTAATTATCTCAACTTTTCTACTTCGTCTAGGGAAGTTCGTACAAGAAGATGTTTGTTTTGTCATCGTCAAATAGGGGAAGATTGTTGGGAATTATATTTATTGATTTGATGATACAAAAAAAGAAGAATGAAACATGAAGGGCTTGAAGTGACAAGAAGGAATTCTACAAAAGATGGGAAGGACTTGCTTGCAAAAGAAGTTTTATTTATTAGTCCTTGTAAATCCTAATCCTCTAGTATATAAAGAGGACATGGGTCATTAGATTAATTCAAGTGTTCCATAATGTAGTCAACTAAAAAGGTGTGTGTGTGTAACCTAGGCGTAGGAGATAAATGCCTAGGGATTATTAGTGTTTTAGATTAGATAACATGTTCTATCTTGATCAAAGTAGAACATGTTAATTATATTAGTGTTAGAGATTATCAATGAAAAACCTTGTTTATGATATTGCTCTTATTCCGCTAAGTTATTGATCTTACGAACATTATCATTCCTAGATATAGTTAACATTAGACTTATCAAGTCTAGAGCCCGCAACGATCAAGGAGTGTTGGGTTCCTACAAATGTTTATCTAGCTATTTGGTCCAAACATGTTCAACATTTGGCTAGGATGCATGAAAGGTGGTAGTATTCCCCAAGGGTTGTAACTCGGTTGATAGTTCCACATTTGATTATTAGGGTTGTTGTAGTTTTGTTTATTTTTGTTTCTTCTTGGTTGAGGTGTTTTAGATCTAGGATAAGAATTATTTGGTTTCCTAGGTGGTGGAGTTTTAGATCTTGTTTTAGGTTTAGAGGATTCTACATCGGTCTTTTCTTATCATTTATGAGTATGTATTTTGGATGTTTTTCTAAGGATGTTGGTTTACTAGATTCGCTTTCAAACTTAACATTTTTTGTTTCGCTCGATGAAGCTTCAATTGGGTTAAATCCTAAGCCGGTTTTGTCTCCGGATACTCTTTGAATAATTTACATTTGTCAAATTTCAGTGAGTTAAATCTTAAGTGAGTTACTACTATTTTCAAATTTGTCAAATTTAAAATTTCATTTCTTAGTATTTCATTTTCACATTTAAGCTCTTGACATAATTTACATTCTTCAATAATTTCTTTGCCTTTTTCTAATTTATGTATTTTAATTTTAAGTTCTAGTATTTCATTTTCTAATTGGTTGTTTATATATTTTAGTGATCTGTTTTTAGTTATTACTTGTTGTCCTAATTTGCATAGTCTATTATACTCATTATCTAAATTATTTTCGTCTAATGATAAAGTTTTATCACTAAAATATTCGGTTTCGGAACGTACCTCGCTTGATGTTTTTGCCATAAAACACTTCTCTTCTTTTGTCGTTTCTTTCTCCTCCTCATCACTATCACTCCAAGCTCCTCTAACAAATGCTCTTTGATTTTGGTCTCTTGACATCATTGAACATTTTCCAATGAGATGATTTGGATCACCACATTTGAAACACTTTCTCTCATTCTTGCTATTCTTGTCATCTTTATTCTTTTGAGATGCTCTCCTTTCATCGTGTGGTTGTCTAACGAATCTTCCTCGCCTTTTGAAGAATTTCTTGAAGTCTCTTACGGCCATGGCGTATTCTTCGTCATCACTTTCGGAAGATGAGCTATCTTCATTAATAAATTCCTTTCTTGCTTTCAAAGCGATTGACTTGCTTTGCTCTCGTTTTCCTTTGACCATTTCGGAGTCCTTCTTTATAATTACTTCGTAGACTTTCAAGTTTCCAATTAATTCATCAAGTTGCAACGTTGACAAATTCTTTGATTCTTCAATAGCCGTCACTTTAGCTCGCCATTTTTGGTGAAGAGCCCTAAGAAACTTCCTAACAAAATTCTTACTAGAAAAATTCTCATCGAGTGCTTTTAAACTTGTGATGATAGTGTTAAATCTAGCGAAAGCATTATCAATTGATTCCTCTTCCGGAATCGTGAATTGCTCATATTGTTGAACAAGTAGATCTATTTTATTATCTTTGACTTGACTATTACCTTGGTGAGTTATCAGTAAACAGTTCCAAATTTCTTTTGCAGTCTCACACATAAAGATCCTTTCGTACTCTTTACGTGGTAGCGCATTATAAATAACCATTTTTGCTTCATCATTTTTATCAAGTTTTCTTTTTAAATCATCATTTTGTTTTTCAAAAGGTGCGATTTCATCTTTCTTTGTTTCGGGGTTATTTTGCATAGGTAAAAAATCACCATTAGTAATAACATGCCAAAGATCTAGATGTTTTGATTTCACATAAGTTTCGAATCGATTTTTCCAATATAAAAATCCATCACTTTCATATAGTGGTGGTCTTTGCATAGATTGCCCTTCTAAATATTTTTCAGATTCCATAGATCGTTACAAGTTTTAAAATACAATATATTTTAAAGATCTTGCTAGACGTGGCTCCTGATACCAATTGTGGAAAACTAGAAGGGGGGTTGAATAGTTTTATGTCTTTTTAATTAATTTTCAACATATTTTGTAGCTTATAAAAACTTTGATTCGATTTTACGTGAATTCAAGTGTCAACAAATACAAGCAAGTCTAATCTAATAATGTAAGTATTTAAATAAAGTGAAGAAAAGATAGAGTTAGAAAGATCAAACCACAACACGCGAATTTAGAGTAGTTCGGCTACAAGCAAGTCTAATCTAATTCGTATATGTTTTAAACTGTTTTTACCCATATTTTTTTTGGATCTGAAATTTTTTTTTATCTTTTTGTGGGTACTACTTTATAACAACTTTATACATATTCCTTGTATCCAAATGGTCCCAAAAGTCACAAGCTTTGTATCATTTTTTCATAACAGTTGTATACAGTTTACTGCTATTGTACAACTTATCTTTTTATGACTTTTGGTTACTACCGTGAATCATGATCAAGACTTGGTGAAGAAAAAGGTCGAAACTCATCGGAAAACTCATCGGGATCTGCAGAGACTCGCTGGAATCTGGTCGGAATTTCTTGTATAAGAAATTTTTGATATGTACTATTTTTCGAGAATACTTTTTCGAAATGTACTATTTTTCGAGAATCTATAATTTCGAAAATTTTTACTTTTTCGAAAAGTTTATTAGATTCTCGATAAAAACTGTTCTCGATAATTGTCCAAGTTTCGAAAATACAAGATTACAAAGTTTCGCAAATACAAAATTACAAAGTTTCGAAAACAGAAAATTTCAAGAATATGTAGATAGAGACCTTTGACCACAAACCAAATACCAAAAACTCGTTGACCTCGGTTGTAGTATAACCATCGTCGGTCCAATAAATCTATGAAGAAATGAACAAGATCCAAGAAGTCGACTACAGCAGGTCCACATAAGAAACCCATATCCAAAACCAATCCCACATATGACTCTACCAAGGACCCTCACAAGTCACTCCTCAACTCACATCATTTATCCGAAACATAAAAAGAAAAGAATTATAACAATGGTGTTATAATCTTTTGCTTTAGTTCGTTCAAAAACAAGATTGTTTCATCCTCACTTTGGCTCGATGACAGAAACATACACGGCAAAACAACAATAATTAAACCTACCCGAGACCTTGGTTGTTACAAGACCTTGAAGCCTACACGAAAAAGATATCAAAGGGTCGTAATGTGCATCAACTGAAGTCATAAGTTTGGTTTGTGTTTGTTTGTTAACTGAAATTGTCGATTGATTGATATGAAGATGAGATGAGATTAGATTGATTTGTGGGAGATGTGGAAATTTTTTTGGCAAGGAAAATTTGTTGAGAGGAGCGTGAAAGTGGGAGGCGGATATCACAAAGATATGTGTGAGTAGGGTTTGTGAAATGATAAGATTAGGGTTATTACTATGTTATACGGAGTACCTGTTATTAATTATTAGTGGATTGGTGAGAGTTTAGGTGAAATGGGTATTGTAATAGCATTAAAAGTGACGATCATTATTGAGTCGACAAGTATTGTAATAGTTAAGTATATTGGGCTATGGACTTGGTACTTATTAAGTATATCATGTAAGCCTTATTAGAACATGTAAACCAAGTCCAAGTCCAAGCCCAAGCCCAAGCCCATAGAAAGCCTATGTATGGAACTATAAAAGTCACCTTACCTCTGATTTGTAAGGTGTGCTTGTGTCTGTATTGTGTGTGTTTCATTAATAAAAGCTTTCATATTTCATCTCTCTTTCTCTACATCTAACGCCACATACATATCATTCAAGTCACCATCTTTCATCTCTACTTCATCTTTGCTTCTATATTTGTGATAAAGTTGTGATATCTAAGGTCCTACAAGTGGTACCAAGAGCCTAACAATGATTTAGGAGGGTTGAGAGTTTGTATGTTTCGACTTTTTTAGCTTTTCTACACGTTTTTGTTTTTTTTTTAAAGTTCATTACTTTTCTTATTTTTCTTGGTCTTTAACACTTTTTTGATTACAAACTAGTGTTATAAACCTTGTCTAACAAGAAAGTTTCAATCTTTTTGAAGTTTCAAAGCTTCAAAATTTCGACTTTATTTTTGAACTTGTTTTCTAGAACACAAAAAATTTTTCATAAAAATCATCAAGTTTATAACTTTCTTCAAATTTTGGTTTTTTTATTACTAGAAGTACAAGAATCTTGAAATACAAACTTCATTTGGATGAGCTTTTTGCAAAATCAAAATCTAGCAAATTTTCTAGAACACCAAAAATTTTCATAAAAATCATCAAGTTTGCAACTTTCTTTAAGTTTTGTTGTTTTTTGTAACTAGAAGTACAAGAATCTTGGAATACAAACTTCATTTGGGTGAGCTTTTTGCAAAATCAAAATTCTAGCAAACTTTCGAGAACACACTTGGTCCCGTTGTTTACTCGGTGTTTCCCTTGCTTGTATAAGTGAGAAAACACTTCGACTCGTGGTATACTCTCTAAATTGTATAATTTAGAAAGTTTTGGTGCAAAGTTTCTAGAACACTGAAAAGTTTCTAAAACACTGAAAAGTTTCTAGAACACTGAAAAGTTTCTAGAACACTGAAAAGTTTCTAAAACACTGAAAATTTTCGAGAACACTGAAAAGTTTCGAGAACACTGAAAAGTTTCGAGAACTCTGAAAAGTTTCTAAAACACTGAAAAGTTTCTAGAACACTGAAAAGTTTCTAAAACACTGAAAAGTTTCTAGAACACTGAAAAGTTTCTAAATCACTGAAAATTTTTCTAGAACACCTTTTAGAAAAAAAAAATTTCTAGAACACTTTTAGAAATTTTTTCTTGAACTCTTTTAGAAATCTTTTGGTGGTCAATGTTTCGAAAATTGTTGGTGTATTAAAAGTTCGTTGCCCAAGGAAAGTAACCTTCACTAAACCCAACTCCTATTTCGTTGAGCCGATCCAAGATCACCTTTATCACACATTGTTTATACAATGGAAATGAAAATGCAAATCCAAGAGAGAGATTTAAAGAAAGTGTTTACAGTGTTCAAGTCATATGCAGAGAAGGTCATCAATATTTATGGTTTAGAAATAAGGTTCGATGAGGCATTTGAATACTACGTTAGAGTCCAATTTCATCATTTCCAAGAAGAACTCATCCAAAACCTGAATCAACTTGAAAAGCTACTTAATGAAGAAGAACTTCATACGCATAACTGCAAAGAATCTCTTAAAGTCATCCAAACTCAGTTTCAGAGAATATTTAACCCTTGGATAATGAAACAGACAGAGTTTATCGATGCGTTTTATAAAAGATTTTGGGTAAGCTATTCTACCTTCAGAACTCAATGCATAAATCAAATGGAAGAACTCGAAAATATACTTGAAACAGAGGAAGCTAAGTTAAATGAGATTGAGAAGGTGAAACGGGAAAAAGAGCAGAATGAAAGAGAGATGCAGTTAAAGGAAACAGATGTGATTGAGAAAGAGACATAGATAGATGTTCAAAATAAAGAGGAAACAGTCAATGAGGGTGATGCATCAGATGTTAGTTTGGTTTTCACGGGCAGTGATTCATCTTCAGAACAGCAGGTTGAACACAGCTGTCCTAGCTATGATTCGGATGCTGATGGTACACAAAGGAATGAAGCTGTTTGGGATACCGAAGATGATCACATCAGACCTTCATCAGACACAGAGATATTGGCTACAGTACAACATTCACATGTTCATGATAATGTTAATATCTTTGATAATGTGTTTGCTCATGATCAGACACATCCTGCGCATCCTGAGTCTATTAGTGACACATATGTGGTGGAACAAAATGATAGGAATATAACTTTTGCTACTCCAGATATGGATCCTAATAGAGGTGAGCCTGCCCAGGATGGATCTACTTATGAACAAGATCGTGCCTTATTTGCTTCATTAATCAATAATTTCAAACATGAACTTGAAAAATGCAAAAATGACAATTGTGAAGCTAAGCAAACGAATGTTTTTTTGAACAAAGAGATTGAGAGATTTAAGGAAATGGAAAAACGTTTTGAAAATGCAACAACAAGAAATGCTAAACTTGAAATTGAAATCTCTAACCTTAAATCTCACGCTCAAAAGTTTGAAATGTATGGAGAGTCTGTCAAACCACTTTTAAAACGAAATGAAGAACTTGAAGTTGGTTATAGAGAAGCTGTTCTTCGTGAAAAACGTTCCATTCAAAATCTGGATGCTCAAATGGTTGTTAACAACAGAAAGGTTCAAGCGCTTTTAAAAGAGAACAATGATTTAAAAAGTGAAAATTCAAAGCTTCAGAAAACCACATCAAATTTTGAGATTGTAAACACAAAACTTGAGAATGAAAACCAAGAGTTTTTGAAACGAACAAACGATCTTGAAAACAATCTTCGAAAATTGGGACAGACTTCTCAGACTATAAACATGCTGCCTACTAAAGATGAGGAGGTTTAGAAACAAACATCTGGGATTGGTTTTGTGAATAATGCTAATGTGGAAAATGAAAAACCTTGTTTTTTAAACAAAGTGCAAAAGCTGACACCTATTTTGTACAACGCTGAAGATATGGGAAAAGAATTGTCAGATGATCTTTTGTTTGAGTCTCAAGATATTTTAAAATTTGAAGAGGAAAAACGCTTGAAAGTAAAACAAACAAAAAACCCACTCTCGTACAACGGCTTTGTGTATGGTTGTACACAATTGACAGATATACCAAAAGAACCTTTCAAAAGAAAAGACACAAATGTGAAAAGATTTTTCAAAGAAGCTCAACTTGCTACCTATGATGCTAAGTTATGGCAAAATAGAGCAAGGAAACAATTTTGTAATCTTAAACATCACATTGAGCAAACGTTAAAGGTCATTTGGTTTAAGCAAGAAAACATCACAAACAACGTTTTCTCTAATCCTCTTTCATCAGATGTACGCCTTAAGTTAGAAGTGTCAAAAAGATTTTGAAAGAGGAAATTGAACCTCGTGTGAAAGATATCAACTTATGTTTTGAGTACTTTGAAAAACATCTTGTAACTGAAATGAGAGAAGATCTAAAGTACGTTCACTCTCTTGAAGACGAATTTGATGAAAAATGCTTAATTCTGGACATTCAAAAAGAATATTTCACAAATCAAATAGAGTCGTTCAAGTCAGCATCTGTCAGCCATGAGTATGAGAATGTGAATTTTAAACACACATCCTCTTTGAAATCTGAAAATCTTTGTCTCAAAAAGAAAATCACCGAGCTTTCAAAAGAAGCAGCTGATGTCAAAGAAGAACTTTCAAAAAGAACTGCTCAGTTTGAGAAACATCTTGCAAAACTCGAAGCACAAAGTATCTCTTTCCAACTAAAACTGGAAGAGCAGAATGAGAAAATGTCTTCTGAGAAATCTTTGACATCAGTGCTTAAAGAAAAAGAAAAGATTTTTGAAGAAAATTGTGATGATACCAATATCAAGTTTGATTTTGACGAACTTGATACAAAAAATCTTGAATTGGAACATGCTGTGGCATCATTACAAAAAGAAAATGAGCATTTGAAACAGGCTTACAAAAACTTGTTTGATTCAATCAAGCGGTCAAGAGTTCATAATCAAACTTCAAACAAATCTGACTCTCAGATCACACCAAATCATCTTTTTGAAAAAGAAAAGTCTGTGCTTCAAAAGAAAATTGTTGAATTGGAAAAAACGATTGCACAACAGATCAAGGATTTTGGTGATGCCAAAAATGATTTTTCAATCGAAACAGACAAATATGAAAAATATTTTGCACATCTTGAAAATCAAAATGCTTCTTTGCAAGAAAAACTGGCATCGTCAGATCATCTTTCTCTTCAAAAAGAATACAATGATTTGAGAACGTCATACAATGCCTTAAAAGCAAAGTTTGATGTTCTTAACCGGTCAAAAGGAAAATCTCAAGTTTCAAACGAGTCTAAACCACAAGTAAGTGTTTCAAAAAAGGTTTACACGGGTGAATCTTCAAAACCATTTTCTAAAAGGGTTTCTCAATTTACCACCTATTCTTCGCAAAAAGGAAGGAAGTTTTCAAAGAGACCTAATTTTTCTGAAACATTTACTCCTCAAAAGGTTTCAAATGCAAGTGCTCATAAAGAAAAGAATCAAGGTTTTCAAACTCCATACTCTCGTTTTATTCCGGTAAAGCCAGTGTGGAAACCAAAGCAAAGCCGTTCAAAACATTTGAAATATTCATACTCTGAAATGCTTCCGCTACAACAAAGGAATGGCTATGCTTGGAAAAATCCTAATTCTGGAAGGTTTCCATTCATCTCAAAAACGAATTTTTGAAATGAAACGCCGATTTTCAACAATGGATGGAAAAGTTCTTATTCAAGTTTTAAAAGTCCAAAAGAGACACCGAGTTTCTCAAACAACTTTCAAAAGCAAAAGAGATTTAAATCACCGTTGATTCCACAAGCTTTATTTAAAAATGAAACACAGGTTTTCAGTCCTCGTTGAAATTCAACTTCTTTGTCTCGGATTGACACAACTTACAAATGGATTTCAAAATATGGTAACCCAGTTGGCGCCGTGCTTAAATGGGTTCCAAAAGTTGTTGTCTAATCCAAATTCATCATGGCTTTCGTATACTTCAGTACGAAACCCGGGCTTCAATGATGACTTCTTAGTATTTCTGCTAAGGACTCGTTCTTCAAAGAAAGGAAAGTGCTTAAGTTTAAACAAAGGTTTTAAATATTTTTCGAGCACTTATCCTAAAAACATTTTGGCTTATGCACACATAACAGTGTATAACCCGTGATTTTCAAAGAAAGGACCCTGTTGTACATGTATGTGCGACAATCCTAAATGAAAAGAAGACTTCTCACCAAAAAGCTTATCAAAGTCTTCTTATTTTTTTTAAGAAAAATTTTGAAAAATGTTTCTAAAGGTTTTAAAAAATTTTCAAGATATTACTCCCTCACATCCTTTAAAGCAAATATTTACTCAAAATGTTCTAATTTTGAGGGGGAGTAATAATATGATGTTCCAAAATGATCATGCTTAAAGGAAACTTATACGGAATTACAAACATCCGTTTCTCCCATAGGCTATCCAAAAAGAAAAGGTTTTAATCAATTGGTATCAAAAATACCATGGATATGCTATTTTTGAGGGGGAGAAAACGTGATTAAAATGTGATCAAAGTGTTTAAGATTGTGGCTGAATCTCAAAAGAGCTCGACTCAGATATTACTAACGAATTGACGAAGCTTAAATGTCATTAATCGAAAAGACTTGTCCTGGACGGGTAATAATTTCAAGCTAGTCTAACTAGTGATGTAAGCGTGTCTCGAATATGACTTGTCTAAGTAGAATGTACCGTCTCGAGAGACTTTCTTTGAATTTGACCAGGACGGGTAATAACTTCAAGCTAGTCTAACTAGTGATGTAAGCGTGTCTCGAATCGGTCATGTTCACTGAAAGTGGATCAATTCAAAAAGTGCAAACTCCTCTCGCATGTGCAAATTTATTAAAAAACACATGAGCACATGTGAAGGGGGAGTCCTTCATAAGAATGCAAAACTCTCGAAGTGTTAACAAAGTATGTTTTTTTTATCATAAACACTTTGAGAGATTTTCAGAAAAAGGTTTTATGGCATGTGATCAATAAATCTAGGATAATCATGGAGTTATAAGGTGACTAAGGTTAGGAAAAACCGTCCTATGATCCGCCAAAGCCGGAGGGATCTACCCAAGGACAAATCCAATAGATTAGAATTAGAAGTCCTTAGGTATGATTGAAAAAAGGAGAAAATGAGAAAGGAGAAAGAAGGGGTTGAAGAATTAAAAAGAAAAGTAAAGAAAAGGGTGAAAAGAAATAGCCCTCCATATGTTCAACCATAGGGCAGACACCGGGTTCAACTCATATGTTATTGGTTGTTACTAAGGTGACACCGGTATTGAAGATAAAGACGTCATGGACCCAGTGACGCACTGTACTTAACCTTCTAGCCACTCAAGTTCTCTTAAAAGGAGTTGTTTCATTCTCACGAGGAACCGGTGTAAACTATCAACGTATCTCTTAGAGATGTTTGATATTGAAGCAGGAGACCCATCCCTAGTCTCTGCATAGGAAAACCAAATGTGCACTTATCGAGTCTAGAGCCATGAGATACATTAAAAGATCTCTTAGGATACACTTCCTATGAATACACTTGTGTTCGCCAAAAAGGACACAAGGTGTAAGAGTCTTTATGAAGTCTACGGATCTTGCCTTTTATATCATGATGGTTACTTTGTCTCAAACGGTCTACAGTTGTGGGGTGATCTCCAGCAACTCACCTGAATCATTGATGTACTTCGGTGGATCTAGTAAGCCCTTTTAGGGGTATCTGATTCAGGAATGGTCTTGGTAAAGGTTAGAAGGAGTCTTCACACTATGCTGTTGAAGATCTCTAATTTCGAACCTATAAGTACCGGATGCTTTATTGCTAACTGTTTTATGCAGGTACTGATGAATGTTCCTTGGATAAAGACCGTTACCATCACTCAAAGATCCACATGCTCATACCCTGCAAAGCTCTCTTCAAAGATCAAAGCAAAGCAAAGTTCTGAACGTTTCTAAGTCAAAGTCAAAGAATCTACAAACTAAAGAAACAAAGATTAAACTCAAAGAAAAGAGAACTTCACAAAGATTCAATGTCAAACAAAGTATGAGCATGTTGGAAAAGACGTAAAGACAACAGTGTAAAGATGTTGATCAAAGGCAAGAACGACCAATCGACATTATTCAAAGATCACAAAGCATGATTGGAACAAAGGAACTTGTAAAACTATTACACAACAAGACTTAAAGATTCAAAGAGAACAAGCTTCAAAGATCAAAGATCAAGGTCACAAAAGAGAGATCTCAATGATCACCATTAGGGGGAGATTGTTAGCATTAGAAGTGTTGATCATTTATGTAATCAAAAGGAGATCTCAATGATCGTCCCTTAGGGGGAGATTGTTAGCATTAAAAGTGATGATCATTATTGAGTCGACAAGTATTGTAATAGTTAAGTATATTGGGCTATGGACTTGGTACTTATTAAGTATATCATGTAAGCCTTATTAGAACATGTAAACCAAGTCCAAGCCCAAGCCCATAGAAAGCCTATGTATGGAACTATAAAAGGCACCTTACCTCTCATTTGTAAGGTGTGCTTGTGTATGTATTGTGTGTGTTTCTCTCATAATAAAAGTTCTCATATTTCATCTCTCTCTCTCTACAACCTAACGCCATACATATACATCAAGTCACCATCTCTTCTTCATCTTTGCTTCTATAATGGTGTGATAAAGTTGTGTTATTTAAGGTGCTACATATATATATATATATATATATATATATATATATATATAGTTAAGAGTATTTCCGATAATTTTTATTCCATATTAATAGTTAATAATTATCGTAAACGTTATTAACTATTTATTTCGTTACTTATATATATATATATATATATAAACTCATATATAGATAAGTTATCGTTATTTAATGATTCTTAGCGAAATATTATTTATTCGAGTCCACGTGTCCGAGTCATAACTTCTCGGTCCACATAATCAAGTAAAGTCCAAAGTTATGGCGTTGTCGAAGCCAACCAATACTAAGAAGTCAAGGTGACCTCGACATTGCACAAAGTTCTCCATGTAATGTATTGTCGCAAAATAATCAAGTCAATATATCCCGATATCCAATCCAATCTCCACAAACTACAACAATGCGAGGCCGTCTACGGCTCTCGAACTAACCTATCTCCGTCATCTAAAAGTTCTCATCCTTATAACTCCGATAGATCACAAACCAAAAACGTTAGTCACAATATCCCAACAACAATAAATGTTAGTCACAATAATAACATAATATCACGTTAACAATTAACCACCAAACATTTAGCCGCAAATAGGTTTAAAGAAAATCCGCAAGTTATCACAACTAGTAAATCATCACAAAAATATTTATAAAAATATTTCCGAGACTCTGAGGTCTAGGTTTTGACCAAAACTCATGACCAACGGCCTTTTGGCCTTGGTACGCCTCGGCTACAAACCAAACGTGCCCACAATAATTTGGCCGAGACCTTTAGGTATCGGCTTGGGTGTCTTCTCGGCTAGGCCGAGCCACAAGCAAACCAAACAACCTCTTGGAGGTCTCGGCTACAACCAAATCGAGCAAAACATCAACTAAAAACAAATCCAAACACATAAATCAACCAAATATTAACCAAATCATCACCTATATCAAAACCAAGAACCAAATTCAACAACAAATCCGAACAAAACTTCACCCAAAACGATACCAAACATTCATTTTAAGTTTCAAAGCAATAAACACATCACTATTTTTTACCCAAGAACCCATTTCGCCACGTTTGACTTTCGTTCAAGTCAAACCTTACATAAAAATGCATTTCTTCTTACCTTGCTTCTCGATCTTCGAAAATAAAATAAAAGAGATGTTGTTGGTGGTGTTTTGGAGCGGCGGTGAACAAATAAAGAGGTGGTGGAGAGGTATTTTTGGCACGCATTTCTTCTTACCAAAAGGAAGAGGAGACCGTGGTGGTTAAGATGTTGGTGGCGGTGTAGTTTGGCCGGCGGTGGCGGCGGCGGCGTGGAATGTGGCCGGCGGTGAGGAAGAGAGAAAAGGGGCAGAGGTTGAAGATGAATAATAAGTGAAGTATGGTTAGGTTTTGTTGAGTTTTATTAGTTTATATTTAATACAAATTGCATTTTGGCCCCTCCTTACTTAAATTGTTTTATTACAAGGGCCTAAAAGAAGGAGTTGCGGTGTAATTTTGTAATCTCTTCCAGAAACACTCGTTTTTAAGTCGGTATAAATATTAGTTGCCACCGAAAATATTTTTAAACTCCACCGTTGGGTTTTAAAACGTTTTTCCATAAAAAGTGATAACAAATACGTTTTAAATAAATAAAAGCGGCACTTTCTTAATTATTGTCATCGCGGCTCAATCGAGGCTAAAAAACATGTCACCACCATTCTCGGGCTTTACTTGGGTTGTTTCGTCGTTCAAGATTCGTAACATCCAAAAATTTAATTCAAAAAGTCGTTTGTTAAATAAACGTAAACGTTACTTGCTAAATACGCGTTTCATTAGGATTTTCTAGTGCCAGAGTCAAGTAGTGCCTAAATCGAAGCGCATAGATAGCCTAAATAGCACATAAGTGATAAACACTTTATTTAAACTTGCAGTTTCCATCGAAATTTCTCAAGACTCAGCAAAATAATTGATAATTCAAATTTCACGTTTATGAAAATGTAATGCGGTAAAGTTAAAAAGGGTCCCTAAATTACCAGTTGTCACAGCCTTAGATGAAACCTGTCCCGCGTTTCACTTTGATTTTCCCGATAAGGATGACGCAAAAATTTGAGGATACTTCCTCTAGGATTCATCTTCGCGTTACCACGTGAATTCTGGTCCATGACGAGAGTTCCAACGAACTTTAACGAGTGGAATTCGACTACATTTTGGACGTTTGATTTCACGATCCACAATCTCAATAGGTTCCTCAACAAAGTTTACACTTTCATCCACACAAATTTCTTTCACAGGAATTACTGGGTTTCATCGGAAAGACACTTCTTTAGGTTCCTCACATGAAAGACATCATGTACGTTACTCAGCTCCTGGGGTAAATCCAGTCTGTAAGCTACTGGTCCAATCATGTCTAGTATGGTAAATGAACCAATATAGCGAGGATTGAGTTTTCCACGTTTGCCGAAACGTATCACACCTTTCCAAGGAGAAACCTTCAGCATAACTCGGTCTCCCACTTGAAACTCAAGGGGCTTACGTCTCTTATCAGAATAACTTTTCTGTCGGTCACGAGCAGTTTGTAAACGATTACTGATCTGAATTACCTTCTCGGTAGTTTCCTTAATGAGTTCGGGACCTGTGAGCTGGTTGTCGCCAATTTTTGTCCAACAGACGGGTGAACAGAATTTTTGGCCATACAACGCCTCAAATGGTGCGGCCTTAATGCTAGTATGATAGCTGTTGTTGTACGAGAATTCGGCTAGGGGTAAGTACTTCTCCTAGTCTTTTCCGAAATCTATCACGCAAGCACGAAGCATATCTTCCAACATTTGAATGGTCCTCTCACTTTGACCGTCTGTCTGGGGATGATAAGCAGTACTCATATCGAGTTGTGTTCCCATGGCTGTCTGAAGTGATTGCCAAAAGGCTGACGTGAAACGACTGTCGCGGTTTCACATAATAGATATAGGTACACCATGGAGAGAAACAATTTCCTTTACGTAAAGTCGAGCGAGTTTATCGATACTGTCATTTTCTCTGATCGCAAGAAAATGAGCGGATTTCGTTAGCCGATCAACAATTACCCAGATAGCGTCACAATCGCTAACTGTTCTTGGTAATTTGGTGATAAAGTCCATGGTGATTCGCTCCCATTTCCAAACAGGTGATTCAGGCTGGGTCAACAACCCTGATGGTTTCTAGTGTTCTGCCTTGACTTTGGAACAAGTTAAGCACTTACTGACATATAAGGCTATATCGGCTTTCATGTTCGGCCACCAATACAGTTTCTTCAAGTCGTGAAACATCTTATCAACACCAGGATGAATAGAGTATTTTGATTTATGCGACTCATGCATAATCAACTCACGAATTCCTCCATAGAGGGGTATCCAAATCCTTTCTCCAAAACACAGAGTTCCATCAGTTCACTCACAAAACCATTCTTGTTTTCTACCATTTCATAAATATTCTTAGCTGGTCGGTTTTCTTTCTTCAATGCTTCTGCTTGAGCTGGTAATATCTGAGACGGTAATAGCGAGCTAATAGTCATTCCCAAGGATCTAACTCTTAATGGTGGAATTCTCTCCTTCCGACTAAGAGCATCGGCAACAACGTTTGCCTTCCCGGGATGATAAAGGATTTCACAATCGCAGTCGCTAAGTAGCTCTAGCCACCGTCGTTGCCTCATGTTCAGTTCTTTTTAGTCTAGGATGTCTTGCAAACTCTTGTGATCGGTATACACGACGCACTTAGTGCCGTACAGATAGTGTCTCCACATCCGAAGTGCAAACACTACAGTACCCAATTCTAGGTCATGCGTGGTGTAGTTTTTCTCATGCTTCTTAAGCTACCGGGAGGCATAAGCAATTACCTTCTCTCGTTGCATCAAAACTAATCCCAAACCTTTGTGCGAAGCATCGCAATATACGACAAAATCTTCGCTACCTTCAGGTAGGGCTAATATCGGTGCACCGCACAGCTTCTCTTTTAACAGTTGGAATGCTTCCAACTCTTTTTCTCCCCATTCGTACTTGACATTCTTTTGAGTCAATTAATCAGTGACTTGGCTATTTTAGAGAATCCCTCAATGAATCTCCGGTAATAACCTGATAGACCTAAGAATTGACGAACTTCTTATGGGGTTGTTGGAGCGGTCCATTCCTTGATGGCCTCAATCTTTTCAGGATCCACGTGAACTCACGTGATCTAAGAATTGTACCTTTGGAATCCAAAATTCACACTTAGAGAATTTGGCATACAGTTGCTCCTGTCTCAATAACTCCAAAATGAGCCTCAAATGCTCTTTATGTTCCTCCTTACTCTTAGAGTAGATTAGGATATCGTCTATGAACACTATCACAAACTTATCCAAGTATGTTGAGTCAACATGATCAAGATCTCTTCTGGTTTTAATGATGAAAAATAAACCATCAAAACACATAAAATAACAAACGTTAGCTCAAAATTGCTGTAGCCCATGTCTGCTCCTGGCGCGCTGCCCGCGCGGGTGACGCGCCAGGACACTATATGGTTCTGGGTGAATTTTGAAAGTCGGCTTTCCCCTTACTCGAAAAATGTGTATCTTTAAATACAAGTATGAATATACTATGTGCTTAATTGAGAACACTCGAAACGAGTTTTGAGACTTGAGAGATCCTACTTTTAAAGTACCCATTTACAGGAAAACGCCAACTCATGTTTTCTAACTATCGCCTCTAGCCAACGCTTTTCTAAACTTAGGGAGCTTGTATATTTCACATGACATCGTGTTGAAGCATCCATATGCTCATATCCCGTGCTTACGTCTTCTCTAATTACGTAACGGGTTTACTCCCTTATTGGTCAATCTAAGTCAAAGGTCACTTTGCGTAAACGCATCCTTTCCCAAGGTATTAGTTGAGAACGTCGAGTCGTGGATAGTCACGAGATATGAAACTATGGATTCTTAACGTTGTGTTACTTGAACTTATAAGTAACCTATGATTTTCTCAACTTATAATCTTAATTGTCTAAACCTTTTCTTCTTAATGACAATTAGATTACCTCCTAATCTTCTCTTAATCATCTTCTTAATCTCATCTCTACAAAAGACAAATCCAACCATATCCAATCATATCCAAATCATATATTCTCTTACACAATCTCTTACACTCTTACATATTCCTTTACACACTACATCTCAACCATTCATTCCCTTACAACACATCTCATCCCTTCATTTTCAACACATGGGAATTGTTTGAATTCCAAAGGATGCCCCTTTGATCCTAACCATTGAATTCAAATTTCAATACATCTCGACCATTCATCTCATCCTATTCTCTATACCATCACATGTGTTTAATCCAAGCCATCCATTTCAAACCAAAACCATCTCAACCATTGATTTCTCCTTTCCCCCCCAAGCAAAGCATATTCCTTTGGAATATCTCTTCTTAATTCAAACACAAGGCATCTTTGATCCTAGCCATCTATTTCAAATCATCACATGTCAACCATCCATATTCAACACATGCCAAATTATTTGAAAACCATAGGAGGCTCCCTTTGATCCTAGCCATTGATGAGGCGAAAAATGAACAGTTTTTAAGGGGTCATTTAAGCCCGATTTCGAATTTATTTTATCAAATATTTCCCTAAATCGTTCCTTTTGTCATTTTAGGTAGTTTTGGAGTGAAATCTGGAAAAGGAAGCATTCTGGACGTTTTTGGAGCATAAAAGTGAAGAAAACAGCAAAGTCTTAATTTTCCTTGCTAGGAACAGTACCTGACGGCGTCACAAGTTTCTTAATGACGGCATCAAGAGTAATAAAAGAGGTGGATATGGACTATACACGTGACGATCTAGAAAGTTTTGTGCATTGGAGATGACGGCATCACCCAAGGCCGTCATGGTCCAAGTATTAGTGACGGCCCAGAACAATTTTACACATGACGACGTCAAAAGTGGATCTAGGCAATCCGATTTCGTTATGGGCGGCGACTTGACGGCGTCACAAGTTTACACATGACGCTGTCACCCTGTATTATCTATATATAGTTTTCCAAAGTTCATTCATTAGTGTGCAACTTTGAGGGAATAACCCTAGGTCCGATTTTCACAGCTTTTTTCAAGGGTTTTAACCCTTTGAAACTTTCATGTTCTAATTGAGATAAGTACTCTTTCAATTCATTCAATATGTCTATGTGTTGTTTGAATATATCTTACGCTTGTCTTCAATTTAACATGCTCGGCTAGATTACTTTTATGTTTGCTTAGATGTAGTGAACCTAGATGTTAATTATGGGTTGATTGTTTGTTTATAGTTGTTACGGATGATTGTATTCGATGTTAGGCTTAAGAAAACTGGCAGACTTCCATTGGTAACATGCTTGAACGTCTTAAGAAACATGATCGGAGGTGTACTATGATTTTTGGTTGTATTTAATGCGTAGGAGAATTCTAATGATCCCATATTAGGAGCTTCTAACGTCTCGACATAGGAGTGAAGTAGGATCCTATAGAGTTAGGGAATATTGTACACAACCCTACGACTAGTATTAAGGAATACGACCCGTCATCCATGCAATTGTAACAAGCTATCAACCTGTAAAAGATATCTAGGGAGTAATGAAACCTAAGTAAACACAACTCTCCCCATCATTGTTTACACCACTAGTATAATTAGATTTATTTTCATTTCTGTATTTTATTTTGATTGCATCTTTAGTCATTTGGGTTAGTTGGCTAGCAACTAATTCAGCCCACTCTTCCAAAAACCAGAGATTTTACTTGCTTTTATAAAACATAAAAATACAAAAAGAATCATCCCTCACCTCTAGACTTAGTTTAGGAGACTTTCTAATCCTAGCGACACTATTCCTGAGTTGAACGATCAATCCCCTGGTACTTGTCACTATACTATACTACAACAATCAGGTACACTGCCTGGTGGGGGTTGTATGCTTCTCGAGATCCCTCGAGAGGTAAAGCCTGGTGCGATTCCCACGTATTAACCATCCAATTCAAACCTTTTCATCTCAACCCTCCATCTCATTCTTCCCCCCAAGCATTGGAATATACCTTGGCATATTCTTTTTCTCTTTTCTATGCCATGTGGGGAATAACACTTCAACCCCTTCCAAATTACCTTATCTACACTCTCTACCCTTGGTATTTCGTTTTCTTATAAACACTTCACAAAACATTTTCCAAACTGTCTATTTGAGTTGGTAAACCTTAGAATGATTAATGTTAAGGTTTAGTGTGAAGTACAATTGGGGGTTTAGCAAGGATAGGTATTTATAAGATCCCAACACCCAACACTTGGGAAACATTTACAGAAGCCTGGCGCGCTGCCCGCGCGTTGACGCATGGGTGACGCGCCGGCCTCGGTAAATTTTCCCAAGTTTAGGTTCTTGGCCCTTAAATACCACCCTTGCCTCTTGTATTCCTCACCCCTTGCCATTATTCTTTCTTTCTAGATTCTTTCCTCCTAAACACTCTCAAATCTCTCTATCTCTCTATCTCTAATCTTGTGTTCTTGATTTTCATACTAACATATTTGAAAGAACACATCTCTTTGCAAGGGAAGAATCACAAGAACCTAATCCACTCTTGTGATTGTGTCGAGGGTCGTTTTATCTATACCCTTTCTACTAGAATCGAGTCACTAGGTTAGGTTAGGGCTTGATTAAACAAACACTTAATCATTCTTTCAATTGTTTGTAATGGAAGTCTTGTGTCTTGGTGACCAAGCCTAGATCATTGGGGATCTAGTTGGGGTTTGATACTTCCAGGTTGAAGTTTTGGTAGTGATCTTTGTGATCCTTAGGTAAAGTCGAATCGCGAGATTCTTTTGGGTGGTTTCCGAGGGTGGAATACCGTTGATGAGTAACTCCTTCTTTGTGAGCATCGATATTGGTGAATATCGGTGGAGTGAATTGTAACGGTTTGTAGTCCACCGAAAGGATTATACTAGTGAATAGTATCAGAGTCGCGGATTCGCAACTAGATGTACGGATGGTATAAACCCCCCCATCCCGAACCAGTATATATCGTGGTGTCTTTCTTTACTCGCTTTATATACTTTGGTTGTGTTTGTGGTTGTTTGGATTGTTTATACAACCACTTGGTTTTCTTGGAGGCTTAAAGTTTTTAAACGTCTTAAAAGCCTAAGAAACCGTATTCACCCCCCCCCCCTTTACGGTTCTACAAAGTACGGTTTACACACATGGTTCATGAGATCCATAAACACTGCTGGCACGTTGGTTAAACCAAACGGCATCACTTGGAACTCATAATGTCCATAACGAGTTCTAAACGCAGTCTTAGGGATGTCTTCTTCTCGAACCCTAAGTTGGTGGTATCCCGATCTCATATATATCTTTGAGTAGATGCTCGATCCTTGAAGCTGATCGAACAAATCGTCGATCCTAGGTAGAGGGTATCGGTTCTTTACCGTTAGCTTATTCAATTCCTGATAGTCGATACACATGCGAAATGATCCATCTTTCTTCTTTACAAATAACACTGGTGCTCCCCATGGCGACGAACTCGGCTGTATGAATCCCTTCTCCGTCAACTCGGTCAGCTGCTTTGACAATTCCTCCATCTCAGAAGGAGCGAGTCGATAAGGTGCACGGGCTACAGGTGCAACGCCAGGTATCAACTTAATCTGAAACTCTACTTGTCTCGCAGGCGGGAGTCCAGGCAAGTCATCTAGGAAAACATCCTAATAATCTTGAACGATAGGCACGTCCTCAATACACTTCTCGTTCTTCTTCTTTTCTACCACCTTCTAACTAGAGATCTGAGCCATAAAAAGGTAACATCCTTTTTCGACTAGCTTCGGGATCTTAGTACAAGAGATGACTCTCAACCTGGAAGGATTTCCACAGTCGCCTCGATCTCCTTGTATATTCAACATCTTCTTAGCATACGGCACTCGCACAACTTCTCATCACAGATAATATTCGCATGATACTTAGTCAACCAATCCATGCCGATGTTGACGTCAAAACTACCTAATGTGACGGGTAATAGGTCTATGTTGAAGGGGTGGTTAAGGAAATTTAATGTGCAACGATGGATGATAGTGCCTTTTCTCTCAATATTTCCATTAGCTAACTCTACGTCAACCAATTCCTAGAGGTGTCGGGGCGATTTCTAACAGAGGCATAAACGTAGTAGATACAAAACTCCTATCGGCACCAGTATCAAATAATATGGAAGCATAACGGTTGTTGAGAAGGAACGTACCAGTAACGATGTTCGGATTCTCCTTGATCTCCTTTCCAACCGCATAAACACTAGCTTGGGCTGCTCCCACATCCATTGGCTGCGATTCAGTAACTTGGATTCCTCTGTTTTCTCCTGTTCCTTGGTGATTATGGTGTTGTCCACCACTTCCTGCTCCTCTATTTCCCCAATTTGCTCCATTTCCGGTATTCCCTCCAGTCAATGACTCACGGCATTCGTTTCTGTAGATTCCTTTCTTACCACATCCGAAGCAGGTGATATTTGCCTTCCAATCATTTCCCGGTGCGGTTTGCACCATAGCAAGTGGTTGGTACATATAATCCTTAGCAAGATGCCCAGGCTTAGAGAAATTCTTGCATATCACAGCACATCGTCCATAGTGATGATGGTTGCATCGTCCTCACAATGGTTTATTCCCGTCATAGCTCTTCTTGTCTCCATTACCAATCGCATACACCTTGGTAGTCTCTTGTCGTTTGTTGGGCTTGTCATGTCCCTTAGCATGGTCATTCCTTTTCCTCTTATCCTTCTTCCTTTTCTCAGCATTATCCAACGCAATGAAATCCATTAAACTCTGAGCTATAGAGATGGCCTCATGAAGATTTGCGGGTCTTGCAGTGATCACATCATTCCTCGTTGCTAGAGGCAGACTATCAGTATAACGCTCAATCTTGAGTGCTTCAGTCTTGACCATGTCTGGGCAAAACAATGACAATTCTTGATAACGATGGTAGTAAGCGATCATATCATTGCCCTTCACCTTATGATTCTAGAATTCAATCTCCAATTTCTTAATCTCGTTCCTTGGGAAGTAAGTTTTGATCAACAGATCCTTGAACTGCTCCCAAGTCATAGCATAAGCCACTTCATCTCCAACCGACTTACGATAGTTATTCCACCAAGTTAACGCTTCGTGTTTTAGAGTAAACGTTGAAAATTTCACCTTAGCATTCTCAGCACAGTTACTGACAGTAAACACTGACTGAGTCTTTTCTATCTCATCTTACCAAGTAAACGACTCCTTCAGTTCCACAGAATTTGATGGGTCTGCAAGAACGGAACTCCTTGTAATTGCAGGCTGAAGTTCGGATATATAGTGGAGTCCCAGCGGAGGTATTGGAGTGGTTCGATTCCGCTAACAGTTCGACAACACGCTGATTCACAAGTTGGTTGATTATATCTTGATCGACGGTAGGAGTGTTAGGAGGAATGTGACCATTGCCACCTTGAACATCAACGTTTGGGTTTCTGGCGTTGTGATTGGTTGTGTCATGGTTGTCGGGAGTAGGAGTCTCAACATTTTGTTGAGGACGTCGTCCTCGACGACCAGTAGTAGCCACAACAGGGCCAGTTCGAGTGGATCTTATTGGGTTTCGTTGTGAAGCCATCAATCTGAATTCACGACAACAAGTTTTCATGAGATTTCCACAACACATAACATAACGTCCGATAGCGGAGTCAATAAGCAATAGATAGGATACCAATAGAATACTAATCACAATTATGCCATAACCCATAGAATATCACAATACGAATACGAAAATCAACATCCATACATATAAGAAATTCGATACAACGTTTCAATTAAGATACAGTAGAGTAGTAGATAATAACGGCTAAACGATACGATATGACTGAAATAGAAAACAAGATGATAAGATAACTAGCTATTCTAACCAAAGACTCCTCGGTTTAGAAAGCGACGTAACTACATAAATCGACGACACTAGCCACGACTCTGGTGAAGACCTCTCAGCTCATCCTGTAGGCTCTTAACCTCTCTCCATAAAGAGCAAATCTCAATACTCTGAACATCTCTGTCTCTCTTGAGGTCGACGACCTCTCTCTCTAAATCAGTAGTCCTCCTCCACAGCTTCATATCTGCATCCCTAGCTGTGAGGAAACCTCTCTGAACACTGTCCATCTGCTCTCGCAAGTCCGTCTAGGTATCTCTCAATACTCCAGTCCTACCCAGGACAAATCCCATATCATCCCTCAACTCATCAATAGTACGTGCACACTCATCCCCCATCTGTGTAATCAATGCACTTCTCCTAGCTCCCTGAACCTGTAGTCGCTCCCAAACTTGACCAAGCTCTCCATACTCAGCCGCCTCTGATGACACCGCAGATAGCAAGTCTGATCCAGGTGAAAGGGGAGGCGAATCAATCTCAACTAGCGGTCCTGGAACATAGGGTAAAGGCGAAAATGGAGGGGAATCTGGCTCATCTAAATGGGAATCAATCTCAACTATATATATATGCTTACACACACAAACACACACACACACACACACATATATATATAAATAAATAAATAAATAAATAAATAAATATATATATATATATATATATATATATATATATATATATATATATATATATATATATATATATATATATAAGGTGGGGTTATTCTAAAAAGGCCCTTATAATAAAAAGTGTATGAAAGATTGTGGGAGTGACATGTGCCACCCCCATGCCACATCATATGACACATAATATGAAACGTGTCACCCCCACCCCCCCTCCCCCCCCCCCCCCCAAAAAAAAAAAAAAAAATTCCCCCAAAATTTTTTTTCCCGCCAAATAATTTTACTGCATCACTGCTAAAAATTTACTGCATCACGTTTACTGCATCACAATTATGATTTTACTGCATCACGGTTACTGCATTCATGGTTTTAATGTTACTGAATCATGGTTATAAACTACTGCATTATAGTTGTAAGAAATTGCATTATCATAAGTTTTCTGCATCATATATGTATGTAACTGCATCACAATTAAAATACGATTCTTTTTAAGTTTTGGAGCATCTTTATTATAAGTTACTGCACCATAGTTAATAGTTTAGTGCATCAACTATGCTGTACTAAATTATAACCTTAATGCACTAAAATTTAAAACTGTGATGCAGTAACTTTTATAATTGTGATACAGTAACTTTATAATTGTGATGCACTAAAAAATTTGGCGGGAAAAAAAATTTTGCCCAAATTTTTTTTTTTCTTGTGGGATTTTTTTTTTTTTTTTTTTTTGCGTTGGGGGGGGGGGTGACATGTGTCATATGATGTGGCATAGGGGTGACACATGTCGCCCTCACAATCCTTCCTACACTTTTTATTATAAGGGCTTTTTATTTTAACCCATGCCTATATATATATATATATATATATATATATATATATATATATATATATATATATATATATATATATATATATATATATATATATATATTAGACTCATATATAGATAAGTTATCGTTATTTAATGATTCTTAGCGAAATATTATTTATTCGAGTCCACGTGTCCGAGTCATAACTTCTCGGTCCACATAACCAAGTAAAGTCCAAAGTCCAATGTTACGGCGTTGTCGAAACCAACCAAATTCCCCAATCTTCTTCTGACAAGGATTTGAACGTAAAATAACCTAAGTATAAACAAGTCACTGAGTGAACAGTAACTCAGTGAGTCATCTTCAGGATGCTAAGACCGAGCCTAAGAAGAAAGGTTCTCCATTCAGTGAGGCGGAACTCAGTGAAGTGTGATCTAAGCCAAGAAGAAGGTGATGGGTTCAGTGAGGATGACAATAACTCACTGAACCCCATGACTCCTCAACAACTTCATGGTACTGAAGACTGATGACTAGAAGACTGAAGTTTTGGCGGGACTGGGCGGGAAAGTTTGATCTGTTTCACTAAAGTGCTTTATCACTTTAAGGTCAAACTTTCCTCAAATAGCTAAAACCAGGGTGTCATCAGAAAATGCCTTTTGGACTTAACCCAAAGAAGTTTCCCTTGCCAGAGAATAAAATCTATCAAGATTTTATTGAGGAACACTTAGGTCCATTGTATAATAGAGTTGTTCACATTTGTGTATAAATAGGTAGCATAAGAGAGGAGTAAAAGTTGACAAGTTTGTGCAATTAATGCAAAGCATTCACAAACCACTTTTACTCCTCCAAAGAACAACACAACCCCTGAGATAGCTTAGTGGGTCCTGAAAGTTGTCACTCAACATAGATTGAGTTTAGTGAGGAGTCCATACCATACTTGTCGTTTTCAATCCCAAGTGTTATTCCGCAAACACTTGGGTACGATTCTTTTTGATTAACTTCTAATAAAGAATTAAACATTGGAAAATAGTGTCTCTTATGTTTACGTTTCTTTATTGTTAATCTTTTTATATATCTTTGTTTAATGCCATAGAACTTGGTTACTTTAGCTTTGTAGTTATAGTTAACCAAGTAAAAGGGACCAACAAGTGGTATCAGAGCATCTGATTTGTAAAACTTAAACCTGTTTTCAAAACTTAAGAGTGCTCAAGTTTTTTAAAATCAAGATCCCACTATGACTGACATATATGTTCCCCAACTTGTCGACAAAAAGGGTGGAAGTTATTCAACAACTGCCCCTCGACTAGAAGTTGGGAAATTTAATAAGTGGAAAAAGCGAATGCTTTGCTACTTAACTGGGATGGAACCATATTACATTAAGTTGATTAATGATGGTCCATATGTCCCAACAACTGCCCAAGGTTTAATTAAACCTGAAGCTCAGTGGACCCCAGACGAAAGGAGGGTGGTCAATCAAGACCAGCGCCTGAAAAGCATCATTATATCATGCCTCCCTGATGATATAATGGAATCAGTGATCAATTGTGCCACTACCCAGCAGACATGGACTGACCTGGTTCATAGCTATGAAGCGCCTTCTGATATCAAAGAGAATAGAATCATGGACCTGAAGCTTGAATTCAATACCTTCAGGGCCAAGGATTCTGAAAGTCTCTCTGAGACTTATACTCGCTATAAGACCCTCCTGAATGAGCTGACCAATGATGGTGTTATACTGTCAAAACATGAGATCAATGTTGGTTTTGTAAACAGTCTCCCTGAGAAGTGGTTAAACTTCTCTCAGGGATTGAGAAATGTAAACCACATTCAGAACCTTGAGCTCCTTGCCATCTATGGGAAGTTTGTCTATGAAGACAATCTTATCACCAAGAGATACCCTAGTAAAGCTCAGGAGACCAAAAAGGCCTTGACAATTTCACCCATATCAACTGCTTTCTATTCAAAAGGTGTTGTGCTGGATTTTCAGGATGGATCTGATGATGAGGTTGACCAAAGAACCAGTGAGGAGTACCTAAATGATCTTCAAATTGAATTTCATGAAAGGGCACTCCTTGCTAATTCAAAAAGGTTTTTTAAGAAAAACAAAATTTCCTACAAAAACAAATGACAACACTGAATGCTGTAAATGTGGCAAAATGGGCCATTTTGCTAAAGATTGTTTTTCAAAAACAACCTCAGAACCATCCTTCAAATTTTCAGGAAATAACTCTTTTTCAGGCCCCAGCAAATTTAAACCAAAAATGCTTCAGTCTAGTCAAAGATTTGAAAAAGTCCCTCAAATTGACTTTGAAGCCAAGTACAGAAAGGCAAAAGCTAAACTTGCCCTTCTTGAATCATCCTCAACAGTCTCTCAGCCTCCTCAGGCTCCAAAGCCTTCTCAAGCCAAGAACAAATGGCTTATTGGTGAAACATATGACTGGGATGAGGTTGAAGTGTCCTCTGATGATGATGAAGTTCACATCAGTGCCCTGATGGCTCTGTCAGATGACAACAAACTTGCTGTGGGGAAGAGTCATGCAAGAAATGGTGAATGGGTTAACATCACTATGAGGAAGGTAAATCTTTTACTTTCTATGGATGATAATGATGATTGGAAATCTTACTTAGATTATATTAATGTTGATCTTAAGTATGTTGAAGAGCAAAGACTTAATTTGTTTTCAAAATTTAACAAACTGAGTTTTGAATTAAATCATTGTAGAGATGAATTACTTGCTTTAAAACAAGCCAAGCTTGAAAGTGTTACACTTCAAATTCAAAACTCTGAACTTGTAAAACAAAATCAAGCTCTTCAGGAAGAACTTAAGAAAGAAAAGGAAATTATTTGGAAATGGACTCAGAAAAACCCCAAACTTTATGAAACACTAAGTCTCACACCCAGCCCCAAAAAGGCAGGTCTGGGTGATGAGCAACTCACTGAAGTTTCTGAGGAGAGTAGCCATTCTACAACTTTTCTATTAACCAACATACTCTCTAGCATAGAACTTGCTCCCAAACCCAGTGATTGGATTGAAAGAAACAATCCTGATAGTAAAATGCCAATTTTTAATACTGGAAGAATTCTGGAGCCTGAAAGTCAGGCTATCAAGGAGCTGCTAGGAGTCACTGATGAACTTAGTCCTACTGAGTCCATCACTGAGTCTAAGTCTGATTCACCACTCCCTCCACTGAAACAACTTCAGGGAGCGGAACCCAATTATGACCTTACACCATTAGTCTATCAACCACATTCTCCCAAAGAGAAATCAGGGTTAGGAAAGACTATTCTGAAAAGACCTACTCCTGCACCCACTGAACACCAAAAACCTTCAGTACCCACTGAAGTGAAGCATGAAAGCACTGATTCAAAAGTTGATCAGCTTACTGAACTTGTTAGGATGCTGAGTGAGAAAATCAAGTCTACTGAGAAAAACTCTGACTCAAAATCTACAAAGCCCTCAGTATCCTCAGGTTTTTCCAAACCTAAAACCACACCCAGACCCTCAGGGAGATGTGAACTGTGCAATTATCCAAATCACAACACTGATAAATGCTACAGAGTCCTGTTTTGTATGATATGCAAACAAGAGGACCACAGAACTTGTGATCACATCCCCCACACTTCTTCTTTAAAAGCAAGGGGTCTATACAAAAACCAAGGCTATCAGTATGCCACACCTTCCAAACAAAGACTGAAGGCTAAGCCTTTCTCACCATGTCCTCACTGTGGTTTCAATGATCATCTTCCTGATGATTGTATGATGAAAGATTGCTGTGACATCTGTGGAGATCCCTCCCATGAAACCAGGGGACATGACAAAGTTATTCAGTCTAGAAGGAAAAAGCAGACCAACACTTCTCAGTCACCTGAGGCATCAACCACCACAAAATGTAAAACATGTGGAAGCTCAGGTCACACAACTTCAGACCATGATTCACTAACTGAGTTCAAAAAGTCCCTAAGGACCAAGCCCACTAGAAAGTGGGTCAACAAGAAAAACTAACCCAGTTTACTGTTTGTGTAGAAACACATCAATGATCCTACTTGGCATCTAGACAGTGAATGCTCTAGAAGCATGACTGGTGTGAAAAGTTTTCTGCACAAATATTTGGAAGAACCAGGACCCAAAGTAGTATTTGGTGATAACTCATCAGCTCCCACTGAAGGTTATGGTTCAGTAAACTGCAATGGTATAGTTTTTACAAGAATAGCTTATGTTAATGGTCTCAAGTATAACCTGATAAGTGTTTCCCAACTATGTGATGCCAAATACATAGTTCAGTTTGATGACAAGAGAGGGACCATCTTTAATGCCAATAAGGAAGTTGTGTTGATTGCCCCTAGAAGGGATGATGTATATGTCCTTGACATGTCATCCCTGACTCAGAATGGGACTTGTCTATTCTCAAAGGCAAGTGAGACAATCAACTGGCTATGGCATAGGAGACTCTCTCATCTCAACTTCAAGAACATCAACAACCTGGCCAAACAGAACAAAGTTCTGGGCCTTCCAACCCTGGTGTATACCAAAGACAAGCCCTGTTCTGCTTGTGAAAAAGGAAAACACCACAGGGCATCATTCAAAACCAAACAAACCTTTTCCATCAAAAGCTGCCTACATCTTCTTCATATGGACCTTTTTGGACCTGTCAGTCCAATGTCCATTCACCATGAGAAGTATACTCTGGTCATTGTGGATGAATACTCAAGATATACTTGGGTTTACTTCCTGACCAAGAAGAGTCAGGCAGCTGAAATCATCATGTCATTTGTTAGGAACATTGAAAATCAAAATGATGTCAAAGTTAAACAGATCAGGACTGACAATGGCACTGAATTCAAAAACCAAGACCTTGAGTGTTTTTGTGATGAGAAAGGAATTTCTCAAAATTTCACTTCTCCCTATACTCCTGAACAAAATGGAGTAGCTGAAAGGAGAAATAGAACACTCATTAAGGCAGCAAGAACAATGTTGAATGGCTCAGTCCTCTCAAAACATTTTTGGACTGAGGCAGTTAAAACAGCCTGCTACACTCAAAATAGGTCAATCATTGTGAAAAGGCATAACAAGACTCCTTATGAAATATTCAAAGGAAGGATTCCTGACATCAGCTACTTTCATGTATTTGGGTGTCCTGTGTTTATACATAATCACAAGGATCACTTGGGTAAATTTGATGCCAAAGTTGATGATGGATACTTCCTGGGATATTCCATGGTTTCTAAAGCCTTCAGGGTGTTCAACACAAGGAGACAACAAACTGAGAAAACTTATCACATTACTGTTGATGAGAGCACTGAATCCATCAGGTTCTCAAATTCCTCAGTAGAAGAAATTGGTATTGATGACTCATCAAGATATCCTCCTGATGAGTATCATCCTGAGAACAATCCCTCAACCCAATACCAAGCTGATGCTGATGTCTCCTACTACATCATCCCTTACAACCTACCCCAACCACCTATCAGTGAGTTCATTGAAACTCAGCCTGTCTCAAATAAGACTGACACCACTGAACAAATTGTTCAGGAACCCTCAGAACAAATTGTTCCTACAGTAGTCACTGAAGCACATATTGATGAGTTACCTCATGTTCCTGAGTCTGAACCTAATCAGGCTCCTACAAGCTCAAATTCCTATCCCAAACCTCAGGATAGCTGGACTAGATCCAAAATCATTGAGCTTGTGAACATCATTGGTGAACCCACTGAAGGCATGCTCACAAGAAGCAAGGCTGCTAAACTCAAGGCTGCTACTGCCAATATTTGTCTTTATGCTGACTATCTCTCAGAGATTGAACCTAAAAATGTCAAAGAAGCCCTGACTTATGAAAGTTGGGATCAGGCCATGAGAGATGAATTGGAACAATTTGACAGAAATGATGTCATGACCCTTGTTGAATGCCCCCAGGGTGTTTTAATCATTGGTATGAAATGGGTCTTTAAAAACAAGACCGATGAGAATGGCACAGTCATAAAAAACAAAGCAAGACTGGTTGCCAAAGGATATAATCAACCGGAAGGTATAGACTATGAGGAAACCTTTGCACCAGTT
The DNA here is from genome assembly GCA_030686995.1 of Artemisia argyi. Taxonomy (NCBI): domain Eukaryota; kingdom Viridiplantae; phylum Streptophyta; class Magnoliopsida; order Asterales; family Asteraceae; genus Artemisia; species Artemisia argyi. The sequence continues at coordinate 37,935,562 of CM060697.1, forward strand.
GCTAGAATGGAAGCCATCAGGATCTTCCTTGCTTATGCAACTTACATGAACTTTAAAGTTTACCAAATGGATGTTAAAAGTGCATTCCTGAATGGTAACATCAAAGAAGATGTTTATGTGCAACAGCCTCCTGGTTTCGAAAGTAGTGAATACCCTAACCATATCTACAAGCTTAACAAAGCCCTTTATGGACTGAAACAAGCACCCAGGGCATGGTATGAAACTCTTTCAGCCTTCCTGATCCAAAACAAGTTTGTCAGAGGAAGAATTGAAAACACACTGTTCATCTACAGAACAAAGGATGATGTCATTCTTGTCCAAGTATATGTTGATGACATCATCTTTGGCTCAACAAGTTACAAACTTTGCAAACAGTTTGAGAAACTGATGACCACAAAGTTTGAAATGAGCATGATGGGTGAACTCACTTACTTTCTTGGACTCTAAATTAAACAAACTGAAAAAGGAATATCCATTTGCCAAGAAAAATACCTCAGGAACCTACTGAAGAAGTATGAGCTCACTGACTGCTCTTCAGTAAAAACTCCTATGGTTCCTCCAAACAACCTTGGCCCTGATCTCACTGGAAAATCAGTGAATCAAACCCAATATAGAGGAATGATTGGCTCCCTGATGTACTTACTTGCCTCAAGGCCTGATATTCAATTCTCAGTCTGCCTGTGTGCCAGATACCAGGCTGGCCCTAAAGAATCACATCTCACTGCTGTCAAGAGAATCATCAGGTACCTGAAGGGTACTCCAAACCTTGGTTTGTATTACCCAAAATGTTCAGGATTTGATCTCAAAGGGTACACTGACTCTGACTATGCAGGATGTAACATGGATAGGAAAAGTACTTCAGGATCCTGCCAATTTCTTGGTGGTAAACTTGTGTGTTGGAGTACAAAGAAACAACAGTCAGTGGCCATGTCCTCAGCTGAAGCTGAATATATGGCTGCTGCAGGATGTTGTGCAAATGTACTATGGATGAAGAGCCAACTGAGTGACTATGACATTCAGTATAAGATGGTACCTATTTTTTGTGATAATACAAGTGCCATAGCCATCTCAAACAATCCAGTACTTCATCAAAGAACCAAATACATTGACATCAGATACCACTTCATCAGGGACCACATTACTAATGGAGAAATTGAACTACATTTCATCCCCACTGAATATCAGATAGCTGATATCTTCATAAAACCTCTGGATGAACCCACTTTCACAAGATTGAAAGCTGAATTGGGCATGTTGGACATAGAATCAGGAAACTGATCAAAAGTGTTCCAACCTGATGTATATTCTCTAGGTCCCTGATCACACCCTTCCTGAAATTTTTTTTTAATGAAAATTCAGTCAGGGGGCTCAGGATGAAAAATGGCATTGAATACCCTAACTAAATGCTATAAGTACTTAGTTAGTTAATGTCCCAGGTAGGTAACTGAATCCTATTAAATATAGGAATATATGTCACTTACACAACTGGCAACCACTCCTTGGGCCCCCACATCTCTCTCACCAAACACCACTGAGCATTAAATGCTTCCTCACACACAAAAGTTGTGATGATTTTTACTCTGCAAAAGTGCATTATTTGCAGAGCCGCACAACTGTTCACCCACGATGTGAGAGAAAATAGGGTAATGGGAATCGTGATATTTAATGCGGATATCAAACCAACATTATTATGCCGTTTCGGATAAATAAATTAAACCTTTGGTATCCGCAACATCACCACCCTAATTCCCACCCTATAAATACCCCCACAAAGAAGAACACACACACGCTTTAAAAAAAACTTAACAAAACTCTTGCAAAATTATTTCAAGAACTTTTGCTTTCAAAATCTGTGTGTGCTTCTTCTTTATTCAAAACCAGACCTTTTAAAACAAAAATGGCATCTTCTAAGGTCATAAAATACGCACCCAATGTGGAATTCCAAATGGAAAGCGTAGACCTCACCAAAAACAATGTGGTGGGGAACTTTGCCTACCCTGAAGGGTTCCTTGCTTACAGGGATGTGGTGAAGTTCCTACAAAACTATTTTCTCACCACCACATTCACAAAGACCCCCTCATTCATCTATCATGACTACTTGAGAGAATTTTGGTGCTCAGCGGTGGTTGAAAACCCTGATGCACCAAAGGAGGCCAAAATTCAGTTCTAAGTGAAGAATGGGACAAAGTCCCTTGTTCTTGACTACAAAACCTTTGTCAAAGCCACTGGCCTTGACTATACTGAGACTTTTGTTGCCCCACCCACTGAAGAGGAGGTTAAACAACTCCTCTTAGAACTTGGGCCATATGATAAGAATCATCCTGATGTTGCTCCAGGGGCCCTACTGAACAAAGCCCCCATCATCAAAACATGGTTCCCTACCCCTTGGAGGATCCTGATGACATTCGTTATTCAGGTCCTTGGGGGAATAAGTCCTCAACTGAGCAACTGAACACTACTCAATCAATGATAGTGTACTGTCTCATTGAGGGTAAATAGATTGACCTTGGAGAAATTATCTTCAGGGACCTCATAGGCAAATTGGGTGGGAAGTCTAGGCAAAAACACATGTCTTACCCTAGATTTATTTCCTGTGCCCTGAATGACCTACTAGGGTCTGAGTATATCAAGCCTGACAGTGTCGGCTTTGAACCTGATGTCTTGCATAAGGCAAACTACTCACGTGGCCCTAATGAGGTTACACCTGTCGCCCTGACGACATACATGTTGACTGCTATCCAGGGTGACAACATTGTTTCACCAATTCCCTCTCCCACCAAAAAGGTGAAGAGGAAGAAGGGACAGGGGTCCAGGAAGGTGGCTCAACCCAAGCCACTCGCCACTGAGACCTCTGCCCCTAAGCCTGACAAAAGGGGGCAACAACAACAGACCCTGACTGCTGACACCCTCAGGATCATAAGCCAATCTTTGTCCCCAAAACAACGGCCAACGGAGGGCACTAAGACATCACACTCAGTGTCCTCGGGTGAACCCGTTCCCAAAGGCCCTGCTGGCATAAACAAGTCAGTAGGGTCGGGACCAACTAAACCTTCACATCCTGCTAAAGACTCTGGCAAATCACAACCAGAGTATCAGGGAGTAAGGGGTCTTATACCCTCGGTGGGGCAGCACTACTCCACTGAGAAGGGGACCCACAAACAATCACATCCTGCCAAAGGCTCGGGTAAATCACAATCCAAGCAACAGGGAGTTCTCGCCCCTAAATCTTCGACAGGCCAGCACAAGCCTGTTGGAATGGGGGGCATAACCACTCAGGTGCCTGATGAGGACATTCGCCAATCAAAGCTTTTGTCTGAGGGCACAACAACTCATCCCAAAGACTCAGAGGGAAACATACAACCCGCTGATAGGGACACAACAATCACGGCTCCTAGTGATGGTACTGAGAAACACCCATCAGTGCCTAAAGGGGTCACGAGGGACAAAGACTCAGAGGGAAACATACCACCCGCTGATATGGAACTCACAACCAACCCCGAAGGTGCGCATTACTCGGGAACTGACCCTGAAGACCAGGTAGGTAAAACCCAACCTACCAGATTTGAGGGGTCAGGACCTGGCCAAAACAAAGGCGAGTCTTCTTATGAAGAGGAGCCGGCTAACCCTATTTTGCAGATTCAGTCCCTAGCTGAAGCTCAGGCTGTTTTGTACTCTGATGATGAATTCAACAGTGATGAGGAAGTCTTCAAGGCCGGAGAGGATATGGAGCTTGAGCAGACATTCCCTAAACCAATTCCTCAGTCTCCTCAATCTTCAAACCATGACAATGCTGACACTCAGTCCGAACCAGAGTCCTCAGGAGATGATCAGGCTCCTCTCACTGTGAAAACCTTCACCAAATTCATCAAAAAGATTACTAACATTTCGTACAGGGGGAACACTGATGAGGTCTTTGACATGCATACTGAACAGGCGGTTCACTTTCACAATCTCAAAGATGCTGTCGAAGACTTCGATGAAGATGTCAGGGAACAAAATTCCTCAGTCAATCATTCCCTGACACAGATGATCACTCGCCTGAACCAGTTTTTGATAACCCTCAACCAGCTGAATGTAGGGGTTCAGTCGGTTCAAGAATCAGTCAAGGATGATCCTGAACTCACCAGGAAGCTACTTCAGGCATCCGAGACGTATCAAGTAAACTCAGTGGCTCTCACTGAATTACTTGACTTGCTGAAGGGTTCTAATCTTCAGGGTCTCACCACCACTGTGGAGTTTCTCACATCTTCCTTCATCAAAATGGAGGAATCAGTGACAGCTCAGTCCCAATGGTCTACTTCTCTGGCATAGACCTTGGGCTCCAGGATGACAGCTCTTGAAAATGCACAGGCTGCACTTGACTCCAGGGTGTCCATCATTCAGCAGGATACTCAAGATATCAAGTCTATGATGACCGAAATTTTTCAAGCCTTCAAGGGTGCATCTACTTCTTCAGTACAGCCAACACTTGCCATCACTGACATTCAGGAAAATGTTGAGGGGGAGAATGCTACTGAAGCCCCTAATACTGTTGAACAAGAAGCTGGACATCCCTCTCACACTGAGGGGGAGCATGTCACTGAAGCAACACCAATCACTGAAGTTCCACCACAGGAGGAACCAGTCTCCTCTTCTCTCGGACAGGACAGAGGCAAAAGTATTGCTACCACCTCTAGTCCTGAAAATGTTCTCAAGCCAGCCTCAACCATGGTCAGATTTGACCCTGATGCACCTATCAGGGTCCCGTTTGAAATCAATGGAGTAGTACAACTTCTCACTCATGACGAAATTCAAGCTCACATGGAAAGGACTGAGACACTACTCAAGGTGGCTGAGGAAGAGAGAATGAGCAAGCCTGCTATCATTAAGGTTGTTCATGAGGAAGCTGAAAAGATTGGTTTGAATACTAAGGCACTAGAAACTGTACAAGTTGGTGCTGTCTTTAAAAAGGCTCAGGAAGAAGAGCTAAATGCTCTCAAAATGGAAAGGCAAAACAAGCTCAGGAAGGATACTCAAATCAGAAAACACAGGATCGAAAAGTATACTTGGGTGATGAAAGAAAGGTTAAGACCTAAAACCATCACTGACGTTCAAATCCACAGAAACACCGATCCGGCAATGGTCACCGTCTTCAGGGGACATGATAAAAGAATAATGGACATCCATAAGCCTTTCAAGTTTGCAAACTTTGGCATCACTGAGCTTGATGAGCTTCGATCAATCATTGCCAAAAAGAACAATGTTGTAGTACCTAAACTTCTCGAATCACTGAAGGATAGGTACGATAGACTGAGAGCAATGCCTGAGTCTCTTAACATTCCCTCACTTTTTCTTGACTCAGTAGAAGAGACTGCTCCATCTAAGGCTTCCAAGAGGAAAAGGAAGCAAATAGAATTGGAGCCTGAGATCAAGGTACCAGGGTTAGAGTGTGACTGGTCGCTTCCTGAAGGGATCACGTTCGTGAACAATGCGGTCCTTGAAGCTCCTGAAAGAGGCTTGTGCTTCACTGATGAATATGCAAGCTTGACTTTCCAAAGGTGGTCTGATATGGATAAGGCAGGAATCAAAGCAATGCTCATGTATCTCATGTTGGCGTCCCCCATTCAGAGTGATGAGAACAAAAGATTATGCTAGGACTTGGAAGTAATGATCAATGAACATCCTGAAAGACACCTACTCAGATCAAAGAAAGCAAAGCTTGAAAACCTTGGATACCACCTGAACATCTGATCTGCAACAACTATCCTTTTTTTTTTTTTTTTTTTTGTAATTTGTAGGACTTGTAATAACTATGAATAAATTTTGGTGTTTTGTTTAAAATTATGTGTCCTACTTATAATTACAACAACATTCAGTAAGAGATGAAGACCCCTACCAACTCACACTGAATCAAGAAACACTTAGGCTATTTGTATGTTCAAATAGGGGTAGATTGTTGGGTCACTGAATTCCCCAATCTTCTTCTAACAACGATTTGAACGTAAAATAACCTAACGATAAACAAGTCACTGAGTGAACAGTAACTCAGTGAGTCATCTTCAGGATGCTAAGACCGAGCCTAAGAAGAAAGGTTCTCCATTCAGTGAGGCGGAACTCAGTGAAGTGTGATCTAAGCCAAGAAGAAGGTGATGGGTTCAGTGAGGATGACAATAACTCACTGAACCCCATGACTCCTCAACAACTTCATGGTACTGAAGCCTGAAGTTTTGGCGGGACTGGGCGGGAAAGTTTGATCTGTTTCACTAAAGTGCTTTATCACTTTAAGGTCAAACTTTCCTCAAATGGCTAAAACCAGGGTGTCATCAGAAAGTGCCTTTTGGACTTAACCCAAAGAAGTTTCCCTTGCCAGAGAATAAAATCTATCAAGATTTTATTGAGGAACACTTAGGTCCATTGTATAATAGAGTTGTTCACATTTGTGTATAAATAGGTAGCATAAGAGAGGAGTAAAAGTTGACAAGTTTGTGCAATTAATGCAAAGCATTCACAAACCACTTTTACTCCTCCAAAGAACAACACAACCCCTGAGATAGCTCAGTGGGTCCTGAAAGTTGTCACTCAACATAGATTGAGTTTAGTGAGGAGTCCATACCATACTTGTCGTTTTCAATCCCAAGTGTTATTCCGTAAATACTTGGGTACGATTCTTTTTGATTAACTTCTAATAAAGAATTAAACGTTGGAAAATATTGTATCTTATGTTTACGTTTCTTTATTGTTAATCTTTTTATATATCTTTGTTTAATGTCATAGAACTTGGTTACTTTAGCTTTGTAGTTATAGTTAACCAAGTAAAAGGGACCAACACCTCGACGTTGCACAAAGTTCTCCATGTAATGTATTGTCGCAAAATAATGAAGTCAATATATCCCGATATCTAATCCAATCTCCACAAACTACAACAATGCGAGGCCGTGTACGGCTCTCGAACTAACCTATGTCCGTCATCCAAAAGTTCTCATCCTTATAACTCAGATAGATCACAAACCAAGCACTGCATGTCTCAATATCCCAACAACAATAAAAGTTAGTCACAATAATAACATAATATCACGTTAACAATTTAGCCGCAAATAGGTTTAAAGAAAATCCGCAAGTTATCACAACTACCAAATCATCACAAAAATATTTATAAAAATACAGGTCTCGGTTTTGACCTCGACTTTGACCAAAACTCACGGCCAAAGGCCTTTTGGCCTTGGTATGCCTCGGCTACAAACCAAGCGTGCCCATAATAATTTGGCCGAGGCCTTTAGGTCTCGGCTTGGGTCTCGTCTCGATTAGGCCGAGTCAAAAGCAAACCAAACACCCTTTTAGGGGTCTTGGCTACACCTAAATCGAGAAAAACATCAACTAAAAACAAATCCAAACACATAAATCAACCCAATATCAACTAAATCATAACCTATATCAAAACAAAGAACCAAATTCATCAACAAACATCAAGACTCGTGGGTTTGACCCTCGATCGACCACAAATCTGAACTAAATTTCACCCAAAACGATACCAAACATTCATTTTAAGTTTCAAAGCAATAAACCCATCATTATTTTTCACCCAAGAACCCATTTCGCCACATTTGACTTTCGTTCAAGTTAAACCTTGCGTAAAAACGCATTTCTTCTTACCTTCTTCACAATCTTTGAAAATAAAATAAAAGAGATGGTGTTGGTGGTGTTTTGGAGCAGCGGTGAACAAATAAAGAGGTGGTGGAGAGGTGTTTTTGGCTCGTGGATACAACCAAAAGGAATAGGAGAACGTGGTTGTTAAGATGGTGGTGGTGGTGTAGTTTGGCTGGTGGTGGTGGCGGCGGCGTGGAGTGTGGCCGGCGGTGAGGTAGAGAGAAAAGGGGAAGAGGTTGAAGATGAATAATAAGTGAAGGAGGGGAAGAGTTTATATTTAATACAAATTGCATTTTGGCCCCTCCTTACTTAGGCTATGTTTGGCACATGAGATTATGGAGATATTATGCTTATTTTTTTAAAAAAATAAGCTATTTAAAAAATAATCTTTGTTTGGCAGACCGAACTTACAAGAGATTATAAAAAAAAAATAAAAAATCTTCCATAATCTCAAAATCAAAAGTTACTTCATGTAGCTTATGAAAAAAATCTCTTTTGCCAAACATACCCATAAATTGTTTTATTACACGGGCCTAAAAGAAGGAGTTGCGGTGTAATTTTGTAATATCTTCCGGAAACACTCGTTTTTAAGTCGGGCTAAATATTAGTTGCCACCGAAAATATTTTTAAACTCCATCGTTGGTTTTTAAAACGTTTTTCCATAAAAAGTGATAACAAATACGTTTTAAATAAATAAAAGCGACACTTTCTTAATTATTGTCATTGCGGCTCAGTCGAGACTAGAAAACGTGTCACCACCATTCTCGGGCTTTACTTGGGTTGTTTCATCATTCAAGGTTCGTAAAATCCAAAAATTTAATTCAGAAAGTCGTTTGTTAAATAAACGTAAACGTTACTTGCTAAATACGCGTTTCATTAGGATTTTCTAGTGCCAAAGTCAAGTAGTGCCGAAATCAAAGTGCATAGATAGCCTAAATAGTACGTAAGTGATAAACACTTTATATAAACTTGCAGTTTCCATTGAAATTTCTCAAGACTCAACAAAATCATCAATAATTCAAATTTCATGTTTATGAAAATGTAATGCGGTTACGTTAAAAAGGGTCCCTAAATTACCAGTTGTCACATATTAGTAATTTGACCCACATACCTTGTTGGTTGTGGATTTTAACCGATTTCAATCAGAAAGCTCTATCTTAACTCATTCGCAACTCATTTGTATGTATCAAGAAAACAGATTCGGCATGGTACTCAACACCAACTGATCGGTCATATGTGTACCTCATGTATATCAAATTCGCATTGGGTTCGTAATATAAGCACATTTGGTCACATTCATCGCTTTGTGTTTCGAGATGAAAATGGTTGAATTTGATAACTTATGGGTAGATGCAGAAGCTACAAACGTAGTTTCAGTTAGGTACTACACATTAAATAGACAAAACATATGTAGTTAATGTACACAATGCTAAATTTAATCTTGACATTTAAAAAATTCTTAGTTTTAACAATACAAATTGTTTTGGACTAGACATTTTGACACAATCTCTTTAAGTCATAAACAACTTATGATATTACAAAACATCTTAGATATCACGTACGAGCTTGTTTTAAAAGAACAAACTTGTTAGGGTTGAAGAAGGTTGACATTGAAAAACCTAGTGCGCAAAGACATTGTCTAGCGCGCTAGGCTCGTACGCTTGCGTGTGAGTCCAGCGTGCTGGACGTATTGTCTTCGTTTTTTTTCGTTTTGAACTGTCGCTAACGATTTTTAATGTATCATAATACATATTTATCATTACTAAAATATAAAAGAGATATATGTACATATTTGCACTAACATATAACTTTGTTGTTATGTTTATTTTCTTTAATTTATTAAAAAATGTCGTATAATTCTTTGTACATCTCTTGGTTTTGTGCTTTAGTAATTCGATCCACATCTGTTGTATCTGTGATATTAGTAATTCGACCCACATACTTTGTTGGCTGTAAATTTTAGCTGATTTCAATCCGAAAGCTTTATTTTAACTCATTCGCAACTCATTTGTATGTAACAAACAAATAAATTTGGCCATGTAATCAGCACCGACTGAGCTATCATATGCATACTTCATGTATATCGAATTAGCATTGGGTTCGTAAGATAATGAAGTTTGATCGCATTCATCTTTTGTGTTTCGAGATTAAAATGGTTAGATTTTTTAACTTATGGGTTGATGTAGAACCTACAAACGTAGTTGCAGTTAAGCGTTAGATATTAACAAATAAAATATATGTATTTAATATATTGAAGTATACAAGCTAGAGGTAATATTGACATTCTAAAAAAAATCTCAATTTTAAGAATGTGTCATAAAAGTGAGTCAAGTTGAAAATAAGAGTAATATAACGTCAGAGTTTTCCAAATTTTGGAGTATAAAATTAGTGATGTGCATCTATTGCAAGATATAAGTAAGAGGATATCCGTATCTAGGGAGGGACGTTGTTGTTTTTTATCTTTGCTTTTTGTTATGAAATAGTTAGTTAATAAATACATATTATACAACTACGATGCCCCTAGCTCATTGAAAAGACTATTGTAATTTGGATTGTTGGTTGTCTCAACTCTAGGTCATGAATTCAAATCCTATGACTTTTACTAGATTTTGTTTTCGTAAGAAAACAAAGGATTGGAACTTCAGAAACCCAGAATTCGAATGTTAAATGCTCAATGATCAGGTTAGATGGGGTGAGCAAAAAACCAAAAAGACCGAATAAACCAAAAACCGAAACCGAACCAAACCAAAAACAACCGAACCAAATAGATAACTGAACCGAATTTGCTAAAACCGAACCGAACAGAACTACTAATTCGGTTCTCGGGTTGGATATATGTATATATATATATATATATATATATATATATATATATATATATATATATATATATATATATATATATATATATATATCAACCTATATATAGCACAAGTGTGATTGCTATTATTAGAGGCACAAAACTCTCCGAAAATTCCCTAAAAACTACACGTGTAAACATCCCTACTTTTAGAAAGATTTTTGAAATTTTTTTTCAACAAATATGGGAGAAACACAAGGATGTAAATTAGGGAGGTTAATTACGGGAGAAACACAAGGAGGTAAATTAGGGAGGTTAATTAAGAGTGAAAATCCCTTAAAATAAGCAAAAATATATATGTGGAAATGATATGTGTGCAAATAATTCAAGCAAATAGGAGTTTGAATTTGTTTCGTTAATATTGCACCATTTGTGAAATGGTATCATTTCAATTTAAGTTATCATATGCTGTTTTATTTTTTGTGAATCTAAGTTAGCATATGTTGTTGTAATTTTTTTGAATCAAAGTTAGCATATGTTGTTTGAAATTTTTTGCCCATAAGTTATCATTTGAATCTAATTTAGCAATATTATCTTATCATTTGTCAAATGTTATCATTTTAATCTAAGTTATCATATGTTGTTTCAATATATTCGAACATATTGCACCATTTATTATGTTAACTGTTTTTATAGGAGAATCCTTTAAAAAAAATTAAAAAGGATCAATATCTGTGTAACTTATCATTTGTAAAACGTTATCATTTACATAAAAAAGTTAGCATATGCTATTTGAATATTTTTCGAAAATCTTGCACCATTTTAAGGGATGTCGAAATTTATTCATATGTATAGAGAATGAAAAATATGAAAAATCAAGCTATCCCTATAAAAATGCACAATCCAGCAAACATTCCATGGATAAGTGTTCATCTCCTAAGCATCCATATTCAAATTATATGCTGTTTCGTACAGAATCATTTTCAAATGAAAATATGATCCTATAATACCGAAAATTTTGATTTTGAATATGGTAAACCCTAATTTAAAAAATCCTATAAATACCGCTGCTATGTACGCTTTTCCTATCATTCTTCATTAATCAGTAATTTCAAGTGTTCTTTACTAAATTTATGCGTAAATAAATGCAAATGTATTATATGTTCTATACAATTAGTTTAAACGTTTGTATCTTTTATTATGATCAGGTTTTAAGATGAGCCAAGTACCATACACTGAGTTGTATGATATCGACCCCATGCTTGACGACATTATTGTGGTTGCCAGATGCATCAGCATATGGGATTCTCATGCTAAAGGAAGACCTAATGATCCATAGAGTTCAGATGCTGTTTTTATGGATCCTCAGGTTTGAATATATGCATTTGTGTTTCTTATGACAAGTGTTTTTTGTTTTAATTAATATATGAATTACAATATGTTTTTAATAATCATTTTAGGGTAACAGAATCCAAGCTACTATAGAAAAGGACTCTATGACTAAGTTTGCAGGATTGTTGGAAGAAGGTGCTTGCTATCGTATACGTAACTTTGGGGTTGGCGAGAACGGTGGAAAGTATCCCCTTCTCCCCTACAAGTATAAGATTAACTTCTTCAAGAATACCTCTCTTACTAGGATGAACAGATTTGACACTAACCACAGTGGTTTTAAGTTCGAACCATTCCTTAAGTTCTCCACAAGAAGATGGTCTGAACAAGAAGCCGTTGGTATGCATTATTATTTTTCTAAATCGCATATATTTATTTAGCAATTCTAATAGCGTTATTCATTTGAATAACCACTTATTTTGTTGTATTTTATTTCTTTTTTACAGACATCATTGGAACTATAGTCTCTATTGGTGATCCTATACCGTTTGGTAACAACAAAAAAGGAGGACTATAGTTCTTGAAGATGTTGAGTACGTTATTATTGCATTTTACAAATTCGTATTTTTTGTATATACTACATTATATAATTGTTAGCCGAATTCAACCAATGCTGATTTTAATAAATTATGTATTTCATGGTAATAAATCTCATCCACTTGAATGCATGTTCTTTGACAACTGGGAAGAGATGTTTAATGACATAAATGATAATCGTGAATCTCTTGGACATGTTGTCATCATACTACAACTGGCCAAGGTTAAGTATTGGAATGGTATAGTTATTCACTATACTACTTTTGTACATCAATCAAACATTTTATACTTCTTATTATATAATTGCTATTTTTTTGGTGTTTAGAAAAACAACAAGTTGGGAATGCTCTGTTTTGAACGAAAATATACATTAATTCTGATTTTCCAGAAATCGTGGCCTATAAGGAAAGGTATCTAAATTATGTCTATGTTTTATTTATATTTGAATACATGTAATATCTGTTACATTTAATTTAATGGATTAACTTTTTACCTGTTTACGTGTTGTAGGTATAAGAATAAAGATAGATTTGATGAGAGCAGCTCTAAGATAAGCCATTAATCTCTTGAGAAAACTGTTGTGACTACTGAATCGTTCTTTGAACGAGCATGCAAGAAAACTGTTGGAGCTCTTAGGGATTTTGATGCTGTAAGTCATTTATTTCTTTTTGTAAATTCTTTTTGGTCAACCGGCATCCTATAATTACAACATATTGTATAAATAGTGGCTGTTATACTACCAATTGCCCAACTTGAATAATGAACTGGTATGGGTTAATATATGGTGAAAAATATTTTATTAGTGTTTGTTGTTACATTATTTATACCTTTTTTCATGTATTAACAGGAAACTACTTTGGTTATGTACGCGAAAATTCATAAGATACATGAAGAGCATGATTGGCATTATTTGGTGTACCGCAGATGTAACACAGCTGTTAAGGAACAACCAGCCAAGGGAGGTTGTTAGGTGCCCATATTGATGTTACACAAGTAAGAATGAGATAGATATAAGGATTGGTTGATTATATGATATATGAAAAGTAAAAGTGCAAGAGTTTCATTAAGATAACAAAATAACCAACAATGTTCAAGGTTACATAAGCTTAGTATATATAGGGGAGGAGTAGGGCAACACTCCCTTCCTCCCTCATTCATCTAGAACGTGGGCTTTATGGCCCGTTGGACATTAATACAAAAGCCTAGTAACTTAAACATAATGAAATAAATAACTAAGCAACCTATTACAAAATGTAATGACCGAGTCTTGAATAAATATAAAAGTATGTTCCCAAAAATCTCCCCCTAAGGGTCGGTCATCACGGTTGCTTGACGTCTTCATCTTTTTCTTTGACTTTTGACTTTTATAACTTCTGACGTCTTCACAAAAATGTTGTTAGAAGAATGTTCTTTGCTCATAGTCTTTGTTATTTGGTGATAACGTTGTGATTGTGTAGTCATCTGCCTTTCGTCACTTTGTCGTCTTTGGTGGTTGTCCGCCATTCCAACATGCTCATACATCTTTGGACTTTGTCTTTCAAGTGCACGAAGTTCCTTTATATTCACATTGATCTTTGGTCTTTATACTTTGTAGATTATTCTTTTTAGCGTAGAATCTTTCTTTGAACTTTGTGGTGATTAGATCTTTGGGAAGCTTTTCATGACTTCAAGATGTACACATGAGCATACTGGAATCTACAATCATGGAAGTGATATGTACCTGCAGGTAAACAGTTAGCAATAATCAACCGGTACTTACAGATTAGGAATTAGAGATCGTCGACAACATATTGTGAAGACTCCTTCTAACCCTTATCAAGGCCGTTCCCATGTTAGATACTCCCGAGGGAGCTTACAAGACCTACTTAGTAGCTCAATGACTGGGTGAGTCGCTGGGGATTACTCAACGACTGTAGACCGCTATGGAACTACCACAAACACTAAGCATAACCCGTGAAGGGTTACCAAAGTGACCAGCTGTCAGGGCTATTGGATGTTGACCCTGGCAGGAATTTCTGTTCAATCATTGAGAAATACTTTTGTAATTCTCTCATAAACGTTCTTGGCAGATTGCTAAGATCTGCGAAGGACTCGATAATTTACAGCTGGTGTCCATTGATGTAGAACACCAGTTGTAGAAATACTAAGTGTTCCTAAGAGATCTTTGCTGTATCTCATGGCTCTAGACTCGATAAGTGCATACTTAGGTTTCCTATGCGGAGACTAGGGAGGGGTCTCCTGCTTCAATATCAACCATCTCTAAGAGATAAGTCGATAGATTACACTGGTTCCCCATGAGAATGAAACAAGTTCTTTTAATAGAACTTGAGTGGTTAAGAATGTTTAGTGCATTGCGTCACTGGGTCCATGACAACTTTATCTTCAATACTGGTGTTGTCTTTGCAACAACCAGTAGCATACGAATTGAACCCGGTGTCTGCCCTAAGGTTAAACATATGGAGGGCTATTTCTTTTCACCATTTCTTTACTTTTCTTTTTAATTCTTCAACTCCTTCTTTCCCTTTTCATTCTTTTCTCCTTTTTTCGTATCATACCTAAAGACTTCTAATTCTAACTATTGGTGATGTCCTTGGGTAGATCCCTCTGGCTCAGGTGGATCATAGGATGGTTTTTCCTATCTTAATCACCTTATAACTCCAAGATTATCCTATATTTACCATGAAACCTTTGATTGAAAATCTCTCAAAGTGTTTGTGATCATCAAATATTTTGTTTAACACTTTGAGAGTTTTGTATTTACTTTTGAAGGGCTCCCCCTTCACATGTGCTCATAATTAATTAATAAATTTTCACATGCAGGAGGAGCAACCACTTTTTGAATTGATCCACTTTCAGTGAACAAGACCGATTCGAGACACGCTTACATCACTAGTTAGACTAGCTTGAAGTTATTACCCGGCCTGGTCAAGTCCACAGAAAGTTTCTCGAGACGGTACATTTCTACTAAGACAAATCCTTTTCGAGACACGCTTACGTGGCTAGTTAGAGAGTTCCATTGTCAGCTATTAGGTGACAACTAGCTCTAGTAACTAACTTGATGTTATTACCCATTGAGGATAAGTCTTTTCGAGATTACTAACTTTCATGTTTCGTCAATTCCTGGGTCAATTCTGAGTCTAGCTCACACAAGATACAACTTTTAGCATTTTGACCACTTATATTTTAATCACTCTTGCATTTTCTCCCCCTCAAAAATAGCATATGAAATGATGTTTCTGTTGATATAAATAAACGACTAAAAAAGTTATTCATATCTTTCGATATCTCTATGTTTTGATAATCACAAAACGAAAACACATTAAATCAAAGATAATGACGTAAACAAGTATTTAGTAGTTAATAATCACTTGCACCATCTAATCACTTAAGGTATGAATAAACATAGTGATTAAAGCATTATAAGATCAAAGGAAAGTTTAATTAAGTATTACAAAGTTTACTTAATCATATAAACATATTATATATTTTTGAAAAACACTTTTGGTAATAAAGAAAAATGTTTTATTCATACTAAATATATGAATTCAAATTTTTAACCAAAATCAGTTAGTTTTTCACCAAATAAACTTTCCCCACTAAAAGACAAAGAATCTGGCCGTTTCAGTTGGGCGGCCCCCTTAATTTTAAGGGGGCCGGCCATGGTTTAAGGGGACCGGCCACGCTCCTCTGTCAGATTCTGTTGCCTATAAATACCACCTTAAACCTGGATTTTTTCCTCACCTTTTTGCACTAAAACTTTCTGATCTAAACATTCCTCTCCATCCTCTAAAAATCCTTTGATCTTATATACTTTGATCTTTGTTTCAAAGTGATTCAAGCCTCAACACTCAAGTGCAAAGAGAAGAATACTTCTACTAGAAGTATTACAACTTAGTATCATCTTGCTATCTAAGTTGTTTGTTTAGTTCATAGTGTATATCATTTATTTCTTTGTGAACATTGTGTATACATTGGTTAGATAGATTTAGATATTTGATCTAGATCCATTGAAGGTGTGAAGTAGTACTAGTAGTGAAGAAGCGGAGGTGGATAGGATTAGTGTTAGAAGATATAAGTCGTGATAGCATATTGAAGTGGAGATAGTTGTGAAGACAAAGAAGTTGAAGCTTTGAAATTGAAGAGACCTTGAAGCCTAGAAGTTGTGAAGTAGTATATATATCTTGAAGAAGTGGATAGGACTTAGTAGTGAAGGTGTGAAGAAACAGGTGGTGTGAAGAAAAAGAGTTAGGAAGTATTAAGTTGTGAAGAAGCTAGGAGCAAAGTAGAAAGTTGTGAAGATATTTAAAGTGTAGAAGATTGGTGTGTAGAAGTTAGGTGTAAAGAAGATTGGTGTGAAGAAGTTGTGTTGAAGTTGTGATTGTGGTGTGATATCGTTGTGGTGTGCTAATTGGTGTGTAAGGTTTTCTCCGCCATAAAGGAGGTTTTTGAACTAGTGAAGAAAACTCTTGAGTAGGTGACTCGGGGAGTGGAGTAGGGCAAGGAAGGTGTCCTTGTAGCCGAACCACTATAAATCCTTTGTCTCTCGGTTTGATCTTTCCACTCTTTGATTTATAACTTACTTGCATATCATTCATTGTTACAATTGCTTGTGTGTTGTGCATATATTGATTTCACATAAAGATCAAACTAGGTTCCGTTTAAAACATAAATTATACATTAGTAAGTTAAAGTATATACAATCATTAAAACACATATACATATAAATACAAACTTATATTTAAGTGAGATATATGAAATTATAATTTCTATTTAACACTTTAAATAAGAAGTATTTATGTGACATATGTGAATTAACTTGTATCTATACTTTATCTTCAAAGGGTTTTTACAAACTACCATTTATTATTTGGAAGTAAACTTTTATTAAAACGAAAAAGACGCAAAACTATTCAACCCTCCCTTCTAGTTTTCTACAGTTTTTGATGATCTTTTTATATTAAAATATTCCTTTTTGAGTCTTATGGAGAGATTCACCAAGAACTTTTAACTTTTAAGAACAAAGTAGTTTTGTTTGACAAGTGCTCCCCTTCAACAAGTGATTAGGTCTTATTGAGGTGAAATACTTGTCCTTTTGAGCAGAATTATGAAAATCATAAAACATTTGATTAATTCTACTCAAAAGTAAGAAGCCTTCGCTCCTTATATTAGGATTAAGGCACTGATGCGTACCTCAGGTTCCTTTCTTTTCAAGTTCGGGTTATACACTGTAATGCGTGCATAAGCCATAACGAATGTAAATAATGACAAGTCAAATCAAGATCTTACAGACATCTACCATTCGGCTCTCTAAAACATCAACACTGGAAATCCTTGTATTCCTCCACATAGCTTTCAAATCTCCTTATCTGATCCCTACGCTTCAGCCGATTCTCAATCCTTGTGATGAATCTACGAGCTTGTCTCGCTTCATCGGTATTCCACCTTTTGGACTTGTACAGTGCAATCTAATCTAGTCGGCCTTTGATTCCATCTCTAACAAACTTTAGTGTTTCATCACAGAACTTGTGGATTTCATCATATGCCATGAAGCAGTTGCGTCGGTTGACACTGCGATAGGTGAATCCGAATGCTGGCTGCTTGATCAAGGTGTATTGAGATTCGTGTTGAAGGTTGGGGACATTGTAAAGGTTTGGTTTTGTAAGATTCAACTTCTTTTGGTAACTTTCTACTCCTAGTTGAAGATCTTCAACTCGTTCTTTAATAACGATGTGTCGCATGAAGATGAGAAGAGCCGTGATGAAAGCAAGATGCATTTATTTAGGTAGGTTGCACAGTGTAAGGAATTAAATATTCCATAGATTTAATAGATTTGATGATCATAAACAAGAAGAATGAAACATGAAGAATACTGAAATGATAAAGCAAAATACACTAAGTGCATTCCTGCTGAAGAGCAAAGATTCTGCTGAAGAGCAAAGATTCTGCTGAAGAGCAAAGATTCTGTTGAAGAGCAAAATAGTTCCACTGATGGATTCTGCTGAAGAGCAAAGATTCTGCTGAAGAGCAAAATAGTTCCACTGATGGATTCTGCTGAAGAGCAAAGATTCTGCTGAATGACACTGCTGCTAAACAATGAGTCATACTACCAAATGGAAAAGGATGAAAGAAGATATTATGTGCATAAAAGTCAAGTATATCTTTTAGATAATATCTTTCATTAGTCATCAAATTGAACACTCCAAGTGAGTTGTAAACATTGATACGTGATGACTTGACATCCTAGTCATAAGATAGATAGTAGATGACTAAGCTTATCAAATTTGTAATGATCTCCTTTATTCTATAAAAAGGATACCACACCCCTTTAGATAGAGGTGGTGGTGAGTGCATGATTCACAGTGAAACAAAGTGAACATCACCTCCATGGTGCTTCGTACTTAGAAATTACAATAACACCAAGTGTGTTAAAATGTAAAGCATCTAAAAGAGTGTGTGTGGGAACATCAGACGAGGGGTATGATGAACATTAGACATGGGGTCTAATGTTGTTAAGTTTGTTTAGCCTCAAGGATCTTTGATCCCTGTTACATGTAAACCGTGCTATACTTGATCACATAGCATTGGGGCTAGTTGGAATAACAAATGGAAAAGTTGGCAAAACCTTGTTGTGATAGTATTGTTTCTTTCATAGAATATTCCGTCGATATTATCATCATGCTTTTCATAGACAAAATCCTAGATCAAAGGTGTAACAGCCTAGAGCTCATAAACGGTCTCACAAAAGCTTATTAAATACTCAAAGGATATTTAGAAATAAGTTTTTCACAATTGGTATCAGAGCCATATCCTTTGAATATTTAATAAGCTTTTGTGAGACCGTTTATGAGCTCTAGGCTGTTACACCTTTGATCTAGGATTTTGTCTATGAAAAGCATGATGATAATATTGACGGAATATTCTATGAAAGAAACAATACTATCACAACAAGGTTTTGCCAACTTTTCCGTTTGTTATTCCAACTAGCCCCAATGCTATGTGATCAAGTATAGCACGGTTTACATCTAACAGGGATCAAAGATCCTTGAGGCTAAACAAACCTAACAACATTAAACCCCATGTCTAATGTTCATCATACCCCTCGTCTGATGTTCCCACACACACTCTTTTAGATGCTTTACATTTTAACACACTTGGTGTTATTGTAATTTCTAAGTACGAAGCACCATGGAGGTGATGTTCACTTTGTTTCACTGTGAATCATGCACTCACCACCACCTCTATCTAAAGGGGTGTGATATCCTTTTTATAGAATAAAGGAGATCATTACAAATTTGATAAGCTTAGTCATCTACTATCTATCTTATGACTAGGATGTCAAGTCATCACGTATCAATGTTTACAACTCACTTGGAGTGTTCAATTTGATGACTAATGAAAGATATTATCTAAAAGATATACTTGACTTTTATGCACATAATATCTTCTTTCATCCTTTTCCATTTGGTAGTATGACTCATTGTTTAGCAGCAGTGTCATTCAGCAGAATCTATCAGCAGAATCTTTGCTCTTCAGCAGAATCCATCAGTGGAACTATTTTGCTCTTCAGCAGAATCTTTGCTCTTCAGCAGAATCCATCAGTGGAACTATTTTGCTCTTCAGCAGAATCTTTGCTCTTCAACAGAATCTTTGCTCTTCAGCAGGAATGCACTTAGCGTATTTTGCTTTATCATTTCAGTATTCTTCATGTTTCATTCTTCTTGTTTATGATCATCAAATCTATTAAATCTATGGAATATTTAATTCCTTACAATCTTCCCCTATTTGATGATTACAAAACAAAAACATTCTTGTACGAATTTCCCTAGACGAAGTAGAGAAATTGAGATAACTAAATCTCACCATGAATGAAACTTATACTGTCTTCCCCTTAATTTATGCTATCCACCACATCTTTTCAGTATTCTTCATGTTTCATTCTTCCCTTGGACTTTGAGTAGATACATGTCTTCAATGTCATTGAGGAGCAGTCGTGGAAAGTCTGACTCGGAAATCACGTACTCTTTTTCATCTAGTCTTTTGAGAACAATCTTGTTGAGAAAGGAGTACCCAAAGTGAGTGATTGTAGAGATGTACTGAATGGAGACAATCTTCGAATCACTCATCACATTTCCATTTGTTTGACTGAGTCTGCTGCTTCGATAGTATTGTGCACGGTTTTCTGGCCAATGGTGAATCCCGTAGAGTGCATTCCGGTCATAGTCAATAACTTCATCCACGAATAAGTCGGAGGCTTCTTCTTCGATGGCGTTATTGAGGTATCTAGTAGCAGGGATTGAGAAGGTGAGTGATGTGGCATACTTCATCTCTATCTTGCTTCTGTGTTGTAGAAACTCCAAGTCATTGTTGAAGAAGAATCTGTAAGGAATGTGTTCTTGCTTTGGCTTCCCAACCAGTGGTAGAGGTTTGGTCCAATCGGTGTAGTAAGGCCCTTGCTTCTTCGAGTAATAGTCAATGTTAGACTCGGGGTTGAGCCAGTCTATGTCGTTTGACATTGCTTGGGAAATGTTTTCCAAGTAATACTCGAGTTCAACAGAGTTGGCAGAGCGGTCTTTCAATAAGTTGAATGCAGCATTCTTTACTCTTCTCAGCTCTTTCTTGCTTAATTCCTTTAAACCGTAGTCCCGTTGTAGAAGTTATGCATATTCCACGGTTTGGGCATCTAACGATGAATGATTTTCTGCAAGGGGTGGTTGAGCTTTGACCATTTCATCAAACCAGGAGTACTCAGCAGTTTTGTCTTTGTCCAGCCATTTGAGAATATTTTTAGGTTTCTTTGGTTCTTGGCCTTTTGAAGAGGTGTCAGGTTTGTGCTGAGGATGTTTGCCTTTATTTTCTTTCATCTTTGTTGATGGTGGTTCGGGTATGTCATCGGGCTGAGGGAAGTCATCTCCGCCTGTGTACTAGAAGTGGTCTTGGGCTTTTGGACAAGAACCGGATGCCTTTGGTTGTTGAGTTAAAATTCTTGTTATTGGAGGAATGACAGGTTCTTCGTGTTGAGATGAAGGTCCTTCGACTTTCTTATGCTTCTTTACCTGAGAGTTAGGATCTGTGTCTTCATCATCTCTTTGACGCTTCAACTTGTCGGCTTCAGTGCTGCATGATTCCTTGGACAGCTTGGCTTGTAGAGCTTCCCAGACTTTAATTTCATCAGGTGTCATGGTGAACTTACTTGCCAATTTGTTGAAGAGCTGAGTCTCTAATTTGTCCAATGACATCTCTTGTTGTGGTAAAGGTGTTTTGTCAGCTCGGAGAGTGAATGAAGTAGTTCTGATCACTTTCTTGACTGCTTGTTCAGTTATCTTGGTGAGTTCATCTCTCATCGGCTTCAGCAAATCTTTCAACTCTGTAATTAAGTGTTGCTCCATATACTAATTTGCTTGAGCAGCTAATGTAGCTTCCATTTCTTCTTGCACATCTTTTGCTAAGAAGGCATCCACCTTGTCATGCATTTCCTGGACATTAGTCATTTGCTTTGTCAATTCAGCAACTTGACTAGTTAGTGATTCAACTTTATCTTCTAGTTTGCTTCGCTTCTTCTCACGAACTCTCTTTACCGCCTTCTTTATCAACTTAGATGCAGCTGAGGCATCAAGACTTGAAGGTTTCTTGATTGATTCGTCATGTTTTGGTTATGATGCTGGAGGTGATGATTGAGAAGATTCAATGTAGGTGGAGGTATCTTTATCATCTCCTTTTGGTGATTCGGGTTTGTCTTTTGGGCTCTTCTTTCTCTTTAGTCACTCTGTCTGCTTCAGCCTTTAATCTCTGCTCTTCTGCTAGCTTATCTGCTTCTTCTTTTAGCCTTAGTTCTTCTGCTAGTCTGGGTTCTTCTTCTGTTCGTTTTCTTGTTTCTTCTTGCACCCTTAATTCTTCAGCTAGTTTTTCTGCCTCTTCAGCTTTCCTACTTTCTTCCATTCTTATTGCTTCTTCCAGTTTGGCTTTTTCTTCTTCCTCAAGCCTTGCCTCTTCAGCTTCTTGCTTTCTTTTAAGTTCTTCCTCTTAAGCCTTTTCTCTTTTCTCCATTTCTTCCATGGTCATAAGGTGTAGAAAATCTTTATCCATATGGTCCTCCTCATCATCTTCTTCCCTTTCTGAAGCATTATGCATTTCTACGTCTTTAGATGATATTGTGGGAGTTTCGTAGACAATCATTTCAGTATTGGTTCCTGTTTCCTGAGTTTGACTAACTGGAGTGGACTCAGGAATACTTCTAGATCCACCAGCCTCGCTTGGTTGAGTAAACAGAGGTGGTGGAGGTTGATCAGTTTGGAAGGATTCGATTTTGCTGTGGAGGATACCCAACTTGAGAGTTCTTTCATTCTCTTCTTCCACAGACAGACCAAGGTTAGTATGGGCCTCTTCTTGTCTTTCTTGCTCTTCAGTCATGGGTTTCTTCAGCTTTTTACCCCTTAACCGCTCTTCTTCCAATCTTGCATCTTCTTTGGTTAATGGTCTTTGGATGAAGGTAGTTTGTTTTTCTATTGCTTCAACAAATTCATCGATGTCTCTGTCCCAATATTCGATAGTCATGTCACGATCTTCATCCTGTTTGCTGCTTGCATAAGCTTCCTAATAAATTGGACCGCTATCGGATTCAGTATCTGAATCAGATGGTTGTGGAGAAGATGGTGGTGTGGGTTCAAGAACTGCTTCAGGAGTTGGTTTCTTGACTGGTATTCTGATCTTCAGTGATCTCTTGTGAGGCTTTTTAGCAGACTTGGTTGAACTTTCAGAGCTGCCAGACTTGCCACCTTTCTTTCCCTTTTTCTGCATAAAAGAAGGGAGAGGAACTTCGTCTAAGAACCCTACTTTGTCTTCCTTGAGAGCCTGAACATAATACTTGTAGTTCTTGCAATTCTTTACTTTATCATTCAGAAGACATGTGGGAAGTTCCATTCCTTGCTTTCATGTACTGGTGTCGAGTCTCTTAATCTGCTTGAGAGTGGGCTCATTTCTGAATGTGTGCTTATCTTCATCATCCATTCTTGGAGGAATGTCATCATACTCATGGATGAAGCTTTGTATCAACAATTTGGTGAAACGAACAAATGGAATCTTTGCATACTTGTGTTGTATGTGCCAAACTATATCTTCCCAGATAATACTAGCAAAGTCCACCAATTTGACATTAGCCATTGCCCAGATAACGACTTGGCAATGAGAATGTAAAGAGTTCTCCATGGTTGTGGAAGAAATCTAGTGTTCACCTTTAAGTGTCTAGTCACTACCTCTTCTGACTCATCATATCCAATATCTCGTAACCATGCGATTAGTTCTTCTTCATTTGGGACTGGATGGTAATGTTCATCTGGACCTAGTTCGGGTAAACCAAGAATGGAACGAAGAGTATCTTTGTCCACCGTGACTTGTCTTTTATGAAGCATTCACGTAATGGATTCTTCACCAAGGTCCAGTTGGAGGGTGTGCCAAAATTGGTGAAGGTAGAAGCTGGCAACTGATGCAGTTTTTGTGAGTAGGATCTTGTACGGGTGATAGAGTAGAGCATCCACAGCTACTATGCATAAAGAGTCATTGCATGTGATTTTGTTGAAGTTGACCCTTAGGTTTTTCTTTCCAATTTCTCTGGTGTAATCTTCGGGAAAAGTTTCTTCCCATGTGAGCTTTGGTTCAGGTTCTTGTTCTTTTGGAATATTAACATGTTGAGCCATCTGAATTGATCATACACAAACACAGACATTGCAATGATATATTTTGTTAGCACAGTTACTCATTTTCTGGTTTATGCATAATTGGATTGATCAGTGGATGTTTGTGTTCAAGTGTTATGATATGATTTACATACTAAATTTGATGTTTGAATTAATGAAAATTGACTACAATAAAAACACAACAAGTGTTGAACAATACAATTGTGTATACATTTAAAAGTAACAACACTTACAAAATTTTTGAGGAATCAGCAATGTTACGCGTAAGATTTGAGAATCCTACGGATAACATTTCTTTTGCGTAAGATATTATTTTAGGCATAAGAGTAAAATCTACGCGTAACTCATAACTTATGCGTAAGATTAATCTTTTGCGTAGGCCAAGTATTATGCGTAAAGATAAATCTTTCGCATAGGATTTGAGCTTATGCAAAAGATTGAATCTTATGCGTAAGTTATGACTTAGGCGTAAGTTTTGACATATGCGTAAGATAAAACTTAAGTGTAAGAAAAATCTTATGCGTAAGTATCAAACTTATGCGTAAACATTGTCTTATCCAAGACAAGTTTTTCAAAGGAGTCGAATCTTACGCGTAAGATGAGCCATCTTTTTCGTAAACATGATCTGTTTTGAAAAATCACCTTCAAAAATTCTTCATTTGATTTCCTGAAAATTTTAAACACAACCATTTGATCAATACTCAATCCAATCACATTCCCAACACATTAATACTCAAACTTTTGCGTAAATATGCCATTAGTAAAAGTTTTGTGTAAGAACACATGAACGCTAAATCACTATCCTACAAAAACATGATTCTGGGGTGAATTAGAAGTAAGGCGAGTGATGTAAACATACTTAGGGACATTTTAACCAAGTTATAACACTTTTCATCCACAAAAACTCAAAATCAAATATGCTCGTGTCGTATGAACCTAAACGCATCAATTCAAACTCAAAACATGTTTCAGGAACAATTAAACTACCAAAACATGATCATCATCACATACTAACACTATCTTAAGCACTTAATTGTACCAAATCATTATCAAACAAAATGCCCCAAATCGTACGTATAAACCCTAAATTAGATTCTCATCCAATAATATTTCTGGGTACGATTGGAGTTCAAAAACTTGTTAGGTATCAATCTAGGATCATATCCCACCAACTAATTCAAACACTAACACACTAAATCTCATGTACTAATTCTACACAAACCCTAAATCGTTTTTAACGATTTTAGCAAAAATTAGCCGTTGGATTTAGATGAAATTAAAAACCATTTTTTATAAACATGATCAAAACATTTTTGCACTTACAGATTGGATGAAAACCGTTTGGATTTGCAGAATGAATTTAGGCCGTTGATTGTGTTAGGTGTGTGTAGTAAATGTGATTCTGAATATTTGCAGTTGCAGTAACTGTGGTGGGGACAAAGTGTTTTTTACTAGATTCAACTTAAGTTTCCACATATGACATCTATGATCCCTTAACCTTAGTATACACTCAAACTTAATACACTTCTAACACACAATCAAATTTTTTTAACTACACCATGTATTTGAAAATAACAACTTTTATAATTTGCTCCCCCTTGACCTTAGACCGATGTCTTTTAATTAGAAAAATTTATTACAAGAGTAAAGTAGAGTAACCCGAAAAACCTTTTAAGCAACACTTTTAAAATAAAAGATAGAAATATATTTTTGGTAAAATGCAAGTACGTTGTAATATACGTATGAAAAATTTTAAATACATTGACTCCCCCTCAACACTTTGTTTGGAGAATTGTTTGAATTTTTGTTAAATCAAGTGTTGAATAAGGAAGTTCATACTTGCATTTTTTTTTGAAGTTAGAAAAATGGAAAATCTTTTTGTATTTTGTTTTTGAGAAAATATTTACAAAGATATTTTGATGTTTGACAATCACTTATGTTTTAAAAACTTTTCCAGATCTTCTGGTGTCAAACATCGCATACCAATTTGGTTGACTAGATTAGCAAACCTTGTTGGAGGTAATGCTTGGTGAGTAAGTTCGCCAATTGGTACTCAGTTCCCACAAAATATAGTTCAACTGTACCCTTTTCGACATGCTCCTTGATGAAATGATAGCGGTGATCAATGTGTTTGGACTTGTAATGATGAACGGTGTTGCAGGAAATGGCAATGGCACTTTTGGAGTCACAGTAGATCGGAATCTTATTGAATAGGTAGCCATAGTCGTTAAGTTGTGATCTCATCCAAATGACTTGATCACAACAAGCAGACATAGCTACGTACTCATATTCGGTTGATGACAATGATGTGCAGTCCTGCTTCTTAGATTGCCAAGACACTAGTTTATCTCCTAGAAACTGTAATCCACCAGATGTACTTTTTCGCGTGTCTAAGCATCATGCATGGTCAACATCTGAAAAAGTAATTAGTTCAAAACCAGAATCCTTCGGATACCATATTCCCAAGTTAATAGTTCCCTTTATGTATCGAATGATTCTTTTAGCCTCATTGAGGTGCCTTTCAGTTGGTTTGGACTGATAACGAGAACACATTTAGACAGCAAATACAATATCAGGTCTACTAGCTGTGAGATACATGAGTGACCCAATAATACTGCGGTATTTGGTAGGGTCAACAGGAGTCCCATGTATGTCAGCATCTAGTTTTGTGGTATATGCCATTGGTGTATTATAAGTATCACAGCTCATCATTCCATGTTTCTTTAAAATTTCTAAAGCATATTTAGACTGATTTAGGAAAATTCCACGGGGTGATTGATGAACTTGTAGTCCTAGAAAGAACGAAAGTTCACCCATCATGGACATTTCAAAATTTTCTTTCATTAAATTTGCAAAATCATTTGAGTAACTTCTGTTTGTTGAAGCAAAAATAATGTCATCGACATATATTTGAACTGTTAGGAATACAAATATTCCTGTAAAAGTCTCGGTCACCTAATTATTGTAATAGCATTGAGTTAGCTTGTAGTTAGTTTAGTTATTAGTTAGTTAGTATTAGATTAAGTAACATCGTGGAAGAAGGACGGGTCTTTACCCACTGTATGCCTGATCCACAGCCCGGGTGTGGGCGTTTTAGCTTTTCTTTGTTAGGACTATATATACCCCTCTCCACATGTGTAGAGGGTTGGACCTTTCATTAATCTAATACATACTTCTTGTTTCCCTCACTAGAAAAAGGCTCCCACTTTCTCTCTCTAGAAATTCTACTTCTTCTTAATTCAAACCACACTAAACCATACATGTTTATGATTATGAGTATCCTACATTTGGTTTCAAGAGCCAAGGTTTCATCTTAGGGCCTTGGTGAATCTTATTTTTTGTGGTTTTGTGATTTAGTAGTGCTTTCATTGAAAATATCTTGGTGTGAATTTTCTAGTGTTAGTTGGCGTGTTAGAGGTGTACTTATGTGATCATTTGTGTTAGGGATACATTTTTTCTCAGTTGGTTTTGCTATTTCATATGTATTTTTGAAGATTGGATTGGGTTTAGGTCGATATTCATAGTTGCGGTTAGCTCTACTGTTTCATTGCTTAGTTGCGGGTTTCTCCCGATTTCTGCGGTTAGTTGTCTGCGATTATGATGAGTGCTCAAACACTCATCATTTTTATCGTATTTAAACTGCCAAAACATCCGAAAACGCTCAGAAATGCATCAAAATATCCGAAAACGCTCAGAAATGCATCAAAATACTAAAAACATCCCAGGGATTGTATTTTATACGTTTCTAATGCAAAATGAGCAAAAACAATGAAAAACGAACAAAGTTTACACAATTGGCAGTTTTAGTCCCCCGACTTTCAAAAATTTACAAAACTAGTCCCTACGCATTTGTTTTGAAAGAAAAGCCAACCTAAGGCATTTAAAAGTCAAATATTATCAAAATTGATCCTTAGGTAAAAACTTTGGAAAGTTACACTTTTGGTCCCTGCAGTTTGGGAAATTGACGAAATCAGTCCCTGGGAATGTTAAAATGAAAAATGGCTTTTGTGACCCTCATCTTTTGGGAATGTGACAAGAATGGTCCCTGGATTAACTTGGAAAAGGTGGCAACTTTGGTCCTCATAAAATCACCAAATTACAAATTGGTCCTTGCAACTACAAACGGACCCTTGTGTAATTTTATTACCAAAACACAAATTAAACCACCCCAACCCATTGTTATTTCCTAGTCCATATCAGCAAGTAGTTTAATATGTAATCTTTTTCATCAATCAATATAAGCATTTTCAGTTCTTCAAATTCCAAGTTGTTACTAGTAGTCTCAGATTTCATTAAAACTTGTTCTTAGTTTGTATTTGTTGTAGTCATAGACTTTCAAATCCTCACTGTAGTCTCAGTAACCAAAAGGAAAACTCAAAAGAAATTTAATTAGTCAATAAAAAAAAAAATTATATCAATGAAAATGAAAGAAGGGCAAAAAGTGAAGATGGTAGGGTGCTGGTTAAGGGAGAAGTAGCAAGGAAGTGGAATGGTTTAGAGCCTTGGGGGCACATAGGTTGTATACTTTTGGTTCTGGTTCATATGTCCTGTGGCTTGGCTCAGTTGTAAGCCCTTCTCCAAATTGTTTAAGCTTAATATGTAGAATTAGTTTTAATATTTATTTCAAGTTTGTTTCTTCTCATTTATGCCTAGTATAAGTTAGTGTTTCAGTTTATTAGTATAGATCTTTGATTTGCTGTGTAAATTCTCAAAACAGATTTGAAAGGGGTGTTTGGATGAAACTTGTTACTTGCAATTGAGTTATTGAATTCTGCTAAGATTGGTTCAGGAAGATCATTAAGGCCTTAGGAAAGTTGAAACAGTCATTTACTTGGTCATTTTCAGGGTGAAAGTCAAAAACATATTCCAACTCCCTCACAGATTCACTGTTGGTAGTTTAGGGAATCAAAGGCCCTCTTTTGCCTCAAAACTAGTGTAGGTTGCTTAATTAGGTTACATTTAGGATTAGTTTAGTCTATTGAATCAGTAAAGATCCTTGAAAATCCACAAAAGTCAATTTGGAAAGTTTTCTTGAAAAGTCAATCTTACCATTAGGCAGAAAAATCAATTATTGCAAGAATTCTCTTGATTTTTGTGTTTGAAATCAAGCTTTGAAACTTTTAGGGATTAAAGTTTACCAGCCAAACATTGGAATCTTGCTTTTGTCTTATTTTTCTGAATTTTTTCTGCTAGCTTTTTGGGTGTTCAAAGTAAGCTGCAGGGAAGGTAAATTCCATGTGACCTGTTTGACCCAACTTTTAACTGACAATATCTTGGGCATCTCTGGGGTATTGGGGGTGTTTGTTGTAGATTTAGGAAGCCACCCAGGTGGTAAATAGGATTTAAGAACTTGTTGCCCTAAACTGCTTATAAACAAGCCATCTTTTGGCCTGATTGATCTCAGTATACTGAGTATTCAGCAGATAGCAGAGCTTGATCTTGTGAGTGTTAATTTTTCTTGTTGTTCAATTTAGTTGTGTGTACCTCATTAGTAATTGTGTATGTGTATAAGTGCTTAGGAATAGCTTAATCTTTTAACTTTTGCTTATTGTTGTTGAAACTGCTCATTTGTGTACCCATTGCAATCTCAGTTTGAGACCCAACTTTCCAAAGGCCGCCACAAGCTCACCATTTGAGCTCATCCCTTGGTCTTGGACATTTTAGAAAGGCCTCCTAGCACACTTTTGATTTCCACTCTTACCCTGACCTCCAAGGTACACCTGTGGGACCCACTAAGGGCTGCAGATTGCTTTTAAGGCTTGTTTGGGGTCTGAGGTGAATCAGGGTAGCTTATTTGCTTATGGTGATGACATCAGTTCATTATATTGCATGATTCAGCTTATTTCTTGTAAACTTGAATGTTAGTAGCCTAAGTTGTTCATGGTTCTTAGTTGGATGTTTGTTTGATAAGCTTTGTACCTTATAATCTCAAAAATAAGCTGTTAAGCTCTTTGTCATTCAAAACACTTATTTTCCAATTCCAGCCAAAGTCCCTTTACAAAAGTTGGTTAATATAAGTTGTAATATAGATTGGTAAAAGAAAATTTTGAAAAAGACAAAAATTTAGAAGTGATAGCTTCTATTTAAGCCACTTTGGCTTATTTTCTGCTTATTTATAAGCAAAAGCCATTGTTAAATTTTTCTTAGGTTTCTGATATCATAATAGATTTTTAGGAATTTTTTCAGATTTTTCTGTAATCATTTAGTATTTTTTATAATTTAGTTTAATTTAAATCAATTAAATAATTAGTTTTTAATTATTAGTAATTAATTAAAAAGTAAGAAAAATAGTTTTGCTGTTTCAAAATTAATTTTATAATATTTTAGATTTTTCTAAATTTTATTTTCATTTTTCTAGTAAATTTTCATAATTAATTGTAATTTAGGATATTTTAGTTAATTAAAAAGTAATTAATAATTAGTAATTAATTAATAGTAATTAATTAAATAGTGTAAAAATTATTTTTCTTTTTCTAAAAATTTTCTTAAGTCATTAGGATTGTAAAAATATAAATTTCACGTTCGTAGGACTTTGTTTACTCCCGTTTCACTTTTTTATTTGCGCATTCGCGTTTATTTTAAACTGAAACGCGCGTTTTTAGGTTAAATTACGTTTTTAAGTCATCTGATCATCAGTAATTATTAGTTAAGTGTTTCTAAATCATTTTCCATCATAATCTCGTAGTATAACCATAATAATCAAATTCCTTGCCTTTCTGATTAATCACCCGATCCTTTAAAACGTTTACAAATACAATTGCACGCCTCGTCGGGACATAACGACCCAGGGATTCCCTAAACTCCTTGGTTAGTTGGTTTTTGACATTTGACTTGGTTGACCATTACTTGGTGAACTTAGTTGACCGTTCGGGACCAATTAAAATTTGGCGCCACTGCCGGGGAGGCTGCTGCGTATCTGCACACGTTCTTTAAGATTAGTGATTTTTCACACATCACTGTATAAATACCACCAACTTTTTGTAAATCTTAATCATAAAACAAAAACGTCATTAACACTTTTCCTAAAGTGTTAATACCACCAAAAAAAAAAAAAAAAAAAAAAAAAAAAAAAACAGATCGTTACGTTTTCTATATCGCGTTTCTTTTAAGGTGATTCTTAAAGAGATACGATCTTGGTAAACGAAACGATACCAAAAATATTGTCCAAAAGTTTTTTCACCCATACACAAAAACCCCAAAAACATTCGTCTTTTCTTGTGAATAATTCTACATAAAAATAAACCGTCGCAAACCAAGACAGAACACCTACTAACTGGGGGTGTGAACATAATAAGTTCCCAAACGAAAGATTAAAACTTGCCTTTGTATCCATGTAGGTGGTGTACCTTTCTTAAAGAAGCCACTTACTTGCGATTATTGGTTTAAGTTCACTGTGGTTTTGCCTCGACTGTGTTTTGATTGATTTTTGGTTACTAGTGCATGCGCACTCGCTCTTATAGGTCTACTAGCCCATTACGTGAGCTTGTACGAAAACCTAGAAGACCTCGTAGACGTTCCGCACCAACAGTCGGATCTGAGATCCGTACTGTTCCCACTCCAGCTGTCACCATGGCGGAAGACCGCCCTATGTGTGAGCTTCTCCAAGCACCCATCGAGGGTTACGGAGACGCTATTGTTGTCCCAGCCATCGTGGCTGATAGTTTTGAGCTCAAAACTGGGTTACTTAATCTTGTAACCTCAAGTCAGTTTTACGGTTTTGAGAGGGACGATCCTCATGCTCATATTCGATGGTTCAATAAAATCACATCGACTATCAAGTACAAAAATGTCCTATGTGAAGCAATCAAGCTTCTTCTCTTCCCATTCTCCCTCGAGGGTCAAGCCCGGATTTGGCTTGAGAAACAACCCCCTCAATCTATTGAGACATGGGAAGACTTGGTAAAAAAGTTTGTGAATGAATTCTTCCCACCTTCTAAGACCACGAGTCTTAAAAATGAGATCACCAAGTTCACTCAGAAATATGATGAATCATTTGGTGAAGCGTGGGACCGTTTCAAAGAATTACTTCGCAAGTGTCCACATCATGGTTTCTCCGAGTTGATGCAACTCGATACTTTCTACAATGGCGTGAGCCAAGTTGATCAGGATTCTCTCAATGCCTCCGCGGGAGGTAACTTTTTGAGTAGAACCACCAAAGAGGCCTTAGCAATCATTGAGAACAAGTCTAAGGTCTGCTCTACACGAAGCAAGCCGGTTGTTTCACAAATTAGTGCGGGTCCTTCCACTTCATCTCCTTCGAGTCAGTGTAGCACCGATGCTAAGATTGATAAGCTTACTGAGGCTAATCAAGCTTTGGTTCTCGCCCAGACTAAGAAAGTCTCTTTTCCACAACAACCTACACCTGCTGAGGTTAAGAAAGTGGAAGTCTGTGTAACTTGTGGTGGGCCGCATGCCTACTACAATTGCACAGCTACTGATAGTTCTCCGTTTGAAGCTCATGCTGTAGTCGGGTCATCTAATCAAGGAGGCAATCAATACCGCCCTCCTATGGACCCGAACTACCGTCCTAATCATTATCCTGGACCTCCTAGTTTTCATCAAAACCAAAATGTCCAAAACCGTAACCAGAATCAAAATAGAGGAAACCAGGGTTTTCAAAACCAAGGTAACTTCCATCAGGGTCACGGTTTTCAGAATCAAAACCAAGGTTTCCAAAATCAGGGTTTCCAACATCAAAATCAAGGAAATTTTAATAGAAACCAAGGTCAGGGTAATTTCAATCCCGGGTATTTTCATGGAAACAACAACCCTAATCAGGGTAATTTTCAAAATCAAGGCCCCAATCAGAACAATCGTGCTCAAAATTTTAACAATCAAAATCAACCCATTGTTCCTACTGGGCCTTCATCCAACGAGTTGTTAAAACAATTCATGAAGTCCCAAGAAGAAATGAACAAGTTGTTGGTCAGCCAGATTTCTGAAATTAAGAAGTCTTTAAATGAACGACCCTCGGGCTCAGGAACACTTCCGAGCAACACGATCGCTAACCCGAGGGGCGATGCTAAGGCGATCACAACTAGAAGTGGTGCTTCTTATGATGAACCCGCGATTCCTACTACCTCTTCTTCCTCCCCTCCAAAGGTAGTGAATCGTGAGCCTGAGGTGACAAAGGACAAGGTGCAAACTCCTAGCCCACGAAATACAGCACACGTCCAACCTCAGGTTATTCCAGAAACTAGACGTAAAACTGGAGTTTTCTTTGAACCACCTGAAACTCCAGTGGACAACCCTAAATCCAAAACTTCTATTCCTTACCCATCACGTCTCAATGAACAAAAGCTCCGCGAAAAAGCTAGTCACCAAAAGGATAAATTTTTCCAAATCTTTCAAGATTTGCATTTTGACATTAGCTTCGCGGATGCTATTCTCTTGATGCCCAAGTTTGCATCAACAATCAAAAATCTGTTAAGTAATAAGGAAAAACTCTTTGAGATGGCTAGAACTCCCTTGAATGAGCACTGCTCAGCAGTTCTCTTGCAAAAGCTTCCCGAAAAGCTTGGAGACCCCGGAAAGTTTCTCATTCCTTGTATTTTTCCGGGTATGGTTGAATGCTTCGCCTTGGCCGATCTTGGTGCTAGCATTAACCAGATGCCATATTCTGTGTGGAAGAAACTCTCTCTTCCCGAACTTACTCCCACGTGCATGACTTTAGAGCTTGCCGATCGTTCAATATCACGTCCACTTGGCATAAGCGAGGACGTATTTGTTAGAGTGGGAAAGTTCCATTTTCCAGCAGATTTTGTGATTGTTGACTTTGATGCCGATTCAAGGATCCCTCTCATTCTTGGAAGGGGATTCCTTAGAACTGGGCGTGCTCTTATCGATGTATTTGAGCATGAGATCACATTGCGTGTTGGAACTGAAGCAATCACCTTTAACCTTGATCAAACATCGAGGTACTCCTCCAATTATGACTCTGAATCGGTAAACCGAATAGATGTCATCGATGTAGCTGCTGAGGAGTACGCTCAAGAGGTTTTAGGTTTCGTTGATGATTCTACGAGTGAAAATTTCACTCCGTCTTCTTATCCCATCATTTCTAATTCTTCTCCTTCCCTCACTCCGTTTGAGGGAAGTGACTTCATCTTAGAAGAGATTGAGTCCTTTCTTAAAAGTGATTCGATTCCCGATGGAATCGATTACCAAGAGATTGACCCAGAGAGGGATATTCTTCTCCTTGAGAAATTGTTAAACGAAGATCCCTCTCCTCTTCCCGTTCTACCACAACAACTTCATAATCAGGAAATCAAATATGTTGAGGAAACTGATGATTTTCCTGAGGTCGAGCTTAAGGACTTGCCGCCTCATCTTGAATATGCATTCCTGGAGGGTGATGATAAATTGCCCGTCATAATTGCCAAGGATTTAAGTGATGAGGAAAAGGCTGCTCTAATAAAGGTTTTGAAGTCACATAAGCAAGCAATTGCTTGGCGTCTCTCCGACATAAAGGGCATTGACCCTGAATTTTGTACACACAAGATTTTAATGGAGGATGACTTCAAACCGGCAGTCCAACAACAAAGAAGGGTAAATCCAAAAATTCATGAGGTGATCAAACAAGAAGTTTTAAAACTCCTTGACGCCGGATTGATTTACCCTATCTCGGACAGTCCTTGGGTGAGCCCAATTCACTGCGTTCCAAAAAAGGGTGGCATTACTGTTGTCACAAATGAGGAAAATGAGTTGATTCCAACTCGTTTGGTTACGGGGTGGCGTGTCTGTATTGATTATCGCAAGTTAAATGACGCCACCCGTAAGGATCATTTTCCTCTGCCCTTTATGGATCAGATGCTTGAGAGATTAGCGGGGAATGAGTACTATTGCTTCCTCGATGGTTTCTCGGGTTACTTTCAGATTCCCATTGATCCGCAAGATCAAGAAAAGACCACGTTCACGTGCCCCTATGGAAGTTTTGCGTATAAACGCATGCCATTTGGCTTATGTAATGCTCCGGGCACGTTTCAACGATGTATGATGGCCATCTTTTCCGACATGATCGGGAAAACTATGGAGGTCTTCATGGACGATTTTTCGGTCATTGGGGATTCGTTTCAAACATGTCTCTCCCATTTAGACAACATGCTTAAACGTTGTGAAGACACAAGGTTATGTCTAAATTGGGAGAAAAGTCACTTTATTGTCAAAGAGGGCATTGTCCTCGGCCATAAAATTTCAAAGAGTGGGATTGAGGTCGACAAAGCCAAAGTTGATGTCATAGCTAAATTACCTCATCCCACTACCGTCAAAGGTGTTAGGAGCTTTTTGGGTCATGCCGGTTTTTACCGTAGGTTTATTCAAGATTTTTCTAAAATCGCCCGGCCTATGACCCATCTCCTCGAGAAGGATGCTCCTTTTATCTTCTCTCCCGAGTGCATCGAAGCCTTTGAAACATTAAAGAAAAGGCTTACCGAGGCACCGATTCTTGTTGCCCCCGATTGGGATTTGCCCTTTGAACTCATGTGTGATGCGAGTGATTATGCTATTGGGGCAGTCTTGGGGCAACGTAAAACAAAACACTTTCAGCCTATACACTATGCGAGCAAAACAATGACCGAGGCTCAAAGTCATTACACCACCACTAAAAAAGAATTATTAGCTGTGGTGTATGCCTTTGAGAAATTTCGACCATACTTGATATTGACCAAGTGCATAGTGTATACGGATCACTCGGCTTTGAAGTACCTCTTTGCAAAACAAGATGCAAAGCCGAGACTACTCCGTTGGGTTCTCCTCCTACAGGAATTTGATATCATAATTCGTGATAAAAAAGGAGCTGAGAACCTAGCAGCTGATCATCTCTCCCGATTGGAGAACCCCCATCAAGATGTCTTCGAAAAGAAGGAAATTAATGAAACCTTCCCTCTCGAGACACTCAATGCGGTTGCCTTTCGTGGAGATTCTATTACCCCATGGTTTGCCGATTTCGCAAACTACCATGCGGGTAATTTTGTGGTGAAAGGGATGTCGTCCCAACAAAAGAACAAGTTCTTTAAGGATGTCAAACATTATTTCTAGGACGACCCCTACTTGTTTAAAATTTGTGCGGATCAAGTCATCCGGTGGTGTGTTTATGGCCAAGAAGCCTCTGAGATTCTAAAGGCTTGCCATGCTGGTCCCACGGGGGGCCACCATAATCCAAACTACACCACAAAAAAGGTGTTTGATTCCGGGTTCTACTGGCCGACGATCTATAAGGATGCCCAGGAATTAGTCAAATCATGTGACGCTTGTCAACGTCACGGGAATATTTCACAAAAGAATGAAATGCCTCAAAATGCAATCCAAGTTTGTGAAATCTTTGACGTATGGGGCATCGACTTTATGGGGCCATTTCCATCATCTCATGGAAATAAGTACATACTCGTGGCTGTTGACTATTTGTCAAAATGGGTTGAAGCCAAAGCTTTACCCACCAATGATGCCCGAGTAGTCGTGAAATTTTTGAAAGCTCTTTTTGCTCGATTTGGAACTCCACATGCTATAATTAGCGATCGTGGTACGCATTTCTGCAATGACAAGTTCGACAAAGTCATGCAAAAGTATGGTGTAACTCACCGTCTCTCTACTGCGTAGCACCCTCAAACAAGTGGACAAGTAGAAGTTTCAAATCGGGGCATTAAGAGAATATTGGAAAGAACTGTAGGTGAGAATCGTGCATCGTGGTCGGACAAATTAGATGATGCACTCTGGGCTTTCCGTACAGCGTATAAAACACCCATTGGGTGCACGCCATACAAGCTTGTGTACGGGAAAGCGTGCCATTTACCAATCGAGCTTGAGCATAAAGCCTATTGGGCCCTCAAGCATGCCAATTTTGACCTCAAAACGGCGGATGATCACAGGAAAGTTCAACTGAATGAATTAAATGAACTTCGTGATCAAGCTTACGAGAACTCTTTGATCTATAAGGAAAAGACAAAGAAGATTCATGACTCAAAAATCAAGAACCGCGTTTTCAACGTTGGTGATCGAGTCCTTCTTTTCAATTCTAGACTAAAGATCTTCTCGGGAAAGCTCAAAACCCGATGGACTGGTCCATTCACTATTGCAAAGGTTTATCCTTATGGCACTGTTGAATTATCACAAAATGACGGTCCTAATTTCAAAGTGAATGCACATCGGCTGAAACACTACTTTGGAGAGGACATACCATCCATGGTTGTCCCGGATCTCCAAACTTTCCCCAAGGACAATTAAATTCGGGGATCGAGTCAAGCTAGCGACTCGATAAACAAAAATAGTAGCAACAATACGGGTTTTCACCCGTATCTCTGATTTCTTTCTACTTTCTACCACCTAAGTGTGGGGGAATGGCCAACCCCCCGCTGTTTGAAAATGTATATATGTATATAAGGTTTCATCAAAAAAAAAAAATGTGTGATTGTATGTACAGATAAATAAAGTGAAAAATACAAAACGATCTTCCCACATTTAGTTTTTAATATTATCTTTTTACGTTCAAGGATTCGGCATAATAGCCGGGACTTTGAATATTGAGGACAATATTCAATTCTAAGTGTGGGGGAGGGGAAAATTCTAGCGAATTTTATTACATTATATCCTCTAGAATCCCCGTTTTTTGCCTAAAATTTTAAAAATTTTTCACTTTATTTCAAAAATTTTGTGGTAATCAGTCTGCCGTGTCTAAACGACAAAAGGGATTGGCTAATCCAGGAGCAAACGGCTCTTGGTAAAGATATATCAAATCCGTTTACGGCTTGCAATTTGCCCAAAATTGTATGGTTCCTCAACTCCCCATCATCCTCAAAAGCTAATGAGTTGGCTAGCCCGCAAGATTATGGCTTGTGGTAAAGGCCGTGGAAAAACCATAATTGGTAATCAGCTCACCAAGATGTTGACTATTCCATCAAGAGCTGGCTAGTCCAGGAGCAAACGGCTCTTGGTAAAGACAAATCAAATCCGTTGAAAGCTGGTGGTTTGCTCAAAATCACACGGTTATCAGGTGTGCCACAGTTCTTACACCTGGTTACTCCAGAAGTGATGGCTTTTGGTAAAGAGTTTAAAATCCATCAAGTTTTCCAAAAATATTGCTAGGGACGAGCAATAGTTTTGTGTGGGGGATTGATGAGTGCTCAAACACTCATCATTTTTATCGTATTTAAACTGCCAAAACATCCGAAAACGCTCAGAAATGCATCAAAATACTAAAAATATCCCAAGGATTGTATTTTATACGTTTCTAATGCTAAATGAGCAAAAACAATGAAAAACGAACAAAGTTTACACAATTGGTAGTTTTAGTCCCCTGACTTTCAAAAATTTACAAAACTAGTCCCTATGCATTTGTTTTGAAAGAAAAGTCAACCTAAGGCATTTAAAAGTCAAATATTATCAAAATTGATCCTTAGGTAAAAAATTTGGAAAATTACACTTTTGGTCCTTGCAGTTTGGGAAATTGATGAAATCAGTCCCTGGGAATGTTAAAATGAAAAATGGCTTTTGTGACCCTCATCTTTTGGGAATGTGACAAGAATGGTCCCTGGATTAACTTGAAAAAGGTGGCAACTTTGGTCCTCACAAACGGACCCTTGTGTAATTTATTACCAAAACACAAATTAAACCACCCCAGCCCATTGTTATTTCCTAGTCCATATCATTTCCAAGGCCCAAGCTCCCTAAGCCCATCCATATTAATAATAAAAGAAACGGGGTCAAAGCCTTGGTCAACTCCATCCCCACCCCCTTTTGCTGCCATTACCCAAACACCCAGCCTCCACACCTCTGCTCCCCCAACAATCTTGTCCCCTCCTCTCCTACCCAGCCAACCTACCTTCCCCCCCCCCCCCCCCTCAACCAAAGTCAACCCCAACAATATCATTACTCCCCCACTCCCATATAACTCCAAGGATAATCAATGGATTTGATGGAGGAAGCAGTAATCCAAAGGTTAGGATATTCTCAAGGGTACACAGACAAGCAAAAGGGCACACCAGACAAGGGGCACAAAAGTGCAAAAGAAGACAGAGCCCTAGTTCAAGTATTTTAATTTTATTTTAGTATAAGTATTTTTCATTTTGTAAGCCTGAGGGCAGTTAGAAAAAAAGATAGTCAAGTAGTAGTTCTCATTTTATGTAATTTCTCAATTCAGCAAGTAGTTTAATATGTAATCTTTTTCATCAATCAATATAAGCATTTTCAGTTCTTCAAATTCCAAGTTGTTACTAGTAGTCTCAGATTTCATTAAAACTTGTTCTTAGTTTGTATTTGTTGTAGTCATAGACTTTCAAATCCTCACTGTAGTCTCAGTAACCAAAAGGAAAAGTCAAAAGAAATTTAATTAGTCAATAAAAAAAAAGAAAAAAAATTATATCAATGAAAAAGAAAGAAGGGCAAAAAGTGAAGATGGCAGGGTGCTGGTTAAGGGAGAAGTAGCAAGGAAGTGGAATGGTTTAGAGCCTTGGGGGCACATAGGTTGTATACTTTTGGTTCTGGTTCATATGTCCTGTGGCTTGGCTCAGTTGTAAGCCCTTCTCCAAATTGTTTAAGCTTAATATGTAGAATTAGTTTTAATATTTATTTCAAGTTTGTTTCTGCTCATTTATGCCTAGTATAAGTTAGTGTTTCAGTTTATTAGTATAGATCTTTGATTTGTTGTGTAAATTCTCAAAACAAATTTGAAAGGGGTGTTTGGATGAAACTTGTTACTTGCAATTGAGTTATTGAATTCTGCTAAGATTGGTTCAGGAAGATCATTAAGGCCTTAGGAAAGTTGAAACAGTCATTTACTTGGTCATTTTCAGGGTGAAAGTCAAAAACATATTCCAACTCCCTCACAGATTCACTGTTGGTAGTTTAGGGAATCAAAGGCCCTCTTTTGCCTCAAAACTAGTGTAGGTTGCTTAATTAGGTTACATTTAGGATTAGTTTAGTCTATTGAATCAGTAAAGATCCTTGAAAATCCACAAAAGTCAATTTGGAACGTTTTCTTGAAAAGTCAATCTTACCATTAGGCAGAAAAATCAATTATTGCAAGAATTCTCTTGATTTTTGTGTTTGAAATCAAGCTTTGAAACTTTTAGGGATTAAAGTTTACCAGCCAAACATTGGAATCTTGCTTTTGTCTTATTTTTCTGAATTTTTTCTGCTAGCTTTTTGGGTGTTCAAAGTAAGCTGCAGGGAAGGTAAATTCCATGTGACCTGTTTGACCCAACTTTTAACTGACAATATCTTGGGCATCTCTGGGGTATTGGGGGTGTTTGTTGTAGATTTAGGAAGCCACCCAGGTGGTAAATAGGATTTAAGAACTTGTTGCCCTAAATTGCTTATCCACTGCTTATGAACAAGCCATCTTTTGGCTTGATTGATCTCAGTATACTGAGTATTCAGGAGATAGCTGAGCTTGATCTTGTTTGTGTTAATTTTTCTTGTTGTTCAATTTAGTTGTGTATACCTCATTAGTAATTGTGTATGTGTATAAGTGCTTAGGAATAGCTTAATCTTTTAACTTTTGCTTATTGTTGTTGAAACTGCTCATTTGTGTACCCATTGCAATCTCAGTTTGAGACCCAACTTTCCAAAGGCCACCACAAGCTCACCATTTGAGCTCATCCCTTGGTCTTGGACATTTTAGAAAGGCCTCCTAGCACACTTTTGATTTCCACTCTTACCCTGACCTCCAAGGTATACCTGTGGGACCAACTAAGGGCTGCAGATTGCTTGTAAGGCTTGTTTGGGGTCTGAGCTGAATCAGGGTAGCTTATTTGCTTATGGTGATGACATCAGTTCATTATATTGCATGATTCAGCTTATTTCTTGTAAACTTGAATGTTAGTAGCCTAAGTTGTTCATGGTTCTCAGTTGGATGTTTGTTTGATAAGCTTTGTACCTTATAATCTCAAAAATAAGCTGTTAAGCTCTTTGTCATTCAAAACACTTATTTTCCAATTCTAGCCAAAGTCCCTTTACAAAAGTTGGTTAATACCAGTTGTAATATAGATTGGTAAAATTTTGAAAAAGACAAAAATTTAGAAGTGATAGCTTCTATTTAAGCCACTTTGGCTTATTTTCTGCTTATTTATAAGTAAAAGCCATTGTTAATTTTTTCTTAGGTTTCTGATATCATAATAGATTTTTAGGAATTTTTTCAGATTTTTCTGTAATCATTTAGTATTTTTTATAATTTAGTTTAATTTAAATCAATTAAATAATTAGTTTTTAATTATTAGTAATTAATTAAAAAGTAAGAAAAATAGTTTTTCTGTTTCAAAATTAATTTTATAATATTTTAGATTTTTCTAAATTTTATTTTCATTTTTCTAGTAAATTTTCATAATTAATTGTAATTTAGGATATTTTAGTTAATTAAAAAGTAATTAATAATTAGTAATTAATTAATAGTAATTAATTAAATAGTATAAAAATTATTTTTCTTTTTCTAAAAATTTTCTTTAGTCATTAGGATTGTAAAAATATAAATTTCACGTTCGTAGGACTTTGTTTACTTCCGTTTCACTTTTTTATTTGCGCGTTCGCGTTTATTTTAAACTGAAACGCGCGTTTTTAGGTTAAATTACGTTTTTAAGTCACCTGATCATCAGTAATTATTAGTTAAGTGTTTCTAAATCATTTTCCATCATAATCTCGTAGTATAACCATAATAATCAAATTCCTTGCCTTTCTGATTAATCACCCGATCCTTTAAAACGTTTACAAATACAATTGCACGCCTCGTCGGGACATAACGACCCGGGGATTCCCTAAACTCCTTGGTTAGTTGGTTTTTGACGTTTGACTTGGTTGACCATTACTTGGTGAACTTAGTTGACCGTTCGGGACCAATCAGATTACTATTCTGAGTTAAAGGACAAATCGCAAGGATAGTGACAGATTTGGACTATTGTAGACTGCGACTAGCTTCTGCGGTTAAGTGGTTTGCGTTTTAGTTTCTTCGGTTTGCTACTTGCTGTGGTTAGTGACTTGCGTGTAACTCATTTTGTGGTTTGTGTACTCTGTGGTTAGTTGCTCCCTGGGTTAACTCAACTTGTGATTACCTCTCCCTGTGGTTACCTACCTTGCGGTTACCTTTCCCTGCGATTTGCTCACCCTGCATTTAACTCCTACTGCGATTTGTGTATATTGTTGCGACTTTCTCAAATTATTTGGCAATTTACTAAGTGATGAGTTACATGTGATTGGGTTATCATTTTGCAATTCGTGAATTATTTTAACTTTAGTCGTTTCAATTAATCTAATTGTGATCTGACGTTGTGAGCTAATACTTACCACTTGACTAATCTCAATTGGGTATATTGCAACTTGACTTGTTACAACTCAACACTTGATGCAACCAGTAACTCATCTGGTACCTCTCTATTAGTTTAATCCGCTGAATATATCTTCCGATTTCTTTTGTTGACTTTAGTAAAATCCCTAGAAAGAATAATTTCTCAGTTTAAGTCACTAAAGCTGTAAAATCCCGTTTGAAGACTTTAAGATGTCGACAGTATCAGATGATATTCAAGCTGCTGGGTCCGACACCCGACCTCTGATGCTAGACAGGACAGATGATTCGTGTGAAAATCAAGTTATATATAGTATAGTATTACTCAAGAGATCCGCAAAGAAATACGGATAACCCGAGGTCGTAGTCCGTGTGAAGGATGAATGGAATTTCGAATTCCCGAATCGTGAAACGTGTCGTGAAAGTGGTAAAAAGTGATTTGAATGAGATTATACTAATGAAATAGTAAATGAAGCACAAATAATCAACTAAGCACGTAATTCAAGTAAGGCAACTAAAATCGTAACGTAGAAACGAAAACGTAAGCCAAAACGGAAAATAAACGTTAACGTACGAAATAAAACGCGACTTTTAAGCTACGCTACTCCTACGGACTTGGAAATAATTTTCAAAAGTTAAAAATGATAAAAGAAAATTTTGAGAAAAAAAAAATATTTTTTTGACTTTTTATTAATTCTTTATGAATTAAAAACTAATTTAACTAATTAAAAATTAAAAGAAAATGCAAATAAAGTGAGAAAAATGCAAAATAAATTTCTAAAATTCAAAAATAACTAAAAATAATTTTCTAATATTTTTTTGGATTTTTCTGGGGTTTTTCTGATTTTTTTGTATTTTTTTAAATAATTAAAATGTATTTAAAAATGATTAAAATGAAAATAAAATAAGAAAAATAGTAAATTAACTCAGAAAAATATGAAAATTTCAGGGAAAATCTAAAATATTATTTTGAAACTAGGAAAAATATAAAAATTTGAAAATAAGCACTGGAAGTGCTTAATGACCAAAACAGCTTATTGGATAGTGCTTATTGTTAAGCACTTTGACCAATATTGACCCAAAACTTTGACCAACTGATTTTAAGACTTAAGGAAGCTCAGAGGAACAAATCTCAGGCCAA
Source organism: Artemisia argyi (assembly GCA_030686995.1). Taxonomy (NCBI): domain Eukaryota; kingdom Viridiplantae; phylum Streptophyta; class Magnoliopsida; order Asterales; family Asteraceae; genus Artemisia; species Artemisia argyi. The sequence continues at coordinate 37,979,004 of CM060697.1, forward strand.
AAGTCACTCAGAAACACAAAGAAATGCCAAATAAGATCAAATAGGCACAAGTGAAATAAGCAATATGCTCAACAGATTAACCAAAGGCACAAAATTCAACTGAAACAACAACTTTGGGTACTAAAGAACTTAAATGAACCAATAAAACTCAGGTTATGAACCAAGGAACACAAATGCAGCCCTCAAATACCAAACAGATTCTAGGTTCTATGCACTCACTTGATGAGCCCAATGAGCTGATCAAATAAGCTGTTAAGATTAATCTTATGGGTGCAAACTACTGACTGACCACCAGAGATTATAGAAACACCAATAAATCTTATTTACAATCCAATTTACTCACCTAAATTATGTCAAGAAAACTTGAATAAACCTGATGCACAGGGGAATTTAGGCTCAAACAGTCACCTTACAACCAAAGTTTCAATAAGCAAATATGTTTCAAACTTAAATTTTTTTTTGAAGTTTATTAACAACCTGAACAGGATTACAAAACAACTTTTCAAATTGATTTTGAATAAAAAATGAGGACTGTGCACCTCTTTGAATGTCTGACCAAAACAGACAACCAATATCTTTTTGACTTTTTTATGAAATACAAAATTTTGACCAAATTAGATTTTGCTGATTAAAATAAAACTGAGAACAGTTTAATAAGCTAATGTGTGGTTGAAATAAACTTAAACTTATAGCTATGCAACTACTTTGATGATTATCCTACCCCTAACTATAACAGATAAACTAATAGGATAGATTAAGAGTGATTATGACTTTTTATTAGATAAATAGCTGTGCTAATGTTAAACTAAACCTAAATGCAACCTAAGAATTATGTTTATACAAGCAAAACTCTACTGAAACAACAATATCACCATCAACTAAACTAATCCAAACACCCTCTTATGGTGACTGTCACCACTAATACTCCTCAAACTCAGTCCAATTCAATCCAACACTCAACCTCAGTTCACCAAGTGAATCAATTAATCAAAATACCACTCAGAGATTCAGAACTTAGCTTCAAATTATCTAGCAACTCAGATCCCCAAAATGTGACAAATAAAAATGATGAAACAGTTTCAACTCAAACTGATGAAACAGATAATGAAATGAAGAAAGCAACCAAGATAAATCAATAACTCAACTATATAAGCAGCAGTTAACTAGTAGAAAATAAAATAAACAGATCTATACTAGAATTATTCTAAAAATATAATAGAAGCAGAATTTGAATCAAAATCTTACAACACAATCCCCCTCAGCAGAACAGAGGGGGTTCCCTTAGCTAGCCTGTCTTTTAACAGGCCTTTGGACACCTTAAGGCTGCCTTCCACTCCAAATAAGCTGAGCTTATGAAATAAGCTGATACAGTTGACCACCTTTGACTTTTTTGATTTTTGAGAAAAAACTTATAAAACAGTAAAACAACTATAATAAAACTAAATTTAAACCAATTAAAATTAATACTGAATATATATATATATATATATATATATATATATATATATATATATATATATATATATATATATATATATATATATATATATTATATTTTTAGAAAAGCTGATAACAACAGAAACAAGTATAGGTTTATAAGCAGTAAATAAGAAATGTAAAACTAAAGCAATAAGCAATAACAATAATGAGTAAACAAGCAGTGCTAAAATGTAAATAAAAATAATACAACTTGAATTAAAACAGAATTAAAAATTTCATTAATTAATAAAAACATTACAAAGTGAATTGAACAAAATAACATTACATAAAATAGCACACAAATGACTAGGGGGAGGGGGTAATTATACACGAATGGGGGAGCTTGGGTGAAGGTTCTGGTAATGCTATGTCAGCAATCCATGCCACTTTTGTGCTTTCTCTTAGTCAATATCATCCATTAGATCACACTTGGTCCCCAAGTTTCAATTTCAGCCTTTGGATTGATTGATGTGATTTGATGTATCCTCCGTGTGGCTCCTCATTGGTCCACGCGTCCTGACATGCTTCTGTCATTCCCCTGCTTCTTCTAGAAGACCCAATCATGGGTAATTATTATTAATGATGAGGTAATTTGGGAGAGGTGAATCTAGGGTTCTAAGTAAACAGTGAAAATCTGGGTGACATGTGAAATTGGGGGGCGGGAGTGGGTGTTTTTATTAAAAGGGTGTGGGTTGACCGGGTAATTGACCGGGTGAGTGTTGTGATGGATCGGGTAAAAACTGATAAGGGGTGGTGGGCTTTTATTTCTTTGTGCCTAGAAGGATAAGAGTGGATTGGGTTTTAGTTATTATTAGATCCGGTAGCAATTTGGTTTAGGACTAGTAGTATTTAACAAGGACCATCTTTGTAATTCTGAAAACCTTAGGGACTAATTCTGTAATTCTTTGAAACTTTCTCCCAAGGGTATTTCTTGTCATACTCTGAATATTGGAGGAGCATTTTTGATTTTTCTTCTAAAATTCATTAAAGGACCATATTTGCCAAGATTTGAAACTGCAGGGACTGATGTTGCCAATTTCTCAAAACTTTGTCCAGGGACTTTTCTTGTAACTTAAGAATCTCTGAGGACTTAAATTGATAATTTGAGCTTTCCTTGATCATTTTGCTTCCCCAACTCCGGCTTTTGACCTTTTTTCCAATCTCGTGCTCGTTTTTGTCGTTTTTGCATCGTTTTTGTTCATTTTTCACATATCCGTACCTGCACATACACAAATACAAAAACATACATTCTCTTGGCATTTTTTGTTAGTATTTGGTGTATTTGGTCTGATTTTGGGTCTAAAAAGGATGAGTGATTAAGCACTCATCAAAATCCCCCAGACTAAGGTATTGCCGTGCCCTCACACAATGTCATCACCTCACGCTTAAAAGATAAATAATTTCAAAACCTCTTTTTACTAACGTTGTAAAGTAGCAATGATGTTCAAAAGAGATAGTAAAATCATTTATTCTCAAAAACGCTCCGTTTTCCGATTTTCATGAATAACAACTACAATAACTATTTTTTTTCTTTTTCATTTTTATATAGGTGACGGTTTGCCTTGACTTTCATTATCAATTCTTATATGTTGATAACTTTCAGGGTCAACGAGTAGAAACACTTCTCACAGAGAAGAGACCGTACGGATAAAAATCGTCATCCTTGATTTTTCACAAGCTCCCAAACTAAGCGTAAAATCGAGATCATTGTTTATCCAGAAGTTAGATGCTAACACTGCCCACAAAAGTTAATTGTGTATTACCTCTTGTTCCCAGGTCCTAAGTTTTGTATCTTAAGATTTTAATTTGTGAGAAATGAATTGCTTCATATTTTCTCGTTTCGATATTTGTTAGTCCGATAAGAGCACAAAATTTGAACGCTAAGTAGTTTCCAAACTTTCCCTCGAAAACCCCTGCATACAGAAATCGGGTCCACATGAAGGTCTTTGATTTAACACGATTTGTGGAGGTCCCCCTTTTTATTTACGACCGAGACATACCATGTTTGATACCCGAAACGGAAGCTTTTTATTAGGGAAACCCCCGGAGTCGAAGCTTGGCATTTTTGCATAATCATAAGCACTTTAATAATACTTTGGTCCTTAGTCCTTTATTCTTTTACAGTCAACGGTTTATGAGCCGCCAAGATGTAAGAGCTTTATTATGACTTTGGATTTATATCCGCTGCTTTTTTTATAGCTTTGGATTCCTCTGCCTTTTTATTTGGCTTTGGACTATTATTATTGATATTCCTAATTATATGCCAAACCCTGAGTCCTACGGCCTTTACTAAGATCACAACATCGGCTGCGAACCGGCAAGATGCAATAGTCTATTTTACCGTAACACTGGCAGCACCCCTATGTGTACCAAACCCCCATATGCAGAGATTTTGTTGGGAACGAGAAAAAACTAAGTATTGCCCAAACCGTATACCCTTAATTAATCCTAGACATCTATTATATATTGGTGTGCAAGCTTGTGGGAACAAGGAGGCCACAAGTACCTCTCGTGGGCTTTTTAAATCCCAGTAATGCGATCCGTGTATAGCACGAAACTTCTAAATAAACTCTATCATTTCTCGATCTCCGCAAATTTAAAATCCCAAATAATGAGATCCGCGGATGCTTAGCCATAATCTTTTGATTATATTGGTTAAGGGAAACAAGCTAGGGCTCAACACGCCCGGTCAAGTCAGAACATTTATTTCTACTCTCGCCGGTAGGAAAGTCAAAAAAGGTGTCAAAACTTATTATTCATATCATATATATTTTTTCATCATTTTTTTTTAACTTTAAAGCGGTGACAAAAAATTTAAATTTTTGGTGGAAAACGGAGTTGCGTAAGTTAAACAGCTCAGACGATGGTACAGGTCAAATCGAATCGAAGATTCACCCCCCCCCCCCCCAGACTAAAGTGAAACATTGTCCTCAATGTTTTAAGGGTAAAGGTAATCCTACGTAATACCTAAGGCCGTTTATTAAGTATGCCAAGAGATAAACGTTAGTCGATAAGATTTTGGATATGGTGAATTTCCGAAAGAGCAGCGAAGAATGAGACTCGAGTGGAGAGAACGACAAACCACGAGCACGAGAGTCTTCAAACATCGGGGAAATTCCTGAACATTCATAAACAACCACGAAAACACGAGTTTGGAAAGGGTCGCCCCCTCACGTCACGTTATTAAAGAAAATAGAAAATAGAGAAAATGAAAATGGATAAGCATGGGGTGCCTCCCACGAAGCGCTTGTTTTTGTTCACCGAGTCACATGAGCTTGACTCGATCCCCGAATTTAATCGTCCTTGGGGAAAGTCTGGAGATCCGGGACAACCATGGATGGTATGTCCCCTCCGAAATAATGCTTAATACGATGACCATTCACCTTAAAGTTGGGACCATTAGGTTGAGCAAGCTCAACGGTTCCATAAGGAAATACTTGGGTAATGGTGAATGGTCCAGACCAACGGGTTTTTAACTTGCCCGAGAAAATCTTCAATCGAGAATTGAAAAGAAGGACTCGGTCACCAACATTGAAGATGCGATCTTTAATTTTAGCATCATGAATCCTCTTTGTCTTCTCTTTGTAGATTAAAGAATTCTCATAGGCCTGATCACGAAGCTCGACTAATTCATTCAATTGAACTTTTCGGTGATCACCCGCGGTTTGAAGGTCAAAATTAGCATGTTTCAAGGCCCAGTAGGCCTTGTGCTCAAGTTCAAAGGGCAAATGGCAGGCCTTCCCGTAGACCAGCTTGTATGGAGTGCACCCAATGGGTGTTTTGTAAGCTGTACGGAAGGCCCAAAGTGCATCATCTAATTTATCGGCCAATGAAGCACGATGTTCACCTACGGTCCTTTCTAAAATTCGTTTCAAGCCACGATTGGAGACCTCAACTTGACCACTTGTCTGTGGATGATATGCTGTAGAAAGACGATGTGTGACACCATATTTGAGCATAACTTTAGTGAATTGGTCGTTACAGAAATGGGTCCCACGGTTGCTTATAATAGCACGAGGTGCACCAAATCGGGCGAAGAGACTTTTAAGAAATTTCACTACAACTCGGGCGTCATTGGTGGGTAGCGCCTTCGCTTCAACCCATTTAGACAAGTAGTCGACGGCCACGAGTATATATTTGTTACCACAAGAAGACGGGAATGGACCCATGAAATCGATACCCCAGACGTCAAAAATCTAACAGACTTGGATAGCATTTTGAGGCATCTCGTCCTTCTGAGAAATTTTTCCTTGACGCTGGCAAGAATCAAATGTTTTAACCAACTCATGAGCATCCCGGTAAATCTTCGGCCAATAGAAGCCGGAATCAAAAACTTTTTTAGCGATGAAGTTGGCACCATGATGTCCCCCTGTGGGTCCATTGTGGCATGCCATAAGAATGTCAGCGGCTTCTTGGCCGTGAACGCACCGCCGGATCACTTGATTCGCACATATCTTAAACAAGTAGGGGTCGTCCCAGAAATAAAGCTTAACATCTTTGAAGAATTTCTTCTTTTGCTGGAACGACATCCCTTTCCGGATAAAATTCCCCGCATGGTAATTCGCAAAGTCGGCGAACCATGGGGTACTAGAATCACAATGTGATAAACTCCCCAGTGTCTCAAGAGGAAATGCTTCGTTAATCTCCTTTTTCTCGAAAACACTTTGGTGGGGATTCTTTAAACGTGATAGGTGATCAGCAGCAAGGTTCTCAGCTCCCTTTTTATCTCGAATTTCAACTTTGAATTCTTGAAGGAGTAGAACCCACCGCATCAAGCGTAGCTTAGCATCTTGCTTTTCCATAAGGTACTTAACAGCCGAATGATCCGTATACACTATGCATTTCTTTAAAAGCAAATAAGATCGAAACTTTTCTAAAGCGTAAATGACGGCTAACATTTCTTTCTCAGTAGTCGTATAATGGTATTGAGCATCGGTCATAGTTTTACTAGCATAGTGTATTGGCTGAAAATGTTTAGACTTGCGTTGCCCCAGGACTGCACCAATGGCATAATCGCTAGCATCGCACATGAGCTCAAAGGGCAAGTCCCAATCGGGGGAAATTAAGACGGGAGCCTCTGTTAACTTCCTTTTAAGAATATTAAATGCTTTGATGCATTCATTTGAGAAGAGAAACGGAGCATCTTTTTCAAGCAAGTGGGTTAGGGGCCGGGCTGTCTTAGAAAAGTCTTGAATGAAACGTCGGTAAAAGCCGGCATGACCGAGAAAACTTCTAATTCCTTTGACGGTGGTGGGTTGAGGTAATTTCGTAATCACGTCGACTTTAGCTCTATCGACCTCAATCCCGGATTTCGATATCTTATGGCCGAGGACAATGCCCTCTTTGACCATGAAATGGCACTTCTCCCAATTTAGAACCAAGTTGGTGTCTTCACACCGTTTCAGCATATTTTCTAAATGGGAGAGGCACGAAGTGAAAGAATCTCCATAAACTGAGAAATCATCCATGAAAACCTCCATGGTTTTCTCGATCATATCCGAGAATATCGACATCATACACCTTTGGAACGTGCCTGGAGCATTGCATAAGCCAAAAGGCATACGACGATAGGCAAACGTTCCATAAGGGCAAGTAAAGGTAGTCTTTTCCTGGTCCGGAGGGTCAATTGGTATTTGAAAATAGCCGGAAAATCCATCAAGAAAACAATAGAACTCATTTCCCGCTAGGCGTTCTAGCATTTGATCCATAAATGGAAGTGGGAAATGGTCCTTTCGAGTCGCATCATTCAATTTATGATAATCAATACAAACTCTCCATCTGGTAACAAGAGGTGTCGGAATCAATTCATTATCTTCATTAGTTACGACAGTCATTCCACCTTTCTTCGGTACGCAGTGGACCGGGCTAACCAAGGAGCTATCCGATATTGGATAAATCATTCCGGCATCGAGGAGTTTGATAACTTCCTTTTTGATAACCTCATGAATTTTTGGGTTAACCCGTCGTTGTTACTGAATACAAGGTTTGTAGTTGTCTTCAAGTAAGATCTTATGCGTGCAAAAACGAGGGTCGATACCCTTAATATCAGAAATTTGCCAAGCGATGGCACTCTTATGCTTCCTGAGCACATCTAAGAGACGGTTCTTCTACTCATCTTTAAGTTCTTTCTAAATTATGTCGGGAAGTTTTTCGGTTCCTTCCAAAAATGCGTATTCGAGATGAGGAGGTAAATCCTTGAGCTCGGGCTCCGGAGGATTCTCAGTAGACGGCTTAACTTCTTTAACGTCGGCCATTTTAAGGTCTATCTGAGGGAGGGACGGGTTGGGATCTTCATTCAATAATTTTTAAATCAAAAGAACATCTCCCTCCGGGTCAAAATCGGAATGATCAATTTCCGGTGAAATCGAGTCATTAGCAAGAAAGGACTCGATCTCTTCCAAGATGAAATCACTTCCCTCAAACGGAGTAAGGGAAGGGGAAGGATCGGAAATTATAGGTTCAGAAGAATGAGTGGGATTGCCACTCGAAGCATGTTCGGTAAAGCCAAGTAATTCTTGAGCATACTCCTCCGTAACTTCGTCGATAACGTCGATTCGGTTAACGGAATATTTTTCAAACTCGGAGGACTACCTCGCGGTTTGATCCAAGTTAAAAGTTACGGCTTCGGTACCAACACGTAGGGTAATTTCTTCATCGAAAACATCAATTAAAGCATGGCCGGTCCTCAGGAAACCTCTCCCGAGAATGAGAGGTACCCGTGGATCGGCATCGAAATCAACAATGACAAAATCGGCAGGGAAATGGAATTTTCCCACATTGACGAAAACATCCTCGGCTATACCAATTGGTCGAGACGTAGATCGGTCGGCAAGCTCGAGGGTCCTACAAGTCGAAGTCAAATTGGGTAAAGACAACTTCTTCCAAATAGATAACGACATTAGGTTAATGCGAGCACCAAGATCGGCCAAGGCGAAGCATTGAACCATCCCAGGAAAATTACACGGAATGAGAAATCGACCGGGGTCTTCAAGCTTTTCGGGAAGCTTTTTGAGGATAACCGCCGAGCAATTCTCATTCATCTGGGTTCGAGATTTTTCAAACAATTTTTCTTTGTTATTCAAAAGACCTTTTAGCATAGAAGCAAATTTAGGCATCAAAAGTATAGCATCCGCGAGAGTTATGTCAAAATGTAGCTCTTGAAAAACTTGGTAAAACTTTTCCATCTGAATTTTATCTCTCTCACGGTGCTTTTGTTCGTTTAAGTGTGACGGATAAGGCAAATTTACTTTAACGGGACTTTCAGTTTCATTAACAACTTTATCTTTTCCTTTAGACGTCGGGACCACCGGAGGTTGGATGTTCTCGGTCCTTCCATTATTACTAGGAATTTCCGTATCCGTTGTCGCCTTGGTTTCACGGACGACTACCTTGGGAGACGAAAAAGAAGGGGTAATCGGAGCCGTTGGTCCATCAATTATAACACCGCTCCTAGTCGTGATCGCCTTACCATCGCCCCTCGGGTTAGAAATCGTGTTGCTTGGAAGAGTACCCGAGCCCGAGGGTCGATCATTTAAAGACTTCTTCAATTCGGACATTTGTTTGATTAACATTTTATTCATTTCCTCTTGACTTTTCATAAACTGCTTGAGTAATTCATCCGAAGACGACTGATTCACAACTGGATTTTGAAAATTTTGACCACGATTGTTGTTATTGAAACCTTGATTCTGAAAATTCTGATTTCCATGATTATAATTCCCATGATTAGCATTTTGAAAATTTCCATGAAAATTCCCTTGAGTCGGGCCTTGATTATAATTTCCCCGATTTTGATTTTGAAAACCATTGTTCATCCGATTTTGATTAGCATTGTGATTAAATTGATGATTTCGGTTTTGCACATTTTGATTAACTTGATTGACTTGATTAACCGGATTGACTTGATTCGGTTGAGTGAACCCGGGTGGTCCAACAAAATGGTTTGAACTGTAGCTGAGAAGACTTCGATCTCCTTAAAGAGGTGTGTAACCGGTGCCACCCATATTTGCAGCATGAGCATAAGAACCGGTTAAAGGACATTCATTATACGGATGTGGACCACCACAAGTTATACAACCCTGATTGACGACGTTCACTTGATGATTTGGTTTTTCAAAAGACATAGCATCGAACTTTTTATTAAGAGCCACTAACATACTCATTACTTCATCATTCGTTTTATTATTAGTGTTAGAAACTTGAGGCTTATTTCTCGACATTCTCACACGAGCCTTATTCTCGATTATCATGAAAGCATCGTTCGTGTTTTGAGCCAATAAGTTCCCACCCGCAACAGAGTTAAGTGAGTCTTGGTCAATATGACATAACCCATTGTAGAAAGTATCAATCTGCTGAAGGGATGTGAACCCATGGTTCGGACATTTTTCCATCAAATCTTTGAATCGATCCCAAGCTTCGCTGAACGACTCATCAAAAGCTTGTTGGAATCGAAAGATTTGGGAACGAAGGTTAGACGTTTTAGAAGGAGGATAGAAGTAATTCACAAACTTGGACGCAAGATCGTTCCAAGTGTGAATCGAGTTCGGCGGTTCCTTTTCCAGCCAAGTCCGGGCTGCCCCTTTAAGGGAGAAAGGAAATAACTTCAATTTCACCACATCGTGAGGAACTTGATTCATGCGAATGGTCTCAGCGATGTCGGCGAAATTTCTTATGTGAGCATATGGGTCTTCGTGTTCGAACCCGTGAAAAGATATACTCGTGATAAGATTGAGCAATCTGTGATTAATTTCAAAATTAGCATTGATTTCGGGTATCACGATGGCTCTCCTCACACCATTGAATGGTGATTGGAGTTGTTCCTCCATCGATCGTGGATCGAAAGCCGGTTGTGGTCCCATCGTAGGGAACACATTGTTTTGAGCACCACCCATTGGCGGGGGTCCCAAGTGTTGCTCGTTCGGGTTCATTTCCTCGGTATTAGGAAATAGAACTCGGTGTGTGTGATGAAACAAACTTTCCGGATTTGAAAGCGGTGAAACAAGTCGTTTAGACGTAGAACGTGTGTTCATACACCACAAAAATCAAATTTTGAAAAATAAAAGGAAAATCAAATTTGAAAAAGAAAATCTTTTTGTATTTTTGTTGTTAAAAAGCAAAATTCAAAAACTTATACTTTTGTTTTTTTTCTTTTTCTAACGTTACGTTAATTGTAAACCGTTTCCCTTAATCTACTCGCGACGGAACGGGAGAGAAGAATGGATCTCTCTTCAGCTTGCAATTTAATGTCAAAGCTTCCGTATTTTCCGCTTATTCGGTCGTAGAATTAAAGTAATCCGTCTAGCAACTAATTTCACGCGTAATTATATTGGGAAGCTTATTTGGTTTACAACGCCCTTCCTTTCGGTCGAGTCGAGGCTGTAACTTTATTATTTTTTTGGTATTTTTGAAAACACTTTAGGAAAAGTGTTTTTGATTTTTCAATTTTTATAGTTTTTATAGAAAATATGTACAAGGAAGGTTTTCAAAACACAATTTCGAAAAACGAAAACGAAAAATTCACTTCAACCTTCCCCGGAAGCGGCGGCAAAAATTGATTCATGTGAAAATCAAGTTATATATAGTATAGTATTAATCAAGAGATCCGCAAAGAAATACGGATAACCCGAGGTCGTAGTCCGTGTGAAGGATGAATGGAATTTCGAATTCCCGAATCGTGAAACGTGTCGTGAAAGTGGTAAAAAGTGATTTGAATGAGATTATACTAATGAAATAGTAAATGAAGCACAAATAATCAACTAAGCACGTAATTCAAGTAAGGCAACTAAAATCGTAACGTAGAAACGAAAACGTAAGCCAAAACGGAAAATAAACGTTAACGTACGAAATAAAACGCGACTTTTAAGCTACGCTACTCCTACGGACTTGGAAATAATTTTCAAAAGTTAAAAATGATAAAAGAAAATTTTGAGAAAAAGAAAAATATTTTTTTGACTTTTTACTAATTTTTTATGAATTAAAAACTAATTTAACTAATTAAAAATAAAGTGAGAAAAATGCAAAATAAATTTCTAAAATTCTAAAATAACTAAAAATAATTTTCTAATATTTTTTTGGATTTTTCTGGGGTTTTTCTGATTTTTTTGTATTTTTTAGTAATTAAAATGTATTTAAAAATGATTAAAATGAAATAAAATAAGAAAAATAGTAAATTAACTCAGAAAAATATGAAAATTTCAGGGAAAATCTAAAATATTATTTTGAAACTAGGAAAAATATAAAAATTTGAAAATAAGCACTGGAAGTGCTTAATGACCAAAACAGCTTATTTGAGAGTGCTTATTGTTAAGCACTTTGACCAATATTGACCAAAAACTTTGACCAACTGATTTTAAGACTTAAGGAAGCTCAGAGGAACAAATCTCAGGCCAATAGTCACTCAGAAACACAAAGAAATGCCAAATAAGATCAAATAGGCACAAGTGAAATAAGCAATAAGCTCAACAGATTAAGCAAAGGCACATAATTCAACTGAAACAACAACTTTGGGTACTAAAGAACTTAAATGAACCAATAAAACTCAGGTTATGAACCAAGGAACACAAATGCAGCCCTCAAATACCAAACAGATTCTAGGTTCTATGCACTCACTTGATGAGCACAATGAGCTGATCAAATAAGCTGTTAAGATTAATCTTATGGGTGCAAACTACTGACTGACCACCAGAGATTATAGAAACACCAATAAAGCTTATTTACAATCCAATTTACTCACCTAAATTATGTCAAGAAAACTTGAATAAACCTGATGCACAGGGGAATTTAGGCTCAAACAGTCACCTTACAACCAAAGTTTCAATAAGCAAATATGTTTCAAACTTAAATTTTCTTTTTGAAGTTTATTAACAACCTGACCAGGATTACAAAATTACTTTTCAAATTGATTTTTAATAAAAAATGAGGATTGTGCACCTCTTTGAATGTCTGACCAAAACAGACAACCAATATCTTTTTGAGTTTTTTATTTAACACAAAATTTTGACCAAATTAGATTTTGATGATTAAAATAAAACTGAGAACGGTTTAATAAGCTAATGTGTGGTTGAAATAAACTTAAACTTATAGCTATGAAACTACTTTGATGATTATCCTACCCCTAACTATAACAGATAAACTAATAGGATAGATTAAGAGTGATTATGACTTTTTATTAGATAAACAGCTGTGCTAATGTTAAACTAAACCTAAATGCAACCTAAGAATTATGTTTATACCAGCAAAACTCTACTGAAACAACAATATCACCATCAACTAAACTAATCCAAACACCCTCTTATGGTGACTGTCACCACTAATACTCCTCAAACTCAGTCCAATTCAATCCAACACTCAACCTCAGTTCACCAAGTGAATCAATTAATCAAAATACCACTCAGAGATTCAGAACTTAGCTTCAAATTATCTAGCAACTCAGATCCCCAAAATGTGACAGATAAAAATGATGAAACAGTTTCAACTCAAACTGATGAAACAGATAATGAAATGAAGAAAGCAACCAAGATAAATCAATAACTCAACTATATAAGCAGCAGTTAACTAGTAGAAAATAAAATAAACAGATCTATACTAGAATTATTCTAAAAATATAATAGAAGCAAAATTTGAATCAAAATCTTACAACACAATCCCCCTCAGCAGAACAGAGGGGGTTCCCTTAGCTAGCCTGTCTTTTGACAGGCCTTTGGACACCTTAAGGCTGCCTTCCACTCCAAATAAGCTGAGCTTATGAAATAAGCTGATACAGTTGACCACCTTTGACTTTTTTGATTTTTGAGAAAAAACTTATAAAACAGTAAAACAACTATAATAAAACTAAATTTAAACCAATTTAAATTAATATTGAATATTTTTTTATTTTTATTTATTTTTTTATTTTTTTTATACTTTTAGAAAAGCTGATAACAACAGAAACAAGTATAGGTTTATAAGCAGTAAATAAGAAATGTAAAACTAAAGCAATAAGCAATAACAATAATGAGTAAACAAGCAGTGCTAAAATGTAAATAAAAATAAGACAACTTGAATTAAAACAGAATTAAAAATTTTCATTAATTAATAAAAACATTACAAAGTGAATTGAACAAAATAACATTACATAAAAGAGCACACAAATGACTAGGGGGAGGGGAAGGTTTTGGTAATCCTATGTCAGCAATCCATGCCACTTTTGTGCTTTATCTTAGTCAATATAATCCATTAGATCACACTTGGTCCCCAAGTTTCAATTTCAGCCTTTGGATTGATTGATGTGATTTGATGTATCCTCCGTGTGGCTCCTCATTGGTCCACGCGTCCTGACATGCTTCTGTCATTCCCCTGCTTCTTCTAGAAGACCCAATCATGGGTAATTATTATTAATGATGAGGTAATTTGGGAGAGGTGAATCTAGGGTTCTAAGTAAACAGTGAAAATCTGGGTGACATGTGAAATTGGGGGGCGGGAGTGGGTGTTTTTATTAAAAGGGTGTGGGTTGACCGGGTAATTGACCGGGTGAGTGTTGTGATGGATCGGGTAAAAACTGATAAGGGGTGGTGGGCTTTTATTTCTTTGGGCCTAGAAGGATAAGAGTGGATTGGGTTTTAGTTATTATTGGATCCGGTAGCATTTTGGTTTAGGACTAGTAGTATTTAACAAGGACCATCTTTGTAATTCTGAAAACCTTAGGGACTAATTTTGTAATTCTTTGAAACTTTCTCCCAAGGGTATTTCTTGTCATACTCTGAATATTGGAGGAGCATTTTTGATTTTTCTTCTAAAATTCATTAAAGGACCATATTTGCCAAGATTAGAAACTGTAGGGACTGATGTTGCCAATTTCTCAAAACTTTGTCCAGGGACTTTTCTTGTAACTTTAAGAATCTCTGAGGACTTAAATTGATAATTTGAGCTTTCCTTGATCATTTTGCTTCCCCGGCTCCGGCTTTTGACCTTTTTTCCAATCTCGTGCTCATTTTTGTTGTTTTTGCATCGTTTTTGTTCATTCTCCTAAAAAGTGAATTTCAATAAAAGGAGACTAAACTGTTAAATGAATTTTCCAACCTTAAGTAGTTGAAAAACAAACTTGAAAACAAGTTGTATGTTCTAGGCCAAAAACCTCAAACAGCTCAAATGGTGGATAAGCATAGTGATAAGGATTTAGGGTTGCCTAAAACAAATTTTCTTAAGAGCTTTAGAGACTCTCAACCTGCCCTCTATGATGCTAAGGTTATGCTTACACCCAATCATGATACCCCAAATAGTCCGTTCGATAAAGAATTGGATGTACTTGATTATGCCAATAGAGAGAGATTTGATAAAAAAAAATGAAGGATCCAAAGTGCATTAAACACCGAGTCATAGTTAAGCCCTATGATTATTATGAACAAAACCGAGTGTCTGTTTTTGCATCTCAAACTAAGTTAACACCAGAACAGGTATTTTGGCCCTTAGACATTGAGAAAATAAAAGCTGAGGAAATTAAGGCCAAGACATCCCTAAAGTTAGCTGCCCCAACGGTGTATCCCCCCAATACACCGATGCACTTAGTTCAGTTTTCACTTCCCACGCAATGTAAAACTCTTATTAGCATTTATGTCCTGTGTCAAATGTTCACTGATTTTGATAAAACATGCAAAAAGAGAATCACACCAACGGGAATCAATGAGGGTGAACGGGGATTTGAGCTAACCAAAGAGTGTTACTTAACTGAAGTCATCCCATTTTTTAAACTAATCAAAGAACATTTTGAGGGTTTACGACAATCCCTTGACGTTGAGCTTAAGGAAATGAAAGAAGTGTTTAAAAATGTGAAAAACGAGTGTAAACAAAAAGCAATAGATCTTCAACATAGTGAAATTTCCAGAAAAAATATTCTCATCATGAATGACAACTTGATTGCTAAATGTATTTCACAAGATGTGTTCTACACTGCTACAAATTCTTCTCTTAATGCTTGTCAGTTTCATGAAATGTCTATTGCTTTGAATAACCTTCACAATCGTGTTGTTGAGCTTGAGGGGGAGAATTTTAAATTGCTTGAAAAAATTCAAAATGATGATCATGACAACATGGTTAAGCATCTTTCTAAACTAGAAGTTGAGAATCTTAATTTACAATTAAAATATCAACATTTAGAAGAAAAAATGAAAACATCAAAGGTCAAGACATCTTCTGATGCTCCGGAATTTGATGCATATTTTGAATTAGCAAAAAGGGATGAACAAATCCAAGCTCACACGAACACGATCAGGTTATTGAGGGCTCAAATTGCCCAATTGAAGTCTCCCATGAATGCTGTGATCGACACCCATAAACCAATGTCTGCAGATTCTCATAACTTTCAACTTCAAAACACAATCAACTTACTTAAACATGAAAATGATTGTTTTCAAGCTGAAAATTCTAAAGTTAAACAACATTACAAAGAGTTATATGATTCTATCAAGATCACTCGTGATAAAACCAATGAAAAAATAACATCTTTGCTTAATGAAATTGAGAATCTAAAGACAAAGGTGAAAGGGAAAATGCCGATGTATAAACGTGACAATTTCGATTCTGTGGTTTGTAATTGTAAAAAGTATGCATGTGAGGTTGTGTTCATTCCTCTTCCCTTTAAGAACAATGAGCTAGTCCATAGTGATTACCTTAGACATCTTAAGAACTGCCTTGACATGACCCGTGAAACCATTGAAGAAGATAGAATGGTGAGTCCATCTGATAACTACCTACCGGATGTTTTCTTTCTCATCAAACGGTCACAAGAGTTGTTAGAATATGCCATAGGTACATGTCCCAAGATTTCCGACATGCGCGATAGAAATGGCACATCCACATCTAGAAATTTGAAGAAGCATGTTACATTTTATATTCTTTGGCTAGTTCTGAGCATAGCACATCATCACCTAGAAACCAAGCAACTGTGCAACAATCTAATGTTCCCATCGTCAATTCTACAAGAGTAATCAATGTCACTAAAGCTAGCGGGTCAAAGCCTAAAGGCAATACAAGGAATGATAGGACTTTGCCTGCTAAGAGTGATCAAGGGAAGAAAGTAGAAGACCACCTTAGGAACAATAAGATTGATTTGAATGAAAAGAAACATGTTGATTCTAGTATTTATGTTAAGCATACTGTAATTAATTCAAATTCTAATGCTACTTGCAAAACTTGTAATGGATGTTTAATTTCTTGTAATCATGATGAATGTGTTGTGTCCTTTCTGAAATCTTCCTATAAATCTGCTAAGACACACAAACAGGAAAACAATACTTGGAAAGCAATAGGAAATTTTTTTAATAATGTAGGATATCAGTGGAAGCCTACTAGAAGAAAATTCACTCTATGAAACCAGTGCCCTTTGACTTATATGCCCGACCCTAAGTCTTTTGAGGTTAAGAGATGGAAGGCTACTGGTAGAAAATTCCCTTTAGTGACCCATTGCCGTGATAGTAAGCCAACCGGTTCCACTAGTATCAGTTCATCTTTAAGAACCAATGATAATACTGTTCCTGTTTCTGTTAAATATGTGTGTGCTAACCAATTGGATCCCAATTACACCTGGGGATCCATGTTTTTCAGTCATCCATATCTGTCTGGTTTCAAATACAGGTCGTACAAATCGTCCTGTGGTATTTGGACTCAGGCTGCTCAAAACATATGAGTGGAGATCGCTCTTGACTCAGAAATTTCGTAAAAAAGTTTATCGGGACAGTTAGATTCGAAAACGACCACTTTGGGGCTATTATGGGGTAATGTTTGACCAAGGTTGACTAGGGAATACGTTTTATTATAAATGTAGGAATGGGGTTGTGGGCTTGGGAATATTAAGGGATTGGGCTGATGGGGTATTGGGCTAGGTTTTGGGTTTAGTGAAGGTTTAGTGGATTAGGATTGGTTTAGGTTTTGGGTTTAATAATTAATAAGGGTCCGTTTGAATTAGTAGTTGTAACCATAAGGACCAAAAATGTAAAAGTTGCAAAATTCAAGGACCTGTTATGTAATTTTCCAAAATTTATTATAAGGACCAACTTTGCAAAGTTCCAAAAGTGTAAGGACCAAAATTATTATTTTCCAAAATTTAAACTTTCAGGGACCAAATATGTCACTTTTTGAAACTCGAGGGACTAGACTTGCCAATTATGCAAACATTATTGTTTTTCAATCTTTTTCAATCCTTTAGCATCAGAAATACGCAAAAACACATTCCAAGGATATTTGTGATGTTATTTGACCATTTTGAAGTGTTTTTGATTGTTTTGACTCGAAAATTGGATAAAAAAATATGTGTAAAACGACACATATCAAATCCCCACACTAAGCAATTTGCTAGTCCCTAGCAATTTTTTTGAAAATTTAATGGATTTTAAACTCTTTACCAAAAGCCATTACTTCTGTAGTAGCCAAATGTTTTGGTTCAAGTAAGAACTATGGTCCACCTGATAACCATGTGATTTTGAGCAAACCACCAGCTGTCAACGGATTTGATTTGTCTTTACCAGAAGCCGTTTGCTTCTGGACTAGCCAACTCTTGATGGACAAAGTCAACATCTTGGTGAGCTGATTACCAATTATGGTTTTCCACTGCCTTTACCACAAGCCATAATCTTGCGGGCTAGCCAACTCTTTCACTTCTTAGGATATGGCGAGTTGAGATCGCATACAATTTTGGGCAAATTGTAAGCCGTAAACGGATTTGATATATCTTTACCAAGAGCCGTTTGCTCCTGGATTAGCCAATCCTTTTGTCGGTTAGACATGGCGGACTGATAACCACAAAAAATTTTGAAGCTCAAGTGAAATTTTTTTTAAACATTTTTGCCAAAAACGGGGGTACTAGATGGTAAAATGTGATAAAATTTGCTAGAATACCCCCCAAACTTAGAATTGAATATTGTCCTCAATATTCAAAGTCCCGGCTATTATGCCGACTCTTTGAACGTAAAAGGGCAACATTACATGCTAAATGTGGAAACACCATTTTTTTCACTTTATTTGTAACCACAGCAGGGGTAACTCCCCCACACTTAGGGTGAAAACCCTATATACATGCTACTGTTTTTGTTTACTGAGTCGCTAGCTTGACTCGACCCGGAATTCATTTGTTCTTGGGGAAGCATGATGTGGAAGAGACAATCTCCATCGGACTTTCATTCAAGATGTTTGGACAAACATTTGAAGCACGTGAAAGTTCCACACCGATGAGATATACAGACCCTGGATCAAAAGAATGATACATGGAAATGCCGGGGTCAAAGTAGTGTCTTCAGTCCCGAAGGAGTGAAGAAGAGATGACATCACGAGATAGGTGAAGAAAACAAAGAAACTCATGATGAAAATCATGATTAACTCGTCATCACCCACGGGAGAATCCATAATTTCT
Source organism: Artemisia argyi (assembly GCA_030686995.1). Classification (NCBI taxonomy): domain Eukaryota; kingdom Viridiplantae; phylum Streptophyta; class Magnoliopsida; order Asterales; family Asteraceae; genus Artemisia; species Artemisia argyi. The sequence goes on from CM060697.1 coordinate 37,997,860, forward strand.
TCATTATGAATCTCACCATTTAAGCTCACAGGATCAAGACGTATCCCGGGTGTGTCATGATCTAAAAGGAAGTTATCATACTCCGGTGGAGATATGATATGAGTGAGTTCACCGGAGAACTCCTCGGAATGAGAATCAATCACCAGATGTAAATCTGTGAACTCTTGTTCCACTGTGAACTCATCACAATCCTCATTCTGAATATCAAAGATTGGATTATCAGAAATCATAGTGAATTCATATTCGAATTCAAACAGAGGATTGATGAGAGTCGTATTAAATGTTTCGGGAACAAGGTGATCAATATTCTCTACTGGACTGTTGGGATAAGAAGTGAGTGACTGATCATGATATAAGAGACTTTCAATTTCTCCCAGATCGGCTTCGAAATCAAAGAGACCATCATCAATTCCTAATGGAAGTGGATTGATGTGAGTGAGTTCATCGGCGAACTCCTCAAGAAAAGGGTCAACATCAAAATGCGGAAGTGATGCCTCAACATATTCAATGTCTCCATAAGATGCATAATCATCGCTAAGATCGGAGAAAGTCTCAAATTGATCTTTTGGACACTCAAGAGGGGAAGGAAAATCACACAAATGATCAAAAGTTCCCTGTGACTCTCCTGGGATTGGGACAAGGTTCTCAGCACTAGACTTTATGAATTCGTCTGATTCCTTTTCAGGAACAGTGCTAAGATGCTCGTCCCCCATGATCAGAGAGTGAGTGGGAACTTCGGGTGTGATAACAACAGACTGAGGGAGATGAGAAGGACTAGCAGACATGGGTTTTATAAATTTCATTTGTTCTTCTGCTAGTAATTCCATCATAGTCTTTTCACCCTGTGATTTTTGGATTGGCGGGATTTCAACTGATGAACTTGATGAATCTTTTTGAGTAACAATGTTATCTTCATCATCATCACTGTCATCATCGTCATCAAATAGAGCAACATTGCGAAGATTGGCACGCATTTTAGCTGTTCTTTGCTCAGCAAGTAATTCTTCAATGCTCATATCGTTTCTAGCATCTCGTTCTTCAGCAAGTAATTCTGCCATGGATTTCTCACGAGAATCTTGAAACGATGTAGTAGCCAACTCCTCCTTAAGTTCTTTCAATGCTTCAAGAACAAAGGTTTTGCGGGTATTGAGGAGTTGCTTGGATAATTGGGTACTGTGGAGGTGGGTTTTAAAATGAATAGTCGTAATTGTTACAAGGAAAGGGATTCCCTGTTTGACAATCTGAGCTAAAGTGAGGACCTCCACAGTACTCACAACAGAAAAACTGATGTGGCTGTGAGTCGTATGTGCTAGAGTCATAATTGTTATCAGGAAACTGCTCATAGACAAGCGTGTTTCCCGATTGACAATCAGAACTGTAGTGTGGGCCACCACATTACTCACAACAGAAAAACTGTTGAGTCTGGCTTGGCGTATTTTGATACGAAGCATCATTGAGATTTGGATAATATGATTCTTTCTCGTATGAATGTGATGGGTAGTTGGAAAAATTTGAGGAGTCGTTGAATGAGTTATGATTAGGATCATAAGCAAATGAATTCCTCGAACCACAAAACAAACAACTTCCGTCTCGAATATCATTAGCACATTGTTCACATGTACACCAACGACATGGCAACCCGAAAAGCGGCTCACCACAACCGACACAAGGAATAAAAGTCAGAGGTGGGACAAGTGGTGTGCTCTGAGAGCTAGGAATTTCCACCACTTCCGTTATGGTCTCTGGTTTTTGTTCTTGATAAACGTGAAGATTAGGCAAGTCGTTCTTTTCAATCATTGCTCTATGCTCTGTACGTTTGCTTGACAAACCTTTAACCGTAAATCCTGAAAGGTTAGGATAAATTCTTGATAGTTTGTCATTAATAGCGTGTATCTCAGGCAGTGATGGGTAGTTGGAAGAATTTGGTGAATCATCGAGAGAATTTGGATTTATGAACAAATTGCACGTAGTACAAAAGCTGTTACTACAATTATTTCCACACTTCTCACAAATACACCGGAAACAACGATAGCCGAGAGACGCCATAAGAATTATACATGAGAGAGGTATAAGAAGGTAGAATCAAACGGATAGAGGGTAAGGAAAAATATTTTTGGGTTTTTTCGCAAAACACATCAATTAAAACGAGACCAACTTAAAAAGACAATGGTGAACTTAAACCAATAATCACAATGTAAATGGCTTCTTTGAAAAAGGTACACCAATTCACAAGGATACAATGACAAGTTTTAATCTTTTGTTTGGGAACTTGTTAATGTTCACACCCCCAGTTGGTAGGTGTTCTGCCTTGGTTTTCGGCAGTTGTTTTTTATGTTTATTTTACTTAACAAGAAAAACGGAAAATGTTTTTGTATTTTTTATATGATAAATATATATACAAAAGAAAAGGAAAATATTTTGTGTTTTATAATTTTTTTTGAAAACGATAACTTCTTGACGAAGGTTCTACAAGTCACTAATCGTTAAAATCGTAACGATATTGTCGCAACACAACCTCCCCGGCATCGGCGCCATTTTGATAATGCGTTTTTGAGTGCGTATAAAAAATATACAAGGTAAACGTGAGTGGAATTCACTAATCCACCATTAGGAAAAGGAAGACTTGCGAAAACTCGTGAATACAATATATATATGTGATACCGGGGTAAGTGATTACCCGGGTCGTGTCCCAACGAGGTGTGAATGGGCAATATCGTGTGAGATTTCAGATTAAAATGCTTGTAAGGAATGGATTTGATTATTTGGTATTGTTGAATTACGCTAATTTGCAAATAACGTACGAAAGATAAAATAAACGTAACTAAAACATGAATTTCAACAAGGAAATGAAAATAAAACATAAAATCTACTTAAAAGACTACGGGAAACATGATAGGGAAAATAAAAACTTAGAAAATTAAAAAAAAAATTATACAAGTTCTTTATCTAATAAAGAGGCTAGGAAAAATAACAAAATTAAAAAAAAGCATTACAAATAAGCAGTTAATAAGCTATTTAGAAAACTGAATTTATAATAAATGAAAATGAACCATACTAAATAATAAATTAGGGAAATTAATAACAAAACTACTAGTAGCACAAATGGTTGGGGTGAGTTGTCTGTTATGAGCAAAGCAACCCAGGTTCGATTCTCATTTGCATCCAAAACTTTTAACCCTTTTTTCTTTTCTTTTTTTTTTCTTTTTTTTTTCACAAACAGTTAAATCACATGAGAGTGGACACTTTTGGAAACCATGACTTTTTCTAGAAACTAATAATAAGCACAAAGAAAAGATGATCAATAAGCGGTTTTTGCCCAACTACAACCAGCTGTCCAAACAGTCCACAAAGAGACTATTGAGGCACAAATTTCTAGCTAAATATCCACAAGATCTGAACTAGGGGGGGGGGGGGAAGCATGCAAAGGGATGTAAGGGAGATGAACAGATGATAAGCAGTCCTAAATAAGCAACAGCTAATTGAATGGGGCAAACAAACAAACCACAAGATCTGAGTAAGCAAAAGTTTCGACTACCAAGTAATTCTAAATCCTAACTTATTCAATGAAACGGTTCAACAGGGAATAAAGACCAAATCTAACTAGCTATTACTAACCGATTGCAGTCCTAATAAACTAAGGTGAACACAAACAAGCAGTTTATAGATCCTTATAAGCACTTAAATAGACAATCTACTCTAAGGGGTTGCTAATGGTAAAAGCATGCTACAGGGGTACTTTGTAGGTGTATTAAACTATGAAGAAAAATTCATAAAAATTAAATAAAATTACTCGAATCAAGTTAAGCTGACAAAGAAGTATTATAGCAATTTTTTGGGTCTATTTGCCAACATAGGAAGAAATTAAAAATCGAGTTCACAAGGGTTTTGGGCATGTGTGATACCTGATGTAGCAGGGGTATAAAATCGGCCAAATGGCTGTTTTGACTTGGAAGTAAACGAACGGAACTTGAACAAATTTGATATCAAAAATGAAACTAAACTAGAGCGACAACTACAAATCCTAGATTAAGAGACTTTACCGATTTACTAAATAGAACAGTTAACTAGACAAACTTTTCAGAAAATTCAACTAAATAACTTCTAACTATTGGACAATAAAACAAGGGTTTAACACTACTAAAATTGATGACATGAAACTGATCTGAATTTTCAAATTGGGTCAAGAGTATCAGTTAACCCAAACACCCCCTATGTAACTGGTTATGCAACTCTAACATTACAAAAGCTGTTTTAAGCCAAAACCAATGATCAAAAAGCTAACATAAGCTGTATTAAAGATGAACAAGCACTAAATAATAGTGAATAAGCAGTTTGAAAACTTAAATTGCATTCATATGAAAATAACGATTACATTAAATTTAAAGAAAACTTGATAATAAAACTGAAAATCTAAAAAACTAGATTCTACTACTACTACTACCTACTTACCTAACTGCCTTCAAAATGGCATGCAAAATGACTATTTATACAAAAAAAAAAAAAATAAATAAATAAAAAAAAAAAAAAAAAAAACTAGGGTTTCCTTTCCTTGTCCTTTTTTTTTTCTGTTGTGCTTCTTGGCTTCAATCTCAGCCATTGAACTTTTCATGGAGTAATCCCAGCCTTTAATTGCATTTGACACCTAATATTGGAGTTGTGGATTAGTGACATGGAGGGGATACCCGTGATGCTTCCTTGGAGGAGGTGAGAAGGATGCTTTTGAGGTGCTTGGAGGCGTGTAGCAGTGGAGAGGGGGAGGGTTTGCATACGGTGGGTAAAAGGGCGATGGGGAAGAAAGCAGGGTAATGTTTGACCAAGGTTGACTAGGGAATACGTTTTATTATAAACGTATGAATGGGGTTGTGGGCTTGGGAATATTAAGGGATTGGGCTGATGGGGTATTGGGCCAGGTGGGTATGTGTTTTGGGGTTAGGGAAGGTTTAGTGGATTAGGATTGGTTTAGGTTTTGGGTTTAATAATTAATAAGGGTCCGTTTGAATTAGTAATTGTAACCATAAGGACCAAAAATGTAAAAGTTGCAAAATTCAAGGACCTGTTATGTAATTTTCCAAAATTTATTATAAGGACCAACTTTGCAAAGTTCCAAAAGTGTAAGGACCAAAATTATTATTTTCCAAAATTTAAACTTTCAGGGACCAAATATGTCACTTTTTGAAACTCGAGGGACTAGACTTGCCATTTATGCAAACATTATTATTTTTCAGTCTTTTTCAATCCTTTAGCATCTGAAATACGCAAAAACACATTCCAAGGATATTTGTGATGTTATTTGACAATTTTGAAGTGTTTTTAATTGTTTTGACTCGAAAATTGGACGAAAAAAATATGTGTAAAACGACACATATCACATGTCGTTTCTCAAAACATTCTTCAAAACTATGGCTTGCTATTACTTCAGATAGTAACCCGTTTTTCAAAATGGGGAAAACACGTCGCCAAAAAGACGGTTGTTCCTTTTACCGGGTGAAGTTCAACTGGGCATGGATTACTTTATATCCATGTTTTCTCGATCTAATGTACGCTTCAGTACATTATTTCTTGATAAAGAAGAGAAATCTTCTTTTTATCGCCAAATACTTTCCCTTCTATGATTTTTCCGAAAAGTATTTGAGCAAAACTTGGTGGTACCATGAGATTTTGATTGAAAATCAAATTGAACTCAAAATTTTGATACAATTTTTCACTCAATCAATGACATCATTTATTTAAGCTTTAACATCCGTCAATGATTGAGGGGGAGAGTAATTTCTCAAAATTTTATGTATCGTCAAAACTCTCCACACTTTGTACAAAAACCTTGCTACAAAACGATTTGTGATGGTTATGTGTCAGAATGAGAACATTTTCAAAGAGTTTTTATTAAAACTTAAAATATTTTTTGTAAACTCATCAAACCTTACACATAACAACCTCCCTCACAGATTGAGGGGGAGCTAGAAAAAGGTTCCTTTTATCAGAAAATATTAAAAATGACCGCATTTCTCTCCCAAAAGCTTTCTAACTTATTTAAATCAATTGAGATCCAAAATCTCGAAAGATTTGAAATTTTTGATCGGGGGAGAGAATGTGATTTAAATATGAAATCTGATATTCAAATGTGATCTTTTGAACTCAATAAAAGGCTCCCACATATGTGCTAAACACTTTCGAATATCGATGCACATATTGAGGGGGAGCAAAAGGCGTTTGTGGAAGGAATACCAAAGACCGACCGTTTATCTTTATGCATGGAGTTATAAGGATAGTTAAGGTTTGGTATGAGTTCCCATGATCCACCAGAACCGGAAGGATCTTCCCAGGGACAATCCTCTAGATAGATTTGAAGTCCTTAGGAATGATTGAAACAAAAGGAGTAAAGTGAGAAAGGGAAGAGTGTGGACTGAGATAGAGCTAGGACTGGAACAAACCCAACAAGGTTCTAGTGGTGAAGTCTTGGTAAGCACTGAAGGGGTTGAAGATTTAAAAAGAATTGAATTGAGAAAGGGTGAAAAGAAATAGCCCTCCATATATTTAACCTTAGGGCAGAAACCGGGTTCAACTTCATATGCTACTAGTGGTTACTAAGGTAACACTCAAGTTCTCTTAAAAGAGCTTGTTTCAATCTCACAGGGAACCCTGTGCAATGTATCGACCGCTCATTGCGAGCTATGTTGATACCTAAACAGGAGACCCCTCCCCAGTCTCCAGGAGCGGATCAAAACGCACTATTGAGTCTAGAGCCATGAGATTATCCATAAATCTCGTTAGGACACACTTCCATATATGCTTATTGTTTCACACAATGTGGAAAATAAGATAAAATATTTAGAGTCCTACGCATTATCCTTGTGGTATTGCCAGAACATCCGAGTGATATGAAAATATTCACAATGAAGATGGAAATCCTTCTAGAGCGATCATCACTCAAGCTCTTGGTAGGTAACATGTGAGATCCATCTTGGATCAATGATCAAGTGACAACTGGAAAGCAACAATGGTTCGATTCAACATTGAATCAAACTTGTTCCAGGATATGGATTGATGGATACTTTTGCAAGAAACCTTTCAGTGTGCTCACCTACTAATTTTCGAGCACATTGATTTTGTAAAATCTTTCAAACAAAAGTATTTTTGATGGAAATGTGATTCAAAGTATAAAACTCTCGTCGTGTTTCAAAATTGTTTATCATATGACACGCGAGTGATTTCTATGCATCAATTTCTCATCAATCCGTGAATATCAATTCACCGATTCACTCTATCGTGTTGTCTGCTTTGAGACGTTCTGGTATGAGAACATGCTTAGTATGAAGATTCTGAAGTGGACTCTTTGGAAAATTCATTGCTATAAGCTGGAAACTCCTGTCAAGGAGAGTCTTCTTTAAAAGAGACTCTACCTGATCACAGGTCGGTTTTAACAAAACCAAAGGGTAGTCTGTCCTCGCAGAACGAATGAAAAAGCCATATTCGTTCTCTATCTTTATTGCTAACTGTTTTATTTCAGGGACACATATAAAGATGGCATTGATAGCTCCTATTTCCAGCTGAATCGGGTCAATCCATACCTCATGCTCACACATCCTCCTCACTATCAAAGACGATGAGAGACTTACTACAACAAATGTTGAGAGACTACCAACAACGTTTCCGCAACTCTGATGAAAAGTTTCCTGATTCGCAACTCTAATATAAAGTCTCCTGATCCAGAAGGGTGTGAACATGACGGTCCTAAAGTCACTACATCACATGAAGGCGATACTACTATGGATGAGCTTGGAGATTTACTATGGCTGATGATCTCAAAGAAGCTCAAAGATCACACATCACAAAGGAATCCAAATCACAAGTTCGTTGCTTGAAGTACAAAGTGTTCGGAAAAGTGAAGAATCAGAACCTACGAGCTACAAAGACTAAAGAATGCTTGAAGAACAAAGAGCTTAATTTCCAAGGTGACCTCGCTTAGGGGGAGATTGTTAGGAATACAAATATTCCTGTAAAAGTCTCGGTCACCTAATTATTGTAATAGCATTGAGTTAGCTCGTAGTTAGTTTAGTTATTATTTAGTTAGTATTAGATTAAGTAACATCGTGGAAGAAGGACGGGTATTTACCCACTGTATGCCTGATCCACAGCCCGGGTGTGGGCGTTTTAGCTTTTCTTTGTTAGGACTATATATACCCCTCTCCACATGTGGAGAGGGTTGGACCTTTCATTAATCTAATACATACTTCTTGTTTCTCTCACTAGAAAAAGGTTCCCACTTTCTCTCTCTAGAAATTCTACTTCTTCTTAATTCGAACCACACTAAACCATACATGTTTATGATTATGAGTATCCGACATGAACAATTAGTAAGTCCACCCCGTATGTTTTTGTAAATAACGTTGGATCCACCGAACCTTTAGAAAATTTATTGGCCAGCAAGAAAGCAGATAGTTTGTCATACCACGCCCTTGGGGCTTGCTTGATTCCGTAGAGAGCCTTTTTGAGTCGGTAAACGTGATTAGGACGCTCAGGATCAACGAAGCCTTCTGGTTGGCTGACATAAACTTCTTCATGGAGTTGACCATTCAAAAATGCCGTTTTCACATCCATTTGATAAACAACCATGTTCCGATGAGCAGCATATGCCAGAAAAATCTGAACAGCTTCAAATCTAGCCACTGGAGCAAAAGATTCTTCAAAATCAATTCCTTCTTCTTGGAAGTATCCTTTAGCTACCAAGCGTGATTTGTTACGTATGACAGTGCATTCTGCATCCAGTTTATTTTTCCAGATCCATTTTAACTCAATGACAAAGACTCTGCCAGGTCTTTCAACTAATTCCCATAATTCTAATCTTTTGAATTGCTGAAGTACCTCTTGCATAGATTCAATCCAGTTTTCATAAGTCATTGCTTGTTTGATGTTCTTAGGTTAATCTTGACAAACTGTGAGTGCATAGATGAAAGTTTCACCATCTGTGTGAAGTCATTGTCTAGTCATGATTGGTGCATCTGGATGGCCAATAATTTGAACTAAGGGATCATCCATTTACGTGTCGAAGGGTGAAGCTGATAGGTATCTCGCATGTTAGCAGGATCCAAGTAGCGTGTAGAAGACTCAGCTATTTTAGAAACTGTTGGAGCCGGTGCAAACGGGTTAAAGAATGCATTTGGATCATACTCTGCGGGTTGTGGAACTGATTGTGGTGTAGAATCTTTAGCCGATTGTCGTGAGTTGGATGCAGTTTGTTCTACTGTAATCGGAGATGCAATTGGAGGGCCGTCTTTCTCAACAGTTGTTGTTGTTTGTTGAGGTGATTGAGGTACTTGAATATTTTCAGGTTGTGCAGTAGAAATAGGTGAGACCTCAGAAGGACGGGTTTCAATTGTATCATCGAACAGTGGAGCAAACAGGGTTTCCAATTCTTTGCGGTTGAGAGACAATGGTTCAGCCGAAGAATCCGGAAAGTTAAGACGTTTGGATTCGGGTCCTAAGCTGTTTTGCTCAGAAGCCATTTGTGTGAGTTCATCGAAATTAGCATGAATAGTTTCTTGAATATCTCTTGTACGACGATTCCATATTCGAAAGCCTTTGGAATTTTCACAATATCCAACGAACACTCCGATGTCAACCTTTGCTTTAAGTTTACCAAAATCATCACGATCATTTTTCGGATAACAAAGTGCTCCAAATATATGAAAGTAATCGATGTTTGGTTTTCTTTTGTGAACAATCTGATAAGGTGTTTTGTGATGACGTTTTGTGATCATGCAACGGTTTTGGGTGTAACATGAAGTTGAAACAGCTTCCGCCCATAAGTAATCTGGTAATTGAGCATTGATCAACATGGTTCTTGCAGCTTCCACTAACGCCTTGTTGCGTCTTTCAACTACTCCATTCTGTTCTGGGCTTCTTGCAATAGATGTTTGATGTTCAATTCCAACTTTCTCAAAATATGACCGAAGTGTCTGATTCTTAAATTACGTACCATTGTCAGTTCTGACCATTCGGACCATGTTGCGTAACTGAACTTGAATTTTAGTGAGAAAGGTGATGATCATTGAAGGAGCTTGATCTTTACTTCGTAGAAAATAAACCCAAGTCCATCTGGAGTAATCATCAACAATTACAAGTATGTAGCGTTTACCGTTGATACTTTGAAGACGCATCGGGCAACACAAATCCATATGAAGCAATTGTAAAACATGATTCGTACTATGCTCGGTTTTTGAAGGAAAATGAGCTCGAGTACTTTTTCCTTGTTCACAGGCCGAACATAAGTGATTGGTAAAACGGAATCTTGGAAAACCATCAACAAATTTATGACGAGCAAGTTCAGTCATAGTTTTGAAATTCAAGTGCGAAACACGTTTATGCCATAACCAAGATTTAGTCGATTCTGCTTTGGAGAGAAGACATATCGGAGATGTAGCAATCATGTCAGACATCGATATTGTATAAAGATTTGAACCACGTGAGCCAGACATTAGATCATTTCCTTGTAAGTCACGAACGAAACAAGTTTTCTCACGAAATGCTACTTCAAGATCCCCATCACAAAATTGACCGACTGAAAAGAGGTTCTGACCTAGGCCTTCCACATAATATACGCGACTGATTTCAATGTTCCCACTTACAAAGTCACCGTATCCCATGATTAGAGCGTAATGATCATTCCCGAATCTGATAGTTCCGAAAAAACTTTGAAACAAAGTTGACTAACAATTTGAGATTGCCTGTCATATGTCGGGTGCATCCGCTATCAACAATCCAGAGAACAATCTGAACCACCTGCATCACAAGAAGACAACGAGGATGGAACAGAAATAAGGGTGGAACCCAAAGAAAGTTCGGGTTTCCTATTGGTTAGAAGCACACGTATTCAATATTTTAGGAATCCATTTAAAATCTGGTTTATATTGTAACCAACGTTGCCAGTTCCAACTAGTTCTCGCTTTCTTTTTGATGAATTCACTAGTTTTGGGCTTGTTCCTAGATTTGTTCTGTTCAATTATGGGGGTAACTACCACATCATTAGAAATCGTAAATGGCGGTTTTCCTAATATAGACTTAGAGGCAATAGTGGGCCTAGAAGGAATGCCTGTCCTACATTTCTTATGACGATTTAAGAGAGAATTAGCTACACATTTTGCATGATCACCCGATGATACACTTTTACGACAAAACACAAAAGATGCATTAATATTCAAAACATTCAAAGGTTCATCATTCGTTACATTTAGATTTTGATTACAATTTGCCAGATTAGAATCTAAATCAGATGCTACATGAGTTTTATTCAAATTCCTAAGTTGATCTTCTACTTCTTGAGCTTCTAGTGTTCCTCTTTTACGTTGCAAGATCCTATTCTTCTTGTTACTTTTTCGCTTTGGTCTGCTAACGCTATTAGTGGAGACTAGTCCTATAGAAGTGGAAGGGTCAACATTAGTGTTTTGAACAAAATTATTCCTGTCAGTTTTGTCTATTTGATACAATCCTGATGCTATCATAGTGGTGTCAACAAACTTTCCTTTCTCAAGTAGCTTAATTTTCTCTTTTAAGTCAATGATGATGTGATTCTTATCCTGAATTTAAGACTCAAGGTTCCCGTTGCAATGAGCAATGTCATCGCGGTTTTTTTGCCATTCAGCGTTTTTAATTTTTAAATCCGCAATTTCCTTCTCATATTTGAGACACAGACTGTTGAAAGATTCATTGTTTTTGCAAATCTGACAAGATTTTGAAACATTTTGACTTTGAAGTTGCAATTCTAGTTCAAGACTTTGAGCTTGACACCATTCAAGCCTTTGTTGGAGTTGACAAATTTCTTTTGAAAATTGTTTTTTCACATCATCATTATTTTTCCTCATCTTATCATTTTCTTGTTTTAATGTCTCAATTTCGGTGTTCAACAAATCATTATCAGCACAGTGATCTTCCACAAGCATAGAAGTGCCAGATTCATAAAGAGCATTCATAATTACAGACAAAATATCAGCATTGAGAACTTTTTCAAAGAGTCGATCAGCATCATTTTTTAAAACTCTGTTTCTTTGCTTTTGAACCAAAATCTCATTTTCATTTGAGTTGAAAACTTTTATCATTGATTTAACTTCTGTTTGAAGTTCCTGTTCCCAACGTGTAGCACAGTGACGGAGGTATTGAACGATTGGCAACATTTGTTTTTGATAAATATCTCTCTCTTCTCACTCGTAAGCAGATTGAAAAGTGTCAATTTTTATTTTTGAATTACGTTCAATTGTTTCTTCCGAAATTTCGATGTCTTCCATAAAAGTTTTGAAATAATTTAAAACACAACAACTTTTTGGTAAAGGTGTAACTTCACCAGAAGATGGTAAAGGACCATTTATTTGTGCCACAGTTTGGACAGGAGCCGCATTAGAAGATGAAACATATGACTCAGTGACATACCAAGATTTCTCAGGTATTTCTTTTTTAGGAACAAAAGATTTAGAAATATGAGGAGCTTTTGAATAATCATATGGTTTCCAATATTCAACTTGACTCATTTTTAATCGACTCTCTTCTTCAAGTTCTTCTTCTTCCTCAGTATCATAAACAATAGTACGCACAATCGTATTATCAAGCATTTGTTCCATACTGTAAATCTTAGGATTTGCTTTGAATGCTTTGTGAAGAAATATTGATTTGAAATCACCAAGTGCAAAACCTTTATCGGGTCTCGGTTTCAAAGTAAATTTCTGAATTGTTATGACAGAGCCCCCTGTTTTCGCACTTTATGTTCACAAAATTCCTTTTTGCAAATTGACAACGCTGTTTGTGTTTTTGAAAGCTCTTTTTGAAGTTGTTCAACGTGTTTTTGAAGTTCACACTTTTCATTTTCGAGTTTAGAAACCAACTTTCCGTTTGACTCAATTAAATCTTGCATTTTATGTTGAAGATCTTGTTCTTTATTGTAATATTCTTGAAAAGCCTTTTCAAAACTTTTTTCATGTTTAACTTTGTGTTCCAGATTTGAAAGTTATATTTTATAACACTCAATATCTCTTGTAAGTGACGCATTTGTTTCTTTCAAAGCTTAATTTTTCTCGTTGCATTTGGTGATTATCAATTTTTGAGCATTCAGTTGTTTGGACAACAATATATGGTCAGGATCAGGATCAGAGAAAGGTTCATTTTGTGTCGACATGATCATGTTTGTCGTTCTCAATTGGATCATCAAATGAAACAACTGTGTCATCATCAAATATAACAACTGTGTTCATTTGTTCATCTTCTTGAGAAGATAAAAATGAGTCAGATGGAACAACTTGCACCTTATCTGATTCAGAAGCAGAGGGTGATGCTATTTCATGTATTAGGGAAGCATTAAGATCATGTACCTGAGACAAACCATCAGTGTCATACAATGGGCCTGAATCATTCATATGAAGTTCCTGCATGTTGGCCATAAGCATCACAGCTGCATTAGCTTCCATATCTTCCATGTCATCATCGTTGTACGTATTTGCCATGAACATGTTTTCCTGCTCAGTGAAATGTCCTTCCTTTTCATCTTTAAGAGCCACAAGTAATTCCTGCTTGTGAAACTTACTGCCCCGGGTTCTCGGTTTTGGACATGCTGTTGCAATATGACCTTTCTCATTACAGTTGTAGCACCACACTGCATTCCCAGAATTTGAGTTCCTAGTGTCAACAATTTCATTCATTTTCTGAGTAGCACCGGAGTTGTTTCTGAACCCTCCATTGTTGTTAAACCTCTGTTCATTTCCAAAATTTCCCGAATAACCACCTGCACCTGATCTTCCATAATTCTGATTCTGTATCTCAACCCTCCCATGTTGAATGACAGCTTGATCCTAGTGTTTGATGAAGAGCGAAGATGGTTGTTAGTCTTGTTCGAGAATTTGCTGAAGGCACGAGCAATAAGAGCAAGTCCTTGATTCAACGTATTGAAGTCTTCATCTTCATCTTCATTGGAATTTGAGTAGTACATTGACTCACTGTTTTCATAAGGAACAAGTTGATTAGATTGCGGTGAAGAATCATATGGGATCATCTGATTTGGAGTTTTAGGTTGTGGGTAGCTAAAGTAATTATGTTCTTGAACATAAGCATGATTTCACATTGGAGGTGGAGCATAGTGAGATTGAGCTACGAGTGCCAAAGAATTTGGTGTTGGTGGTGGTGAGTAACCTCCTCGAAGAACTCGATCTTTCTCCACTTCAGGTTCATGGTGCTTCAGAAAATTATACACCAAACCATATGGAGCATCATGAAGATTTTTGGTTTGACGAACAAATGTCACATACTTTTGCCTATCCGGACCAAGACTACCGACGAATTTGGAATTCACTGCGATCCTTGGTATTGTAATTTTGTGTCGTTCCAAATCATTAACCACATTAGTGAAACGGTGATAATAGGATTCAAGTGACTCCCCTGGTTCAATTGTGATGTTTGCGTATTCCATGTAGAGTTTTTATTCCATATCATCTTTGTTCAGTTAATGCCTTCCATTAGTAGATGAACATGTTCCCACATAGCTTTAGCCGTTTTCTGAGCATCAACACTACGATAGATTGGATTTGGAATTCCTTGAAGTATATAGATCATGGCATACTCATCAGCTTCACGATGTAGTTTCTGTTTTCTGTGAGTAGAGATTCTGGAAGAGGTTTCTCTACAAGAGCACATGGAGGATCAGCAGATGGGTCACCACCTTCAAGTCTGGTTGGCCACTGGAATGGTCCTTCAAGTATCACTTGTTTCAAGAATTTCCCATGGGGTTTCCTAAGTTCAATAAACCGTAAGAATCAACTTGCCCACTGAACATAGTTCCCAGGTGTAAGCATTGGGGGTGTATCAAGTTATCCTGCCTCATGTCTGGATTGTTGAGTTGTAATAACTTCACACATCCGATCAAACCAGTGAGGTTGTTTGGACTAATACTGAATTGGTTGTTGTGACATTGGATATGGTTGTTGTTGAGGAATGATTTGATGTTGTTGCATCATGAGATATTGTTGTTGTGGATGAAATGGTTGTTGCTGAAATTGTGATTGTGATGGTTGTTGATACGATTGTTGCTGATGGTATTTTTGTGGCTGATACTGCTGATATTGCTGTTGCTGAGGATGAGAGAAGAAGTAACGTGGTGGTTGAGACATATTAGAACACTTGTGTAATGTAGAATCTTGAAGAAGATTGAAATGTAAGTTCCTTTGGTTAAAACCACAATCCTTTGGCAAAGTTGAAAACTTATGCGTAACAATAACTTATGCATAGACTCAAATGTTATGCGTAAAGGGTGATTTTATGCGTAAACAGTAAGTTCATGCGTAAGATTCTCCTTTATGCGTAAGTTTAAGCTTATGCGTAAGAATTTTTGCGTCAGGTTAAAGAACCAAACAAATCTTTCAAAGTTGTCCAAGCTTGAAAGATATCCTTAGTCAAAGTATTCCACTAACTTGTCCAAGTTAGGGAAGTACTGAGTCACCGTTGCACGAAGAGAAGACCGTTGTAGAAGCTTAAGAGTAGATTTCAGCAACTTACGCGTAAGATTCAACTTTCGCGTAGAAAGTGAAACTTAGGCGTAGGATTCTCAAGTTTTGCGTAGGAAAGGGTTTTTATGCTTAATCTTAAGCGTAGGAAATGGTTTTCTGCGTAGAAAAGGGGTTTTCAACCAAAACTTATGCGTAAAAAGTGATCTTATGCGTAGAAAAAGGGTATTTTGCCAAAACTTATGCGTAAAAGTACCAAAAAGTACTGTTGACAGCTTTAAACTTGTACTATACGTAAAAGTTACGCGTAAGATGACCAGAAACTTGTAAAAATCACAACTTTTAGAAGAAAAACACCTAGAAATAAGGTTCTATTGAGCAAATAACTTCACCAACACTTAGAAAACACTAAATATGAAAGATTTTGCTACTAAAAACTAGTTTTCTAATATCAAAGAAGCTACAAAACTCAATAAACTAAGGGTAAAAGTACTAAAAACATTAAAAAATCAAAACTTAAAACTTGTCCAAGCTTCAAGATTTGAGTGATAGAAACAAAGAAAAAAGCAAAAAGATGAACAAAATAAGCTTAAAACCCACATTAACACTAAAAACCAACACTTCAATCTCTATTTGGCGAATGATACCACTTGGTAGGTGGCCATATTGATGTTACACAAGTAAGAATGAGATAGATATAAAGATTGGTTGATTATATGATTTATGAAAAGTAAAAGTGCAAGAGTTAAATTAAGATAACAAAATAACCAACAATGTTCAAGGTTACATAAGCTTAGTATATATAGGGGAGGAGTAGGGCAACACTTCCTTCCTCCCCCATTCATCTAGAACGTGGGCTTTTATGGCCCATTGGACATTAATACAAAAGCCTAGTAACTTAAACATAATGAAATAAATAACTAAGCAACCTATTACAAAATGTAATGACCGAGACTTGAATAATTATAAAAGTATGTTCCCAACAGAGGTGCAAGGCAGTCGGCATCTAAGAAGCCAACTTATAAGTGTGAACCTCATGGTGTTCAAGTTCCTGTTCCAAAGTATTTCCGTAATATTTAACGTGTTACCTTATTGTTATATGATTGTCAATAATCACAAGAGTATTTTTTAGGTACAAGGTTATCGTTCGTGTGATCGACGATACTGGATCTGCATCTTTGGTCCTTTTTGATAAAATGGTTCATAATCTGGTTGATGTAAGTTGTGCTGAGCTTATGAATAAGCCTTCAGATCTTGACATTAATGGCTTCCCTAAACAGCTCAACCGTATGATTGGCAAAAACATGTTGTTTAAGTTTCTGTTTTCTGAATACAACATAAACAGGAACAGTCATGTTTACCAAGTGAAAGCTATGTCTACTGATCCGGAGCTAATTGGCTTTTTTAAGAAGGATTTTTTGAATGAGGTTCGTTTCTTATATATTTTCTTAATTTATATAAATGTACATACGAATTAATTTCATTGTCAAATAATGTACTTAAAATGTTATTATACTGCAGGATGGCGGTGATGATCTTGTGACACCAAAATCCGTTTCGTCTTCGTCTAAACCTAAGCTTAGGTATGCTGACATTGTGCCTTTTGATGTGGACGAGAATGATGTTGTTGCCAAAACCAACCAAGAATCTGGAAACACGTTTGGGAGCAGTGGAGAAAAGAGGGCCTTTGTTGATTTGGATAAGAGTGAAGATGAGAATGGTGAAAATGATAATGGAAAGAAGCCGATGATAGATCCAAAGGACAAAGGAAAAAAAACTTTGTTTTCCGATTTAGATAAGGAGTGATCCTTATCTAAATATATAAATCATCTTCGTGTTTCATTTATCATTGCTAGGAGTTTGTTTGAATAATTGTTGGGTTTATCCCGTTTGTCGTGTTTCCTTTTGTGTTATTTGAATTTTCGTTTTTGACATGTTCAAAAATAATGCATGTTATGTTTATTCCGATAGAAGATGGTTTATGAATGAAACTATGTTTTTAATTTTAATTGTTGTGTTACATGTGTTTCATTTATTGTTTTATTAAAATAGCTTAATGTTTTATTGTAGATATAATAGTTTTTTTTTATATATTATTACTTTAATATTGATTATACTATTGTGCAACGTAATGAAATACTATTGTATCACAATTGAATTCATTGGTACATGTGAAATTCTGGATCCATCAATACATATAATCATGTTTTTTAGCCAACAATTGCAAAAAAAATAAATAAAAAAAAAATAAAAAAAGCAATGAAAAACATAATAATAAAATAAAAGGAGTAACCCACAAACACGAAAAAAACCAACACATAGAAAAACAATAACAAATTTGTTTATATATTTTATTGTGTATTTTTTTAACGATATATTCTCATTTAAATATTTGAAATGTAAATTACTCCAAAAAAAACTCATTCGTAAACTTAATCAAATATTTAAACAAACATCATCTTCTCCTTATTTAAATATATTCCTAAAAAAATATTCAAATTAAAATTATTGATTTGTTGCACTATTTATTTAAATTTACATGTTATCCTTATCATTTCCTTACGTTTCTCACAATTTTTACTATAAAAAAACTCATCATCACATTCAACAATGCAAACTATTTTGTAAAACATGAAATCTCCTACACCACCCAAGGTACGTATGTTTGTGGTAATACAAAAGTCTTTGTTAGTATTCTTTATTTGTGACGTCTAGATCTGTTTATTTTAACTAAATGTCTTTTAGGGTATCAAAGAAGAAGTAAGTTAAAAAACAAACACTGATCCATCCGTAAAAGATGTTTCGTTGATTTTCGTGTCTGATGATGATGAGGTAATACTTACACTACATATAAGTTATGTCAATGGTTGTTCATGAAGACTTATAATTGTTTTATATCAGTTCACGTTATATACAGTTTGTTCCATGCTCATAAAGAACACGTCGGCTTACAAAAGATGGTTGATTTGTTAACAAACGTGGTGTTCATGTTGTTTCCTCTGACGATGAGGATGATGATTTCTTGTCATCCGAGAAACAAATACTTAACAAGGACATTGATACTGTTGGAAATATGGTACTATAATATAAATATTTTATTTTATTTATTTATATATAGGTACATTTTGTTTATTTGACATAATGTGAACTATATGTATTATTTAGGAATCCCATGATGATTATCCGATCCGTTTTAGTCGTAAAAACAAAAAAAATGCCTTCTGAAGCAATCGCCAAAAGTCTCATTGACGATCCATTGAACGACCATCTGGCTCAAAATGATAATACGGATGACAAATACTTGAATTTATTTGGTGACGAGGCTACTGACGATGCTACTAATGATATGGACTTTTCGGATGAAATGACTAATGAATCTACTGTAGATGTACTTAATTCGAGCGATATTGTTGATGAGCCTACTGATGAATATGATTATTCAAACAGTTTCATTGATGATGGTTCTTTGGTTAGTGATACTTCATACGGCGACACGGATGATTCCAAGTCGGAAGATTAGTTTTGACGATTTCATTCCCCAAATAAAAATATGTTTTATTTTTACTTTAGTATTTATTATGTCAAATGTTTTTCGTGTTTTGTTCCATGATCACTTAACACTTTAAACGATATGTTATTTGTTGGGATATAAAATATCAAAGTACTTCTGGATGTCAAAATACTGCTGCATGAAGAATAAAGTCAAAGTACTGCTGAAGAACAAAGTCAAAGTACTGCTGTTATTGAAGAATGCTTAAAGTACTTCGAAGGAAACAAGGACTGATGTGCAATATTAGATAAGGATTAATGTGTAATATTAAACGAATATTCTAGAATTAGTTAGGGATAATGACTTGTCGTTCAAGGATTATATATTGTAAACCGACTTAAGGTTATCCATATAAAGAGCCTTAAGAGGTATTAGTCGATATAAGTTTTACAAGTCTTAGATACGTTTAGAAGTCAATCAAAGTTAATAGTTAGGGATTGTTAGTAAATCTGTGTAAAAAAGCAGGTTAAAAGTTTAATTAATATAAAAGTTCTTCTTAAGCTTTGTGTTAGTAGATTCCGCATACTTTACAAGGTAAAACAGTGTTTCAATATTAATAGTGTTAAGTTTACTCAATATTGTTAAACCCTTACAAGCTACAAAGTAGTTTTGTCAGAGTATATCGATCCAACAAGTGGTATCAGAGCTTGTGTTGGAAACTCTGATCAAGAAGACAAACCTTTAAAACCTTTAAACCGATTTCACTACAAACCCTTCAAGATGTCGACAGATGTTGCACCTGCTCCCTCAATCACTGTTGTTAGAATCCCTATTGTTAAAAAGGGAAAGTACAACCTATGGGCCATGAAGACGAGGCAGTACATTGCCATCACAGATCATGCACTATGGGATGTGATTGTCAATGAAAACATGCAAATTGAAGAACCAGTAGAGGTACCTGGACAACCAACACCACCTAAAATTACTGTACCTGCTGCTACCAAAAGAAATCAAGACAAAGCTCTCAACATACTGCTTTCTGCTATTCCTGATGGTCACCTATTAAAGTTTCATGATGCCAAAGATGTCAAACAACTATGGGCTGCAATAAAGAAGAAGTTTGGAGGTAATGATGCTTCCAAGAAGATGCATAGGAATTTGCTGAAGCAACAATTTGAAACTTTCACAGTTGGAGAAAGAGAAGGTCTTGATTCTACTTATGAAAGATTCCAACATCTTCTGAGTATGTTAGAACTATATGATGCTGAGGCATCAGTTGAAGATGCTAATTTGAAGTTCTTGAGAAGTTTGCCATCAGCATGGCATGTAGTTGCTACTATGATCAGAGGACAATCAGGGCTGGATACTATGGACTTTGATGATCTTTACAACAATCTGAAGGTATATGAGTATGAGATGAATGGTACTACAGGTTCAAGCACACAACAGAACATTGCTTTTGTCTCTTCTGAAAAGAGAAGCAGTACTTCTAACAAAGGTACTGCTTATCCTGTTCAAAGTACTGTGACTGAAACACAGGTTCCATGCACAACAATGGTCACCACCAATTCATCACAATCATTAACCCCCACCTCAGATGATGTTCTATGTTCATTCTTTGCTCAAGAAGCATCTCTACCAGTCACCTATCAAGAAGATGTATTGCAAATAGATGATGATGCTTTGGAAGAAATTGATATCAGATGGCAAGTTGCCATGCTCACTGCAAGGATCAAGAAGTATGTGAACAAGACAGGAAAAGGCATCAACTTCAGAGCTAAACAAGGAATAACATTTGACAAGTCCAAGATTGAGTGTTTCAACTATCAAAGGACTGGTCACTTTGCAAGGGAGTGCAAATTTGCAAAGTATCAAGCAAACAAGATGATTGAACCACCCAAACATGAGAGAAAAGAGATTCCAATTACTGAACCAAAACCAAAAGCTTTGGTTGCTCAAGAGAATCTGTCAGAGATTGATTGGTCTAATGAGTTTGATGAGGAACCTGTAACCTATTCAATGGTTGCATTGGAAGACTGGAGCACATCATTTGATGAAGAGCCTGGATATGCTGCTTTGGAGTCAAGAGATGAGTTAGGAAGCTTTGATTGGAGCATGCAGTTTGAAGAAGTACCTGTTCAGCTTGCTATGGTAGCTGCTTCACCAAGTTCATCCACTAACTCTGAGGTATGCTCTAAGTGTAATGATATGTATCAAAAGTTACTTAGTGAATATGTAGCTGAAAGAGATAAATTTCAAAAAGCTAGGGCTGAGATAACTGGTTATCAATTAACTTTAGAGTCAATGGAAGCCAAAATCCTTACACATGAAAACAATGAAGTAGCATGGCTTGAAACATATAAACAACAGGATTATCTAGTTAAGTTAAATGAATGGAAACTAGGTTGCAAGGTGTCTGAACTAGAAAAAGTGACTGCTGAAAGGGATAAGTTGTTAGAGAAACTTGTTGTGTGGAATGAGGCAGGTGTGTCACATGTTCAATTTGTTGAAAAGCAAAGAACATCTAATATTAAGACAGGCCTAGGTTATGATAATAATAGCAATGAAGGTATTCCATTTAAGAGCAAGGAACTAAATCTTACAGTTGATACCTCCACTAGTGATGAAGAGTTCATAAGTCTAGATGAAAACACTTCTAGTGATGAGGAATCCCCTAGTCCAACACCTCCTGTATTTCATAAAGAAAAGGGATATAATGCAGTTCCTCATCCCCCAGGTAGCTTTCAACCACCTAGAAAAGATGTTGATTGTTATGGTGTAGATAATCTAGAGTTTAGGAAAAAGCTTAAAAGTAAATTTAATCCTGAAACTTAAAAAAAATATGTTGAAGCACCTAAGGTAGAAGAGACCAAGTTTTCAAAACAAGCAGTACCTACAAACACCTTTCGAAGTACTGCTGATCACTCAGCAGTACCTCAAAGAAAATTCTTTCAAAATATTGTTAATTTTAGAAACACTTATGGAAGGGGATTTGGGGATATTGGTCCAAAGGTCTGTTATGTTTGTTATAGTCCTCATCATTTGATAAAAGACAGTGATTATCATTCAGAATACCTAAGTAAATATCCAAAGACCAGAACTGCACAACCAAGTCATAGGGAGAATAAGCCAAGGGACAAAAAACCAGTTTGGAACTATACAAATAGGGTCAACCATAATAATTTCTCAAAAGACTATAGGTACCCTCATCAGAAAAGGTCATACTCCAAACCCTCAGTACCTTCACAAAGTACTGATAGAAAGTTCCCTAATGTTACTAGCAAACACTCAAGTGTAAGATCTAGGAGGTACAATCATTACAACCCTAGAAACCCTTACAATATAAGAAAAGATGCTAGGACACAGAACCCAACTCCTAAAGTTACAACTAAATGGGTTAAGAAAGAAAGTACTGCTGGGGAAAAACCAGTACTTTCAGATGTTAAGGGTGAAAAAGGGACAAGTGATTTTGAAAAATCAACAGTTTTGGAAACAAAAACCTTAATTCTTGATCATGCTTTCAAAGACAGTGGTGATTACATACTCAAATATTTTGAGTATGTCACTCCACAAGGGGAACACAAGTCAGTGATGGCTTGGGTTCCTAAAAGTAACTAACCTTTTTCATGTGAATGCAGGGCAACCCAAAGGAGGAGCTTAAAGATCATCTTATTGTAGATAGTGGTTGCTCTGGCAGTATGACAGGAGAAAAGGAGCTCTTGTCAGATTTTAAAGCTTATTTTGGAGGAAAAGTTGCATTTGGGAATGATCCTGATAGAGGAAGAATAACTGGCAAAGGAACTATTAAGGCAGGAAACATTGATTTTAAAGATGTTAGATATGTGAAGGAGCTCAAATTCAATCTTTTGTCAGTCTCTCAGATTTGTGATAAGAAGTACCCTATGTTATTCTTTGACACAAAATGTATTATACTTTCTCCTGATTTCAAGTTAGAAGATAGAAACTTGGTGTTGCTGAGAGCACCAAGAACTAATGATGTGTACAGCATAGACTTAAAGAATGTAAATTCAGCTGAAAGAGCAACATGTTTGATTGCAAGAGCATCTATGGAAGAAGCACATCAATGGCACAGAAGACTGGGACATGTAAATTTCAAGAACATCAATAAGCTGGTCAGAGGTAATTTAGTTAGAGGTTTACCTTCTAAGACATTCAAGAATTATCACACATGTCTTGCTTGTAAGAAGGGTAAACATCACAAGGCCTCTTGTAAGGAGATTGATGAGAAGACTATTAGAGAGCCTTTGGAATTGCTGCACATGGATCTGTTTGGACCTGTTTCAGTTGTTAGTCTGAACAAGAAGAAGTACTGTTTGGTTGTAACAGATGACTGTAGCAGATTTAGTTGGGTCTTTTTCTTATGCTTTAAAGATGAAACTTTTGATGCTATTCATGATCTAATAATAGCACTTGAAAATCAGTTAAGACTCAAGGTTAGAGGCATTAGATGTGATAATGGGACTGAGTTCAAGAATCAGCTTATGGATGAATTTTGTGCCAAGAAAGGAATTAAAAGAGAGTTCAGTATTGCTAGAACTCCTCAACGAAATGGAGTTGCAGAAAGAAAGAATAGAACTCTTATAGAAGCATCCAGGACAATGCTTGCAGATTCTCAACTACCTGTTCCATTCTGGGCTGAAGCTGTAAGTGCTGCTTGCTATGTATTGAATAGAGTATCAGTGACTAAACCTCAAATGAATACACCTTATGAGTTACTCATGGGAAAGAAGCCAAGCATCAAGTTTATGAAACCTTTTGGATGTCCCCTAACCATCTTAAATACTGCTGACAATTTGGGCAAATTTGATGGGAAGTCAGATGAAGGATATTTATTGGGATATTGTACTAATAGCAAAGGATTCAGAGTGTACAATAGGGCTATCAAGAAGGTTCAAGAATGTCTTCATGTTGATTTTTTGGAAGAACAAGAGAATTCTAAAGGTAAAGGTCCTGATTGGATGTTTGATCTTGATTTAATGTCTTCATCAATGAATTATGTACCTGTAAGGGAAGAAAATCAAGTTGCTTCCACTGAAGAAGAAGCACAATACATTGTTCATGATGTTAATTTAAGATCTGAAGATGAGCCAAAAGATAATGCCAATGATGAGAGGAAAAGTACTTCTGAGCGTCAAGGTACTTCTATAACTAACAGTATTGTTGATCCTCAAAGTACTGTTTCACCACAAGTACCAGTATCTGTAGAAGATCAAGCCATTCAAGATGAACTTTCTAGGATGCTTTTTCAAGAAACAAGGGCTAAGTCATATGATGATGAACAAAGGAGAGCTTATGAAGCAGAAAAGAAGAAGGCAAAAGAAACAGCCAGTACTGCTAATCCATTTGAAAGTACTTTTTAACCTTTGGATACTTCAAATTGGATAAATACTGATGCTGTTAATGATTCTAATATGCCTGACTTAGAAGATACTGCTGATCCAAACACAATTACTTTAGAAGACACTGATGATGAATTAGATCAAGAAGGCATTTTCTCAGATTCTAATGAAGATCCTGATATAACTAATTTGGAAGATAATCTTGAAGTCTCACCAACTCCTACTCTCAGAATTCATAAAACTCATCCTGTTACCAATATAATTGGACCCTCATCATCAGGGGTGCTCACAAGGACTAAGGCTAAGAATATGTCTCAACAACATACTTCTTTACTTAGTTTTATCTACAAGCAAAACAGGGTGAATCACAAGGATCAGAAGTTGTGTTTATTTGCTTGTTTTCTATCTCAGGAAGAGCCCAAGAATATCAAACAAGCATTAGCCAAGGAAAGTTGGGTGGAAGCTATGCAAGAAGAACTCCTACAGTTTAAACTTCAAGAAGTTTGGGTATTATGTGATTTACCTGACGGAAAGAAACTTATTGGAACTAAATGGGTCTTTAGAGTAAAAAGAGATGAAAGAGGGAATGTTATCAAGAACAAGGCAAGGTTAGTGGCTCAAGGATATAGACAGGAAGAAGGAATAGACTATGATGAAGTTTTTGCTCCTGTGGCAAGGCTTGAAGCAATCAGGCTATTTTTGGCCTTTGCATCTTATATGGGATTCCCTGTATATCAGATGGATGTTAAAAGTGCTTTTCTATATGGCAAAATCACAGAAGAAGTTTATGTCAAACAGCCTCCTGGTTTTGAAGACCCTGCACACCGTAACAAAGTCTACAAGGTGATAAAAGCTCTTTATGGCCTACATCAAGCTCCTAGAGCATGGTATGAACGGCTTTCCAATTTTCTACTGCAACATGGTTACAGAAGAGGAGCTATTGACAAGACTTTGTTTATCAAGAGTGACAAGAAGGATATTATGCTAGTTCAAGTGTATGTAGATGATATTATTTTTGGTTCTGCTAAGCAATCTATGGTGAAGGAATTTGAAGATCTTATGCATAAAGAGTTTCAGATGAGTTCCATGGGAGAATTAACATTTTTCTTAGGACTTCAAGTGCAACAGTCAAGCAGTGGAATTTATATTTGTCAAGATAAGTATGTTGCAGATATTCTTAAGAGATTGACTTTCACTACTGTTAGGCCTACATATACACCAGTGGATACTAACAAACCTTTGGGAAAAGATGAAGATGGAGAAGATATTGATGTCACACTATACAGGTCTATGATTGGATGTCTTATGTAATTAACTGCATCAAGACCTGATATTACTTTTGTTGTGAGCTTATGTGCTAGACATCAAGTTAATCCAAAAGTATCTCACTTAAATGCTGTCAAGAGGATTTTCAGGTATCTTAGGCAACAACCTAAGCTAGGATTATGGTATCCTAGGGATTCACCTTTCCATCTCCAAGCCTTTTCAGACAGTGATTATGCTGGAGATAACTATGACAGAAGATCCACAACTGGAGGATGCCAGTACCTTGGAAACAGATTAGTGTCATGGCAATGTAAGAAGCAAACAATTGCAGCAACTTCTTCCACAGAAGCAGAAAATGTAGCTACTGCAAGTTGTTGTGCACAAGTACTTTGGTTACAGAATTAGCTTTTGGATTATGGATTCAATTTCAAGAATACTCCTATCAACATTGATAATGAGAGTACTATCTGTATTGTCAAGAATCCAGTCTATCATTCCAAGACCAAGCACATTCAGATTAGACATCACTTTATAAGAGATTGCTATTAACAAAGACTTATCAATGTGGTTAAAGTTCATACTAATGATAATGTAGCAGATCTACTCACAAAGGGCTTTGATGTTTCAAGATTTACTTTTTTGGTTGTGAGTATTGGCATGATTAATATGTAAGCTATTTTTTAGGGGAGGCATAAGTAGTTATTAGTTAGTCATTCTTTGAGGGGAGGCTACATGTATCATTCAAAAGCAAGGATTTTATTCATTCAAATTCTTACAACTACCATTCAGAGTACATCATCATTCTTGTTTTCAAGTAACAGACACAGACACAACAAAGAGAACACAAACACAAGACTACATCAACATAGTGCCAAGCTCCACACACCTACTCCATAGGCATTTTTCCCTTGCCCTCATAGATTTGTTTTCCCTTTTAAGCAGTCCTTCTCTTGTAATCAAAAGAAGTCTGTTTTCTTGGGCAAGCCAGGCCAAGAACCTGTTTGGGAGGTCTTTCTTTTCTTGGAGCAGGCCACTTCATGTTCTGAATAGCTGTTTCCAGGGCTTGAGTCAAAGTATGTGGAAGCTCTTTAGCCAGAGATGAACCAGTAACAACTTTCTTCTTTTTGGGCTTTTTGATGATAGTACTACCTGCATCAGTTATGGTAGAGTTGGCAGCACTTATTGTTGATGAAGATTCTTGGTGTCCCATCCATTGCACATGAGGAGGAAAATAGTCTAACCATCATGGATCTTCAAACTCAGAATCAGAGTAGTAACTTATCTCTGAGTCTGTGGTACCCTCTGAGTCTGAAGAGATGTTCACAATTGGAATGTGACTCATTGTGCTTATTTGTTTTTGTTAACAAAAGATATGGTGTTTTCAAGTTGTTGATGAAGTTGCTTTTATAAGCAAGGTAAAGGTAAATGGGCATTTAATGAAGTGTATTGAAGTTCACTTACCTTGGTAGCTTTGGGATTTAATTGGGGAAGATAGTCATTAATACGGGTTGACTTTCAAAGATATTTTGGTCAAATGGTCAACATTCAAGAATCTTAGTGGAAAAGTACTTTGGTCAATTTATTGTGTGAGCTTATAACGGAAAGTACTGCTCCATAATTTATGGAACGTACTGCTTGGTGTTATTAAAAGGGTTCGCTGACGTGTCAGATACTGTTCCAACGGTCAGATTTGTGGCTAACAACCTTTCGAAAGATATGGGATATTTACTTCCAAAAATAACGGTAAAATCATTAATTAACCGTGATTTTTTGTCATCTTATCCTTATATAAACCTCATATCTTTTCCTTTTATTCACCTTATTCACCTTTATTAACTCATACCTACGTTGCATCGATCATCACTTTTCTCACTCTAACCCTAATCATCATGGCTAATCGACGTACCAACACCAAACACAACATGATCGCAAACCTTGAGAAAACCCAAGAAAACCTTAATTTTCATGGTATTATTGACTTTCTCACTGGTACCAACATTTGTTACTCCATCCTTGTCAACCCCGAGATTATTGGACCCTGGATTCAAGCTTTTTGGGATACAGCCACATCGCAGGTTGAAGATGGAGAGGATATCATTACTGCTACAGTTGCTGGGAGAGCTATACGTGTTACAGAAGCTTCAATCAGGGAGGCTTTGTTATTTGATGATGAAGGAGGCTCTGTTTTGTTTGGGAAACAAGTAGTTTGGAATACACTCAGAGATATTGGGTATGAAGGTTCTTTGACTAAGCTTACTTTTCAGAAGGCTATGGTTAGTCCTCATTGGAAATTTCTTATTCATGTTTTGCTACATTGTTTAAGTCCAAAGAGTACTGCTTGGGATCAGTTTAGTCATTCCATAGCTTCTGCTTTTGTTGGTCTTATTACCAATCAGCCTTTCAATTTCTCATACATGATTCTTGAAGGTATGCTTACTCATATTAAGGTTGGCAAACCTTTTCTTATGTATCCTAGGTTTGTTCAATTGCTCCGCAAAGTACTGATCCTCAAGGTACTGCTTCAGAGGATACGCAAGTACCTACTCCCAATGATTATACTTCCACAGGTGGGCTTCAAACACCTGGAGGAGATGAGGGAATGGCTGGTACTGAGAGTACTTCTGATTTGGTTCAAGCATTGGAGAAGCTGAAGTCAACTGTTAATGCTCAAGCTGCAGAAACCAAAAAGATAAGAAAGAAGTTCAGAAGATTGAAGAAATTTGTTTGGCCACTTGTTCAGAATTTTAGGCTTTATGTGAAAGAAAAGAAGCAGTCTCAGAAGCCAAAATCTACAAAGAAGAAGTCTAAATCCAAGAGGAGGCATAGAAAATCATCATCTATCAAATTGGGGAGGAATCAGGATGATAATTTGGATAGATTTGATGATATGGTTCAATATTCAGAAGAAAAGAATGATCAAGATGAAAATATTGCTCAAAACTGTACTGAAAGAAAAAGTGGTGAGACAGAGAAAATTAATCTTGAAGTTGAGCATGAGGATGTAAAAAGTGGTGATACAGAAGAAATTGATTTAGAAGGAAATAATGCTCAAAGTACTTTTGTTGAAAATACTGTTATGCAAGGTACTGTTGGACAAGATATTGCTGCTATTGGAACTTCTGTAGCTGGTCCTTCTACAAAGCATTATGAAGATGAAGCTGGTCCTTCTACTTTTGAAGAGAAAGAAAGAGTACATACTGCTAGTGATGATGAAACAATTGCTCAAGTGATGATGAATTTAAGGAGACCTACAGGAGGAATACACATCTCTGAGCCTGCACAAAAAGATGATGAAAGTACTTCTGAATCAGAAAAACTAGATCCAAAAGATAAAGGGAAAGGGATAATGGTTCAGAAAGATACTAAGAAGAAGAAGAAGAAATTTTCTATTGCTCAGATTAGAGAATTAGAGACAGCAGATGATTTAGAGCTTGCTAGAAAGCAACAAGCTGAATATGATGCTGAGTATTTGGAAGAAGTCAGTAGGCCAATTACAAAGAAGCCAATGACCAAAGCTCAGGAAAGAAACTGGATGATACAGTTCTTGAGAAAGAAGGGATACAAGAATTTGCATTTAAAAAGGTATCCAGAAGTGAAAGCTCTGTGGGATAAAGTACAAGAAGATATCAGAAGAGAAGTAGAAAACTTGTGCCTATGGAAGTTGAACGAAAGAAGAAATTAGAAGATGTAAGAAAGGAACAAGCTGAGCAAAGGAGATTGAAAAGAAAGAAATTAGCTGAAGATGATCAACTGTCAAAAAGGCTGAAGTTAATCCATGAAGATACAGTTGATGAACTCAAAAATTATTTTAGAGTTGTTGATTTTGAGAATAAGAAGATTGAAGATTCTGGAAAGAAATCCAAGATAATCTCATTTTCTGTGGTTGAATCAAAAGAGGGAAATTATTTTATGATCCACAGAGAAGATGAAAGCTTCACACCATTCAATATGTTATGGGATTTATTGCACTGTATCACAAGGGCAGATCTTTATGACTTATATGTGCAAGTGCAGACATACTATGCAGAGATTGAAGCTTCAGGAGTAGGATTAGTTTTGCTTGGGGACTTATTTACCATCTGGGATACTGAAGAAACAAGTTTTGATCCTCTCTAGAATGATCAAGAGAATTGGGAAATAACAAGATGGAGATTCTTTGAGTCATCAGGAGTTCATACACTAGAGATGGAAGATGGTACTATGATTCACATGTTGGCTGAGAGGAGATATCCATTGAGTAGAGAAATCATGCTCAGAATGCTGGATCATGGAATGGAACTTGAAGATGAATCTGAAGTAGCTTTGAATGTTATTAAGTTATTTATCAGATGGGTCAAGTCTGAAGAGTAATATTGCATAATACTGGTATGATTTGTTTTATAAATTATTTTTCAAAGTACTGCAAAAACACACAGTATTGTATCAAAGTACAGCTTGCTGATATAAACCAGTGTAGGTTCTTTAAAATTAAAAATAATATGTTTTGATGTTTAAAAGAAAAGAGGATTTGAAAAGAAACACATGGTGTTAGTATTTATACTGCACAACAAATGGTAATCTACTCACCATGTTTAACAAACAAGAAAGAGTTTGACTCATCATGAGGGTACGGCTCTGATGTGATAATCAAATCCGTTGATGGTTGATAGTTTACCAAAAACTAGGTTATCAACTCACCATACATCCAAGTGATCAAGAGTTGACTAGTCCATAGCAAACGGCTCATGGTAAAGACATATCAAATCCGTTGATAGCTGATGATATGCTAAAAGTCATAATTTTCAATGATTCACCTCTCAAAGGAGTTAACACATCTGGAAGTGATGAGAATAGTATGAAACTTTTAAGATTTGATGATCTTTGTACCAAAATGTTGTTGAGTTGCTGAGAAGATACCATGGAAGATATGATGCTGATGAAGAGTACTTTGACATATGACAGATAGAAGAAAAGAAATAAAGAAACAATCTTTCTGAATGATTAAAGATTTGAAGATTAAAGATAACAAAGAAACTTGAAATCAAGCAAGTGGAATTCAAGTTAGGGGAGGATTGTTGGGATATAAAATATCAAAGTACTTCTGGATGTCAAAGTACTGCTGCATGAAGAATAAAGTCAAAGTACTGCTGAAGAACAAAGTCAAAGTACTGCTGTTATTGAAGAATGCTTAAAGTACTTCGAAGGAAACAAGGATTGATGTGCAATATTAGATAAGGATTAATGTGTAATATTAAATGAATATTCTAGAATTAGTTAGGGATAATGACTTTTCGTTCAAGGATTATATGTTGTAAACCGACTTAAGGTTATCTATATAAAGAGCCTTAAGAGGTATTAGTCGATATAAGTTTTACAAGTCTTAGATACGTTTAGAAGTCGATCAAAGTTAATAGTTAGGGATTGTTAGTGAATCTGTGTAAAAAAGCAGGTTCAAAGTTTAATTAACATAAAAGTTCCTCTTAAGCTTTGTGTTAGTAGATTCCGCATAATTTACAAGGTAAAACAGTGTTTCAATATTAATAGTGTTGAATTTACTCAATATTGTTAAACCCTTACAAGCTACAAAGTAGTTTGGTCAGAGTATATCGATCCAACATTATTGTTATTAGAACTGTTCTGTTTGTCAATTTTGTTCTGTTTATATGATAAATAAATTGTGACGTGTTTATATGGTTGTATCATATTTGCTTTTCATTAGTTCAAATAATTTTTAAATTAAATTATGTTTTTTCTTTATATGGTTATTATTTTATTTGTTCAAAGTTTATATTGATCAAACATTTATTCAGCCTGCAACATACAGTTTGCAAGATTATTATACGAAGCAATTCATGCTGTGACATACTCCATCTCAAACATAATTGCAGCATATGTGTAGGGATCTATACCCTGATAGATCACGAGCCAATAAATCGTTAGCCAACTAATGTAATCACTAGTAAGACTAAGATAATCTCTGTGAGCTTGTAATTATTGCGGAATATAAAAACAAACTTATACTAAACTTGATCCTCTATGGATCGATAAACTTTTTCTAATAATGTTAATGAAACTCGTACCCATTACAATGACCTAGGGTTCCTTATATACTAGTGGAAACCCTAACCTTTCTTACAAGAAACGAATAATGAAAAACTAATAAAAGATATTCTACATATCTTGTCCTAAAATACATAAGTTATATCCACGGTTAAACTCTATCCGTAGGATCTCTATATGTCCGCAGGAACCAGTCATCAGCAGAAAGTCACTAAGCCTTCCGCAGGAACCTGTCAGCAGTATCAATCAGTAGTATCTTCAATAATTCCTTACAATCCTCCCCTAATCTTGAATTTGACACAGTTAAGTTCAAGATTTCTTGATAGATCGCCAATAGCACAAACCAGAGGATTGAGAATAAACATCAGCAGCAAATAATCTTCATAAGTAGAATCTCTATGATCAGCAAACAATTGAAAAGCACCATTCTTTGCAGCAACACAAGACTAAATGTACATCAAAACATATAAGTTTCATACTATTCTCATCACATCCAGGTGTGTTAACTCCTGTGATAGGTGAATCATTGAAAATAATGGATTTGATGTCTCTTTACCAATAGCCATCACTACTGGAGTAGCCAAGTGTTCAAAGGTACACTGATAACCACATGATTTTTAGCAAATCATCAGCTATAAACGGATTTGATATGTCTTTACCTGTAGCCGTTTGCTCAGGACTAGTCAATTATTGATGAATAATCATCTTGGTCAATTGAATACCAAATATGGTTTTCCACTGCCTTTACCACAAGCCATATACATGTGGGCTAGCCAATTATTTGGAATCCATAAAGGAAATATCCATGGTCAATTGACAACCATTTCAACTACTCAACAATAAAGCATGGGTGAGTTGAAAACCCTATGATTTTGAGCAAACCATTACAGCTATCAACAGATTTGATGAGTCTTTACCAAAGCTGTACCCTTTGGACTAGCCAACTTTTTGATGGAATAGTCAAAATCAGGCAAGTTGATGACCACAAAGAGTGTGATAACCTGCATACAACATACACACACTATACAAATATGTTAGTTTTTTTTTTTTTTTTTTTTTTTTTTTTTTTTTTTTTTTTTTTTTTTACTAAACGAAAAGAAAATAAAAAATATACAACAAAAGACAATACCAAGACCAGCTCATTGCAGATATGAATCCATTTGAATGCCATGCTTGGTTGCCAGTTCCTTCTTAGTCAAGATACTTCTTCTGATGAACCTTACCAATTGTTCAGCAAGATGAAGATCATTTTCAGTCATATCCAAAGGAACAGATAACTTTGTCTCCAGCATGAGATGCATTACTTCCTTTGTGATTGGGTAAAGAACATCAGCCCAGCAGTACAAGGTCTTACCAGTGGCTGTTACAATCATATGAACATTAGGAAGTGGAAAGAACTTCCAATAGTCAACCACCCATGTCTTTTGACCTTTCCATACTTGAAACCTTACACCAGAATCACCTTTATAAGAATCACATAGAATCTGCAAATCACCCATCAAATACATTCCAATGTCATCAGGGGAATGAGTTTGATAGTACTTGGTAACCCAATCATACAGTGAGAGAAGATCTTGCTTGTCCACCATATGTAAGATCTGGCTCAGAAACAAGAATGTCTTGGTAGTTCCATCTTGTCTAGTTATGACATTCACTTTTCCTTGACCAAGCTCAGTATCAACAAGTTCCCACTTCACAATTTTCTCCCATACAACAGGGTCTTGACCATCATCAGAAGCATAATCAAGGAAAGTAGTACTATCCTCTAAAGGAATATCTTTTGGAGCCTTCCTCTTGATAGCTTTAGTCTTTCTCCTAGTGCCAGTGGTAACAGGAATAGAAGGACCATCAGCAGGTTCTTCTTTAGGCACTTGTTTGGAAGTATCAGCAGGAACATCTGCAGAATTATCATCATCAGGTACTTCAATGGGAGTATCTTCTGAAGCATCATTGATAACATCATGTGGAGCTTCAGTGGTATCAGGATGAGATTCAGCAGTATCATGATGAGAAGCAGCAGGAGTGTCATCCGTCTGAGCTTCAGGAGTATCATCCTTCTGAGGAAAAACTGAAGGAAGTTGCACATTCTCCTGACCACCATGAAAAGACCCAATAGACTCAGCAGGTTGAGCAGCAGTATCATGAAGCTTAGCTTTCTTAGCTTGAGGCTCATCCAATAGTCTTCCTCTAAACTCCAAAACATCTTGAACATGTATACCAGAGGAATGAAGATTTGAAATGATCTTGTCATAGTAGAAGGTGAGCTGCTTATCTGAAAATCCCCAAACCTTTTTTTGATTCCAGCCTGACCCAAACATAGAACATCCCTGATTCTTTACAAAATTCCTCATGTATTTCTTTATTTCTTGTTTAGTCCAAGGCCTTTCCCTTTGATACTTAGCTTTATTCTCTGCCTCCTGTTGTCTCTTCAATCTTCCTCTTTCAACCATCATCTGAACAAAAGCAGGATTATCAACTCCAAGCTCAGATTCACCCAAATTAGGCTTGGAAGCAGCCTGTTCAGCCAAATTCTCCCATTGTTCAGCAGTAAGATTCTTAGCTATTTCATCAAGTTCCTTTTGTCTTTCAGCAGGCAAGGTGGTAGTAAATTGAGGTCCCATCTTATCCAAATCATCTTGAATTTTCCTAGCTAATGCTTCTGAGGCTTTCAAATCCAATTGAACTTTAGTAGCTGCTTCATCCTCTTGAGCTTGCAAACGTACAGCAACAATCTCACTAAGTTTTTCATTAGCAAGTTCCACCTTGGATTTCACTCTGGAAGGAATGTCTTGATCAATCAATATTGACTTTCCTTTGTCTGGCTTCTCAGAAGGAACAAAAGTCTTATCAGAAGAATCATGAGGAAGATCAGCTTGAATTTCCACTGATGGACTATGAGTGCTCACTTCTGGCATAGTAGTAGGAAAAGATTCCTGTCTATGAACATCAGCAGAAGTCTTCTTTCTAGGAGCATCAGCAGACTTCTTATCAGCAGACTGCTTTCTTCTGACATAAATGACTCTGGAGTCCTTTGGTACACTTGCATCAGTAGAATGAGCAACATCAGCAGTTGGAGCAACATCATCAGTTGGAGCAACAGATGGTTCAGGCCTAGTGTCAGCATTCTTTTGAACACTCTCCAAAGTGGTAGCAGCAAGAAGTTCAAGGCCTTCCAAGTCAATGTTGTCAGATGCTTTAGTAGAGTCCTCATCTGAGTCATACACCACACCTTGTTTCTTCCTTTGCTTAAGCTTACCCTCCAACTTCTTAACTCTTCCAATTAGAGTCAGAACAGCATTGCTAAGGTTCTTTTTGGTGAAGTTCAAATCTTTCTCCAATTTGTCCACTTTAGATACATACCTGTTCAACAAAGCAGATACAGAAGTGAGAGTAACAGGACCATCAGCTCCACCAACAGGGATATCTGTGGTATTTGAAGCATCATTGGTCCTGTGGGTAGAATAATCTAAATTTACATCTACATCTACATGATCCTCAAAGTGAGGTCTCAAAGGACTGGGTGAAGGAAGTCTTGTAAATTGTGGTGAGTGTACAGGTTGGTCAAAGCCTAAATTCTCATTGAGCTCATGCTCAGGAGAATGGATATCCATTGGTGAATGTACAGGTGTGGGTAACCATGGAGAGAGTGGAGGCTGAACATCAGGAGCAACTGATGCATTTGCATCAGGAGCATCTTCAGTTCTTTCAGGAGAATCCTCTGGTGCTTGAGCATCAGGAGAATCCTGACCACAAGTAGCTACATCAGCTGCTTCTCCATCAGGGGGATTGCCCACCGGGGCATCAGCAGCTGCATCAGCAGCTACTCCATCAGGAGCATTGTCACCAGGCAACATAGCTGGAAGTAAGGGTCTGTGTTCACCAGTAAATTTAAATTTCATTTGGGTAAACAACTTTTTAGATAAACCCTTAACAGGCAAATGAGTAGGGTCGGTGGTCTGAATATCTAAAATGATTTGAAGAAACCTAGGATACAATAAATATTTAAGTTTGGTATCCTTAACATTTTTAAGCATAGCATTAAAGATATACCTAGAAAAGTTAAATGTTCTTCCCTGAGAGAGACACACAATGGCAAGAGCAATGTCTGTAGAGAATTGGTCCCATCCACCAGACTTAGAACCCATGCACTAAAGCAAAGTATGTGTCAAAAACCTCCATTTTGGACAAAACAGATTCTTGTACCATACTTTCCCATCACCACTATAGCCGGCAGCCTGAAGGCCTCTTAGTATCTCTGCTTTAGGCAAATCAGTCACCCCTCCTTCATCATCCAACTGAAGTTGAGTCCTAACCAATGACTCAGTAACCACATATTCTTCCCCATCTATGACAGCAACAATCTCTGTTGGTCCATCTTCAACAGTCTTTATTTGTGCGGTTTCCCAAAATTGTACAACAAGAGATTCATGAATAACACTTGGATTTTGGAGCAGAGCATAACGAATCTTGGATCTTCGAAGAAACTCCATCATTCCCACATAATCTTCATCATTCTTATCACGACTAAGAAAGGCATGTTTGTTATGATCACCTTTGAAATGTAGTTCAGCCATTGATTAAGAATAATAAATTAGGGTTGGAAGTTCTGAAGAATATTGAAATGGTTTTTGAAACTTTATAGCAAGAGGGAATCAGTTAAATTGGGAGTGGGATATGCACGTCTTTGGTAATTATGGAAGTTACCGAACGTGGAATGAAACGAATATGAATTATTGGAAAGAAATCTTTGACCAATAATCAACTAAAGTAAATCCCAATTAACTGACTCATCCGAAGAAACCAAGTCAATCGGCTTAAATCAAATGGTCACTCTGCAGAAAATAGTTAAATGTTGACTACGGTCAACCACTAAGCCTTCCGCATAATCAATCAGCAGGATCTTCCCTTTAGTGGAAACCAAATATCTTTGAAAAAGATCTCTTAATTCAAATTTCAAAGAACCCTTAATTATCTCCAAACTAAAGTATAATTATCCCCAAATCTCTCTACTCAAATCAAATCCCTAATTACAATACCTCCAATCAACAATACATCCATGGCTTCCAATCAACATATCATCAACCTTTCTTCTGACACCTCTGATACATCTGACTCACTAACATCTCCACCACCACTCAATATGCCAACACGTCCTCATGGTCTCACAAAGGAACAAGCCAAGAAGAAGAGACATGATGTCCCTGCTCCTAGTTCATCATCAGAAGATCTTCCACCATACCCTTCTGAAATCGATGATCCAGAGTACCAGAGAGAGATGGAGATAAGATGGAATGCATTGGAGAGGGCAAACAGAGTTCCCAATCCTGAGGAGTCTCCCTTCATCTTCACTTCTTCGAATGAAGAGGATGATGATAATGATGCACTTTACAACCCTACAACCCCTGAGAAGCCTCAGTCCTCTCGTCCAAGGAAAATAAAAGTGAATTCCCCATTGCCAAAGACCAGAAAGGTTGTTTTAGGTTTGCCCTGTCCTCAATGGCAAGGACTCTTCAATATCAACAACAAGGGCAAGAAGAAGACAATGGAAGGCAAGGGCAAGGGCAAAGTAGAATAGGAACTTTGTTGTTAATCTTTCAATTTCACTGTCTTGTATTGTACTTCTTGAAGAATCAATAAAAATTTGCCTTGTTAATTTTTACTTGTTTTAATTATTCTGATAGATCAGCATTCCCCTGAATAAATTGATCTTGAATAAGTCATCAGCAGGAACACACTTAACAACAAAATAGATAGTATCAACAGCATGTTGGTCAAACCATTGACTTTCATCCGAAGAATCCACTTAAGTGGACAACTTGCACAATTAGTAATTGCTACTGGCTCAACTACCTCCCATTTACTTACAATAACTCACATTAAACCCAAATCATGTCTTTATAAATAAGTGTTCAAGTCATAATCAACTCACCATCCCACAAATAACATATCCCAAAGTCTTTCTCACATTCAAAACATGAAGCCATCCCCCAAAGTCATTGAAATCTCTTCTGATTCATCAGACTCTACCTTTGACATACCTTAAATCCAAAGATCATATTATTACTTAGGTGAAGGTCCTTCAGAGTTTTGTCCATCTCCAACCTCATCAGAAGAAACCACTGAAGCTGAGGAAACACCAACTCCTCTAGCTATGGTTGTCCCTGATTTCACTCCTGTCACTTTATTCTTAATCAGTGAAATGGAAAGAGTATGTGCAGATATGAGAAGGATCTCTGTCCCTAAAGAGCCACAGTCCTCAAGAAGGAAGAAGGGTCCATTGAAGGTGGTCCTTGGTCTTGCAGCTCCCAAGCTCTGGAACAATGACATGCAATCCAGAGGGGTCCACAAGAAAATGCCAGACCCAAAGGACTTGGGCAAAGGGAAGAGGAAGATGGAGTAGGGAGTTGAGGTTTAGGTGTCACACCCCCAAAATAGGGTCCAGCGGAAGCATACGTATAGCTGGGGTGTAACTCAATTGATATCACAACACTAGTTCAAAAATGGTTTGCACTTGAATCATTTAAAATAAAATAGTTAAATCAAATTGTTGAATTTATATCGTTAAAAGTAATGCGGAAGTAGGCCCTTAAAATAGTTTAAAACGGTCCCCAAATGATTAAATCAGAGTCTTCTATGACCATGCCCTGCCCTGCCAAAACCTCCAGTAGTGTGCCATTGGTTAATACCTGAAAATACATGCTAAAGTGTCAACACAATGGTTGGTGAGTTCATAGAGTCTTGTGAAAAAGAATGTAATGCATTGAAATGAAGATTTCCCAGCAAAGGCATCGTAAATCCACTCAGTTCCAAGTCCCGCCATAAGAGACTTGTAACCTGTGTGTTTACAACCCACTGCCAAATGTAATAAGTTTGATACCAAAAGCATTGTAATTCAGTAATAAGGCTGATGCAAAGGCATCGTATTTCAGTAGTAAGACTTGATGCAAAAGTATCAGGAATTTATCAGTAATTTTGTATGTACAATAGCCCAAGTATAAAGTAAAGTACTAAGATTTCAATAATGAAACCCACATTGTCTCTTAAGCTCATGGCCCCGAAGCTAGACTTTGTAATGCCCCAACAGAGTGTTTACCAGACACTCACTTGATAAGACATGAAATGCATTCGTCCCGTTGGAGCAACCCAACGCGAATGGAGGCGTCACCCTCAATAGATCTATTCACTCACTCTCGCTTAGTACTTGAAATTAACGGTCCATGAAATAAAGGGGACTTGTCGTGACGTGGTAATAAGACTACTTAAGCAATGTAAGAACTTTATACTTTGGCATTGTACAAAAATAGTTGCTGCAATGTATTCTCCCCCATGGGATTTGAAATCGTATAAAAGTATAACACGAGTATTTAAGCATGTATCTCCCCCAAAGAGTTTGTAAAGTAATTAAACCAGTAAAAGTGGGGCTATGACTCACCTGATATGATGGTACCATGAACATGTAATGAGCTGAAAAACAAGGCGCGCACACTAGCCGCAACCTAATATGAATGATGAACGATCTACTTTAGATCATGAAATGATGTTATGAATGTCCATGCACATGCTTCTATACCACTCTACTCTTTGGAAAAACACTTGTATTATCAAAAATATATATTCCAAGAATTTGGAAAATGTTGCTATTAGAAAATATAAATAGCTAGTTATAATATATATATACTTATATATATATATATATAACGTAAGTTTCCATGTTAGTGTTGAAATACTCGGGTTGTAATCCTTGAAATGATGAGAACATACTCATAATAACTAATACTACGTTAGTTATAAAGCTCGGTACTTGATATTACTTCTAGCTCAAAAATGTACTTCGTAGTTTTTGCGCCAAATTTAATAAAAGCTGTCAATTATAAAATGGTTTTAGCCGATATTCAAACGAGTATATCTTTGTCGTTACTTGTCCGTTTTACTTGTTCTTTATGTCCACTGTTTCGTCTTAGTATGTAGTAATATATTTTGGAAAGCTCGGCTCCTCCGGGTTACGTCTAAAGTCTCTTTTTGTCCAATGAAAAACGTCCAACAGCAAACATTTTCTGAAAAATACTTTTCGTCTACAATCTTGCAAAAATCATAACTCCTTCGTTATAGACTCTTTTTAATCCGTTCTTTCGCCTACGGATTCGTTTTTGAAAGTATTTTCTAAAAATTTTGCCAAAGTTTCCTTGGTGTTTACTGATTTTCCAGATTTTTACAAAACGGGACAGCATGTCTAAAATAGGTTCCAAATCAAGTTTCCAAGGTTAAAAACTAATTTCTACCATCACCAAACCTCTTGTAATCACCACATGACTAATCTAATCTTACCATACACCTTCTTAGGGTGTCATGGACTCCTAACCAAGTTATTAGAGCAAGGGGATTCATAACTAAAAAGTTAGGGTTTGTATGTTTCTTTTTAGCCAAAATAAAGTGTGATATAGCTACTTGTACATGGTTTTTAGCATGATACTTATGTAATACATGTAAAAATAGGATGATCCATGAAAAAATAAAGATGAAAACTTACTTGATAAAATGAGATGATTATTGGATGATTATGCTTGATGTTCTTGTGTTTTTGTTGCTTGATTCTTGATTAGGCTTGTAAAATGAACAAGTTTTGTGTTTTACTTTATGGAAAATGATCACTTGATCCTTGAGATTGATTTGGGTCGTGGGTTTGAAGATGGAAATGGGGAAGATGAGATGAAAATGGTGCTTAGCTAAAAAGATGAATTATGATTTTGGAAAGTTAGTAAAGTTAGGTTATTATGTGTTTATTAGTTAAATAATGATAAGTTAATGCAATAGGTTAAAGGGGTGGTCTTGGGGCCGGTTTTCAAAGGGTAGGAGGGGGGGGGGTTAGGGTACTTGGGATTTAATTAGAAATACTTGTATGAAATTGCACTAGTTTGTGTTTTTAGTTACGATCGGGTACCGGTTTTATTAGAAATAAATGTTCACGAAGTTTACCGGGATGAAATAAAGTTATAAAAATGTTAAAAACATATTAAAAATATGTTGGGTACATTTACTGAGTGATCGGGTGATTATTGTTTAGTTTTTACGAAAACCGTCGTTATATTCATACGCGTACGTTATAAATAAAATAAATTTCCAAAATACTGGGTAACTGAATGTTATAACTTTTAAGATGTTAAAATGGATATAAAAATGTGTCGGGACCATTGTGGGAATATTTAGATATATTCGTCGTGTAATAACCGAGTGTTAACGTTTACTATAAATACTTATACGTAAAAACGTTAAATGTACTGAATATAGAAATTTGAAAATCCTGAGAGTGGTATAACATGAAAATGCTGTTATGATAATATGCAGACTATCCCCAGTCCGTATGCAGTGTACTTAACACTAATGAAATGAATTCGCACCTAAACCAATCCGGTTACGCGAATTTGAATACCCGTAAACTAAATTTACGATGAAATGAGTAATGCAAGTGAATGGTGAAAACTTTTCCGGAAATGAATAGTGTTCGGTGAATAGTAAATTTCCAAAAAGTTTCTCAGAACATCAAACTGACCTCGAAAACGATGAATAGTAAAACGATGAATAGTGTTTTGATGAATAGTGATTTATGAATAGTAAAAAGTCGAAGTTTGGGAAAATGACCTGAAATGGTAAATGACGTGAAATGGTGAGTTGTGACATTAGGGATGTGGTGGTGGTTGTTTTGTTGTTGTTTTATGTATTTTGTGTTTCTTCTGATGACAGATCTTGATGTACCAAGCTTTCCACTGATGAATAAAATGTACTTTTATGTCTTTACATCTAATTCCACTGAATGTAGATCTTTGTATATCAGCAGAAACAAGATCTGAAACCAAACATTCAAACAAAACACAAAAGAACAACCAAAATAATACACAAAATTAGAAAGAAACCTGCAAAACAAAGTTAGTAAACATAATTCTAGAAAACATAATAATCTACATAAATACAACATGTACAATCCTCCCCTGAGGCATATGCCTCCCCTGAGGGTTATGCCTCCCCTCAAACATAGCATTCAAGGGTTAACCATCCCAATGTTGACAACTAGGTGATTAAACCTAGGTCCATCAAAAGCTTTTGTTAACAAATCAGCCACATTATCATCAGTGTGAATTTTAAGCACTTGAATTAGATGCTTCTCATTTGCATCTCTTATAGAATGGTGCCTAATTTCTATATGTTTAGTTCTCTGATGAAAAACAGGATTTTTAACAATAGAAGTAGTACTTTGATTATCAATGTAGATTTTTGTGTTCATAAAGTTAAACCCATAATCCAACATCTGATTTTGAATCCAAAGTACCTGACCACAACAATTGGCAGCAGCAACATATTCTGCTTCAGTAGTAGAAGTAGCCACTATGGTTTGTTTCTTGCACTGCCAAGAGATGAGTCTTCTACCAAGAAATTGACAACCTCCTGTTGTGGACTTCCTATCCAAATTAGCTCCAGCATAATCACTATCACTATAAGCCTCCAACACAAATGGTGAATCCCTTGGGTACCAAAGGCCTAGTTTGGGTTGGCCCTTGATGTACTTGAAAATTTTCTTCACAGCATTTAGGTGGGAAGTCAGTGGAGTGACTTGATGTCTTGAGCAAGCACTGACAGCAAAGGTAATGTCAGGCCTAGAAGCTGTTAGATACATGAGTGATCCAATCATGGACCTATAGAGATGAACATTCACAACCTCATCTTGCTCATTTGGATTCTTAAGCTTGGGTGGTTCATATGGGGTGGTAGCAGTCCTCAAAAGTTCAAAGTCAAACTTTTTCAAAATATCTTTAACATACTTCTCCTGATGAATAAAGATCCCTTCAGGTTGTTGTTTGACTTGTAGCCCTAGGAAAAAGGTTAACTCCCCCATTTCACTCATTTGAAATTCACCTTTCATCAAATCTTCAAATTCCCTGCACCATGCTTCCTTTGTGGATCCAAAGATGATGTCATCCACATATACCTGTACTAGAATGATGTCCCTGGAGTTTTTCTTAATAAAGAGGGTCTTATCAATAGCTCCTCTTCTGTATCCATGCTCCAAAAGAAATGTAGACAGTCTAGCATACCATGCTCTTGGTGCTTGGTGAAGTCCATAAAGTGCCTTGACAACTTTGTAAACCTTCTTAAGATGATGGGGGTCTTCAAATCCCTGTGGTTGAGTAACATATACCTCCTCTTCAATTTTGGCATAGAGAAAGGCACTCTTGACATCCATCTGATAGACCTTGAACCCCATATATGAGGCAAAGGCTAAAAATAGTCTAATGGCCTCAACCCTAGCAACAGGTGCAAAGACCTCAGTGTAGTCAATCCCTTCTTCTTGTCTGAAACCTTGAGCCACCAATCTTGCTTTATTTCTGACCACAATACCTCTGGCATCCCTCTTGCATTTTAAGATCCACTTGGTCCCAATTGCAATTTTCCCTGCAGGCAGATCAACAAGTACCCAAACATCTTGATTCTTGAATTGTTGCATCTCTTCCTGCATAGCTTCAACCCAGCTAGGCTCACTCAAAGCCTGTTTAATGCTTGTGGATTCAACATGAGCCAAGAAACAAGCAAATAAACAATGCTTCTGATCTGTGTGGTTGTCTCTCTTCTGAGTGGATACATAAGTCAAAAATGCACATTGCCTAAACTTGGTATTCTTAATGGCACTCCTGGTGAGTACCATAGCATTTGGAACACCAAGTATATTATCTTGTGGATGTATGGTGTTGATCCTTTTAGTTGCAACAGGATTAACATCAAATGAGGTATCAAGATTGGTTAAAGTAGGAGCAAAGTCTTCATCATAAGAAGCTGATTGAAAAATGCCTTCATTTTGCTCAACATTAGCAAGATCTGAGGGAATTGGAAACCTGCCATAAGGTTCATCCAAACTTGTGGAAGCTTCATTGGAAACAGGAACTGCAGCAGAAATGCCTTCAGCAGAATCTCCATCAGCAGAATCAACAGCTGCATCAGCTGATGCATCAGTAGAACTAGGTTTTCTGCTTTCTTCAACAATAGCTTATTTTAAGAGGGTTTCAGTGTCTTGAGCCAATTCAAGACCAAGTCTTCTAGCTTCCTCAGCAGCTGCATGTTCTTGCTTTTTAAGTCTAGCAAGATCTTCTGCATAGGTTGAATTTTCCACATCATCAGCAGATTTGGCATCAGAGGCTTCTTTGTTAGGAGGATCTGCTATTTGAATTGGTAGAGTAGTTACAACAATAGTGGGTTCATCACATTCTGAATCACTGTCTGAATCATCCTGTAGGGTACCTGCATTGTTAGAAGATGACACTTGTATACCTGCAGAGGGGTTAGTTTTGTGTCTAGCATAACCCAAATAATCTGTAAGATAATCAAGGTCAAAATACCATTCATGACCTTTTCCTTGAACATTTACATTCTCCTCCAGAAATTTTAGGTTAAGAGTCTCTTCTATCTTCTTTGCAGCCAAGTTATAGACCCTGTAAGCCTTGCTATGAGCTGAGTAACCAACCATATACCCTTCAGCAACTTTTGCTTCAAATTTGCCTAAGTGATCACTTGTATTAAGAATGGTCACCTGACAACCAAAAGGTTTCAAGTGTTCAATGGTAGGCTTCTTCCCTGTCAATAGCTCATAGGGTGTCTTATTGTGAGGTCTAGTAATCAACATCATATTCAATACATAACAGGCAGTGCCAACTGCTTCAGTCCAAAACATGGTGGGAAGTTTAGAGTCAACAAGCATAGATCTTGCAGCCTCTATAAGGGTTCTATTCTTCC
The DNA here is from genome assembly GCA_030686995.1 of Artemisia argyi. Taxonomy (NCBI): domain Eukaryota; kingdom Viridiplantae; phylum Streptophyta; class Magnoliopsida; order Asterales; family Asteraceae; genus Artemisia; species Artemisia argyi. The sequence continues at coordinate 38,042,259 of CM060697.1, forward strand.
TTTTAGCAACTCTATTCTGTTGTGGAGTCCTAGGAGTGCTATAGTCTCTTTTAATACCCTTTAAACCACAAAGCTCAATGAGATTAGCATTTTTGAACTATGTCCCATTGTCACACCTTATACCTTTAATCTTCTTGTTAAGTTGGTTTTCAACTAGAGCCATAAATTCTTTGAGTGCCTGAAAGGTTTGATCTTTAGTCACCAAGAAAAATGTCCAGCTGAATCTGGTGAAAGCATCAGTGATCACCAAACAGAAGTACTTATGATCAATACTCCTGATGGATGTTTGACCAAAAAGATCCATGTGAAGCAGCTGCAATGGTTCTGAGATTGTGCTCACTACAGTAATGGCCTTATAAGAAGCCTTGTGTTGCTTACCCTTGTTACAAGCCACACAATTATGCTCATTGGTGAAGATCTTGGAAGGAAGTCCATGAACAAGTCCATCTTTAGCAAGTTTGTTGATGACCTTAAAATTAACATGAGCCATCCTCCTATGCCATTTAGTAGATTCATCCAAGGATGCTTTAACCACCAAGCATGTTAGATCACCTTCTGGATTGACATCATTCAAGTCAAAAGTATAAAGATTATGGTTTCTTGGAGCCTTTAGTAATACATGATTGTCATCAGGCATTTGAAACTCAGGTGAAAGAATGAAACAACCATCTTCAGTGAAAAGTACAGGAAGCTTTTTGTCACAAATTTGTGAGACTGAAAACAAATTGAATCCTTGAAGCTCCTTCACAAAGTAGACATTCTCAAAATCCACCTTTGGAGTTCTAATGGTTCCTTTGCTAGTGATCTTTCCTACTCCACTTCCAAACCTCGCTATACCTCCATTAATAGGCACAAAGTCATGCAACTTCTCTTGGTTACCAGACATGTTTCTTGAACAGCCACTATCAACAATACCTAAGTGTTTATTAAGAAGAGGATGTTCCTACAACAAAGAAAGTTAATATACAACAACAAAAATATGTTAAGAGACTTAAGTCATGAAAGACTTGAGCCTGCCTTGTGGATCATTATGATGAACCCAAGAGGCTGAGTTAGATCCACAATTGTTCCTGGAGTCCCTGTAGTTAAATGGTCTTTTGTATGTCCAAGAACAATCTACTGAGGACTTTTTAGCAGAATCCCAATTACCCCTTCCCATAAACATTTGGTCAGTATATTCATACCAATTATTAATACCATAAAATGGTTGTGACCCATATCTATTTATATTGGGATTTATATATCTATTATGAAAAACAAACCTATCAGAAGGAACAGTCCAATCAGCAGGAGTGGAATACATTCTACTGACATTATACTTTGCCTGTGGAACTAATGAGGGTTTGGTACAGGTTTTAGTCCACTTTTGTCTAGGTCTATTATTAACAACAGAAACACCCATCCTCTTCTCATGGAAATCACAATCCTTCATTAAATGCAATTTGCTACCACAAACAAAACACTTCTTCTTCTTAGAAGATTTATTAAATCCAAAAGATGTCTGATTAAACATAGAATTATTCAAAGAAACACCAGAAATAGAATTGTTTTGTAAACACTGAAAGGAATTGTTTTCATAAGAAGTAAATAACAAGTATTCAGAAGAGGCTGTCTTAGAAAGAACTTCATCAGCAGCAACTTCAGAGTCCACAGACTTGTAAGATGACTTGTCAGAATTCTTTATTGAGGACTTGGGTGAGTCTGACTTGGTCTTGGAATCACAGCTGGCATAACTAGAGGTCTCTGAGGTCTTGTCCCTGGAAGAACAAGAGACATAAGTGTTAGAATCATTACTAGATATACTTCTAGTGTCAGGGGAGTCATTGATCCTAATGCCAGTGGTTTCCTTTGATTCTGGTAAGTCAACCTTATGGGATGTGGGCTTAGGGGTTCCTATGGTTGGTGAGTCTTCAGACCTATTTGGCAAGTCTTTAGACTTTTTGCCAAAGAGATGGTGTGAACCATCAAAGTCAGAGGTTTTGTTAGTAGGCATAAATACACCTCTGATGGGTCCTGGTACAGCATGCAAATTTCCTTCTTTAACATAATTTGCTAAGCCTGCTGGTGTAGATTTACCCACATCATTCCTAGCTTCTAAGCCAACATATTTTTTAAACCCTAAACCTATCCCAGAGTTTACAGCTTGACTACCATAAAGACAACTAGCTAAATTATCTCCTAAAATCAACCAATTTTTATGTAAAGCTACTTCTTTATCTAGTTTTTCTTGCGAAACACTTTTCTCAGACTCAATCCTAGCTTTCTCTTTTTCAGAAAACTTTAATTCATTGCTAGCACATTCTAAATCTCTACTTAAAACTCTAATCTTTTCTTCATAGGCCAATTGATTCTGTTGAAACCACACCTTTTGTTGTTCTAAAGTTTTAAAAGCTTCTTTATAAGTTGCAGCTTCAATAAAACAAGCATTATATTTTGGTTGCAAATCATCATAAGCTTCTTTTAGAGTTGTATATTTAGAATCACAATCACAAACACAAGTAGATACCTGAGGAGAGATTCCCATGAGACCAAAGTTATCATCACAGCTAGCCATGCAAGAGATTTGAGGAGAGCTGCTTGTAGCATCTTCATGCTCATTCCAGTCAACACTAGTATCTATAGAAGTGATCAAGGCCTTTGATTCTCCAGCCTCCACTTCTTTCTTCTTGTATGCTGAATACCTGGTACTGGCTTCACCCTTCTTGGCTGTGCATTCTCTTGCAAAATGTCCAATTTCTCCACAAGCATAGCACTTTACTTTCCTTCTGTCAAACCTAGCTGCATCTCTTCCATCAACATTGAGCTTTTTACCAACCTTTTGCTCAAATCTTCTAACCTTGAGAGAGAGCATAGCCATTTGCCACTTTAAGTCCAACTCTTCTAAAGCAAGTTCATCAATCTGCTCAAAATCTTCATAAGCAATTTGTTGCTGTTTATCAACTTCAGCAACAAATGACTGAAGTACATCTTCCATCACATTACTAATCTTTGGATGAGTTATTGGATTAGCACTTGAAAAGGACAATGTGGTCATTGGAAGACTTTGGCTTGGAGTGGATGGACTTGAGTAAACCTGTGGAGCTGGGGATGGACTTGTATAGGTATGTGGCATGTAGTTTGAGTTAGAACGGACAAATGCAAATTGTGAAGGAGTTGCTGCATATGGAGAGAATCCCTTTATGTCACCTTCCAAAGCTCTGAGTTTGTTGTACAAGTCATCAAAGCTGAGGTAGTCCAAGCCACCTTTGGTTTTCAATGATATACTCACTTGAGACCATGAGGGAGGTAAGGCTCTTAAAAATTTGGAATTCACCTCCTCATTGTCAGGTCTGGCTAGAAGCTGATTCAAGTGACTCAGAATCTTCTGAAACCTGTCATAACCTTTATGGAGACCTTCCTCTTCAGTAATATTGAATTCTTGGAATTCCAGCTTCAACATACTCTTTCTCATCCTCTTTGATTCTTCATTCCCACCAAATCTAACTTTTATGGCCCACCAGATTTCTCTTGGACCAGTCATGAAATGAAAATCTCCCATGTGGTCATCAGGGATTGCCTGCAGCAATATGGTTCTTGCTTTGTTCTCCCTTTGAATAGCAAGAATTTCTTCAGCAGAAACAGGTTCCAAAATTGTAACTTTACCATTAGCATCAACACTTTACTTTTTAGGACGACAACCATTGAGTATAACATTCCAGAGGATATAGTCAACACTTGTAATCCAGTTCTGCATCTTCATGGCCCAGATCTCATACTCATCCTTCCTAAGAAAAGGAAGTTTTGCATTGCTGTTGGAGAAGGCCACCTGTTGTAGTTGTTGAGTAAGAGAGCCCGCTTCTGAGAGAGCAACATCACTGCCTGGTTTATCTCCCATTGGTACTGATTGAATAGTTATGTAATTGTGTTGAGGTTACAGAGAGTATCTAGTGGCTCTGATACCACTGGTAGGGATCTATACCTTAATAGATCACGAGCCAATAGATCGTTAGCCAACTAATGTAATCACTAGTAAGACTAAGTTAGATAATCTTTGTAAGCTTGTAATTATTGCGGAATATAAAAACAAACTTATACTAAACTTGATCCTCTATGGATCGATAAACTTTTTCTAATAATGTTAATGAAACTCGTACCCATTACAATGACCTAGGGTTCCTTATATACTAGTGGAAACCCTAACCTTTCTTACAAGAAACGAATAATGAAAAACTAATAAAAGATATTCTACATATCTTGTCCTAAAATACATAAGTTATATCCACGGTTAAACTCTATCCGTAGGATCTCTATATGTCCGCAGGAACCAGTCATCAGCAGAAAGTCACTAAGCCTTCCGCAGGAACCTGTCAGCAGTATCAATCAGTAGTATCTTCAATAATTCCTTACAATATGTTATCCCTAACAAATTACACAAGCAATGGAAACTTCAACATACGGCTTGCGAGATATTCATCCAACACATACTACACCATAGAACTTTCATGAAAACAAAATACCATACTTCACATATTAAAAGATCCTAATTCAAACGCGATTCAGAACAACGTCGTTTTAACCTTAATACTAATAAACCTTATCCAAAAGACTACATAGCAACACAAGTTTCCCACATTTAAACAGCTGTCCAAATATTTGATTATTTCCATCATAACCATCGACACAAAAGGCATACCATGTTGCATTTTTTCCGTCTAGTACACGTGAAATAAAGGATAATGCCGTGGTTGACGACCATTCAAATCTGTAACAACGTACACCAACCGGATCCTTAACATCTTGGTATATTCGAACTGGCAGTCTTGACCAAATAGTTCCCATTTGCCGGAGGCATTTACATGGTTCATCCTTCTCGGTTTCTCCTTGTGATAGTTCATCTTCAGTTTAAATGTGTATTCAATTCGGTTGTGTTTAAACAATGCCGTCGTGTACAGATGCATTGGATGCCGATCTGAGAATTTGCCTAGTATTGCAGGTATCTACACACACAAAAAAATCTTTCGATAAAGCAAGTGTAAACCTAAGAACTTATTATATCATTAACTTATAAACAATAAAACATCTTCGTTTCACATGTACAAAACAGTATCCATTTGCCGCATTAAAATAGTTTAAAACATTAACTAATATCTAAATTATGCGAACTTATTAACAATATCACGATCAATATCTAACTTTGTGTAATACTCAAAGGTATTTTATCGCATTAACGTGATCAATAACCAATAGAATATTTCCGTATGTCAATTTAAGATCATTCAAAGTGCATAAACATCATTTAAACTAAATGTAAAAAATTAATTTTTTATAACACCTACAAGACATGAAAATGCCAATATTTCCGAGAAACGTTTATAAAACACATGTGTTCCTTCACTGAAATGTTCGCGATACCCGTTCCACATGCATAAATGCCACATTCTTTCATCCTCTGCATATTAACGTAAGCATTCATCAGTAACAATGTTAACTTAAATTATCTACTAATATCAATTGTATACACAATTGGTTAACAATGATCACTATGTCTAACATTGAATGTTTAATCTAAACTCACTCTTTTCTTCATGGTCTAACTCTGGTTGCACTAAATTAATATTTGATGCGCCCAAAAATTGCACATGTGTTTTGCCCCTTCCAAAAGGATTGAACGCCATTAGATTTAACATATTGTTCCCAACTTTGGTGAACACTATGACATCACCATAAACCAGATTTTTGGCAACACACAACGCGCTCCAGTTGTCGGCATTCAACATGTATTCAGGATTAATACCATCACTCCCTGGATTAACGCAGTTCACATGTACATGAAATTCATTACCTCCACACCTAATCGCTAATCCCGCTTCTGTTCCTAGCCCAGCTAATAAACCAATGATAATTGTTTGTGAAACAATTCAAATAAAAACACTAATGAGTACCATAACTCTTTCTCCACATCTACTAAATTATTGAATGTTCAAAAAAAAATTTGCATTGTATATAGTGGCTCAAAACAATAATAGTAATTTGCTTAACTGTTAACTTTTTTTTATCCTTATATATATCTTTATAAAATTAACATTTGGACGCTACGAGTGCAACACTTGCAAGGCTAAAAATCCAAATAGAAACAAGCTAACAAGAATCAGTTTTTTATACCATATAGACACCACAAAATATATCAGTTATTAATATAAATCTCCTACTTTTCTATGTTTCGTGGATCCAAAAAAAACATATCCGTTCTTCGCTTCCTACATCCTTCATGGATGATTTGTTATCCTAATACCTAACCAATAACTGTTTATGTTACATGTTACTAATAACCTGTTTGTCTAAATCTTACGATTATATTTTGTTTGCAAGGATTTAAACAAATACATACAAAAATAAATAAATAAATAAATAAAAATACTCGCTTATTACCTATGGTATGTATGGATAATGGGTCACGCGTGTTCCAAATCAATAATAACCTCTCCTTACCTCTTCATAACCTCCTGTTTCTGTCCCTATGTGGATGTAACCGGTTATGTAAAATGTGTCGTCACCTTCTTGTATGAAGTGCAGCAACTGGACATCTATATCCATGTTGTCAGGGGCAAATTCATTCCATCTTTTACCTCTAATTTCAACATGTCCCTCTTTTCTTCTTACTAATGTGACCTTCTTCCATATTCCTCTTATACCATATACATACATATGTTTGTTTATGTTAAACGCTTATTCTAAGAATACATTAGGTAGTTCTAATTTTCCAGGGTACTCACTGCGGTTGTGTAGTGGCACTACAAATTCAATTGGCATTTCCTGTAAAATAACAAAACCATTTATATTACTACACATTCAAGATAACATATTTGTTAAATTATAAATATTATAAAATTTTCTAGGTGTCGTATGTATAAAACGTAAATACTTATAACTACTTATATCATTAGTGTGTTATATGTATTATTATTGATGATCAATGACGTTATTGCCACAAACATCAGCGTGTAAACCCCGTTCCTACATTGTCGAGAATATATCATGACTATGCCTATTTCTGGCAATGACATTGTTTTCATCAATTAACTCATCTAACTACCATATTCGGCTTCATATGTCTTACCTTTTTTCCTTGTGGCACCAATGATATGTCTGTAAATGTGGTATTTGATGAAGAAAACAGTATTCTATAATATTCGATATATATAAATAAGTGTATATTTGTAGATAACTATTTGTTAACTTTTAAATTTCTAAACTACTCTATATAAGTTATTTGTTTTAAAAGCATAATCACAGACACGATATATGTGTGCGGATATGTAAATGTTAGGCTAATTTTATATTTTGAAACTACCCAAGATAACTTATTTGAATCAAACTATAACGCCAACACCTATAAAATTGGGATCCTATCAGATATATTCTTATAAAATCTCCATGTGTATATATGACAACTATCTATGTCTTACTTAAAATCGTATCATACTGTCAAGTGATCTACACATATTAATCAAATGGCTAAATAATACCAAACAACATATGTTATATGATATTAGTTTTTCATTGCATTAAGTGCAAAATATATAAATTACAATGAATTACATAAGTAAAACAAATAAAAGTCTAATGATATTTCTTACCTTGAACTTTTTCCTTTGATCTGTTAGTTGATGGTCGAAGAGGATGAAATGATAATGATAAGAAGAAGATGAAGTATTGCAAGATTTGATCTCATATGGCTTTAATAAAATAAAAAATATTAGTGTTGTTCCATTTTTTTAATTCTATATAATCACAAAATATCTTAGAAGGTAAATTAGTACTCGATTGTATAAATGTAGAGTAGGCGGTTACTTTTGCATTGTATGCAATGTCATGTTCCATCATAGCCTTTATCGATTTTGCATGTAAAATGGTTGGTTCGTGTATTTTGGATCACTTTAAAACTTAGATGTATTTGATAATGTTGTACACAATATTTTTGTTAGGTTATTGATCATCATTTTTTAAAAAGATCACTGAAAAGATAATATTGCTAAGCAAATTACAAAATATAAAACTAACTTTTGAAATATATTATCCACAATATCTCTTCCATATTAATATGGGTTATCTAATTATATAAATACTCATTACGTGCATCTCCTAATCACAACACATTTTCTCCTCTCATACTGAGCCATGGGTGACAATATAGCAAAAAAGGTCAATTTTATTATTACGAATATATATTTCGTTGTGTGTGTTGCCTTTGTTTTATTTATTTTATTTTATTTATTTATTCTTTTTTTATGCTTATAACAGAATTTGGATCCGTGACAATGATGATAAGGAGCCGTTGGGTCGTGTCGCTAATGATAAGGGATCTAAAGAAATAGATCCTATTGATTTCATCAACTTATCTGATGATGAAAATGTATTTATCTAACATTAATTTGAATGTTTGGTAATTTAATAATTTTAATATTCATTTTACGTTTAATTATGTATAAATTTGTATTTTTTTGTTGATTTACTATTTTTATTTTATTTTTGTCTTTTTCCTAAACAGCTAACCCCGGTACCCATGAAGAGAAGAAGAATTTCAACCCTTGGTTTTTTGTTTCCTATATGTCCAATTGAAATTGGATCTTCTGATGATGATGTTGTACGTAAATATGTTCCTCATGTTTATTTATTTTATTTTTATCGAATTATATTTTATATTGAATTATTTGTGTGTAAAGCCATGTACCAACTTTTTAACGTTATCATACAATTATTTTTTGTAAGAAACACAAGATGATCTCATTTCTCCCTTAAACTTGAGTGATGTGTTTCGAAACCTTTAAATTTATAAGACTAATTTTACCATTTCCTTAATTCATAAAACAAATGGGTAAAGTATAACCCCCGTTTATAGCAAAGGTTTAAGATAAGACCAGGTCGTCCCAAGAGAGGTGATTGTTCTTATAGTTAGCTAAAGTTAACAAAATTAGATTCCAATGATTGTCACTTATCACTAAAACCGTTTTTGTTTCATTTAAGATTTTTAAAATGTTTTTCCAATTGATATTAAAAATATGTTTGTTAAAGGCAGAGCACATAAGATGAATGAGCAAATGTATAATAGAAAATACTTGGACAAAGCATAAAAGCAAAGCATGACTCGTGATCATGTAAACTAATATATCTCCTTCATGTAAAAGAAACTCCTTTCGGCCTATGATCCTAGATACATAAAGTGCATAAAGTATGGTCCAAGCATGAAGTATCAAGTATGTATTTCTCCTAACCAAGTTGCTAGACATGAGGCCAGGTCTTAAAACATGTTATGGTTGAGGTTATCATATGCTTTACAATCCAAGTCTCACAAGTATAGAAATGACTCGTTACAGACAGATGATTCATATTATAATCAAGATAATTGCGTCTTTCGACCTATAAACAATTATAATGACCAATCAAGACATATGATAGGAGTCTAAACCATAATATATCAAATACATAAAAGATAGATTCAATAGTCATAATACATATACGGTTCAAATCATGTGAAATATGCCTCTAACAAACATAAAAGTACTACTCCATATTCATGTGAAAGTAAACTAAGTAAACAAGTGGTGTTTTCATTATACCAAGTTTTCCAAATGTGTTCACGTTCCAACTGCTTGCTCCAAGTATTTCTCCGGCTTTAGCTAGTGGTTTTGGTGCAAATCACTACTAAAATGCTTCTTATACTCAAGTGTGGTACTTGTTTGAGGTGTATCTTAGAGTCACGAATTTTGCCTCTATTTATAGTGTAAATGGAACCCTAACTTGGCCCTGATCAGTTAATGCAAGCAAATGATCAGACTCATCATTGAAGTAGCTTATTAATGTAAAAGATATAACTGTCATGTGAAGTACGCCGAGCATTTGATGTAAAACCGGCGAGTTTTGTTTCGAGTAACCGGCGCTCTTCATGTTTGACTCGTGTATATATAGTTGACTATGAACACTAGTAAGCGGCACTCTTTATCCATATAAGTGTCGTGCTTTAGTCCAAACTATGTCTTTTTCCTTTTATGTCCATAAAGTCATCATTTTCGTGCGTTTCTTGTACTTTTCTTCAATTTATCGTCCTGCACATATATTTTCATATTAAGTACCAAAAGTCCTAATAACATGGTTATTTATCATATATTTCACATAATATCGTGGGTAAAAATAGGTATAATACGAGACTAATCATTTAGTCAATCACCGGTCGTGCCCACTCCAAATGATAAACTAAAATGCACCTACTCTATAATTGATGAGGAAACTGATGTTGACACTAACGATGAGGACGACAAGTGATCGACATATGAAGTCATTTTGAATATTCAATAATCCCGTTGATTATCAACGATGTTTTCTAGGATTTTTTATTTAATTTTTAATGTTATTTTCAGTTAATGCAATATTGATATATCATCAAAAAATGTTTTTGGTCAATGATTAATATTAATGTTTTTCTTTCCTATAGTGCATAATATAATGTTGTCGCATAAATATGTATACGGTTTGATAAAATTTGGAATGTATCTATCAATCAAATAACAAAAAATGTGATTATATTATGGACCAATATATATTAAAAATGTTAGCATATCTATATCCCATCATTAAAAGATATTAACTTAACAAAATTTATTTGAATGTTTACACGATATACTTCTTACTTATTCGCACACACACAAAAAATGCCTCTCTGATCCAAATATGGCAATCACATTATTATGGCGCTTAAGTATTTTAATGGCAAATGGTATGATAATAAGTCTATTATGTCGCGCAACATATTTATTCCATATTCTCGGACCTTTGCTTATAATCATTGCTAAGCTGATAATCGATTGACAAACGGTATTATAACAAGTTATATACTAAAAATATAGAAGTGACGAAGTATTAAAAATACATATTAATGTCGTTATTACATAAATTATAAACGAAGTATTAAAAATACATATTAATGTGTATGTCAATGTAAATAATAATACATCACGCTGTTTTTAATGTACAAAATCATCTACCAAAATACTTCCTATAATAATGGATCATTTTAAAATTATTTGAAAATTTGGATGATCCATCTAACAATTCAAAGACACACAAAAACGTCTCAAAAATATTTTTGAATTGCATGAATGTCGATTATAACAACATAGAAAATAGATCACTGTATACAGCTCGATGGAGGATTCCAATGATCATGGCAATGGATTTCATGCTAATTCACATATATCAAAAATAAATTCACGTCGTACTTCTTCAAGTATGATTTCTTTATTCTTATTCTTATTCTTATTCTTATTATTGTATATATAGAACATGTCATATTGTTATCATATGTTCCGATTATTAATATTATGACTACTGTATGTTACTCTAATGCATAAACTCATATGGATATGTGTTATATGGATCGAATATGGATAGAAATTTAGAGAGGGAAAGTGGAAGCCTTTCTAGTGAGAGAAACTAGTATGTATTAGCTTGTAAAAATGAAAGGTTCAACCCTCTCCCTTAGTGGGAGAGGGGTCTTTATAGTACATACAAAAACGCCCACACCCGGGCTGTGGTTCAGGCATACAGTGGGTAAAGACCCGTCCTTCCTCCATGATGTTACTTAATCTAAACCAATACTAACTAAAGATAGTAGTGACTACGAGCTAACTTAAAGCTATTAAATACTCGGGGTGACCGAGTCTTTCACATGAATATTCCTATTCCTAAGGGAGGTCACCCCGGAAAATAAAAATTGAATTCTAGCATTCTATTCTTCAAGTTGAATTTCTGTAGCTCGTAGTCCTTGATTCTTCAAAGTCTTTGATCTTTGTGCTTTAGGCAGTGGGCTATAGATGACTCGTTGTATATTTAGGATGATCTTCGATAGTTCATTGAGATAATCATCCAACTTTCATCTTCAAGTCATCATTAGCATCATCGTCTTCATGTGAAGTTGTGATTGTAGAATTGGCGTGCTAACACTTTCCTTAAATCATGTTTTCAGCATCAGAGTAGCAGAAGCTTTGGATGAAGGCCTTTGAGTTCTCATGATATCTTTGACATCGATGACGTAGTGTGAGCACGTGGTGATGGATTGGCATCTTTTCAGCAATCAGCAGCAATCATCAGATATTCCTGTAAGCAAACAATTAGCAATAAATCGACCGGTACTTACAGGTTAGGAGTTAGAGATTGCCAACAGCATAGTGTGAAGACTCTTTCTAATCCTTACCATGACTGTTCCCAATTGGCAACACCTGAGAGGAGTTACACGATCTACCTAAGTAAATCAATGATTGGGTGAGTCACTGGAGATCACTCCACGACTGTAGACCATTGGCAACCGCCGCAACCACTAAGCGTAATTCACAAGGAATTACCGAAGTGACCTGCTTTCAGAGCTGTTTGATGTTGAACCTGGCAGGAATTTCCATTCAATCATTGAAAATCACTTAAGTAGTTTCTCATGAATGTTCTGGTAGATTACTAAGATCTACGTAGGACTCTCAAATATGCAACTGGTGTCCTTGATAATCAACCACCAGTGCAAAAGTATCCAGTGTTCCTATGGAGATCTTTTGATGCATCTCGAGGCTCTAGACTCAATAAGTGCAAGATTTAGTTTTCCTATGCGAATACTAGGGATGAATCTCCTGCTTCAATATCAACCATCTCTAAGAGATACGTTGATAGTTTACACTGGTTCCCTGTGAGAATGAAACAAGTCCTTTTAAGAGAACTTGAGTGTCTAGAAGGTTTAGTGTAGTGCGTCACTGGGTCCATGACATCTTGTCTTCAATACCGGGGATACCTTAGTAACCACCAGTAGCATATGAATTGAACCCGGTTTCTGCCCTAAGGTTGAATCATTGGAGGGCTATTTCTTTTCACCATTTCTCATTTCATTTCCTTTTAATTCTTCGACCCCTTCTTTCTCCATTCTCATATTACTCCTTTTTTCATAATCATACCTAAGGACTTTCTAATACTATCTATTCGGTATTGTCCTTGGGTAGATCCCTCCGGCTATGGCAGATCATAGGACGGTTTTCCTAACCTTTGCTACCTTATAACATCATGACTATCCTATGTTGCCATTTACCAAATCATTGAAAATTCTCTCAACGTGTTTATGATAAAGAAAACACATTTTGTTCACACGTTTAGAGTTTTATCATTTTCAAATGCTCCCCCATAACATGTGCTCATATGTATTGATTTAAAAGTTTGCACATGTTGGGAAGAGTTCGCACTTTTTGAATTGATCCACTCTTAGTGACCATGACCGATTCGAGACACATTTACATCACTAGTTAGACTAGCTTGAACTTATTACCCGACCTAGTCAAGATCACTGAGAGTTTCTCAAAACGGTACACTCTACTCAGACAAGTCCTCTTCGAGACACGTTTACATCACTGGTTAGACCAGCTTGAAATTATTACCCGGCCAGGACAACTCCATTCGATTCATGACAATATATGTTCCGTTAATTCATTAGTTAAGCCTGAGATGCACTTACATAAGATGCCACATCCTTTTTGTCACCACAAATCATTTGCTCCCCCTCAATATATGCATTGATATACAAAAGGGTTTATCACATATAGGAAAGCTTACAATTAAGACCACAAATCATTTGCTTCCCCTCAATATGTGCATTGATATACAAAAGGGTTTAGCACATATGGGAGAGCATACAATTAAGACCAAAACATCACATTTTAATCAGATTTCATATTTAAATCACATTTTCTCCCCCGATCAAAAATTTCAAACCATTTGATATTTGTGATCCCAGGTGATTTAAATAGGTTCAAATAGTTTAGGAGAAAAATGTGGTCAGATTTAACAATCATTTTATTCACTGCCTTTTTATGTACAAAGATCATGTTTTGATGATACAGAATTTTTTAAATCATGCTCCCCCTCAATCGATGACCTATCTTCAATTTATCATTTTACTTCAAAAGATTAATCATTTAGCATCGATTGAGTGGCAAATTTTATACAAAATTTCAAGTTTGTTTGATTTTCAAAAATCACGGTACCACCAAGTTTAGTACAAATACTTTTCCGAAGAATCATTGAAGGAAAAGTATTCATGATGTAAAGAAGACTTCTCTTCTTATAAGAGAAATGATGCACTGAAACGTACATCATTCTGAGGAAACATGGATATTCAGCCTCTGTGGAGGAGATCGATGTACTCATTTGCCTTTTTGAAGACCAACTAACCAGCTTATCACCCAGAAATTGAGCACCACCTGAAGTGCTTCGACGTGTATCTTTACATCTTACATGGTCTGCATTTGAGTATGCCGTCAGTGCCATAGCTGTGTCCTTGGGATACTAGAGACCTAGGTGGATTGTTCCTTTGAGGTTGCGAAAGACCCTCTTTACTGCGTCCAAGTGCTTCTTGGTTGGCTTGGATTGATACCGAGCGCACATGTATACTGCAAACAGAAGGTCTGGTCTACTATCAGTGAGATACATCAAGGAAACAATCATACTTCGATACTCGGTTTGGTCGACTGGGATCCCAACTGTGTCCTCATCAAGTTTTGATCTTTCGATCATGGGAGTATCAACTGAGTCACATGATTCAAATCCAAATTTCTACAAAATTTCATTAGCATACTTGGATTGATTGATGAATATGCCATTGGGATTTTGAGAAACTTGCAACCCCAAAAAGAATGACATTTCTCCCATCATGGACATCTGGAACTCAGAGCTCATCTCTTGGGAGAAATGATCACATTCCTTAGGATCAGAGGAGGCAAATATGATATCATCAACATAAATTTGAACATGAGGGTAGTTCTTGCCTTATTTTCTGGTGAAAAGTGTAGGATCAACAACACCCTGTGTGAACTTGTTATCAAGTAGAAACTTGGACAATGTGTCATACCATGCCCTAGGAGCTTGCTTAAGTCCATAAAGAGCCTTCTTCAGATGATAGACATGATTAGGACGTTCCTGGTCCACGAATCCTTCAGGTTGACTGACATATACCACTTCCTTTAGATCGCCATTTAAGAATGTTGTCTTAACATCCATTTGATTTACTACCATATTCTGACTGGCAGCATTAGCAAGGAAGATTCTTATTGCTTCAATTCTAGCAACAGGTGCAAAAGATTCTTCAAAGTCTATTCCTTCTTCTTGACGGTATCCTTTGGCAACAAGCCTTTCCTTGTTCTTCAAGACATCTCCATGTTTATCAAGCTTTACCTTGAATATCCACTTGAAAGCAATGATCATAGCACAATCTGGAGGAGGCACAAGTTCCCACACTTCAAGATGATCGAACTCATGAATTTCTTCTTGCATAGTAGTAAACCAGGAGTCTTTAGACAGTGCATCTTTGAAATCCTTGGGCTCGGCTTTAGAGAGAATGGAATTGAAGAAGCACCACAAGGCGTCGGTGGCAAGTTTCTTACGGGTTGATACCGGGCAAGAAGAGTTTCCAATGATGTTATCAATTGGGTGATCATTAGTCCATTTTCTGAGATGCTCATGAGGTTGAGGATAGTGAATTCAGGTTGATGTGTTTGATTCTTCTATGGATGTTGCATCATTTGAGGATTCAGGAGCAAAGATGTTTTCAAACGGATCATCATCAGGTGGAGCGAAAGGATTTACTTCAAAAGAATTATCAGTTGCTGCTCCGTGTTGTACGGATGAGGATTGAACATTTGATGTTGTAAGTGAATGACTAATAGTAGGGGCCTCAGGATCCAACGTCAGTGAAGTAGATGGCCCTGCATCATTATGTGGAACATTTGCTACCACTGCTGGTTGTGGAACGACATGAGCTTCAGGTGCAGCCACATATTGAGGTTCAAAGTACTCATCAAACATCGAATCAAAAAATTTCTTCCAAACATCACTTGTAGGGGGTACAAAAGGAGTAGCAGGAATGTGATTCTGTACAAGACCTGAAATAATGGGTCCATGAGACAAAAGATTTGGTACGGGTCCATAATTTGCTTGTCCAGGAGCCGCTTGCTCCGTCAGCTCATCGAATGTCACGTGAATTGTTTCCATAATATCTCTGGTACATTTGTTGTAGATTCGGTACCCCTTTCGATCTGGAGCATATCCAACAAAGAAATCAATGTCAGCTTTGGCTTTAAGTTTCCCAAGGTCTTCACTGTCGTTTGTCGGATAACAAACTGCACCAAATACTCATAGAAACGAAAGGTCTAGTTTTCTGCCATGAACCAGTTCATATGGAGTCTTACAGTGGAGAGGATGTATCAAGGATCGATTCTGTGTGTAGCAAGTAGTTGCAATAGCTTCTACCCAAAGGAACATAGGAGCTTTATAAAAAATAAGCATAGTCCTAGCAGCTTCAACAAGGGTGCGGTTACGCCTTTCAACAACCCCATTTTGTTGAGGGGTACATGGAACGCTCTTTTAATGACTAATGCCGACACTTTCATAAAACTGAGCAAGTTGTTTGTTCACAAACTCTGTTCCCTTGTCAATGCGAATGAACCTAACAATTTTGTTAAGTCAAACTTGCAATTGCTTGATGATTCTTATGATGATCTCCTAGTCCTTTGATCGCAAAAACTTTACCCATGTGAAGCGAGAGCAGTCATCAACAATAACTAACATATATTTCTTTCCATTGATACTTTGAACACTCATTGGTCCACAAAGATCCATGTGAAGGGTGTGTAGAACTTCCATAATGGTGTTGACAGTTTTGGGTTTGTGATTGTGCTTTTTGCTCTTGCCCATTTGACATGCGGAACATAGATGATCCTTTTCATACTTTAGTCTGGGCATGCCTCGAACAAGATCCTTACGAGTGAGTTCATTGATGGTACCGAAGTTCAAGTGGTTCAAACGACGATGCCACAACCATGATTTGTTCTTAGAGGCTTTTGAGAGCAAGCAAATGGGAGAGGACCGCATCATGTCTTCAATTGAGATGGTATATAGATTGGTGCCACAACTGCCTTTGAGAAGATCTATACCATCTAATTCTCTAACAAAACATGTGTGTTTTCTGAATGCAACTTCAAGATCTGAATCACAAAATTGACCAATTGAAAATAGATTATGCCCAAGTCCTTCCACGTAGTACACCCTGGAAATCACACTGTCTCCAAAGACGTAATCACCATAACCCATGATTGCACCAAAGTGGTCGTTCCTGAATCTGACAGTACCAATGAACTTTTCCGTGAAATTCTTGAGCCGTGAGCGATCCCCGGTCATATGTTTTGAGCAGCCTGAGTCCAAATACCTTGTACGACCTGCATTTGAAACCAGACAATGGTGGATAACTAAAGAAGCAGGAGCCCCACAAGCAATTGGGGTCTGTTTGGTTAGCACATACAAATATTGGATTATCATAAGTCACGGGGATACTATTGGTATTTTTACAAGATGATGCACTAGACCTAGAAGTGGTACATTGTGCTTCTAGTGGAAACCTTCTACTAGTAGGTCTCCATTCATTAGTTGGCACTACTTTAGGGTTAGTGATCCTAGTCAAGGGGCACTTTTCTCCTAATGTGAATTTTCTTCCAGTAGGCTTCCAATGATATACAACATTTGTGAACAACTTGCCAGTTGCTTTCCAAACACTACTTTTTACTACAGATTTCTTAACCCTTGCCACAGGGGATCGATTAAGAGATTTCAAAAATAACAAAACACATTCATCATGATTACCAAAAATTAAGCAGTCATTACAATTCTTACAAGTAGCAGCAGAATTCGAATTAATTACAGTACGCTTATAGCAAATACTAGAATCAACACGATTCATTTTATTCAAATTAGATTTGTTGTTCCTAAGGTGGTCTTCTACATTCTTCAAGGGTGTATTGTTAGCTGGCGAAGTCCTATCATTCTTTCTATTGCACCTAGGCTTTGACCCACTAGCTCTAGTGATACTTTTTACTCCTGTAGAAGCAATGATTGGAATATTAGTTTGCTTGACTGCCAGTTGGTTTTCAGAAGGTGATGTGTTGAGTTCAGATGTTCTCAAAGGTTCAACAGAAGTGAAATGTTGGTTCATATATTTAGAGGATGATGCAGATGATCTTACTTGGATGTTATCAATCTTTGGGCATGTACCAATTACATATTCCAAGAGTTCCTGAGACCTATTAGTGAGAAAGCAGGCATCTATCATAGCATCATCATGAGGTTTTGATATCTTATTCTCTTTAATGGTTTCACGAAGCATATCTAGGCAATCCTTAAGATGTCTAAGATAGTCACTATGAACTAACTTGTTATTCCTAAGGGGAAGAGGAATAAACACAACATCACATGCATATTTCTTACAAGCACAAACCTTAGAGGACACATGGTCATATGAAGTAGCCGACATTTTACCTTTTGCCTTACTCTTTAGATTCTCAATCTCTATTAACAAAGAAGTTATTTTTTCATTGTTTGTCTCACGAGTGACTTTAATTGACTCAAATAACTCTTTGTAACGTTGCTTAGCATTGCACATTTCAGCTTTAAGCCACTCATTCTCATGTTGCAATTTGTCAATGTTGTCTTGATTTTGACGTGTGTGAGAATCTATCGACTTTGGTTTATTGCTATCGGTCACTTCACACAAGTTGGATTTTAGTTGGGCGATTTGAGCCCTCAACTTTCAAATCGTGTTAGTGTGAGCTTGAAGTTTTTCATCCCGTTTGGTTAATTCAAAATATGCA
Source organism: Artemisia argyi (assembly GCA_030686995.1). Taxonomy (NCBI): domain Eukaryota; kingdom Viridiplantae; phylum Streptophyta; class Magnoliopsida; order Asterales; family Asteraceae; genus Artemisia; species Artemisia argyi. The sequence goes on from CM060697.1 coordinate 38,060,954, forward strand.
TCAAATTCAGGACCATCCGAAGATGTCTTGGCATTTGAGATTTTAATTCTTTCTTTTAGATGTTGATACTTTAATTGTAAGTTAAGATTATAAATCTCTAGTTTTGAGAAATGACTGACCATGTTATCATGGTCGTCGTTTTGAATTTTTTGATGTAATTTTAAATTCTCCACCTCAAGCTCAACAACACGATTCTGGAAAACATTCAATATAACCGAAATTTCATGAAATTGACGAGCATATAATGCAGAATCGGTGACAGTATTGAATACATCTTGTGCAATGCAATTGGCAATCAAATTTTCATTCATGATGAGAATGTTTTTTCTGTCAACTTCACTGTGTTTAAGATCAATTGCAAATTGTTTTCCCTCATTTTCCACAGTTTTGAAAACTTCTTTCATTTCAGTCACATCATTATTAAGAGTTTTTTGAAGACCCTCAAAATGTTCTTTGAGACGTTTAAAAAATGGCATGACTTATGTTAAGTAACACCGTTTTGTTTGTTCAAATCCCCTTTCCCCTTAAGTAATCCCCATTGGTGTTATTCTCTTTTTACATGTTTTCTCAAAATCAGTGAACAGTTGACATAGAACATATAATCCAATTAGAGTATTATAGTGTGTGGGAAGAGTTAATGGTACAAGGTGCATGGGTGTATGTTGAGGGTATATAGTAGGACCAACTTTCTTAAAAATTGTACAAGTGTTGCCCTCAAGTCTTTCAGCTTTCATTTTCTCTAAGTCTATGTTCCAAAATATTTGTACTGGAGTCAACTTCTTTTGAGGGACAAAGATAGCTAAATGATTATCATCAGTGTAGTCATAGTGAAACACGATATTATTAGCAATGCACAGGGGATCTTTCAATTTCTCAGCTAATTTTTCTCTAGTTCTATCTTTTATCTCATTGGTCTCATCATCGGATTTATCAACAGGAGGATCATGGTAAGGCGCAAGCATAATGTTTGCATCATATAATGCAGGCTGTGCTCCTATACCGTTTCTAAGGAAATTGGTTTTTGGTTTAGTGGCATCCTTTTCACTAAATTCATCACTTAATTTCCTATGTTTTTTCATCATTTGAGCAGTTTGAATGGTTTGGTCTTACGTGTACAACTTTTCTTCCAGTTTATTTTTCAACATTTTAAGATTAGAGAAATCATTTAGAAGTTTTGTTTCTTTATCTTTGTAATCGTGTTTGATTGTGGTTAACCCCTTTTGAATCTCCTATTTTTGTTTGGCAGTTTGATCCAACTGTTTTTGCAAAGATAGTAACTCCCTTTTCAATGTTTCTTGTTTAAAATTATTTTCTGATATGTATGCACGCATTTGCCATTCCATCTTCTGCTCACGTTCCATAAGCTCAAATTTAGCACGTTGTTCATATATAGTCACCTGATCCTTAAGGATGTTAAATCTAGTGGTCAAGGAGTCATCATAGTCACCTGATCCTTAAGGATGTTAAATCTAGTGGTCAAGGAGTCATCATTGTTATACACAGTGTGCTCATGCAACTCACATTCACAAACATCAACAGAAGGTGTACCACTCAGTACAACTGGCAGGGTATTGTCATTCACATACCTTTCATATGGGATAACATTGCAATTCCCCATATCAATGGTATTTGTGTTATCAACATCCATGAGTTGTACCTTGTCATAAACACCCTGTGGATCGGCAGAGTTATTCAGTTTATGGGAATTTGGTACCTCAGAGATAGCAGATGTGATGGGAGAGCCAGAATGCTGTGATGAGGATGCCACAACAGACAAATTTTCCATGAAAATGGTTTTAGCTGTGGGTTCGTCATCCACGTCTAAGTTAAATGCATCACAGTCTTAAACTTGGAAGATGTTCAGGTCATTAAGTGCCATATCTTGAACAGGTTGATCATCCACATCAGCATCAAATGTATTTCCTTCATCACTAGCCAGAAAGAGTAGTGCCTCTTCATCTAAAACATTTCCATTCTCTTGTGCTTGCATTAACAGCATCTTGTCTTTAAAGTAATCAGAGTTTTGTGGACGCTTTAGTTGAGTGCAGTTCCTAGCTATGTGACCCAATCCCCCACAGTTTTAGCACTTAGGTTGCCTAGCTTGTCCCTAAATTGCATTTCCGACTCTGTAAGGCCCATTACCTCGAACAACATTCCTTTGATTCAAATTTTGTCTTCCTTACACATTCTGAACCACAACCCTTCCATCTTCTACGATTGCCTGATTGTGTGGGTTAGATGAGGTCCGAAGTTGGTTGTTAGTTTGTGGAAGTGTAGCCCTGAGTTGTTGGACTAGCAAAGAAACTTGATTGGTAAGATTATCAATCATCATGTCAGTGTGGGAGTATCCAGAATCCAGATGGGTGTTTAGAGCAGATGGTGATCATGTTAACGATTGACCAATTATTGTAGTCGACAGGGATGATGGATGATGTTGTTGAACTAGATCATTTGCATATTGATTGAGCTGCTGAACATTTGATACAAATGCGAGAGAGTCATTTGTTGTGATAGGATTGAGTTTTTCCTGCATTAATCGATCATAAGCAGCGTGTTTTTCATGTTGTTGGAGATAAGCATACTGTTTTTCATGATTGGTATCTCTAAGACCTTTGTTGAGTTTGACGGACGTAACAAGACTACCCCATTCAGGTGCCATGTTGTTCACAAATTTGGAGTTAAGCTGAATGTTAGGCATTGTCATCTTGATGATCCTCATATCATTAACCAGCTTGTGAAACCTAACATAGTAGTTAGTGATGCTTTCACCCGGATTCATCTTGAAGTGCTCAAATTCATCATATAACTGAGACTCACGATCTTCTTTGGTTAACTAAGACCCGGCAAGAAGCATTTTGACATTGTCCCAAACGGCTTTTGCTTCCGTGTTGTAATTAATGAGCTTGTAGACATCTTTAGGGAGCCCTTGAATGACAATGTTTGATGCTCTGATGTCAGCATCATAACGTTTCTTCTCTTCATCAGATAGATCATTGTAGGTGCGAGGTCTGTCTGGTCCAAGAATAGCTGCTTGATTTTTAATAGTTGCAACAGTGTCTCTAATGGAGCCCATTTGAAAGGGTCCCTCATCAATGGATTTCAGAATGTTGACACCATTCTCTTTCCCCAAACAGTAGAGACGAATCCTTTGGGCCCATGATTCATAATCAGTTGTGTCCAGCATTGGAGGATGCGTGTCAGACCCTGCAGCTTGAATGTCGTCTGAAGGAGTACTTGCCATGTTGTGGTTAATGGTTAAGTCTTAATACAAAGTTTTGATCAAAATGTAATATTTGTTAGGTCGCAACAAGTCAAGTTATAACCGATCAACGTGTAATAAGTCAAGTCGTAAGTGTTATCTCACAACGTCAAGTTACAGTTGAATTAGTCGTAACGACTTAAGTCGCAACAAATCACAAGTCACAAGATTGACCTTGAGCCAAGTCACTAAAACTACAAAACAAATAGATTCTACAAGCAACTCACTACAAAAATCCCAAGTCTCTGAACCTTAACTCACTAAGTATCAAAAGTGAGCAACTCACTGGAGTATAAACTTACTGAAAGGACCAAATCGCTGGAATGCTAACTCGCTAAAACTACCAAGTCTCTGGAATTACCAACCCTCTAAACAAACCAAATCGCTGTAATTGACAACTCGCTGGAAACAGAACAACTCGCTGAAATCAGAACAACTCGCTGGAATCTGATCAAATCGCTAGAATCTGATCAACTCGCTGGAATCTGATCAACTCGTTGGATTAAGATCAACTCGCTGGAATAAGATCAACTCGCTTGAATAATCAACTGGCTACGGAATGAGACAAATGTGACGTTGTGTTAGTGATTTATCTGTTTTGCCCAATATAGTAAAGGACAACTCGCTGGTCAGATAGTCACCAACTCACTGCCAAGGATTACCAACTCGCTAGGAAACAAACACCAAGTCGCTAAGAAGAATCCGTCAACTCGCTAGGAAGAAACCTACTAGAATTAGCTCAAATGACTACAAACTTGATGAAACAACCTAACCAAAAGCAAAATAAGGTACCTACAACACTTCTAAACATGAAAGTATAACAGGACAACACCAAAATGCAACTATCGTGATCAAACTAATGAAAAGCCTACTAGAACAATTCGAACCATAAGTGAAACACAAAACCAAGCAAGAAATTCGAGTATACACGAACCCTAGTATGGAACCATGGCTTTTGATACCAATTGTATATTACTCTAATGCATAAACTCGTATGGATATGTGTTATATGGATCGAATATGGAGAGAAATTTAGAGAGGGAAAGTGGAAGCCTTTCTAGGGAGAGAAACTAGTATGTATTAGCTTGTAAAAATGAAAGGTTCAACCCTCTCCCTTGGTGGGAGAGGGGTATTTATAGTACATACAAAAATGCCCACACCCAGGCTGTGGATCAGGCATACAGTGGATAAAGACCCGTCCTTCCTTCATGTTGTTACTTAATCTAAACTAATACTAACTAAAGATAGTAGTGACTATGAGCTAACTTAATGCTATTACATACTCAGGGTGACCAAGTCTTTCACATGAATATTCGTATTCCTAACAATTACTTATTGTTATTGTTATTATCATTATTATTTTATTAATTTTGTTCCATTATATAATGATGCAGGAATATATGATTCCATAAACAAAAACGCGAAATTGAAAACAAATCCTGATGTTCCAATAATATTAGAGAAAGATAACAGTAGTTTGAATAGTTATATTTCTGAATTGTTAAATAGTACTAATAACGACACGAGAACATCAAGTCTTAAGAACATGAGTAACCATGTTCAATTGGCTATATCTAACAAACGTTCGGCAGATACTCATGTATTTCACCCAAAGACATCTCTAGGTGATATATATTTTAACACACGTATATTTGAAATATGTTCTTACTGTTTCATTACTATTCTAATTATATTTAATTTGTTTTTAAGGGATTTCAAGCTCTTCTGTTAGTGAAAGACACAGTAACGTTTTGAATCAAGCTAAAAAATTCCTTCTTTTGGACAAAGGATCGGTAAACTTCCCTAATCATACCACACCTCCCATGTCTAATGATAGAGGTGTAAATGAAAGTTCGTCTGTTCGTAAATCTATATTATATGACCGAAAGGGTGGACGTCCTAGAATTTATGATACATGTAAGTTTTAAATCCATTAATGTCGGTGTTTATTTTCAACTTATTTTTATATTTGTTTGTGCACTCAATGCATTTTTCAATTACAGGTTCGTATAATTGAGATGAACGCGGTGACATAATATTACATTCTAAAAAGTCACGTATATATGATAAACAATCATCATTAGTTCAGGTTAACGAACCACTTTCTACAATATCAGTCACAAGTGTAACCCATAGCTCCACCTTAAATAAATCTATACTGCCTTTTCAAAAGACTGGATGACCAAAACTAGATAAATCGAGTAAGTGCACTTTTTTTTAAACAATCTTTTTTTAGTATAGCTATAATGTTGATATTTGTTCTTCCGTAGTGTTTACCACAAAAATGTTCGTTTCACTACAAGTGACAGCAACAAAGAAAATATATCTGTAAGCAATGCACCTGCATCGGTCAGTAATACTAATCAAATTAAACCTAGAAGAAAAGGAAGGCCGCGCAAGGAAAATGTTACTCAAAGTATACTTTGATATGCTAATACTTATATCTTTATCTTACATTTACATCATATTGCAATTTGTTGACAAATATTTAATCTGTCAGGTGGAACATCATGTGATGCTACTAATAAAATTACACTTGGTCGGAAGACCTCGCAAGCATTCTGTTGCAAGAGTTCTTGATAAAGGAACAAACGGTGATGTCCTTGAAAGTAATGTTATAATATCCCCGAACGACTCATTGAATCGAACATCAAATGTTGCAAATGATGAACTTGCATTTGAAACGCCTCCATCTGTTAATGTGAACTTAAAGAATTGTAATTTATTTCTTAATATAAATTATATCCTTTCCAATGTATATTACGTATGAAAAAAATATACAATACACGTGTATTTACTAATCCTTATACTGATTGTTGCAGCTATTCCGCGTAGTACAATAATAGACCGACTACCTACTGTAGTTTCTTCAAGACAAGGTGCTCCTGTAACAAGACTCCAGCGTATTGTATCGAGTATGTTTATATTATTCCTTTTCATGTTATCGTTATATTTATTACATGTTATAACTCACTCTATAAATCTCAAACTGTATAACAAAATGGTTTCATCTTATTTTACTTACTTATAGGCTCAAAGACGATGATGAATACACGTTCAATGTTTAAAGACTTGACCCCTGTACCATTTGATATAGGTAGGTTAAATTAAAATTGATGTATATGTACGTTTTTTCATAACAATATATTCATTGCAGTTCGTCTATTCTAGTTTTACTGGTTTCTTTTTCTTTTCTTTTTTTTTTCTTTTTTTTTTGACAATATTTTTTTTAAACCTTTTATATGATATCAATACGAAAATATACATTACAGGTACTTCGTCTTCCCCCATTGTTGATACGCATGACAATGCAACTTGTGTCGATAATAATAAGAATTTGAATGATGATTTAAATGACGATTCAAACATGGAAGATGATGCTTCGCATGTGTTTGTTCATGATTATGTCAATGACGATTTAGATGTTACAAGAGATCATACTGTTGGTATATCAAAAGGTATTTATAATTTGATAAATTTGAATGATGTAAATTTGTTTATTTTTTATTTTATTTAATATTTTATCTAACTTCCATTAAACACCGTTTGCGGTTTTATTTTATCTTTTACAGATTACATAGATCATGGAGATCCCATTTATTAGTGTAAATCGTGTCGTGCGATGCTTTGGTTGAATGAAAGTAAAAGAGGGTCGACAAATGGAAATAACGATGGGTACTCTATCTGCTGCATGCGAGGTAAATTTAAATTACCTGTTGCATTGAAAAGTCCACCTCCGTTATTGAATCATCTTTTCATGAAAGACCATCCAAAGAGCAATACCTTCCTTGAAAACGTCAGGAGATAAAATTCCATCTTTGCCTTTACATCTATGGGTGGAAAAATAGATCATGTTAACAAAGGTCGAGGACCTTACTGTTTTAGATTGCACGGTGAAAACTATCTGCTGGAATGCTAATGCCTAAGCCAGACAACCCACCTAAATTCTCACAGTTGTACATATTTGATACATCCAATGAAATACAAAACAGAATCAACGTTGTGAGGTAAAATCTATGCAATTATTTTAGATATCATTTTTTATGACTCTTTACATGTATGTTTGTCCTAAATTGTTCTACTATTTTTCTAAAATGATTGCAGTAATGATACTGAATGACGCGCTTCATCAAACAAAGAAATTGAGCGTCAACTTACAAAGGAACTTAAGGATATGCTTGAAAAAAAAAATCCGTTGGTAAACCAATTCTGTATGGCTAGACAGAGGTTTACTCCATCTGATGATGACGATATAAAACTCAGACTCATAGGTAAAAGAGCAAAGGACGGGAGAGAATATGATTTGCTAACAGCCGACAAGGTCGCTGCTCTTATTGTAGGTGATTCGATTCTAATGAAAGAGATATTGTACTATACACACAGGATGGAAATACAAAAAGGATTAGTGGAATGCATGTTGAGTACCTCCCGCTTCAGTATCCTATTTTGTTTCCATATGCAGAGGATGGGTATAGAACAGATATATACCACTCGCATGTTAAAAAAGATACTCTGGAAAAACAGAGAACAAGAGTTACTATGAGAGAATGGTTTGTGCATCAAATCCAGGATAGGCCAGGAGTGTTTTCTACTGTACTTAATAGTAGAAAGCTGTTTCAACAATTTTTGGTTGACGGCTATACGATGGTAGAGGCAGAACGAATGAGGTATGTGCGAAACAAAAATAAGACTCTACAAAGTGAAACATATGCTCGCTTAGAAGCAATAGCAGAATCATCAGGTAATCAAAACAAGGTGCGTCGTAAAAAAATTGTTTTGCCGTCATCATTACTGGTAGTCCCCAGGTACATGATGCAAAACTATTTGGATGCAATGGCATTATGCAAGTTTTACGGATACCCATACCTTTTCATAACATTCACCTGCAATCCTAAATGGCCAGAAATTACGCATTTTCTATGAAAAAGGGGATTGAGAACCGAAGATCGACCAAATGTACTCAAATGAGGAAATTGTCTTGAATGTGGCAACTGTTATTGATGCTGTTAATAAAGATGAAGGTGGCATGTTTTTTGTTTATAGATATGGAGGAACTGGCAAAACTTATTTGAACAAAACATTGACAGTATATTTACTTTTAAATGAGGAAATTGTCTTGAATGTGGCATCCAGTGATATAGCAGCTCTTTTGCTAGAAGGTGGTAGAACCGCTCATTCTCGATTTGAAATCCCTATTAATGTTGTTGAAGACTCTATGTGTTCTATAAGTGTTGATAGTGATCTTGTCGAACTGTTACGAATGGCTAAGCTTATAATTTGGGACGAAGTGCCTATGATGAACCGATACTATTTTTATGCTTTTGACAGGACTATGCGTGATATAGTATCAACTGACACACCATCTGCTGCAGACATGGTTTTTGGTGGAAAGGTAATATTATTAGGTGGTGATTTTCGACAAATACTCGCTGTAATACCTAATGGAAGTAGGCACGATGTTGTACACTCCTCACTAAACGCGTCATACCTCTGGCAGCATTGTATAGTCTTGAGTTTAACTGTGAATATGAGATTACGTGTAGAAAGCGATCCTGCGCAATCTAAAGAAACCAAATAGTTTGCTGATTTGATTTTTGACATAGGTGACGGAAAAGTTGGTGGACCTAACGATGGTGAAGTGGTTGTTAAATTTCCTAAGGATATGCTTATTCCAGATTTTTATAATCATGTGCATCCTATCACGCAACATGTTGGGATATGAAGATCTAAGTACTGCTGGAAAGATCAAAGTACTGCTATGTCAAAGTACTGCTCAATAGTCAACATGCTGATTAAGGTCAAAGTACTGCTAATTATTGAAGATTATTCAAAGTACTTCGAAGAACAAGGACTTATGTGAAATATTGTTTAAAGGATTATAATGTAATATTGTATGAATATTCTAGAATTAGTTAGGGATAATTACTTGTCGTTCAAGTTGATAATGTAAACCGATTTAAGGTTATCTATAAAAGGACCCTTATGATGGTATTAGAGGTACGAAGTTTTTCTAAGAGTCTTAGAGTTTTACTAAATGATTTTAGAGAAGTTAGGGATTGTTAGTGAACTTGTATTTAGAGAAGCAGGTTCAAAGAGTTGTTTTTAATATTAACAAAGTTCTTCTTAGCTTTGTGTTCGTAGATTCCGCATACTTTACAAAGTAATATCAGTGTTTCAATATTAACTGTTTTGAGTCATTCAAGATTGTTAAAACCTTACAAGCTACAAAGTAGTTTGGTCAGAGTATATCGATCCAACACAACATATTTATCCTAACATAATGGCTAATTTATCGAACCCGACTTATTTGCAAGAAAGAGCCATACTCGCTCCTATACATGACGAAGTGGATAAAGTTAACAAACATATGATGTATATGATTTCAGAAGAAGAACGTATATACTATAGTTCGGATTCAGTAAGCAATACGGATGTGGATTTCAATGTTGATGAGTCTTTATACACTTCTGAATTTCTTAATAGCATTCGTATGTTAGGTATTCCGCACCATGAACTGGTATTGAAGGTAGGTGCCCTTATCATGTGTATCAGAAACATTGACCAAAGGAATGGTCTTTGTAACGGCACAAGGTTACAAGTATTACGTATGGGAACTATTAATATAGAAGCACGGATCATTTCAAGTGGAAAGGTCGGAACAGTGTATGCTATACCCCGGATGGTCATAAGTCCGTCTGATACTAAAATACCCTTCAAGTTGAATAGAAGACAGTTTCATGTTTCTGTTTCTTTTGCTATGACCATAAACAAAAGCCAAGGTCAGAAGTTAACTCAGGTTGGATTGTTGCAACAACGTCATGTCTTTTCTCATGGTCAGTTATATGTTGCTCTTTCGAGAGTTAAGAGCAAGGGAGGTCTTAAAATACTTTGTTGTGATAGAGAAGCAACTACACTAATGAAACTACTAATGTGGTCTACAAAGAAGTGTTGCATCGTCTTTAAACCATTTAATTATTTTTATTTTCTATGTATTTTGATGTATTTTTATTTATTGTTATTGTATTACAATTATTATTTTCTATCTTATGAATTTCTTTTTTAATGTATACTTTATTCTTATGGTATATTCATATTTTATTTTAGTATTTAATATGTTAATTGTCAAAATAAACTGATAAAACTAGCCCGCCCATCGAGCGGGTCTTGAAGCTAGTCTATATATACACATACATACTTTTTCTATATATCTATATCTTAACTACATATAATAGGTGTATGGTCAATCTTGAAAGTGAATTCTTGAATTTTTGTCAAATATTGATATACACTTGAGTTGAATTACAAAGTCACGAAAATACACTTAAAGTCAAAAATCAATGCATGGAAAGTATTTTGCACATATAATAGGAAAGTATTTTTCGCATGCAAAGTTGGTCAATGAACACAATGCATTGAACACATATGAAGAAAAGTATTTGCATTCCTGGACAAAATTCCCATTCTCTATAATATTTTTACAATTTTAAACACATATTTTTTAAGGCGGGAAAAGGGAAAAATCAAATTTAACTATGCCTAATGCGTATTGGCTATATAAACACACTATTTCATAGCCAATCATTCTCCAAAAAATCGTTACACTACAAGAAAGAATGGAAATGCAAAATTAAAGGAACATTGATGATGACTTTTAGGTTAGAAAATGGATTTATTTTTTATATGATCTATCAAATGTGCATAGACACAACTTGTTTACTTTTTTTATGGCAGCTTCATCCCTTTCCTCCGCATCCTATTCCTTTTTTCAATCCTAATCTGATTAGTTGTGGTTTTTCAACATTTTACATTAGGGATAAATAGTTAAATAGCCCGGTTGCCCTTAGTCTAGGCATATTTAGCCTGATTTTGAAATATTCCCGTTTTAGCCCGTGTTAGGTACCCATATTGATATCACACAAGTAAAAAATGAGATAGATATAAGGATTGGTTGATTACAAGATATGAGAGAATTATAAAAGCAAGAGTTTCATTAGAATATCAAAATAACCAACAAAGTTTAAGGCATCATAAGCCTTGTATTTATAGGAGGGAAACTGGGGCAACATTCCATAGTCCCTTTCATCATCAAAACGTGGGCTTACTAAGCCTTTTGGGCTTTTACAACTTGCCCATTAACTAAACATAAACATAAATAATACTTAAGCAACCTATTACAAAATGTAATGACGGAGACTTGACTAAATACTAAAGTATGTTCCCAACAATCTCCCCCTAAGGGTCGGTCATCACGGTTGCTGGACGTCTTCATCTTTGTCTTTGACTTGTGACATGTAAAACTTTGACGTCTTCAAAAAATGTTGTATAATGAACATACTTTCCTCTAAGTCTTTGTTCTTTCGTGACGATGTTATGATTGTGTTATGAAGTAGTCTGTCGTTCGTCACTCCTGCATCTGTGGTGGTTGTTCGCCATTAGAACATGCTCATACATCTTTTGGACTTAGTCTTTCACGTGCACGAAGTTCCTTTTCATACTCTAAGATCTTTAGTCTTTATACTTTGCAGATTCTTCTTTTTGGCGTAGAATCTTTCTTTGAACTTTGTGGTGCATAGATCTTTGGGGGAGCTTTCATTTGCTTCAAGATGTATGTATGAGCATGCTGGAATCTACCATCATGGAGGTGATATACCTGCAGATAAACAGTTAGCAATAATCAACCGGTACTTACAGATAAGGAATTAGAGCTCGTCAACAGCATATTGTGAAGACTCCATCTAATCCTTATCCAGGCCGTTCCCATATCAGATAGTCCCGAAGGAGCTTACGAGACCTACTAAGTAGCTCAATGACTGGGTGAGTCGCTGGGGATCACTCCACGACTGTAGACCGCTAAAGAACCACCGCGAACACTAAGCGTAACCCTTGTGGGGTTACCAAAGTGACCTGCTGTCAGGGCTGTTTGATGGTGACCCTAGCAGGAATTTCCGTTCAATCATTGAGAAATACTTATGTAATTCTCTCATAAACGTTCTCGGCAGATTGCTAAGATCTGCGAAGGACTCGATGATTCACAGCTGGTGTCCATTGATATAGAACACCAGTTGTAGAAATACTAAGTGTTCCTAAGAGATTTTTGATGCATCTCATGGCTCTAGACTCTATAAGTGCACACTTAGGTTTCCTATACGGAGACTAGGGAGGGGTCTCCTGCTTCAATATCAACCATCTCTAAGAGATAAGTCGATAGATTACACTGGTTCCCCGTGAGAATGAAACAAGTTCTTTTAAGAGAACTTGAGTGGTTAAGAAGGTTTAGTGCATTGCGTCACTGGGTCCATGACGACTTTATCTTCTATACCAGTGTTGCCTTAGCAACAACCAGTAGCATACGAATTGAACCCAGTGTCTGCCCTAAGGTTGAACATATGGAGGGCTATTTCTTTTCACCCTTTTCTTTTACATTTCTTTTTAATTCTTCAACTCCTTCTTTCCCTTTCATTCTTTTCTCCTTTTTTTTCGTATCATACCTAAGGACTTCTAATTCTAACTATGGGAGATGTCCTTGGGTAGATCCCTCCGGCTCTGGCGGATCATAGGACGGTTTTTCCTATCTTAATCACCTAATAACTCCTTGATTAACCGACAGAAGCCAAGAAACCTTTGATTGAAAATCTCTCAAAGTGTTTGTGATAATTAAATATTTTGGTTAACACTTTGAGAGTTTTGTGTACACTTTTGAAGGGCTCCCCCTTCACATGTGCTCATAAGTATTTAATAAATTTGCACATGCGGGAGAAGCAAGCATTTTTTGAATTGATCCACTTTCAGTGAACAAGACCAATTCGAGACATGCTTACATCACTAGTTAGACTAGCTTGAAGTTATTACCCGGCCTGGTCAAGTCCACAAAAAGTTTCTCGAGACGGTACATTTCTACTAAGACAAATCCTTTTCGAGACACGCTTACGTGGCTAGTTAAAGAGTTCCATTGTCAGCTTTTAGGTGACAACTAGCTCTAGTAACTAACTTGATGTTATAACCCGTGGAGGATAATTCTTTTCGATATTACTAACTTTTATTATTTCGTCAATTCCTGGGTCAATTCTGAGTCTAGCTCGCACAATATACAACTTTTAGCTTTTTGACCACTTATATTTTAATCACCTTTTCATTTTCTCCCCCTCAAAAATAGCGTATAAAATGATGTTTTTGATAATCTTTTAGATTAAAATATGCCTTTTTGAGTCTTATGGGGAGATTCACCAAGAACTTTTGATTTTAGAATAAAGTATTTTTTGTCTTGACAAGTGCTCCCCCTCAACAAGTGATTAGGTCGTATTGAGGTGAAATGCTTGTCCTTTTGAGTAGAATTATGAAAATCATAAAATATTTTATTAACTCTACTCAAAAGTAAGAAGCCTTCGCTCCTTATATTAGGATTGAGGCACTGATGCGTACCTCAGGGTCCTTTCTTTACAAGTTCGAGTTGTACACTGTAATGCGTGCACAAGCCATAATGAATAATAGTATTGACAAATCAAATCAAGATCTTACAACACATCTACCATTCCGGTCTCTGAAACGTCAACACTGGAAATCCTGGTCTGCCTCCTACATAGCTTTCCAATCTCCGTATCTGATCCCTACTCTTTAACCGGTTCTCAATCCTTGCAATGAATCTGCGAGCTTGTCTGGCCTCATCGGTATTCCACCTTTTGGTTTTGTACAGGGCAACATCATCTAATCTGCTTTTGATTCCATCTCTGACGAACATAAGGGTTTCATCACAGAACTTGTGGATCTCATCATAAGCCATGAAGCAGTTTCGACGGTTGACAATGTGACATGTGAACCCAAATGCCGGATGCTTGATCAAGGTGTATTGAGATTCGTGTTGAAGGTTGGGGATGTTGAAAAGATTCGGTTTAGTGAGATTTAGCTTCTTCTGGTATTAACTCTCCACTCCAAGTTGAAGATTTTCTACTCGTTCTCTGATGACTATTTGTCGTATGAAAATTAGGAGAGTTGTGATAAAGGAAAGCTGCATTAGCTTGGGTAAGTTGCAAAGCTTTCCTTGGACTTTGAGCAGATACATATCGTCTATATCATTGAGGAGCAACCGTGGAAAGTCTGACTCGGAAATCACATACTCTTGTTCATCAAGTCTTTTGAGTACGATTTTGTTGAGAAAGGAGTACCCAAAGTGAGTGACTGTCGAAATGAACTGGATGGAGACAATCTTCAACTCACTTGTCACATTACCCATAGTCTGATTGAGTCTGTTGCTTCGATAATACTGTTCCCGGTTTTCTGGCCAATGGTGTATTCCATAGAGTGCGTTCCGGTCATAGTCAACAATTTTGTCGATGAATAAGTCAGTGGCTTCTTCTTCGATGGCGTTGTTGAGGTATCTTGCTGCAGGGATTGAGAAGGTAAGTGATGTGGCGTACTTCGTTTCTAACTTGCTACCATGTTGCAGGAATTCCAAGTCATTGTTGAAGAAGAACTTGTAGGGGATTTTCTCTTGTTTCGGCTTTCCAACCAAGGGTAGAGGTTTGGTCCAGTCAGTGTAGTAAGGCCCTTTCTTCTTTGAGTAGTAATCAATGTTGGACTCGGGATTTAGCCAGTCGATGTCGTTAGACATTGCTCGGGCTATGTTTTCCAGGTGATACTCGAGTTCAACAGAGTTGGCTGAGCGGTCTTTCAACAGGTTGAATGCAGCATTCTTTACCCTTCTCAGCTCTTTCTTGCTCATATTCTTTAAACCATAGTCCCTCTGTAAAAGTTGTGCATATTCCACTATGTGGCCATCTTCTGGTGATTGATTTTCTGCAAGAGGAGGTTGGGCTTTAACCATTTCATCAAACCAAGAGAATTCAGCCATTTTGTCTTCGTCCAACCACTTAAGAATCTTTTTCGGTTTCTTAGGTTCGGTGCTTTTCGAAGAGGTTTCAGGTTTATGCTGATGATGTTGACCGGAACCTGATGCCTTTGGTTGTTGAGTTGATGTCGTGGTTGTAGGAGGTATGACCGGTTGTTTTTGTTGAAATGAGGGTCCTTCGGCTTGCTTTTGTTTCTTAGCCTGTGAGTTCGGATCTTGGTCTTCATCATCTCTTTGACGTTTCAGTTTGTCGGCCTCAGTGTTGCAAGATTCTTTAGACATCTTGGCTCGTAAAGCTTCCCACACTTTAATATCTTCAGGTGTCATGGTGGTTTTACTTTCCAATATGTTGAAGAGCTGAGCCTCTAACTCATTTACTGTGAGTTCTTGTTATGGTAGAGGTGTCTTATCAGCTTGGAGAGTGAAAGAGGTAGTTCTAATCACTTTCTTGACAGCCTGTTCAGCAATCTTTGTAAGTTCGTCCTTCATCGGCTTCAGCAATTCTTTCAATTCTACCACTAGGTGTTGTTCCTTGTATTGAGTTTCTTGAGCAGCCAAAGTAGCTTCCATATCTTCTTGTACATCTTTGGCGAAGAAGGCGTCAACTTTTGTATTCATTTCCTGAACAGTCGTCATTTGCTTGGTTAACTCAGCAACTTGGCTAGCCAGTGATTCAACTTGTGTTTCTAGCTTGTTTTTCTTCTTGTCTCGAACTCTCTTAACTGCCCTCTTTATCAACTTTCATGCAGCTGTGGCTTCAATTCTGGATGGTCTCTTGATTGATTCATCATTAGTAGGTTGTGATGCAGGAGGTGATGATTGTGAAGATTCAATGTTAGTGGTTGTGTCTTTATCATCTCCTTTGGGTGATTCAGGTTTATCCTTCGGCACTTCCGTCTTTTCTACAACTATAGCTTCTTCAGCCCTTAGTCTCTGCTCTTCTGCAAGTAGGTCAGCTTCTGGCTTTTGTCTTAGTTCTTCTGCAATTTTAGCTTCTTCTTCTTTTCTTTTCTTTGTTTTTTCTTGAAGCTTTAATTCATCGGCAAGTTTAGCTGCCTCTTCAGCTTTCCTGCTTTCTTCCATTCTAATAGCTTCTTCCAATTTTGCCTGTTCGATAGTCTCAAGCCTTGCCTCTTCACTTCCTCTTTTCTTTTGAGCTCTTCCTCTTGAGCCTTTTCTCTAGCTTCCATCTCTTCCAAAGACATAAGATGTGGAATATCTGTGTCCATATGGTCTTCCACATCATCGTCTCCTCTTTCCGAGGCATTCTGCATCTCTACGTCTTCAGGTGTAACAGTGGGAGATTCGTAGACAATCATATCAGCAGTGGTTCCCCTTTCCTGAGTTTGATCAACTGGAGTGGACTCAGGGATGTTGCTAGACCCGCCAGCTTCAGGAATGCTACTAGATCCACCAGCCTCAGTTGTTTGAGTAAACAGAGGTGGCGGAGGTTGATCAGCTTGATGGGAGTCGATTCTGCTGTGGAGGAGACCTAACTTGAGTGCTCGTTCATTTTCTTCTTCCACAGATAAACCAATGTTAGTGTCAGCCTCTTCTTGTTGTTCCTGTTCGGCGGTCATCGGTTCCTTCAACTTTTTATCCCTTAACCGTTCTTCTTCCAACTTAGTATCCTCTTCAGTTAAAGGTCTTTGAATTGTTCCTTTTTCAATTTGATCAACAAATTCATCAATGTTTTTGTCCCAATCTTCTAGAGACATGTCCAGATCGTCTAGATTGTCATCTGGTTTGTTATAAGCTTCGCTGTAAACTGGAACTCTATCAGATTCGGTTTCTGAGTCGGATGGTTTTGGAGAAGGTGATGGTGTGGGTTCAGGAACTGGTTCAGGGATTGGTTTCTTGGCCGGTAATCTGATTTTGAGATTTCTCTTGTGAGGCTGTTTGGTAGTCTTTGTAGAGCTTTCGGAGCTGCCAGACTTACTTCCTTTCTTACCCTTTTTCTGCATGAACGATGGTAGAGGGATTTCGTCCAAGAACCCAACTTTCTCTTCTTTGATAGCTTGGACATAGTACTTGTAGTTCGAGCATTTCTTTACCTTATCATTCAGGAGGCACTCGGGAAGTATCTTTCCTTGCTTATGAGTACTAGTATCAAGTCTTTTTATTTGCCTAAGAGTAGACTCATTTCTGAATGTGTTCTTGTCTTCATCATCCAGCCTTTGAGGAATGTCGTCATACTCACGAAGGAAGCTTTCAATGAGTAGCTTGGTGTAGCGAACAAATGGAATGTTTGCAGTTCTGTGCTGAATGTGCCACACTATATCTTCCCAGATAATGCTAGCAAAGTCCACCTTCTTGACATTTGCCATAGCCCAGATAAGTTTGAGATGCTGGTGTTTGGGGTGTTCGTGACCAGTATCTCTGCCAGACATGGACTTGGCTATAAGAATATACATGGTTCTCCATGGTTGTGGAAGATTCCTTGTGTTGACCTTTGAGTGTCTAGTCACGACTTTGTCTGACTCATCGTAACCAATATCCCGTAGCCATTCGATCAACTCTTCTTCATTAGGAACTGGGTCGTACTCTTCATCTGGACTAAGTTCAGGTAAAACTAGAACGCCACGAAGAATATCTTTGTCCACCGTGACTTGTCTTTTGTGAAGCATGCATGTGAAAAATTCTTCTCCAAGGTCCAGTTAAATAGTATGCCAAAACTGGTGAATGTAGAAACAAGCAACTGATGCTGATTTGGTGAGCAGGATTTTGTAAGGGTGATAGAGTAAGGCATCTATAGCGACAATGCAAGATGATTCATTGCATGTGAATTTGTTGAAGTTGACCCGTAAGTTGTTCTTTCCAATCTTTCTGGAGTAGTCTTTGGGAAAGGTCTCTTCCCATATGAGCTTAGGTTCAGGTGCAGGTGCTTGTGGGATGTTAGCAGGTTGAGCCATAGATTGGATGAAAAACGATTGGATTTGCTTAATGAAAGAGAGCCGTTGATTTCGTTAGGTGAGTGAAGTAAATGTAATTTCTGATTTTGCAGGTGTAGTGAATGAAGTGGGGTCAAAGTGTTTTGACTTAGATTAATTTAAGTTTCAGCATTAGGCATCTAAAGTCCCTTAACCTTAGTATATTTCAAACACAATACACTACTAACTCACAAATTAACTTAAGTTAGCTACACCATGTATTTAGAAAAGAACAACTTTGGATAACTTTGCTCCCCCTTGACCTTAGACCAATGTCTTTTATATAGAAAATTTAGTACAATAGTCAAGGAGAGAAACCCGAAAAACCTTTTTAAACAACACTCTTAACTAAAAGAAATAGAAATATTTTTGGTAAAATGTAAGTACGAAGTAAAATTTTAAAAATTACAATAACTCCCCTCAACACATGTTTAAGAAGAAATTTAGAAATTTTGTAAAGAACATGGTGTTGAAAAAGAAGTTTTGTACTTGCATTTTTTTTTTAATTTTTTTTTTATTATTTTTTTTAAAGCAATAGAGAAAATAAAATCTTTTTGTGTTTTTGTTGGTTTTATATTTTGTATATTTTTTTTTTTGGAAAAAATATTTACAAAAGATATTTATTTGATGTTTTACGATCATTTATGTTTGAAAAACTTTTCCAGATCATCTGGAGTCAAATATCGCATACCAATTTGGTGGACTAAATCAGCAAACCTTGTTGGAGGTAATGCTTTAGTGAGTAAGTCTGCCAACTGGTACTCAGTTCCCACAAAATATAATTCAACTGTACCCATTTCGACATGCTCCTTGATGAAATGATGTCGGAGATCAATGTGTTTGGATTTGCAGTGATGGACTGTGTTGCAGGAGATTGCAATGGCACTTTTGGAATCACAGTAGATTGGAATCTTATTGAATAGGTAGCCATAGTCTTTAAGTTGCGATCTCATCCAAATGACTTGAGCACAACAAGCAGACATAGCGACGTATTCATATTCTGTTGATGACAGTGATGTGCAGTCCTGCTTTTTTTATTGCCAAGATACAAGCTTATCTCCAAGAAACTGTAAGCCACCTGATGTACTTTTTCGCGTGTCTAAGCATCCTGCATGGTTAGCATTTGAAAAAGCTATTAGTTCAAAACCAGAATCCTTCGGATACCAGATCCCCAAATGGATGGTTCCCTTTATGTATCGAAGGATTCTTTTGCCTCATTGAGGTGTTTTTCAGTTGGTTTAGACTGATATCGCGAACACATATAGACAGCAAATACAATATCAGGTCTGCTAGATGTGAGATACATGAGGGACCCAATAATACTTCGGTATTTGGTAGGGTCTACAGGAGTCCCATGTATATCAGCATCTAGTTTTGTAGAATTGGCCATAGGTGTATTCATTGTATCACAGCTTTGCATTCCATGTTTCTTTAAAATCTCAAGAGCATATTTGGACTGATTTAGATAAATTCCATGGGGTGATTGATGAACTTGTAGTCCTAGAAAGAACGTGAGTTCACCCATCATGGACATTTCGAAATTATCTATCATTAATTTTGTGAAATCCATTGAGTAAATTTTGTTGGTTGAAGCAAAAATAATGTCATCGACATAAATTTGAACAATTAATAAGTCCACCCCGTATGTTTTGGTAAACAGTGTTGGATCCACCGACCCTAGAGTAAAGTTATTAGCCAACAGGAATTTAGAAAGCTTATCATACCACGCCCTGGGGGCTTGCTTGAGATCGTAGAAAGACTTGTTAAGCTTGTAGACATGATTGGGACGTTCTGGATCAATGAATCCTTCAGGTTGACTGACATAAACCACTTCACGGAGTTGACCATTCAAAAAGGCCGTTTTCACGTCCATTTGATAAACAATCATACTCCGATGAACAGCATATGCTAAGAAGATCCGTACAGCTTCAAGTCTAGCTACTGGAGCAAATGATTCTTCAAAATCTATTCCTTCTTCTTGAGAGTATCCTTTTGCTACCAAGCGTGATTTGTTGCGTATGACAGTTCCTTCGGCATCCAGTTTGTTTTTCCAGATCCATTTTAGACCAATGACAATGATTCCTTCAGGTTTTTCAACCAGTTCCCAGACTTCCAATCTTTGAAATGATTCAAATTCCTCTTGCATAGACTCAATCCAGTTTTCGTAAGTCATAGCTTCTTTGACGTTCTTTGGCACGGTTTCGCATACTGTGAGTGCGTATATGCAAGTTTCACCGTCTGAGTGAAGGTGTTGTCGTGTAATAATGGGTGCATCTGGATGGCCAATAATTTGAGCTAAGGGGTGGTCTCTAGTCCATTTGTGTGTCGAAGGGTGAAGTTGATAAGTATCTCGCAAGTGAGCGGGACCCAAATTGCGTGTAGATGACTCAGCAATGTCGGGGACAGGTGGAGCCGGTGCAAATGGGTTGATGAACTGTTCTGGGTCATGCTCTGCGGTTTGTGGAACTGATAAAGGTATAGAGGCTCTAGCTGAGTGTTGTGAGTTGGAGCCGGTTTGTTCTGTTGTTGTAGGTGATATGATTGGAGGACCGTCTCTTCCAATAGTTGTTGTTGTTTGTTGAGGTGTATCAGGTACTTGATGTTGATCAAGATGTGCAGCGGAATTTGGTGTGGCCTCAGATGGACGGTTAACAATCGTATCATCAAACAATGGAGCAAACAAGGTTTCCACTTCTTGACAGGAGAGTGACAACGGTTCAGCCGAAGATTCCGGAAAGTTTGCACGGTTGGATGCGGGTCCTAAGTTGTTTTGCTCAGAAGCCATTTGAGTGAGTTCATCGAAATTAGCATGAATTGTTTCTTGAATTTCTCTGGTATGACGATTCCATATCCGAAAGCCTTTTGAATTTTCACAGTATCCAATAAATATACCAATGTCAACCTTTGCTTTAAGTTTACCTAGATCATCACGATCATTGACTGGATAACATAGAGCTCCAAATACATGAAAGTAACTGATGTTCGGTTTCCTTTTATGAACAATTTGATATGGGGTTTTGTGATGGCATTTTGTGATCATACAACGGTTTTGAGTGTAACATGCGGTTGAGACAGCTTCCGCCCATAAGTAATCTGGTAATTGAGCATTGATTAACATCATTCGAGCAGCTTCCACTAATGTTCTGTTGCGTCTTTCGACCAATCCATTCTATTCGGGTGTTCGTGGAATGGATGTTTGATGTTCAATTCCCACTTTCTCAAAATACGACCTGAGAGTCTGATTCTTAAATTCTGTGCCATTGTCAGTTCTAACAATTCTTACTGTGTTGCGTAGCTGAACTTGTATTTTTTTGAGAAAGGTGATGATCATTTGAGGAGCTTGATCTTTACTTCGAAGAAAATAAACCCAAGTCCAGCGAGAGTAATCATCAACAATTACTAAAATGTAGCGTTTACCGTTGATCGTTTGAACACGCATCGGACCACACAAATCCATATGAAGTAGTTGTAAAACATGATTAGTACTGTGTTCAGGTTTTGAGGGAAAGTGAGCACGGGTACTTTTTCCATGTTCACAGGCTGGACATAGGTGATCTTTGGCATAGCGGAATCTTGGAAAGCCTTCAACTAATTTGTAACGAGCGGGATCTGTCATCGTTTTGAAATTCAAGTGAGAAAGGCGTTTGTACCATAACCATGATTTAGTCATTTCAGCTTTAGATAGAAGACATATAGGAGATGAAGCGATCATTTCAGACATTGAAATTGTGTAAAGGTTAGTGCCACGTTTGCCGGACATCAGATCGTTTCCTTGTAGATCGCGAACAAAACAAGTTTTCTCACGAAAAGCAACTTCTAGATCCCCATCACAAAACTGACCGACAGAAAAGACGTTGTGACCCAAGCCTTCAACATAATATACTCTGCTAATTTCAATATTCCCATTCACATAGTCTCCGTAACCCATGATTAAAGTGTACTGATCATTCCCGAATCTGACAGTTCTGATAAACTTTGAGACAAAGTTAGTTAACAGTTTGAGATTGCCTGTCATATGTCGGGCGCAACCGCTATCAACAATCCAGAGAACGATCTGAACCACCTGCATCACAAAAAGACGACAAAGATGGAACAGAATTAAGGGTGGAACTCGAAGAAATGGTGGGTTCCTGTTGGTTAGAAACACAAGTATTCAACAGTTTAGGAATCCATTTAAAATTTGGTTTGTATTGTAACCAACGTTACCAATTCCAACTAGTTTTTGCTTTGTTTTTTGTAAATACACTAGCTTTTGGCGTGTTCCTAGATTTTTTGATTTCTGCTCTTGGGTTGACTACAACATCATGTGAAACAGTAGTTGGCGTTTTTCCTAAGGTAGACTTAGAGGCAGTAGTGGGCCTAGAGGAAATGCCTGATCTATGTTTCTTGTGATGATGTAAGAGATTATTAGCTACACATTTAGTATGATCACCAGGTAACACACTTTGATGACAAAACAGCAAGATGCATTAATATTCAAAACATTTAAAGGTTCAGCATTCGTTACATTAAGATTTTCATTACAATTTGCCAAATTAGAATCTAAATCAGATGCAACATGAGTTTTATTCAAGTTCCTAAGGTGAGCTTCTACTTCTTGCGCTTCTAGTGTTCCTCTTCTACGTTGCCAGAGCCTAGTCTTTTTAGTCTTCTTAACGCTTTTTGGCTTTAGGCTGCTAACGCTCTTAGGGGAAACTAGTCCTGTAGAAGTGGAAGAGCTAACATTAGAACTCTTAGCATGATTACCCTTATCTGTTTTGTCTATTTGAAACATTCCTGGTGCTATCACTGTGGTGTCAACAAACTTTCCTTTTTGAAGTAGCTTAATTTTCTCTTTCAAATCAATGATGATGTGATTTTTGTCCTAAATATCAGACTCAAGTAAACCATTGCAATAACGAATGTCATCGCGGTTTTGTTGCCATTCGATGTTTTCAATTTTTAACTCCGCAATTTCTTTTTCATATTGAAGACGTTTATTTTGGAGAAAAACATTGTCTTTGCAAAGTTGACAGCTTTTTGAAACATTTTGACTTTGTAGTTTCAATTCTGTTTCAAGACTTTGAGCTTGACACCATTCAAGCCTTTGTTTGAGTTGACAATTTTCTTATGAAAGTTTGGTTTTCACATCATCAGTGTTTTGACGCAACGTTTCATATTTATGTTTCAATGTTTCAGTTTCCTTATTCAGCAAATCAATATCTGCACATTAATTTTCAAACACCGCAGCATTGCTGGAATAATAGAGATCATTCATAATGAGAGAATAAATATCAGCTGTGAGAATTTGTTCCAAGAGTCGATCAGAATCCGTTTTCAAAAATCGATTTTTGCGTTGTTGAACCAAGATTGCATTTTCATTTAAAGCGAAAATGTTTTGCATTTCTTTAACTTCTTTTTGGAGTTCCTGTTCCTAACGAGTAGCACAATGACGCAAATTTTGAACTAAAGGCAGAAATTGTTTTTGTAAAATGTCTCGCTTTTCGCGCTTGTAAGCTGATTGAAAAGTAGCAATTTTAATTTCCGAATGATGTTCAATTACGTTTTCCAAGTTTTCAATGCCTTTCATGAACGTTTTAAAATAGTCTAAGACTCGACAATGTGTTGGTAAAGGTGTCACAGTACCAAAAGATGGTAATGGACCATTTACTTGTGCCACGGGTTTGGCAGGAGCCCCATTAGAAGATGAAACAAAAGACTAAGTTACATACCATGATTTCTCAGGTATTTCTCTTGATGGAACAAAAGATTTTGAAATGTGAGGAGCTTTTGAGTAATCATATGGTTTGCAATATTCAACTTGACTCATTTTTGATCGACTCTTTTCTTCAAGTTCATATTCTTCCTCAGTATTATATATAATAACACGCACAACATTATTATCCATCAATTGGTCCATACTGTAAAGCTTAGGAATTGTTTTGAACGCAGTGTGAAGAAAAGTGGATCTGTAATCGCCAATGGCAAAACCTTTATCGGGTCTTGTTTTTTAAGTAAACTTTTGAATTGTCGTTACAGATTCTCCATGTTTATAAACGATATTTTGAAATGCTTTTATTTGACGTTCGAGAGTGATATTTTCTTCAATTAAAGAATTTTCTTTTTCTCGTTTTTGCACTTTATGTTCATAAAATTCCTGTTTACAATTTGACACTTCTGTTTGTGTTTTTGAAAGTTCCATTGGGAGTTGTACAATTTGTTTTTGAAGATCATGTTTTTCATTTTCCAGTTTGGAACCCAATTTACCGTTTGACTCAATTTAGTCATACATTTGCTTCTGAAGATTTTGTTCTTTGACATACACTTCCTGAAATGACTTTTCAAAACACTTTTCACGTTTAATTGCATTTTGAAAATGTGAAAGTTGTATTTTATAACATTCAATGTCCTTTTTCAAAACTGCATTTGTTTCTTTCAAAACTGTATTTTGCTCGTCCGTTTTGTGAGTAAGAAGGATTTGTTTATGAAGGTTTTTGGCCATGACAATATAGTCAGGATCTGGATCAGAAGAAGGTTCATGTTGTTCAACATGATTATGTTTATTTTGCTCATGAGGATCATCAAATGAAACGACAGTGTCATCATCAAATATAACAACTGTGTTTAATTGTTCATCGTCCTGAGAAGATAAAAATGATTCGGATGGAACAACTTGTGCCTTTTCTGATTCAGAATCAGAGGGTGATGCATTAACAAGTATGGAGCATGTGGTTAGGTCATGTACCTGAGACAAACCATCAGTGTTGAACACTAGGCCTGAATCATTCAACTGATGTTCCTGCATGTTGGCCATAAGCATCACAGCTGCATTGGCTTCAAGATCTTCCATATCATCATCGTTGTAAGAATTAGCAAAGAAACTATTCTCTTGTTCATTGAAAGTTCCTTCCTTTTCATCTTTGAGAGCCATTAGTAGTGCCTGCTTGTCAAACTGACTGCCGCGGGTTCTCGGTTTTGGACATGCTGTTGCAATATGACCTTTTTCGTTGCAGTTGTAGCACCATATCGCATTCCCAGATTCTGTATTGCCATTTGCCACATTGTCATTTCTTCTCTGAGGAGCACTAGAATTGTTTCTGAATCCCCCATTGTTGTTGAATCGTTGTCCATACCCAGAATTTCCAGAATACCCTCCTAATTCTGAAAGTCCAGGGTTCTGAATCTCAACTCGACCATCTTCAATGACAGCTTGATTCCTTGTATTTGATGAGGAACGAAGACGGTAGTTGGTTTGGTTAGAGAATTTGCTAAAAGCACGAGCGATAAGATCAAGTCCTTGATTCAACGTATTGACGTCTTCATCATCATCTTCAATCTGAATAGAGTAGTACATGCTATCATGGTTTTCATATGGAGCAAGTTGATGAGAAGCGTGTTGCGAGGATGATTCATATGGGACCATTTTGTGTGAGGTAGCAGGTTGCTGGTACCTGAAATAATTATGTTCCTGAACATAAGCATGATTAGACATTGGAGGATGTGCAGCATGAGATTGAGCAACGAGTGCTAGGGGATTAGAAGTAGGTGGTGGTATATATCCTCCTCTTGCAACTCTATCTTTTTCAACTTCAGATTCATAGTGCTTGAGATAGTCATACAACAAACCATATGGATCATCATGAAGATTCTTAGCTTGTCTTACAAATGTCACATACTTTTGCCACTCGAAACCCAGACTACTAACAAACTTTGTATTGACAACGATCCTTGGAAGGTGTACTTCATGTCTCTCTAAGTCGTTGACGACATTGGTGAAACGATGATAGTAAGATTCAAGTGATTCCCCTGGTTTGATCATGAAATCAGTGTATTCCAAGTAAAGTTTAGATTCCATGTCTTGTTTGTTTAGTTGTGTGTCTTCCATAAGTAGATGGACGTGTTCCCACATAGCTTTTGCAGTTTTTTGAGCATCAACACTTCTGAATATGATATTTGGTATTCCTTGAAGTATGTAAGTCATAGCATACTCATCTGCTTCATGATGAAGGTGTTGTTCAGTAGTGAGTGCTGACTCAGGAACTTGCACAGCAGTTGGAGCTACTAGAGGGTCAGCAGATGGGTCACCTCCAATGTAGTTAACAGGCCACTAAAACGGTCCTTCAAGGATAACTTGTTTCATGTACTTACCATTGGGTTTCTTGAGTTCCATAAACCTTAAGAATCGACTTGCCCACTGAACATAATTACCCGGTGTAAGCATTGGTGGAGTGTCGATAGATCCTGCTTCATGTCTGGATTGTTGAGTTGAAATGACTTCACGCATCTTGTCAAACCAGTGAGTCTGTTTTGATGGGAGTTGGCCTTGTTGTTGTGACATTGGATAGGATTGTTGTATTGGAACCATCTGATGTTGTTGCATGAGAAGATGTTGTTGTGAGTAAACCGGTTGTTTATAATATTGTGGTGATTGTTGATACTGTTGTTGTTGCTGATGATACTGCTGATTCTGATGTTGCTGAGGATGGTTAAAGTTGTAATACGGTGGTTGAGACATAATGAAACACTTGTGTGTAAAGATGGATCTTGTAGAAGATTGAAATGCACGTTCCTTTGGTTAAGATCAAAATCCTTGGGCAAAGTTGAAATCTTACGCGTAATAACAACTTATGCGTAGAGTTAAATTTATGCGTAGAAAGGTGATGTTATGCGTAAACACAAGGTTTATGCGTAAGATTTCCCTTTTTATGCGTAAGATTAAATCTTTTGCGTAAAGCAAGTTTTGCGTAAGGTAAAAACCAAAAAAATATTTCAAACTTGTCCAAGCTTGAAAGATATCCTTAGTCGAAGTATTCCACTAACTTGTCCAAGCTAGGGAAGTACTGAGTCACCTTTGCTAGAAAAGACAACCTGAGAAGAAACTTTTGCGTAGATTTCAGGAACTTACGCGTAAGAAAATCTTATGCGTAAGAAATGACTTCTGCGTAGAACTTAGGCGTAGAAAGTAACTTCTGCGTAGAACTAAGGCGTAGAATGCTCTCTTACGCGTAGAAATGGGGTTTTTCACCAAAACTCACGCGTAAGAAGTAATCTTTTGCGTAGGGAGACCAAGAAGTACTGTTGACAGCTTTCAGATTGTAATGTTCCACTAATCTTATGCGTAGAGTGACCAGAGACAAGTAAAAATCACTACTTTTTGAAGAGAAATGCTTACAAATGAGTTCTTTTGATCAAATAACTTCCCCAACACTTAGAAAACACTAAATATGAAAGTTTTAGGTACCAAAGACAAGTTTTCTAATATCAAAGAAGCTATAAAACTTAAGAAACAAAGAGAAAAAGTACTAAAAGCTATGAAAGATCAAAACTTTATGCAAAATCTAAGCTTCTAATCACTATATCAACCTTGAAACTTGTCCAAGCATCAAGATTAAGTGATAGAATCAAAGAAAAAGCAAAAATATAAGGAAAAAACACACCTAAACCCCTCGTTAACCAAATAAATAACACTTCAATCTCTATTAGGCGAATGATACCACTTGTTAGGTACCCATATTGATATCACACAAGTTAAGAATGAGATAGATATAAGGATTGGTTGATTACAAGATATGAGAGAATTATAAAAGCAAGAGTTTCATTAGAATATCAAAATAACCAACAAAGTTTAAGGCATCATAAGCCTTGTATTTATAGGAGGGAAACTAGGGCAACATTCCCTAGTCCCTTTCATCATCAAAACGTGGGCTTACTAAGCCTTTTGGGCTTTTACAACTTGCCCATTAACTAAACATAAACATAAATAATACTTAAGCAACCTATTACAAAATGTAATGACCGAGACTTGACTAAATACTAAAGTATGTTCCCAACAGCCCGGGTTGCCTTGGGCAACAAGCGTATAGCCACCCGAATGATGACAAGTGTCATTTTTGGGGGGCAGCTTTTGTGGTTTTGGTGCAACTTTTATAATTTTTGGACAACTGGAGGACATGTGTCATCATGTGGTTGGCTGTACGCTTGTTGCCCAAGGCAACCCGGGCTAAATCAAGAATATTTCAAAATCGGGCTAAAAATGCATAGACCGCAGGGCAACGGGCCATTTTAGTAATTATCCCTTTACATTAAACGTAGTTGTGAAATAAAATTGGTTACTAATTTATGCAACTTATTTATGCAACTTCTTTATAACAAAGTCAAAACCTTGCTAATCTATTGATTCCTATGAAAATTGGGTGCATTAAAGTGTTGTAAACCATGCTTAATTTCTTGTGAGTCTTAAAATTTTGGAGAGAGAGAGAGAGTCATTCATGCTTTATATGTAGTATAGATAAATCATGTATTCTGTAAAAGAGTACCGTGAAAGTTATAAACAAATCAACTATTTTTTTAAAAGATATGCATCTAACAAATACAATGGATTAATTATTAACAAATCAACTATTTTGAAAAAAGATATACATCATAACTGATTTATGATGATATTGCTAATTTTCAAATCATTCAATTGCAAATCATGTATATATTAAACAACATTTACAACACGTATAAAATAATTTCTTTTCAAGTTTTGAAAGATACACATAATTGTCAAACTTTACAAACTTATGTAATGGCATGAGGTTGATCTGTAAACGTTTTGACCCTAATGTCATCAATGTTGAGATTGCTGTCGAACAACACGCTGGAGTTAAAGTGCTCTTGCCAAGAATTCCTCTTGCTCCATCTGAAGAAGAAATATTCCCTATCCAAACTAAAGAGAATACAATTCCATATTAGCCTTAGCTTTGCGATGACTATTGATAAAGCTCAAGGGCAAACTATTTCAAATGTGGGTGTCTATTTGCCCGACTCTGTTTTCTTTTTTAGTTAGTGTATCATAATTGATGTAATGTTTTCTTCTTTAGTCTTATTAAGTATTTTTCTATGTCGTTTGATACTTCTTAAGAATTTTTGCTATAGTTGAATTATCATATGTTACAACCGTTTGCAATTTTATTTTGATTTTTTCACGTTTAAATTTAGAACGTTATACGAAACACTTACCACAATATTGCATATCATTAATTGTCTGCCGCTAGCAACCGCTGCTATGCCCGGGTACTCGCCTAGTATATGTAAATGCTATTAAAATTTTATCTTAATATAAAAAATACTTTTTCTGCTTGAAATAATTTTTTTTTTTGCTAAATATCTATAGAATTATCAATTTTTTAAAAACAAATAGTGAAATTCGGGTTATTCGGGTCAACTCAAGAATTGAACCGAATTCGAATTCGGTTTTTTTTGGTTCGGTTCGGTTGAATACTAGTTCTGTTCGGTTTTGTTTTCGGGTTGACCCAAAAAAAATTCTAACCGAACTAATCGAAGAATCCGATAACTGAACCGATCAAAACCCCTAGTTAGAAGTCGAGAACAACTGAACCAGGTCCCAATAGCATTGATATCTTTTACTTGTATGGGCCTGAATGAGCCATAATCCTCTAAAGCAGGCCCACTGCTAGGCTCGCCCCAATTCTGATTATGTACCTCTTTTATGTATCATCAATGATGTATGATATTTAACGAGTTGGGCATCGGTCCACCGCGTTGTAGCAGGGAATCGTAGTTGGCAATATTTTTTTAAAACTATTATTTGTAAATGTTATTTGTAGTCGACTTTGCTATATAATGAATATTTCTTTTGGATTTTACTTTCCCAAAAAAAACTAACTTATCACATACATCTCAAGATATATCATATACAAAAGCAATCAGTACCGATACATACGATATATGTTATGCTGCCCAAGCATGTTTTGATAAAGTCCTACATATTAACAGACTGTTGTTGCGGCAAAAGGTTTGTCGCCAACCTTGTGTTATGTTCGCCTACAGGCAGGGGTCGCAAGAAGCGAGAAGACATTCCCTGCAATTTCATTTGATGATGAATAACAGGTTGATTGGCTCCAAACGGTCAACTTAATTGACCAGGTGATGGTCAACCAAGTCAAACTGCCTAGAGTCAATGCTCCGCGGAATATAGTGGTTTCCCCGGGTCGTTATGTCCCGACGAGGTGTGGATAATTAACAAACAGTTATGTGATCGGGTGAATTTGGACAGGAAAAGGGTTTGTGTGTGATTAAGCTAGGGAATCTACAAGGAAATAGCTTAAGCAAGCTATATGAATAAGACTGGAAGCTAGGAAAAACCAGAAACGTTTAAAACCTAAAACGCGTACGTTTACATTTAAATAAAACGTAAACGTACAAAATAAAACGTGAAAACTGAAATCTGAAAACACCCAGGGGGTGAAAATGACTTTTTTTACAAACTTAAAATAAAAAGAAAAATTAAAATGAAAATGAAATTATTAAAATGATTATTTTAATATTTAAATACTATTTAATTAATTTAAACTATTAAAAAGTAAATTAAATCTAATTTTAATAAACTAAAAATGATAAACACTACAAATTAAACTAAAAATTTGCAAAAATGATTTTTAAAACTTAAAATGAACTTGAAGAAAGTATAAAAATTAAAAATAAATATTTTTGTCTTTTTATGATTTTTCTATTAATTAATTACTAATTAATTATTAATTACCTAATGAAACTATTTTAATTTAAGAAAAATAGAAAATGAACAGTAAAAAGTCTAATAAAATTTCTAAAATTATTTTACATTATATAAAAGCTAGGAAAAATATAAAAACTAGGTTTTGCTTTATAAAAACTCATTATGCTATTTAATACTTAATATTAATTAATTATTAATAAAACTAAGATTAATTCTAATAAATACTAAATGATAAAATAAAAATCTGAGAAAATTATTATAAATACTTTAATATAAGAGGAATTTAAGAAAAATATAAAATAGCTAAGTACTTAATAAAAATCTAAAAATGAAAAATAAAATTTAAATTAAATTAAATACAAACTATCACTTAATATTAAATTAGATTTTCTTGGTTTTTCTTTTACCAACCTATTTTATAGCTAAAAACTAACAACTTTTGTAAAAACAAAATTTTTATAACTTAAAAATAAGCTGTTGAGAGCTTAAAAGCCTTGACAGTTGACCACAGTTGACCAAGGATGAAAATAAGCTAAAATGGCATTAAGTGGGACCAACAATGTTTGATTCTAGTCCAAATAAGTTATAGGAACTTGTTTAAGCTGGAAAAATCCAAGTGTGACCACAGAATAAGCAATAAGCAAACAAATAAGCACTTGAAACTTGCAATCTTAACTGAAAATTGGGACAGAAAAGGAGGGGTAAATTGGGTGGGGTCCACAGGTCTTGGGGTTAAACAAAAGGTCAACTCAAGTAACCTGGTAGGGGGGGTTCAATGGAACAAAGTTTGGGTAGTGGGGGCCACTGATGTGGTCAGAAAACCACCACCAAGTGGTGGTGGTGGGGTGATATCTGCTGTGAACAGGGGAGGTTGCAGCCCTGCACCACACTTTGGGGGCATGTGGAATCTAGGGAAAAAATTGCAAAAATAAAAGGACCAACGGAACTTAAAGTTGAGCTGGTAGATTTCAATTAGGAACAAATTTCACAATCCAGATCAATACACAAAAATCAAAACAAATACTTGAACTTTTGGAAATACCTAAGAAGTGCAAATTTGACTTTTCAATGAAACTTGCTAAATTGACTTTTCTGAGTTTGAAACCACCCTAACTGATTTAAATAGGTATAGTAAGCTACAAGTTGATGAAATTAAGCTACAATGACATCTAATGCAATGAAATGGTGGGCTTATGATATCAAATCTCCAAACAGTTAACTGATATGGGAGATTGTTGGTGAATTTGACTATCTGTGGTGATAACTACTTATGCAATGGTTGATTTATGTCATTTTACCACAGAGAAGAATGTTCAAATCAACTTTTGTCCATAAAATCAACAAATGCTTAGCCAAACAGATAGTTCCAAACACCCCCTTAAATACTGATTATACTCCTCACTTAGATATTAGGACTAAATATACTGATTCAAAGTTTTACAACAGATTAACTACACTAATTAAAGCTTAATGAACACAAGATTTCCACATATAACAATAAGAACAAGAGAATGCACAAAACAAATTTATAACTTACAAATGGTTCACAGTTGAAACAGGAGAAACAAGTAATCAAATCACCACCTAAGGTCTCCCATGAGACACTAAACCCTATTCCATCCAGAAATTGCCCTTATCCTTGCTTCATCCTTCTTCCACATTGATTTTTGATTTTTTTACACTATTTTTAGTATTTTTGGTATTTTTGGATTTTTGACACTACACTAAATTCTATGGTTACTAAAAACTTAAACAAGCTTCTTGGGAGCTTATGTTAGGTATCTCAGTCCATATCAACACAAGCAAACAACTTTAAATTAAAATGAGATTTTTGAGTAAAATTTCCACAAACTGGATATGAGAGAAAATACTTAAATTAATGGCTTGAAAAGTTGTACAATACACTAATTTAACTTAAAAGAGTACTGGAAAGCTTTAAAATACAAGAGAAATGATAAAATTTACTAAAATGACCAAATTAAACTACTAGTACACTACTTAGCTACTCTACTGCTTAACTACTCTTTTTCTTCTTTCTTTTATAGCTCCCAGGGAGTTTCTCTTTCCTTCCCACATGTTTCTTAACCATTGGATTGGCTCTTGTGATCTTGGCCGTTCAAAACGGTTTTTGGCGGGAAAGAAGGGTGAGGCAGTTGGGGGTAACTTGGAGTATTATGAGGAAATTAATTGGGTTTTGGGGTTTAGTGTGATGTGGAGGAGACAAAGGACGGGTAGAGGAGCAGAGGAGGGGGGAGATGGCTTGTGGAAGTGGATTAGCAGGCTGCTAGTGGGGGAGAAGGTGAAGTCAAAATTGGGTGTAGACCGGGGGTGATTAAATAAAACGGTTTGGGGTGTTTGTTATTTTTAAATGGGGAGTGGGCTAAAAATGGTGATGGGCCTGGTGTGTGTTTGCTTTGGGTTTGTTTGTTGGATTTGGGTGGGGTTTGTTTTGGGTATTAATAAAAATAAGGGTCCGTTTGTTTATTTGTACCAAAAAGGACCAAAGTTGTAATTTCCCGAAACTTGGGGACTGAAAATGCACATTTCCCAAAGTACCCACAAGGGTGTAATTTGCCAAGAACCAATAACACAAGGACCAAATTTGCTTTGTATCATTTTTCAAATTCTCGGGGACCAAAACTGACAAATTGTCAAACTTAAGGGACCAAACATGACATTTCCTCAAACTTTCCTCCCAAGGTCCATTTTTGATATTTTATGATTTTCAAGGACCAAAAATGATTTTTCTTTAAAAAATTTCCCACCAGGGACCAATTCGCCAAAATCTGAAACTCCAGGGACCAAACTGTAAATTTCCAAAACTTTTCTAATTTTTCACCAAATACTAAATATGACAATTTATGATTTCAGAAGGACCTTTGGTGATTTTTCTTTTAAAAATATATGCTCAGGGACTATTTTTGCCAATTTTTGAAAGTTGGGGGACTGAAACTGCCGATTTTGCAAACTTTGTACGTTTTTCATCTGTCTTTGCTCATTTTGCATCTAAAACATATAAAACACAATTTTGAAATATTTTTAGTATTTGATGCATTTCTGAGTGTTTTTGTATGTTTTGGCAGTTCAGATACGATAAAAATGATGAGTATTTGCATACTCATCAATCCCCCACACTAAACTATTGCTAATCCCTAGAAATCTTTTGAGAAAAACTTGATGGATTTTAAACTCTTTACTAAAAGCCATCACTTCTGGAGTAGCCAGGTGTAAGAACTGTGGCACACCTGATAACCGTGTGATTTTAAGCAAACCACCAGCTGTCAACGGATTTGATTAGTCTTTACCAAAAGCCGTTTGCTTCTGGACTAGCCAACTCTTGATGGAATAGTCAACAACTTGGTGAGCTGATTACCAATTATGGATTTTCCACGGCCTTTACCACAAGCCATAATCTTGGAGGCTAGCCAACTCATTTGCTTTATGAGATATGGGGAGTTGAGGAACCATACAATTTTGGGCAAATTGCAAGCCATAAACGGATTTGAGATGTCTTTACCAAGAGCCGTTTGCTCCTGGACTAGCCAATCCCTTTTGTCGGTTAGACAAGGCGGACTGATTACCACAAAAATTTTGAAGCACAAGTGAAAATTTTTTTAAAATTTTTGAAAATTTAGCTAAACACGGGGGTATTATATAGTAAAATGTGGTAGAATTCGCTAGAATAGCGAATACCCCCCCCCCCCCCCACATTTATCATGAATATTGTCCTCAATATTCAAAGTCCTGGCTATTATGCCGACATTTTGAACGTAAAAGGGCAACATTACAAGCTAAGCGTGGAAAACACCATTTTTTCACTTTTGTAACCATAGCATGGGGGACTCCCCCACACTTAGGGTGAAAACCCTATAAGCATGCTGCTGTTTTTGTTTACCGAGTCGCTAGCTTGACTCGACCCCGAATTCAATTGTCCTTGGGGAAGCATGATGTGGAAGAAACAATCTCAATCGGACTTTCATTCAAGATGTTTGGACAAACATTTGAAGTACGTGAAAGTTCCACACCGATGAGATATAATACCTGATGAGGCGAAAAATGATCCGTTTTTAGGGGGTCATTTAAGACGGAATTCAACTTTATATGATCAAATATTGCCCTAAATCGTTCCTTTTGTGATTTTAGGTACTTTGGGAGTGAAATCTGGAAAAGGAAGCAATTCGGACTTTTTTGGAGCATAAAAGTGAAGAAAACGCCAAAGTCTTAATTTTCCATGCTGGGAACAGTAGGTGACGGCGTCAAGAGTCATTTCCTGACGGCGTCAAGGGCAAAATTCCATGACGACCCAGTACATATTTGACGGCGTCACGAGGGTAGCGGGTCAAGAGTAAAAGTCATGACGGCCTGGAAATGGTTTTGTCTTGACGGCGTCAAATGTAGATCAAGGCAGTCCGAGAATGGTTTTGGCGGCGAGGTGATAGCGTCACAATGTTTGTCTTGACGCCGTCAGAACCCTTTTTCTATATATAGTTTTCTAATTTTTCACATTAAAGAGAGAAGTTTTGGGAGAAACCCTAAGTACGATTTTGGTGTAACTTTACAGGTTTTTCAAGGGTTCCAACCCCTTGATACCTTGCATGTTTAATCAAGATAAGTGTTCCTTTAATTCAATCAATATGTCTATGTGTTGGTTGTCTATATCTTGTTCTTGTCTTAATTCCATCATGCTATGCTAGATCTATCTTGTGTTTGCTTAGATCTAATGAAACCTAGATGTTAATTATGTGTTGATTACTTGTTTATTCTTGTTTTGGGTGAATGATTTATATGTTAGGCTTAAGAAAACTGGCAGATCTCCAATTGGTAACATGCTTGAACGTCTTAAGAAACATGAACCAACGCGCACTAGGTCTTTATTGGTTGTATTTAACGCATGAGCCACTGTTTACAATCCCTATAGTTGTGTTGGGCATGGTGTAGGAGGAGATAAGAGCTCATAGAATTGGGGAGTTATGTGTGCCACCCCATGAATGGTATTAAGGAATACCATCCGTCATCCATGCAATTATAACAAATAATTAACGTGTAAAAGATGTCTAGGGAGTAGTGAAATCTAAGTAAACACATTTTCTCCAATTACTGGTCACAACTTTAGTATAATTTAGCTTATTTTCATTTCTAGTATTTTATTTTGATTGCATCTTAGTATTGGGTTAGTTGATTAGCAACTAATTCCGCCCAAATCCTTCAAACCCGAGATTTTAACT
Organism: Artemisia argyi; assembly: GCA_030686995.1. Lineage (NCBI taxonomy): Eukaryota > Viridiplantae > Streptophyta > Magnoliopsida > Asterales > Asteraceae > Artemisia > Artemisia argyi. Next base: position 38,096,709 of record CM060697.1, read on the forward strand.
TGCTTTCCATAAAATATAAAAACACAAAAATAATCATCCCTCACCTTAGGACTAGTATTTAGGCTTTCTAATCCTAGCGACACTATTCCTAAGCTGAACGATCAATCCCCCGGTACTTGTCACTATACTATACTACAACGATCAGGTACACTGCCTGGTGGGGGTTGTAAGCTTCTCGAGATCCCTCGAGAGGTGAAGCCTGTTGCGATTCCTACGCATCAATTTTTCGACGCCTCATCCCGGGGAATAGTTATTGTCTAGGTTAGAATTTCTTCGTATTAGGTCTACTTGCTAGATTCCTTTCTAGTAAGATTTTATTTTTATTTTTAGGTTTTCTTTAGTCTATCTTTTTCTTTGTGCCTTTGTTAGTAAATTAAAATTCATTGACTATTCCGTTGACCAATATGGAAAACGCGAATCCACCCCTTTCCCCTAGAGAAGTGGCTGTGTTACGTGAACAAATTGAGAGTGAGATTAGGGAACTTAGGGAGCTTAATAGGCTGATTAAGGTTGAGCTCGAACATGCATTTAGTGACCTAGCGACCGCCTTGTATTCGAATGAGGACCTAGGGCCTAATGACTTTGTGAATGTTATTGAGGGACTTGAAGAGGGGGAAATAGATCCGAAGCTTAATGACTATTTTAATCTATACCCCACTAAGGAGGAGATTGCATATTATAATAATCTTATTGATAACCCGCAATCTCCTTTCACCATAATTGAACCTAAGATCAAGAAAGGCGATCCTAAGAATGCTAAGATACCATGTATGATTGGGTATAGACACATTAGCAATGCTTACATTGACTTTAAATCTCCAATCAACATTATGTCCTCAACTGTTTATAATGATATAGTGAAAACAAGACTTGAACCTAGAAGAGATCCCAAATACCCCGGTGGAGTTTGTAACTTTGTCGGGAGAGTTAAAGGTTTACATGTCTTTGTTGGTAATTTCACTTTTGTCACCGACTTTATGATTGTGGAGGATCTTGCTAATGTTATTGATTGTCGATTATCCAATGTTGTGTTTGGCAAACCGTTTGTTGAGGAGTCTAAGTTGGAATATAATGAGATAGAAGGAATGATCCGATTCGCAAGTAACACCGATAGTATCACTTATAGGATGCCTAAAAGGATGAAAGAATTTCGCTTTATATCCCGTTTTGATAAGGACAACGTTGGTGCTTTTGAGGATACTAATGAGGAGGATAAGAAAAAGGGCATGGATTATGTATGGGAAAAAAAGAGTCTTTATTACAAAGATTGCTTGGCCCTTGGACCTAGGTATAAAGTCGATAAAGAATTTGCCCAAATGATTATGGGGGCGGTTGAGAAAAAGGTGATTGAATTCTACAAAGAATATCTACAATCAGAGTGTGGAACCAATAATGAGGTCACGTAGTAACCCATGACCTTGAGTCTAGCTACAAGACTCGTAAATAAAGAAAAGCGCTTCTTGGGAGGCAACCCATGTTTTGTGTGATTTTAATTATTTGATTGTTATTTGCTTCCGTATGCATGCTTTATTTTTATTGTTGGTTGATCATGTTTCTAAACTAAATAGTGGAAATACTTTACTTTGTTGTTTTGGCCTAGTCTTAACTCCACCTAAAAGTATTTTTGCAAAAGATAAGTGTAAGGGGAAACCCCAAATATGTTTTTATGAAACAAACCGATCATGATTCTCCACAATAATAAATGAACATGTATATTCGTATTTGTTAGAGTCAAATGCTTGTATTGAGTCATAATGAAGTTTTGCAGGATTTTCCAGGAAGTAGGACCAAGTTTTTCCAGAAATTTTCCGGAAACTTAACATAAGAATTTCTGCAGGTCAATTCTGACGGCGTCAGGAGTTTACTCTTGACGGCGTCAGGAGTAAAAATCTGGAAATTTTACCGGTTTTGTTTTTCTAACGGAGTCTTATGGTTTTTGTGAATTATTAAGTTTTATAATCTCCAGGAGATCTGCAAACTTCATTCCACAAGCATTATATGTTATCTTGTTTTCTAGGATTTAGTAACTTATATAGGATGCCGCCGATTTTACGCGAGGTTGTCTTGTCTATTTTGTCAGGTTTTACAGGTTATGTATGACGAGAAGATGATTTATATTCTAGAAGGGAAGCTTTGATTGTTCATTATTCTTGGAGGAAGATTTAACCTGGCCACCTTATTATCCATACCAAGCGAATCAGGGGAGTATTTGATTTCATTCTCTTTACTTTTTCACTTTTACATTCTTTACTTGAACATTGGGGACAATGTTCATCTTAAGTGTAAGGGGAGGGTAAAAAGATGATACCTTACATATGCACTTTCGCTTGAGTTTGTTTTGTTTAATGGTAGATGTGTAATAAAACTATGAGAAATACTTGTTAGTGCAATTTTAGCGCCAAATTTAAATTTTTTTACAACATTTAGGAGTGAAACTTTAGCCATAGCAAGCGTCTCATGGATAGGAGATTGTATGACTAGCACATAACCGTATATTCAGAAAAATTTTCCACCCAAATATGTGAGGTTCGCCTTTAGATTTGATAGATAAAGCATTCATTATTAGTGCTTATGAGTGTACCGGTAGCATTTAGATTATAGAACTTGCGTTAGTGATGCATCCTGAGACCGCTAGTGAGACTACATTCGTGTAGTAGGATTTACTACATGATAAGAGGCATTAGGATCACCCTTGTGTTAAACCCGTATTATAATTACTTGACCATTTAAGTCATATTACTTGGCTAGTTAAGTCAACTAATTTTTCCCACACCTTAGCGTTGTACTCATTTTTAGTACACGAAACCCCTAGTACACCCCTCCGAGCCTATCTTTTCGTTTCTAACTTTAAGCATTTTACTTAAAGAAAGAATTTGTTACACCACACTTAAATGTACAACCAAATCACCTTAGCCCTCCGTGTATGCACTCATTTTTAGTGCATTATTGTTATTTGTTAAACCCTAAGTTAACTTTCTAATTGATTACATGGTTGCTAAGTCGAGTCATATCCTTGTACATACTGTTTTGGGACGATTGGGACGATTGGGTAAGTACTTATTTTATGGAGTAATGGGGAAGAACATCACTTATTACCCCCATATGATAATCTTAAAAGTGCTCCAAGTGTTTTAATTTTCTTAATTTGAGTCACTAGATTAGTTAATTGTAAAGTATGTAAAAATCCAGGTGTAAGGGAAATGTTCATTCCCTATGATGTATTATTTTGGATGGTAGGGTAAGAGTGTATGCAAAAAAAAAAAAAAAAAAAAAAAAAAAAAAAAAAAAAAATCAAGAAAAAGAAAAGAAAAAAAATAGAAAATGGAAAAAGAGAAAAAACATATGGACTACCATCCCGTTGCATTCTATGTTTATTTTAAGTTTTTACTATTTTTAAGTCGAGTCTAGTCTTGGCTTAGCAACGCCATATTGTACATGTAATTAACTAAGATTGTTAACTCGCCACCAGTAAAACTTCCTTTATCCAACAAAACCGTGTATTTCATATCCCTATACCTAACGTTACAACCCTTTAAAAGACCTCTTTGATAGTTTATCCTAGGTGCTTACGCCATGTGGTGGAGGTTTGATCCTTTCCCAAGCCTATGGTAATCTATTTTGCTATGACAGGTAGTGAGAGATATCTTCCGTTTCCATATTGTAATTTACACTTTATTACACCTGAGAGATGTGAGTATCTAAACACTATTTGTGAGGTGCTAGTATATGACCTCTGTGCTTGTCTATTGGTCTTTAGTGGAACGATTATTTGTTGTAATTACTTTTATATTAGTGTTAAATGACCCCTAACTTGTATTTTGACTAGAATAAAAGCGCATTTGCTTGAGGACAAGCAAATCTCAAGTGTAAGGGTATACGATGAGGCGAAAAATGATCCGTTTTTAGGGGTCATTTAAGCCGGAATTCAACTTTATTTGATCAAATATTGCCCTAAATCGTTCCTTTTGTTATTTTAGGTACTTTGGGAGTGAAATCTGGAAAAGGAAGCAATTCGGACGTTTTTGGAGCATAAAAGTGAAAAAAACGCCAAAGTCTTAATTTTCCATGCTGGGAACAGTAGGTGACGGCGTCAAGAGTAATTTCCTGACGGCGTCAAGAGCAAAATTCCATGCAACCCAGTACATTTTTTACGGCGTCACGAGGGTAGGGCGTCAAGAGTAAAAGTCATGACGGCCTGGAAATGGTTTTGTCTTGACGGCGTCAAATGTAGATCAAGGCAGTCCGAGAATGGTTTTGGCGGCGAGGTGACGGCGTCACAATGTTTGTCTTGACGCCGTCAGACCCCTTTTTCTATATATAGTTTTCTAATTTTTCACATTAAAGAGAGAAGTTTTGGGAGAAACCCTAAGTACGATTTTGGTGTAACTTTACAGGTTTTTCAAGGGTTCCAACCCCTTGATACCTTGCATTTTTAATCAAGATAAGTGTTCCTATAATTCAATCAATATGTCTATGTGTTGGTTGTTTATATCTTGTTCTTGTCTTAATTCCATCATGCTAGGCTAGATCTATCTTGTGTTTGCTTAGATCTAATGAAACCTAGATGTTAATTATGTGTTGATTACTTGTTTATTCTTGTTTTGGATGAATGATTTATATGTTAGGCTTAAGAAAACTGGCAGATCTCCAATTGGTAACATGCTTGAACGTCTTAAGAAACATAAACCAACGCGCACTAGGTCTGTATTGGTTGTATTTAATACATGAGCCACTGTTTACAATCCCTATAGTTGTGCTGGACATGGTGTAGGAGGAGATAAGAGCTCATAGAATTGGGGAGTTATGTGTGCCACCCCATGAATGGTATTAAGGAATACGATCCGTCATCCATGCAATTATAACAAGTAATTAACGTGTAAAAGATGTCTAGGGAGTAGTGAAATCTAAGTAAACACATTTTCTCCAATTACTGCTCACAATTTTAGTATAATTTAGCTTATTTTCATTTCTAGTATTTTATTTTGATTGCATCTTAGTATTGGGTTAGTTGATTAGCAACTAATTCCGCCCAAATCCTTCAAACCCGAGATTTTAACTTGCTTTCCATAAAATATAACAACACAAAAATAATCATCCCTCACCTTTAGAACTAGTATTTAGGCTTTCTAATCCTAGCGACACTATTCCTAAGCTGAACGATCAATCCCCCGGTACTTGTCACTATACTATACTACAACGATCAGGTACACTGCCTGGTGGGGGTTGTAAGCTTCTCGAGATCCCTCGAGAGGTAAAGCCTGTTGCGATCCCACGTATCAATACCGGCTCAAGATAATGATACATGCTAATGCCGGGATCAAATATAGTGTCTTCATTCCCGAAGGAGTGAAGAAGAGAGGAAGGAACCTCGAGAACAGGCTCATTAGCATGAGTTTGGATTTCAAGGGCTAAGCTCAAAAACATCCCGGGAGGGTGGGTGAGAATTTGCAAATCCTCAAGATTGAGTGCATCTCCCCCCGGGTTATCATACTCCAGAGTTGTCATGATAATGTGATCAATGACGGGCTCAGAAGGAATTTCAACATCACTGATATCTCCATAAGACTTTGTTGGGAATAGACTTTATTATTTCAAGTGTCGATCATTGAGTTTTGGTATAGGTTGCATTACTTAGTTATAACGTTAGTTATTTTATAAGTTTTGTAAGTTTATGCTTGGTTTATATCTAAGGGCTAAGTATGTTATATTGTCTAAGTTTAGAGAAGCCCTAATCCTTACCTATAAATACCTATGTATAACCTCATTTTGAGGTTGGTTGGTTCTCCTAGTAATTTCATCTCTTTCTTTTTCATATCAAGGGTTCCTTCCACTTTCTCTCTCTACTCTTTTTCTCTCTCTAGATCTATTAGTGATTATGTTATTAAAATCATGACCTAACAAGTGGTATCATTCGCCAAGGGATAATATAGGTTGATTTAGGTTTGATTTGGTAGTAAAAACTTGGTTCTTGTTGCGTATTTTAGAAATAATGGTACTGTTCATCGCATAGGTATCGAGTTAGGTGTTTTCAAATTCTTAGCGAGTTAGGTGTTTTTCTAATTCTTAGCGAGTTAGGTGTTTTTTATTGACTTATCGAGTTAGGTGCTCTCTTGAATTATCGAGTTTGGTTTTTCGAGTTTGAGATCATCTTGGCGAGTTAGCCTTTATCTCCTAATCGTTTATCGAGTTAGGCGTATTGTGACTTTAACTAAGGGGAAACTCTGCCCAACTCAAGTCTATCTACCGAGTTAGGAATCTTGATCAAACTTATCGAGTTTGAAACCAACTTGAACATACCGAGTTTGAAACCAACTTGAAGATACCGAGTTTGAAACCAACTTGAACATACCGAGTTTGAAGCCAACTTGACCATACCGAGTTTGAAGATTCAAAGAACATACCGAGTTTGAAGCCAACTTGACCATACCGAGTTTGAAGCTTCAAAGAACATATCGAGTTTGAAACCAACTTGAACATACCGAGTTTGAAACCAACTTGAACATACCGAGTTTGAAACCAACTTGAACATACCGAGTTTGAAGCCAACTTGACCATACCGAGTTTGAAGATTCAAAGAACATACCGAGTTTGAAACAACATCTTAACATACCGAGTTTGATATCAAGTTTTTTCAAATCTAATTACAACCTGTATTTATCTTTATGATCCATATTAACATAATCACATCATCTCATCTTTTCAAAGTTTCTCCATCTTATCTTTCTCTTCTCGATTTCAAAAAAAAAAAAAAAAAAAAAAAATATATATATATATATCTTTTCAAAGTTTCTCCATCACATCATCTCAACTTGACCATACTGAGTTTTTTGGCGGGAAATTTTGAGTAAAATTTATTTTCTTCAGTAGACTAAACGTTCAATTTTTACGCGAAATTTAAATTTTGGTATAACGTTGAAAATTTTGGCCCAAAATTCAAATTTTTTCGGTGAAATTTAGCGGCAAAATTTTTGAAACTCAAATTTTTCTTGCAACCATATAATTGCATTTCATAGTGATTTTCAAATTTTGGGAGAGAAAATTTTTTCAAATAATTTTTGGAGGGAAAATCTGAATTCACTATTTCGACCTTGCGTGTGACATTTTGCTTGATTTTTTCGATTGCGTCGCAACAATCAAGAGGGAGAGCATTGTCATCTACAACGTCTCAATCATCTTCTTCCAACTACCTTCCTCATCAATATTCTCATCAGCAACAGTCATCAGCAACAGGACCTTCTTCCAACTACCTTCCTCACCAATATTCTCATCAGCAACGGTATCATCAACAACAAAGTCACAGCTCCCTCATTGATCATGTTCTGCTCTTTGGCAATGAATCAAGGCCTCCAATGTTGCTACCAGGAATGTTTACTTGTTGGAAACGGAGATTTCTTCAATGGCTCGCATATCGTCCTGTTGCAGATCTCATGCTTAAATCCATTCAAGATGGTCCATACAAAATGATATTGCTTGCTGACTCAACAGGGATTATGAGGTTACAAACTACTGCAGATTTGAATGCTTCAGAACTTGCTCAGTATGATGCTGACCAACAGGCTGTGTGGTTCATAACGTTGGCACTTCCCAACTCAATTTACATGAATATGGACTTTCAAGCCAGTGCTTATGAAATGTGGAAATATCTTGAAGCTATGCATCGTACAGAAGAACTTCATCACATCAGAATGATGCAAATTCTTGAATCCTGTTTATGCATGAATCCTCTGAAGACCATTCTCCCTGCTCCAGCTGTTGACCATGGATCCTTAATTTACACTCCAAATGGTCTCTTCTTCAATCCTCTGAATGCACCTGAGCCTTTCTTCATTCCACAGTACCATCCTGCAACACTACATAATAATGTGCAATCTCTTCTGCAAAGTCTAGTGAAGATTAGTCAAGTATCTTCTAAGAAAGGCAATGGCGATATAACTTCAACTTCTGAATGCTTAAACACAATGAAAGATACTGATGATGAAGAAGATCTTATCGAACCAAGCATGGCATTCTTGGCATATACAGAAAATATTGCAGATGAGGAAGCTTAGGATTATGATTCAACTCCAGTCTTTGACGATAATGTTGAATACAATGCCACACTTAGTCAAATGGAAGTTGAAGGGAGTAATCTCAATGAGGTTTTGCAAAGTGTCATGGGAGATATTACACCTGATGATGAATATGCTGATTTGGAATCCAATACTGCAGATTTGGAAATCGATACTGCAGATGTGATGTTAATGGCAAACATGCAGGAATTTCACATGATTAATACTGGCTCAGAGTATGAGTCTGATAATTCTGTAGAACCATTTGTGAGATTAAACAAAGAGAAAACGTATCAATCAAGGTCTCAAATGCATGAACTAATTCACAGCAGAATCATCTCAGACTTCATACAATTTACGAGTCAGGCTTTATCAAATTCCCGAAATCGAGCTGTCAAGCAAGGTGAAAGAGTTATGATACAAGGAAGTATTACCCAAAGGCTGGTTGGGAATGGTGAGAATACTGCAAATGTAGTTAATGTAGGCAATGAGGTTAAAATATTGGAAGATAATTCGGGTGTCATGGATGATACTGAACCAGTATACGACACAAATGCTTCTGATGACTCTAAAGACCCATTTGAGAGAAAGATGACTGAAGCTGAGAAAAGAGCCATCAATTCTACAGAAAATTGCTTAGCTCATTTTGAATCAGTTAAGACTCAATGCAAGATTCTCTCAGATGCATGGTTTCCTACGGGGGGGGGGGGGGGGTACCTTTAATGCATTCTTCGGAACTGGAATGGATCGTCTAACCTTCCAAAGGAAACTCCGAGAAAACATTGTTCAAATTGAAAAACAAATTGAACAGGGAAGCGATTGCATGGCAGGATTTAGAGCGCTCAAGGCTTAGTTCAAAGTGTTCATGGCATTGCATTTTAAATCTCTCATACACGATAATTATGAAAGCAATGTATGGAGAGAGAACATCACAAGTATGGAGGTTGAAGATTTTAGAGATCAACTTGTTTCACGCCTAAACCGCTTAGAATTTATGCTTAATGAAAGATCACTTCATTTGAGTGCTATCAAAGAACAGAAGTTGCAGATTCAAGAAGAGCAAGTTCATAAAGATGATTCATTGAAAGCTAATATGGTTGTCATGGAAAGCAAAGGGACAGAATCAGAAGTGCAGGATGACAACAGCAGATTAGGGAATGATAAGGATGCAGATTGTGCAGAGATCATACCCTTCTATGACTCAGAGCCCAACCTTGACAAAGGACAGATGGATGAGGAAGATTTCATACCCACCTATGACAAAGAACTGAACTTTGACAAAGAGCAAATGGTTGAGGTACAATCTACTGTTGATCTTATTATGCCTGCATATGAGAAACAACAATCTGAGCAACCTAACTTCAGTAACGAAGGAGAGGTTGACCAGGATGTTGTTCAATGTCTAGTAATACATTCTGAGTCTGAGTCCTTACCTGATAATCCAATTACTGAAACATCATACCAAACTCTTGAGTCTGAAAACCTTCTTCTCAAAAAGACCATTGCCCAGTGTCATAAAGATTTTTCAAAACTAGAGGCACATTGCATCTCACTTGAACTTCAAATGCAAAACGAATCTATAAATTCGGGCAACAATGGTCAATTTTTGAATGAACAAAGAAAACGTGTGTATACATTAGTTAAAGAAAATGAGCTTTTAAAAGGTCAAATTCAAGAAAAGGTGTTTGCACATGCTGCATTACAAAACAAATTAAGAAGACTGACTAGCCAGAGTGTGGATACTAAGTTTGCAAAACCATCAATCTTGGGGAAACAACCTTCTCAAACAAACAGAAAACAATCAGTGGTTCGACAACCAACTGCATTTAAATCTGAACGACCTAAATTTTCAAAACCTCAGTTTGCCTCCCAAGTTGTTGAGAATAACAATTTGACAAAACCAGTCACTCCACATTCTTGGCCTAAGGAAAATGCATCTGTGTCTGCTAAATCTCAACACGTGATTATGCCTGGCTCTTCTAGGATTAGTTCGAAAACAGTGTCTAAAACGAGAATTAAAAGTAAAGAGTTTTATGGCAAATATGACATGTACAAGAACTATGATCTAGAAAAAGCTAGGAAAAAGGCTCTACTTCAAAAGGATGGAATTCTATGTTCAAAACCTCATGTGATGCCTTCCACTGTAGTACAGAACAATGCTTGTAGTAGCACACCAAAACCTAAGAGTAAACAACAAACTAATAGGAATTGGATAGCTTCTAAGAGTAGTTGCGTAAATAATCATGTTGTTTGTGCTTTAAAATATCTTCAAAAGGGAAATTCACTTGAAAAGGCTCAATCGACTAAGACAAACAAACCCGTTGAACCAAAAGTCATAAGTCAGAAACCTAAGAAGTGGATCAACAAAGGACGTAGGTTTTCTCAAAGAAGTGATGCTCCCACAATTCATTCAACTGCATCTAAAAGGAAAACCTCTCCTAGATCTAACACTAGGTGGGTACCCACGGGTAGAATTTTCAAATCAATTGGTCTTAGGTGGATTCCTACAGGAAAGATTTTAGACATTTGCACCAAAACTAATGTGATCTTCACAACATCTACCTCTGAGACAAGAATGAAAACCATCGGTATTGTGTGTTCGAGTGTCAAGAAGATAATTGACACTACATCTTTATGCTTCTAACATCTGGAACCCATTTACTCTTGGGAATCCTTGTTCTCTGTTTTCTTGTCTCTTCTTTCTTTCTTTGCAGATTCTTCAACACAATGGCTTTCGTATACTTCAGTGCGAAACTCGGACTTAATCATTTGGCTTCTGAGCACAACAGCTTAGGACCCGCAGCCAACCGTTTTAAAAAGCACTTCAGCAATGGCTTCTGAGCACAACAGCTTAGGACCCGTAATCAACTGTTTAAAGCACTTCAGCTATGGCTTCTGAGCACAACAGCTTAGGACCCGCATTCAACCGTCTGAACTTTCCGGATTCTTCGGCTGAACCATTGTCTCTCACCCGTAAAGAAGTGGAAACCTTGTTTGCTCCATTGTTTGATGATACGATTGAAAACCGTCTTTCTGAGGTCTCACCAATTTCCGCTGCACATCTTGATCACCATCAAGTACCTGATTCACCTCACAAACAACAACAATTGTTGGGAGAGACGGTCCTCCAATTGCATCTCCAACAACTACAGAACCAACCGGGTCCAACTCACGACAATCAGCTGAAGACTCCATACCTAAATGAGTTCAACAAACCGCAGAGCATGACCCAGAGGCATTCTTTAAGCGTTCTTTAATCCATTTGCACCGGCTCAACTCATTCCTGACATTACTGAGTCGTCTACATGCAATTTGGATCCTGCTCACATGCGAGATAATTACCTCAATCAAGGTTTGTTGATTTAATTCACCATAATGGTATGTGATGTTTGACTCCAAATGATTTGCAAAATTTTCTTAAAACCTAAGAAGAGTCAAAACATCAAAGTCTTTCTGTAAATATTTTTTCTACAAAAAGAATCTTCTTTCTTTGTGTACAAACTTCAAATCTTCAAAACTATGTTCCTCCATTTAAACCAATTTTGCTTTTCTCTGTCAAAATGGAACATGTTTTGAGGGGGAGAAAACTTTTCACAATATCATGAAGTTTGGACACCTCATTTTTATTCTTCAAGGATAAAATGTTTCTTCATCATTTGGATTAAAATCTCATTTTTCAAAAACTTCTATGATCTCTCGAATTAAAATGTACAAAAAGGTTTCATGTAATATATGCTAATTCGAGGGGGAGAAAGGAAATTTTTTCTGCAATGATTCCAAATTTATCTAGTTTGGACTTCAAATGGAAAAGTAATTAACCTTTAATGAGTAAAGATTCACAAATGTCTTAAACTTAGGTAAAAGGATCTTGCATGGAAAATAAAATGGGCTCTAATAAATGTTTCAACAAATGCTCTCAAAAGTTTCACACATAATTAGAAACCTCAATGAATCAGACTTACGATTTTTTTCCTAGATTTCTTTTCATTTGTGAGTTTCTAATTTCTTCATGGTTGTTGTCTAATCATTCCCTAAATGTTTCAAGTGTTTTCAACAGTCAAAAAGGCATAATCAGAAACTAGGGTTATCAATCAGGGCTTTCATTTTTTTATGTGTTTAGTCTAATTAACTAGTTTATATAGCTTTAGAGAACACTAAAGAATGCTCGATTGGTGTACTTGCTTGATTAGGAACAACATAGGATTAGAATCATGTGATTTAGGGTTTAAGATGTCAATGTCTTTGCTGCTATTACTAGGACGTTTGTTTGTTTAATATTCAGGCATTATGATGCTAACAAGTGTGCATAGACTCAAATCATAACCCCAAACCATGACAATAATTGGTAAATCTCGAGTGAAAGAATGAATTAATCTGTGATTGTGTGTGTTAATTTGAGAATTCTGAGCACTTAGGTTGATTTAGAATGAGATTTTTGATTCATCTTATACTTGTTTGTGCCTGATGCATTTTCTCTGTGTGCAAGTACATGTCATCCCATTGAAAGTCAAAATTTCAACATCCGACAAAATGTTTCTTATGGAACATATTTTGAGGTCAAAGGACAAAATGTGTTTAAAGGCTAAACTGGTAAATGGATTCAAAATGGTGAGAAACAAATTTTTCCAAACTCTACACTCTTATCTTACACCGGTAAAGCAAGTGTGGAGACCAAAGCAAAGTCATTCAAAACCTTTCATATTTTCAAAATCTGGAATGCTTTGGCTTCAATAAAATAATGTCTCTGATCTGAACATCCCAAATACCGGAAGTTTTCCATTCATCACAAAAAACAAATCTTCAAAAAAAAAAAAAAAGAACCCATGAGGTTCAACTTTAGATAGAAATCTTTTTCAGATTTTAAAACTCAAAAGAGAGACTCTGAGTCTCAAACAACTTTCAACAGTAAAAGAGTTTTTGAGTTTCAAGCATTCTTTGTTGTATAATACTTGATTATGTTTTCTAAAACCTTGAGCAAAATCATCTCTCGAATTTTTCAAAAAGTATTTCATTAATACGATTCTAAATTCTGCTCAAGAAGACTATCTCTCGAATAATGTTCATTATTTGAGGGGGAGTGTTTTGTTTAATAGAAAACTAATTTTGTATAAAAACAATGACTTGTGCACTCATTTCAGTGTACAACTCGGTTTTCAAAGAAAGGAAAGTGCCTTGCTAAACCATTTCTTAAAAACAAAACGTGCACTTATCCTTGAAAACAAGAAGAAGTTCTCATGCAAAGCTTATCTAAAAACTCTCTTAATCTTTAGCAAAATTTATTCAAAATTTTTCAAAAGCTTTTTCAAAACTTTTCAAAATTTTGCTCAAGATTTTTCAACTCTTTACTCCCCAATTCGCTCCAAAGTTTAAAAATGTCAAAACACATACTCGTTTTGAGGGGGAGTATTTCGTTATCAAAATGCTTTGTCTAAATCATGTTTTTTGGTTTGTGCACACATAACAGTGTACAACCCGTGCTTGTAATTAAAGGACCCTGAGGTACGCTTCAGTGCCTCAATCCTTAGATAAGGAGCGAAGGCTTCTTACTTTTGAGTAGAATTAATCAATTTTCTGATTTTTCATAATTCTGCTCAAAAGACAAGTATTTCACCTCAATGAGTATTCACTTGTTGAGGGGGAGCACTTGAAAACTCATCGTTTTGGAAAATTAAAGTTCTTGTTGATATCTCCCCATAAGACTCAAAAGGCATATTTTAATCACATGTTTCTCAAAAACAACATCTGATATGCTATTTTTGAGGGGGAGAAAAGGAAAGTGATTAAAATATGAAAGTTAAAAGTTGCTGAAATATCAAATTTCATGCGAGCCAGACTCAGATTCACCCAGGAATTGACGAAACATAAAAGTTAGTAAATTCGAAAAGACTTTTCCTCTACGGGATTTGTCTTAGTAGAAATGTACCATTTCGAGAAACTTTCTGTGGACTTGACCAGGCCGGGTAATAACTTCAATCTAGTCTAACTAGTGATGTAAGCGTGTCTCGAATCGGTCTTGTTCACTGAAAGTGGATCAATTCAAAAAGTGCTCGCTCCTCCCACATGTGCAAATTTATTAAAATACATATGAGCACATGTGAAGGGGGAGCCCTTCATAAGAAAACATAAAACTCTGAAAGTGTTAAACCAAAATGATTGATAAACACAAACACTTTGAGAGATTTTCAAAGGTTTCAATGGCAATTATAGGATAGTCATGGAGTTATAAGGTGACTAAGGTTAGGAAATAACCGTCCTATGATCCGCCTAAGCCGGAGGGATCTACCCAAGGACACCACCAATAGTTAGAACTAGAAGTCCTTAGGTACGATACGAAAAAAGGAGTAAAGAATGAAAGGAGAAAGAAGGGGTTGAAGAATTAAAAAGAAAAGAAATGAAAAGGGTGAAAAGAAATAGCCCTCCATGTGATTCAACCTTAGGGCAGACACCGGGTTCAACTCATATGCTACTGGTTGTTGCTAAGGCAACACCGGTATTGAAGATAAAGTCGTCATGGACCCAGTGACGCAATGCACTAAACCTTCTTAACCACTCAAGTTCTCTTAAAAGAGCTTGTTTCATTCTCACGGGGAACCCGTGTAATCTATCGACTTATCTCTTAGAGATAGTTGATATTGAAGCAGGAGACCCCTCCCTAGTCTCCGTATAGGAAACCTAAGTGAGCACTTATCGAGTCTAGAGCCATGAGATACATCAAAGATCTCTTAGGAACACTTAGTATTTCTACAACTGTTGTTCTACATCAATGGGCACCAGCTGTAAATTATCGAGTCCTTCGCAGATCATAGCAATCTGCCAAGAACGTTTATGAGGGAACTACTTATGTATTTCTCAATGATTGAACGGAAATTCATACCAGGGTCAACATCAAACAGCCCTGACAGCAGGTCACTTCGGTAACCCCTCAAGGGTTACGCTTAGTGTTCATGGTGGTTCTTTAGCGATCTACAGTCGTGGAGTGATCCCCAGCGACTCACCCAGTCATTGAGCTACCTAGTAGGTCTCGTAAGCTCCTTCGGGAGTATCTGATATGGGAACGGCCTGGATAAGGATTAGAAGGAGTCTTCACAATATGCTGTTGACAAGCTCTAATTCCTTATCTGTAAGTACCGGTTGATTATTGCTAACTGTTTACTTGCAGGTACATCTCCTCCATGAGGGTAGATTCCAGCATGCTTATACATACATCTTGAAGCAAATGAACGCTCCCCCAAAGATCTTAGCACCACAAAGTTCAGAGAAAGATTCTACGCCAAAAAGGAGAATCTGCAAAGTATAAAGACAAAAGATCTAAGTGTATGCAAAGGAACTTCGTGCTTTCATAAGTCAAAGTCCAAAGATGTATGAGCATGTTGGAATGGCAGAAAACCACCACAGACACGGAAGGGACGATCGGCAGACAACTTCATAACATGATCACCATCACATCAACAAAGAACAAAGTACAAAGAACGATGAAAGATTTTTTTCTAACTATTTTTGAGGACGTCGACTACAAAGTCAAAGTATAGAAGATGATGACGTCAAGCAACCTTTGATGACCGACCCTTAGGGGGAGATTGTTGGGAATAGACTTTATTATTTCAAGTGTCGGTCATTGAGTTTTGGTATAGGTTGCATTACTTAGTTATAACGTTAGTTATTTTATAAGTTTTGTAAGTTTATGCTTGGTTTATAGGTTTGGATAAAGTCTAAGGGCTAAGTATGTTATATTGTCTAAGTTTAGAGAAGCCCTAATCCTTACCTATAAATACCTATGTATAACCTCATTTTGAGGTTGGTTGGTTCTCCTAGTAATTTCATCTCTTTCTTTTTCATATCAAGGGTTCCTTCCACTCTCTCTCTCTACTCTCTTTCTCTCTCTAGATCTATTAGTGATTATGTTATTAAAATCATGACCTAACAGACTTTCCATCAGTGGGTGAATCATTAAGCCCGATATTGAGATAAGAATTGAGTGATGGATCATCATCATTCAATAAGCTTTCAAGAAAAAGAATATCCCCCTCTGAATCAAGATAGTTATCATCAACTTCATACGAAGTTGAGCTATCTAGAGCAAGGAATGCTTTGACTTCTTCCATATCATCTTTGAAATCAAAGAGATCATCATCACTTCCCGATGGAAGTGGATTGGAGTGAGTGAGTTCATCGGGGAACTCCTCGAGAAGAAAGTCAACATTAGAGTGGGGAATGGATGCATCAACATACTCAATGTCTCCATAAGATAAACAATCATCACTAGAATCAGAGACAATCTCAATTTGATCATTTGGATTATCATGGGGTGAAAGAATATCACACACTTGATCAAAAGTCCCCTGTGACTCTCTCGGGATTGGGACAAGGATCTCAACACTAGACTTTATTAATTCGTCCGATTCCTTATTAGGAACAGTGCTAAGATGCTCATCCCCCATGTTTAGAGAGTGAGTGTGAACTTCGGGTGTGATAACAACAGACTGAGGGAGATGAGAGGAGCTAGCATTCAAGGATTGTACAATTTCCATTTGATCTTCTGCTAGTAATATCTCCGTCTCATTATTTTCTCCCTGATTTATAATGGGAGGAATCACAAGTGATGAATCTGACGAACCCTTATAAAATTGAAGGATATCAATGGTATCTTCATTGTCACTATCATCATCACAGTCTAGAAGAGCATCTTGACGGAATTTGGCACGTGTTATAGCTGCTTGTTCTAAGACAAGTAATTCTTCCATGCTCAATTCGTTTTTAGCCTCTCGTTCTTCAGCAAGTAATTCTGCCATAGATTTCTCACGAGAGTCTCGAAACGATGTAGTAACCAACTCCTCCTTAAGTTCTTTCAATAAATCAAGAGCCTTTAGTAAAAGGTCTTGCTCAGTATCATGAGGAGTTGTGTGAATCATTTGGTACTGTGGAGGTGAGTCTGAAAACGAATAGTCGTAATTGTTACAAGGAAATGGATTCCTTATTTGACAATTCGAGCTAGAGTGGGGACCTCCACAGTAATTACAACAGTAATACTGATGTGGTTGTGGGTGGTATGTGCTAGAGTCATAAGTGTTATCGGGAAACTGCTCATAGACAAGCGTGTTTCCCGATTGACAATCAGAGCTGTAGTGTGAACCACCACAGTACTTACAACAGTAAAACTGCTGAGTCTCATGGTGTGGTAACTGATGGAATGAATCAGTCGTGTCATGGTAGGAATAGGGATTCTGGTTATAGACAGACCCATTTCCTGATCCAACCATGCCACAGCTGGGGCAATTGCCACCATTATAAGGATTACCACACCAATGGCAAACCTGAAAATGTGGATGAGACATAGAAAGAATCAAATGTGTATAGAGGGGCTGGGATGAAGAATCAAAGATGTGAAAGGGTAAAGGAGAATATTTTTGAATTTTTGGATAAACATTTTGTACAAATGATAAAGAAAATGTTTTTGTGTTTTTGTGTTCGTTGAAAAATGAGTTTAAAATGTTTTCGTGAACGGTTTTGTTTTGATAATAAGAAAATATGAACAAAGGATGGATAAATGTACAATGGAACGAATTCCAAAGTCACTAATCAGAAAAACCGTTTAGAAAACGCACACAACCTCCCCGGCAGCGGTGCCAAAATTTGATTGGCTCCAAACGGTCAACTTAATTGACCAGGTGATGGTCAACCAAGTCAAACTGCCTAGAGTCAATGCTCCACGGAATATAGTGGTTTCCCCGGGTCGTTATGTCCCAACGAGGTGTGGATGGTTAACAAACGGTTATGTGATCGGGTGAATTTGGACAGGAAAAGGGTTTGTGTGTGATTAAGCTAGGGAATCTACAAGGAAATAGCTTAAGCAAGCTATATGAATAAGACTGGAAGCTAGGAAAAACCAGAAACGTTTAAAACCTAAAACGCGTACGTTTACATTTAAATAAAACGTAAACGTACAAAATAAAACGTGAAAATTGAAATCTGAAAACACCCAGGGAGTGAAAATGACTTTTTTTACAAACTTAAAATAAAAAGAAAATTTAAAATGAAAATGAAATTATTAAAATGATTATTTTAATATTTAAATACTATTCAATTAATTTAAACTATTAAAAAGTAAATTAAACCTAATTTTAATAAACTAAAAATGATAAACACTACAAATTAAACTAAAAATTTGCAAAAATGATTTCTAAAACTTAAAATGAAGAAAGTATAAAAATTAAAAATAAATATTTTTGTCTTTTTATGATTTTTCTATTAATTAATTATTAATTACCTAATTAAACTATTTTAAATTAAGAAAAATAGAAAATGAACAGTAAAAAGTCTAATAAAATTTCTAAAATTATTTTACATTATATAAAAGCTAGGAAAAATATAAAAACTAGGTTTTGCTTTATAAAAACTCATTATGCTATTTAATACTTAATATTAATTAATTATTAATAAAACTAAGATTAATTCTAATAAATACTAAATGATAAAATAAAAATCTGAGAAAATTATTATAAATACTTTAATATAAGAGGAATTTAAGAAAAATATAAAATAGCTAAGTACTTAATAAAAATCTAAAAATGAAAAATAAAATTTAAATTAAATTAAATAGAAACTATCACTTAATATTAAATTAGATTTTCTTGGTTTTTCTTTTACCAACCTATTTTATAGCTAAAAACTAACAACTTTTGTAAAAACAAAATTTTTATAACTTAAAAATAAGCTGTTGAGAGCTTAAAAGCCTTGACAGTTGACCATAGTTGACCAAGGATGAAAATAAGCTAAAATGGCATTAAGTGGGACCAACAATGTTTGATTCTAGTCCAAATAAGTTATAGGAACTTGTTTAAGCTGGAAAAATCCAAGTGTGACCACAGAATAAGCAATAAGCCAACAAATAATCACTTGAAACTTGCAATCTTAACTGAAAATTGGGACAGAAAGGGAGGGGTAAATTAGGTGGGGTCCACAGGTCTTGGGGTCAAACAAAAGGTCAACTCAAGAAACCTGGTAGGGGGGGTTCAATGGAACAAAGTTTGGGTAGTGGGGGCCACTGATGTGGTCAGAAAACCACCACCAAGTGGTGGTGGTGGGGTGATATCTGCTGTGAACAGGGGAGGTTGCAGCCCTGCACCACACTTTGGGGGCTTGTGGAAGCTAGGGAAAAAATTGCAAAAATAAAAGGACCAATGGAACTTAAAGTTGAGCTGGTAGATTTCAGTTAGGAAAAAATTTCACAATCCAGGTCAATACACAAAAATCAAAACAAATACTTGAACTTTTGGAAAAACCTAAGAAGTGCAAATTTGACTTTCAATGAAACTTGCTAAATTGACTTTTCTGAGTTTGAAACCACCCTCACTGATTTAAATAGTTATAGTAAGCTACAAGTTGATGAAATTAAGCTACAATGACATCTAATGCAATGAAATGGTGGGCTTATGATATCAAATCTCCAAACAGTTAACTGATATGGGAGATTGTTGGTGAATTTGACTATGTGTGGTGATAACTACTTATGCAATGGTTGATTTATGTCATTTTACCATAGAGAAGAATGTTCAAATCAACTTTTGTCCATAAAATCAAAAAATGCTTAGCCAAACAGATAGTTCCAAACACCCCTTTAAATCCTGATTATACTCCTCACTTAGATATTAGGACTAAATATACTGATTCCAAGTTTTACAACAGATTAACTACACTAATTAAAGCTTAATGAACACAAGATTTCCACATATAACAATAAGAACAAGAGAATGCACAAAACAAATTTATAACTTACAAATGGTTCACAGTTGAAACATGAGAAACAAGTAATCAAATCACCACCTAAGGTCTCCCATGAGACACTAAACCATATTCCATCCAGAAATTGCCCTTATCCTTGCTTCATCCTTCTTCCACATTGATTTTTGATTTTTTTACACTATTTTTAGTATTTTTGGTATTTTTGGATTTTGGACACTACACTAAATTCTATGGTTACTAAAAACTTAAACAAGCTTCCTGGGAGCTTATGTTAGGTATCTCAGTCCATATCAACACAAGCAAACAACTTTAAATTAAATTGAGATTTTTGAGTAAAATTTCCACAAACTGGATATGAGAGAAAATACTTAAATTAATGGGTTGAAAAGTTGTACAATACACTAATTTAACTTAAAAGAGTACTGGAAAGCTTTAAAATACAAGAGAAATGATAAAATTTACTAAAACGACCAAATTAAACTACCAGTACACTACTTAGCTATTCTACTGCTTAACTACTCTTTTTCTTCTTTCTTTTATAGCTCCCAGGGAGTTTCTCTTTCCTTCCCACATGTTTCTTGACCATTGGATTGGCTCTTGTGATCTTGGCCATTCAAAACGGTTTTTGGCGGGAAAGAAGGGTGAGGCAGTTGGGGGTAACTTGGAGTATTATGAGGAAATTAGTTGGGTTTTGGGGTTTAGTGTGATGTGGAGGAGACAAAGGATGGGTAGAGGAGCAGAGGAGGGGGGAGATGGCTTGTGGAAGTGGATTAGCAGGCTGCTAGTGGGGGAGAAGGTGAAGTCAAAATTGGGTGTTGACCGGGGGTGATTAAATAAAACGGTTTGGGGTGTTTGTTATTTTTAAATGGGGAGTGGGCTGAAAATGGTGATGGGCCTGGTGTGTGTTTGCTTTGGGTTTGTTTGTTGGATTTGGGTGGGGTTTGTTTTGGGTATTAATAAGAATAAGGGTCCGTTTGTTTATTTGTACCAAAAAGGACCAAAGTTGTAATTTCCTGAAACTTGGGGACTGAAAATGCACATTTCCCAAAGTACCCACAAGGGTGTAATTTGCCAAGAACCAATAACACAAGGACCAAATTTGCATTTTATCATTTTTCAAATTCTCGGGGACCAAAACTGACAAATTGTCAAACTTAAGGGACCAAACATGACATTTCCTCAAACTTTCCTCCCAAGGTCCATTTTTGATATTTTATGATTTTCAAGGACCAAAAATGATTTTTCTTTCAAAAATTTCCCACCAGGGACCAATTCTGCCAAAATCTAAAACTCCAGGGACCAAACTGTAAATCTCCAAAACTTTTCCAATTTTTCACCAAAGGACTAAATATGACAATTTATGATTTCAAAAGGACCTTTGGTGATTTTTCTTTTAAAAATATATGCTCAGGGACTATTTTTGCCAATTTTTGAAAGTTGGGGGACTCAAACTGCCAATTTTGCAAACTTTGTACGTTTTTCATCTGTTTTTGCTCATTTTGCATCTAAAACATATAAAACACAATTTTGAAATATTTTTAGTATTTTGATGCATTTCTGAGTGTTTTTGTATGTTTTGGCAGTTCAGATACGATAAAAATGATAAGTATTTACATACTCATCACAGGTTTACGATATGAACTAAATAGACTATAAAAATTGTATTGGATTTTTTTAACCTTTGTATGATACGTAAGCGCTGTCTTATATATATATGTACAGGATTGCAAGGCTCAGAACACAATTTAAGCTTTGATAGTCCTATCCAATTTTGAACTTTATGGTCATACAATTGACCTCAAGAGCGGCTTACTATGATAAACCACCAAAAAAAACTCATTTTTAGTAATCTACAGCTATGAAACTACAAAAAAAATTATCGCTACATGCATATCTTATTTTTTGCATTTTCAGTTTTTAGAGGCAAACTAAAGGGAATAGGTACATGTCAGTGTGTTTATGTTTTGCTTACCTTACAGAGCATTCGCCAATCTCATTTGAAATTACTGCAATCCTCTTATCGAACACTGCTTTCTCTCACATAAGCAAGTTGGATGTCCCATAACCTTTCCAGAAGCAGACGCTCCCGAAATCCTGTTCATTGTCAACCCTCTTAAATAAATAAACCAAGTTAAGAGAAAAAAATAGTAAGTTGGTGCTTAAAGGAGCTAGAGGATTATACCTGCAAGTAGTTTTTTTGACTTTTTCATTTCCTGACGGCCACACCGCAAGCTCAAAACTGGTGTCTGATGAGTGATTAATCACACATCCTTTTTTGGCCTTAATTCAGACCAAAAATACCAAATACTAACCAAAAATGCCAAGAGAATGTATGTTTTTGTATTTGTGTATGTGCAGGTAGTCAGGTACGGATATGAGGAAAATGAACAAAAACGATGCCAAAACCGACAAAAACGAGCACGAGAATGGAAAGGTCAAAAGCCGAAACCGGGAAAGCAAAATGATCAAGGAAAGCTCAAAATATCATAAGAAGTCCTCAGGAATTTGTAAAGTTGCATAAATGGTCTCTGGACAAAGTTTTGAAGAAACGACGATTTTAGTCCCTGTACTTTCAGAAATTGACAAAAATGGTCCTTTGATGAAATATCCGAAGAAAAGTCAAATGAGGTCCCTCATTAATCTTAGAATGGCATGATATACCCTTGGAATAAGTTTTGAAGAATTACAGATTTGGTCCCTGCTTTTTGTGAATTTACAACATTGGTCCTTGTTTGAATAATAATACTAAAATCTACAAACCGGATCCTTAATATATAACTAATCCACACCTCCAAAGCCCAAAAATAAAATTACCAAAGCCCAACACCTTAAATCCCAAGCCCAGTCCCACTTTCTTATACCCGATCCATATATACCCCTTTATTATTCCCACGGTCAAAGCCAATCCGGTCAACGCAAACAAAAAAATAAACACACCCAAATTACAAACACCCCGCCCCCCAATTTCAACCTTTACCCAGAAAGTTACTGTTCATAAACCCTAAAACACCATTCCCTCAAAATTACCTCACATAGGTAATTATTACCCAATAATTGAGAGTTTCTAGAAGACCAGGAGTGTCAGGGAATGTTATAACACATGGACCAATCGTATAGCACACGCAGGATCGGTCACATCACTAAATTTAATCCAACGGCTGAAGATGATGGATTGGGGACCAAGGCTATCCAAGGATTGATATCAACTCAAAGAAACACAAAGTGTCAAGGATTGATGACCTGGACTTTCATCCTCTCAGGCTATATAAAGCTCACTCCTCACATCATTGTTAGCAGTTAGATTTTAGGTTTAGATTAGGGTAGGAGTAGTGTAATTTAGTCTAGTTTATTGTAATTCAGTTTTCAAATTGGACTCTCAGTTTCAGTTTTAACAAAATTATAATTTTCAGTTAATTTCTTGCAATTTATTTGTTAGTATTCAGTTATTTAAAATCTGTTTTCCATATCTCATTTCATGTTTCAATAAGTTCAAAGTTGTTTTAAAAATTGATATTGTGCAATTCAAGGGTAGATGTCTCAATTCACAAACAGTCAACATATAGTCCATTGTGGTTAATAGCTTATTGTGCAAATAAGCTCAGCTTATTAGGAGATTAAGACAGCCATAAGGAGCCACTTGGCCTGTCTCAAAGACAGGCACGCATAGTGAACCCCCTCTGTTAAGCTGAGGGGGCTTTGTTTCGTAAGTTTTCGTTAAGTTTAAGTTGATTCTGCATAAGTAGTTCATTATAGTTTAGCTTTACTAATTTTTGCTTATTTCTGCTTTATTATTAATATTTGCATAGTTGATAGTCTTAGTTAATCAGTTCATATTTGTTTGTGATAATTTTAGTGGTTACTGTTTCATCTGTCTCATCTATCAAATTTGTGTTTCTGATTGATTTTGTGGTTATACCTGTTGTTTTGTGTTACATTACACTTATTGATTCATACTCTGAGTTGAATTGGTGATTTGGATTGGTTTATACACTTCACTGTTTCATATAAGCTCTCGACTGTCTTAATCAGGGGTGTTTGGAATTAGTGCTATCTGTGTGTCTGGTTGATTCTTACCTTAATTTCTTTGCTCAGTTAGGATACACTAGCGTAATTTTAGTCAGCTATAGCATAATATTGGTAGATAACTATGCAATAAGACACAATTAAGCTTATTAGATAATTTTTGTTAGCATGATTTGAGTTTGAAGTTTGTGATTTCATAGTCTGTTAAGATTTGGTGAACATCTAAGTAGGTTAGCTGTTAAATTCGATTATCATATCACCTAGGAGTAGATTTAAACAGTTGAATTTCACTTTGGTCAAAGTTATTTTTCAATATAAAAAGTCAAAACCCACAGGTCTTAAGGTCCATTAGCTGCTGACCCAACTGATTCAGAAGTGCATTCCAGCTTATTCTAGTTGAGTTTCTGATCTGAATTTGGTTTTCTATATAGCTTAGTAGCTAATCTTTATTAAGTAACTTAGTTTAAGCATTTTAGAATCACTTTAGTGGCTTTTACATTAGCTTAAAAGTAGCTTATTAGGAATGTTTTTGCCCTGCACCTTCAGTTTCCATCTAACCTCAAGGCAACATTTGGGTTAGCCATCGAGTTTTATAGTCAATTCAATTGGTGTATTTGTGATTTCAGTAGGTAAGTAGAGAGGTTGCCCCCATAAGCTGATTCCCCTGAGCTTATTTAGACAGCTTAATTTGCTTGTCTTATTAGGTGTTTGAACCTAGTATCTGTTTTCATTTTTGGGCTGCAATTGTGTTTGATTAATCATAAGCTGAGTTGAGTTGATCTTCTGAGTTCATTTGCACCATTAGTTACTGTTTCAATTGAGTTTTTGTATAGTGCTTATCTGTTTTGCCTCTTTGCTTATTCCATAAGTGCTTATTTGACTGATTGTGTTCCATTTTGTGGTTCTGAGTATCATTTTGGGTTTCAAATTGTTCCATCAAGCTTTAATAAGTTCAAAAATCACTTGGTCAAAGTTTCAGGTCAATTGGTCAAACATTGCTTATTAATAAGCACTTTCAAATAAGCTGTTTTGAGCTAATCAGCACTTCCATTGCTTATTTTCCACATTTTATATTTTTCCCAGTTTCAAAATATTATTTTAGATTTTCCCTGAAATTTTCATTTTTTTCTGAGTTCATTTACTATTTTTCTTATTTTATTTTCATTTTTAATCAAAATTTAATACTTTTTAATTAATAAAAAAATCCAAAAAAATCAGAAAAACAACAGAAAAATCCAAAAAAATATTAGAAAATTATTTTTAGTTATTTTAGAATTTTAGAAATTTATTTTGCATTTTTCTCAATTTATTTACATTTTCTATTAATTTTTAATTAGTTAAAATAGTTTTTAATTCATAAAAAATAAATAAAAAGTCATAAAAAATATTTTTCTTTTTCTCAAAATTTCTTTTATCATTTTTAACTTGTGAAAATTATTTCCAAGTCCATAGGAGTAGCGTAGCATAAAAGTCGCGTTTTATTTCGTACGTTAACGTTTGTTTTCCGTTTTAGTTTACGATTTTCGATTTTACGTTGTGTTTCTAGTTGCCTTATTTGAATTACGTGTTTAGTTGATTATTTGTGCTTCATTTACTATTTCATTAGTGTAATCTCTTAAAAATCACTTTTTACCACTTTCACGACACGTTTCACGAATCGGAAATTCAAAATTCCATTCATCCTTCACACGGACTACGACCTCGGGTTATCCATATTTCTTTGCGGATCTCTTGAGTAATACTATACTATATATAACTTGATTTTCAAACGAATCAAAATTTTGGCGCCGCTGCCGGGGAAGGTTGAAGTGAATTTTTCGTTTTCGTTTTTCAAAATTGTGTTTTGAAAACCTTCCTTGTATATATTTTCTATAAAAACTATAAAAATTGAAAAATCAAAAACACTTTTCCTAAAGTGTTTTCAAAAATACCAAAAAAATAATAAAGTTACAGCCTCGTCTCGACCGAAAGGAAGAGCGTTGTAAACTAAATAAGCTTCCCAATATAACTGCGCGTGAAATTAATTGCTAATCGGATTACTTTGGATTCTACGACCGAATAAGCGGAAAATACGGAAGCTTTGACATTAAATTGCAAGCTGAAGAGAGATCCATTCTTCTCTCCCGTTCCGTCGCGAGTAGATTTGAAGGAAACGGTTTACGATTAACGTAACGTTTGAAAAAAGAAAAGAGAATAAAAGTTTTAAGTTTTTGAATTTTGTTTTCAAAAAAAAATAAAAAAATAAAAAAATAAAAAAATAAAAAAAAA
The DNA here is from genome assembly GCA_030686995.1 of Artemisia argyi. Classification (NCBI taxonomy): domain Eukaryota; kingdom Viridiplantae; phylum Streptophyta; class Magnoliopsida; order Asterales; family Asteraceae; genus Artemisia; species Artemisia argyi. The sequence continues at coordinate 38,122,787 of CM060697.1, forward strand.
CACAAAAAGATTTTCATTTTCCATTTTGATTTTCCTTTTATTTGATTTTATGATAATTAAAAACCAAAAATAATCTTCTTATCCTCTTATCATTTGATTCTTCTTCTTTAACCCTCTATAACGATAATTCTTATGGATCCGATGTATTTTAAATGTGGAGAACCGTTCTTTGAAGGTTCATGTGTTCGGTGTACGTGCGAACAATGTGGTAATGATATTCACGATGGAGTTTGTTTGTTTTGTAATACTCCCGAGTATGTTCGAAACACAAATTTTCAAAACGTTCCCGATTACTATCCAACACCACCGCCGTCTCCGTTCACTTGCTTTAATTGTGGAAATCCATCCGACGAGGGATTACCGTGTGGGCAATGTTTTTGTAACCAATGTGGATACACGAATTGTATAAGTTACGCCCCGAGTGCTGAAACGTCTTACGCTTGTGATACGAGTTTTGATAATCCTCAAAATGATTTCAATCATCCTTTTCAAAACTTTTATGAGCAAGTACCGCATTTTAATGGTGATTCGTTCCAAAGTTCATCAAATTTTGAAAATTGTGGGGGATCGTTTGAAAATTTTTATGAGCCGAATGCATGTTACGATTTTCATGGTTTTAACCAACCCCCACAAACTTCCGATTTTACTAATAATATTTGTGAAATTAAATCCATGATTGAGAAGTTAAAAGAAATGGTGGCTAATCGTTATACGCATACTTCCGAGCCTCAAGTGAAATCAATGGAAGAACTTCTTGCCGAAGAACGAAAATCTAAATTTTGTGAGTGTTGTATGTACGACGACGACGATGATTCCCCGATTACAATCGTTCTTAACCCTCAAAAAGAATCTATCTCTACTTCCATAGAACCCGAGGACTCTCTAATAATGGGGGACGAGCATCTAAACACTATTCCGGCAACGGAATCGGACGAATTCAATAAGTCTAGTGTTGAGAACCTCATCCCAATCCCAAGTGAGTCCGGGGAAATTTCTAATGGTGATTTTGAAATTGTTTCTGATACTTCTTTCACACCGGTTGAGAGGAGCGATGTCTTTTTAGATGAGATCGAGGCTTGTCTTGCCAATGATTCTAATCCGACGATGGTTGAAGATACTAATTTTGATCTTGAGGGAGATATCCGTTTGATTGAGGAATTATTGAATGAAGAACCGTTAACTTCTCTCCCTCCGATGAGCAATGAAGATTTTGATGAAGTTGAAAGTTATTCCGATTCTCACAATGAGTATACTACGAGTGATGAAGATTCCTGTGGAGATATCGATGATAATGATGAAGATGATGATGCGGAAATTCAAGATGAAACTCTTCGTGAGAAATTATCCAAAGTTTATCTTCTCATTTCTAAGATCGAGGCATTGAAAGATCCTCCGACTTTTTCTCCTATCCCCGTTATGGATAGTGATTTCTTACCCGAGCTTGAAATTTTTCGATTTGAAGAGACGAGTAGTGGCAGTCCCACTATTCATGCTTTATCTCTTCCGGATTATGAGCGTTTTGATTTTGAAATTGATTTTGAACTTATTTCCGATAATCCGTCACGTGACTCTCTTTTAGAGAATGTCGACCAATTTCTTGCTGCGGATGACTTGATACCACCGGGTATTGAGAATGACGAGAATGACGTTCAAAGAAACATTCTTTCCGATTTACTTTCGTCTCGTCCACCTGCGAAACCACCGGATGTAGATTTTGAATCTGATGCGAATGATGATATTTTTGAAGTGGTGGACGAGATTTATAAACATGATGTTCCTGTGCTTGATATTTTACCCACCCAACCCACCCGTGATTCTGAACTTGACTTTGCTATTGTCATTTGGGTGTTTTATCCATTCTTTACTTATCTTCTCATTTCTTCACTTTTCCACTCCACCGGGAGTGAGGATACCGTATTTGACCCCGGCATCTCCGTTTTACATGCTGGTTATCCATTCTATCTGCTCTCCCCAAGGACGAATTAATTCGGGGATCGAGTCAAGCTCATGTGACTCGGTGATAAAAAACAAACGCTTCGTGGGAGGCACCCCATGCTTATCCATTTTCATCTTCTTAATTTTCTATTTTCTTTAATAATGTGACGTGAGGGGGGCGACCCTTTCCAAACTTGTGTTTTCGTGGTTGTTTATGATTGTTCAGGAATTTCCCCGAAGTTTGAGGACTCTCGTGCTCGTGGTTTGTCGTTCTCTCCACTCGAGTCTCATTCTTCGCTGCTCTTTCGGAAATTCACCATATCCAAAATCTTATCGACTAACGTTTATCTCTTGGCATACTTAATAAACGGCCTTAGATTTTACGTAGGATTACCTTTACCCTTAAAACATTGAGGACAATGTTTCACTTTAGTCTGGGGGGGTGAATATTCGATTCGATTTGACCTGTACCATCATCTGAGCTGTTAACTTACGCAACTCCGTTTTTCATCAAAAATTTTAATTTTTGTCACCGCTTTATAATCGGAAAAAAAAAAAAAAAAAAAAAAAAAAAAAAAAAAAAATGAATGAAAAGTGAAAAAATGAAAAATATACTACCTCCGTCCCATAAAAACTGTTCAGTTTGACTTTTCAGAGTCAAACTGGTTCAACTTTGACCTTATTTATTTTTGTGAGTATTATATAATACTTTATGAAAAATATATGAATGGATTGAGTTTTAAGTGTGTTTTTCATTGGTATAATTTTTGATCAAGTATTATATAACACATAAAAAATATTTAAGGTCAAAGTTGAACCAGTTTGACTCTGAAAAGTCAAACTGGACAGTTTTTATGGGACGGAGGGAGTATATAATATGAATAATAAGTTTTGACACCTTGTTTTGACTCTCCTACCGGCGAGAGTAGAAATAAATGTTTTGACTTGACCGGGCGTGTTGAGCCCTAGCTCGTCTCCCTTAACCAATATAATCAAAAGATTATGGCTAAGCATCCGCGGATCTCATTATTTGGGATTTTAAATTTGCGGAGATCGAGGAATGATAGAGTTTATTTAGAAGTTTCGTGCTATACATGGATCTCAACCTTGGGATTTAAAAAGCCCACGAGAGGTACTTGTGGCCTCCTTGTTCCCACAAGCTTTCACACCAATATATAATAGATGTCTAGGATTAATTAAGGGTATACGGTTTGGGCAATACTTAGTTTTTTCTCGTTCCCAACAAAATCTCTGCATATGGGGGTTTGGTACACATAGGGGTACTGCCAGTGTTAAGGTGAAATAGACTATTGCATCTTGCCGGTTCACAGCCGATGTTGTGATCTTAGTAAAGGCCGTAGGACTCGGGGTTTGGCATATGATTATGAATATCGATAATAATAGTCCAAAGCCAAATAAAAAGGCAGAGGAATCCAAAGCTATAAAAAAGCAGCGGATAGAAATCCAAAGTCATAATAAAGCTCTTACATCTTGGCGGCTCTTAAACCGTTGATTGTAAAAGAAATAAAGGACTAAGGACCAAAGTATTATTAAAGTGCTTATGATTATGCAAAAATGCCAAGCTTCGACTCCAAGGGTTTCCCTAATAAAACGCTTCCGTTTCGGGTATCAAACATGGTATGTCTCGGTTGTAAACAAAAAGGGGGACCCCCACAAATCGTGTTAAATCAGAGACCTTCATGTGGACCCGATTTCTGTATGCAAGGGTTTTCGAGGGAAAGTTTGGAAACTACTTAGCGTTCAAATTTTGTGCTCTTATCGGACTAACAAATATCGAAACGAGAAAATATGAAGCAATTCATTTCTCACAGTTAAAATCTTGAGATACAAAACTTAGGACCTGGGGACATGAGGTAATACACAAGTAACTTTTGTGGGCAGTGTTAGCATCTAACTTCTGGATAAACAATGATCTCGATTTTACGCTTAGTTTGGGAGCTTGTGAAAAATCAAGGATGACGATTTTTATCTGTACGGTCTCTTCTCTGTGAGAAGTGTTTCTACTCGTTGACCCTGAAAATTATCAACAGATAAGAATTGATAATGAAAGTCAAGGCAAACCGTCACATATATAAAAATGAAAAAAATACAAAAAGAGTAGTAGTAGTTGTTATTCATGAAAATTGGAAAATGGAGCGTTTTTTAGTATAAATGATTTTACTATCTCTTTTGAACATCATTGCTACTTTACAACGTCGGTAAAGAGAGGTTTTGAAATTATTTATCTCTTAAGCGTGAGGTGATGACATTGCGTGAGGGCAAGGCAATACCTTAGTCTAGGGATTTTGATGAGTGATTAATCACACATCCTTTTTAGGCCTTTATTCAGACCAAAAATACCAAATACTAACCGAAAATGCCAAGAGAACGTATGTTTTTGTATTTGTGTATGTGCAGGTACGGATATGAGGAAAATGAACAAAAACGATGCCAAAACCGACAAAAACGAGCACGAGAATGGAAAGGTCAAAAGCCGAAACCGGGAAATCAAAATGATCAAGGAAAGCTCAAAATATCATAAGAAGTCCTCAGGAATTTGTAAAGTTGCATAAATGGTCTCTGGACAAAGTTTTGAAGAAACGACGATTTTAGTCCCTGTACTTTCAGAAATTGACAAAAATGGTCCTTTGATGAAATATCCGAAGAAAAGTCAAAGAGGTCCCTCATTAATCTTAGAATGGCATGATATACCCTTGGAATAAGTTTTGAAGAATTACAGATTTGGTCCCTGCTTTTTGTGAATTTACAACATTGGTCCTCGTTTGAATAATAATACTAAAATCTACAAACCGGATCCTTAATATATAACTAATCCACACCTCCAAAGCCTAAAAATAAAATTACCAAAGCCCAACACCTTAAATCCCAAGCCCAGTCCCACTTTCTTATACCCGATCCATATATACCCCTTTATTATTCCCACGGTCAAAGCCAATCCGGTCAACGCAAACAAAAAAATAAACACACCCAAATTAAAAACACCCCGCCCCCCAATTTCACCCTTTACCCAGAAAGTTACTGTTCATAAACCCTAAAACACCATTCCCTCAAAATTACCTCACATAGGTAATTATTACCCAATAATTGAGAGTTTCTAGAAGACCAGGAGTGTCAGGGAATGTTATAACACGTGGACCAATCGTATAGCACATGCAGGATCGGTCACATCACTAAATTTAATCCAACGGATGAAGATGATGGATTAGGGACCAAGGCTATCCAAGGGCTGATATCAACTCAAAGAAACACAAAGTGTCAAGGATTGATGACCTGGACTTTCATCCTCTCAGGCTATATAAAGCTCACTCCTCATATCATTGTTAGCAGTTAGATTTTAGATTTAGATTAGGGTAGGAGTAGAGTAATTTAGTCTAGTTTATTGTAATTCAGTTTTCAAATTGTACTCTCATTTTCAGTTTTAATAAAATTATAATTTTCAGTTAATTTCTTGCAATTTATTTGTTAGTATTCAGTTATTTAAAATCTGTTTTCCATATCTCATTTCATGTTTCAATAAGTTCAAAGTTGTTTTAAAAATTGATATTGTGCAATTCAAGGGTAGCTGTCTCAATTCACAAACAGTCAACATATAGTCCATTGTGGTTAATAGCTTATTGTGCAAATAAGCTCAGCTTATTAGGAGATTAAGACAGCCATAAGGAGCCACTTGGCCTGTCTCAAAGACAGGCACGCATAGTGAACCCCCTCTGTTAAGCTGAGGGGGCTTTGTTTCGTAAGTTTTCGTTAAGTTTAAGTTGATTCTGCATAATTAGTTCATTATAGTTTAGCTTTACTAATTTTTGCTTATTTCTGCTTTATTATTAATATTTGCATAGTTGATAGTCTTAGTTAATCAGTTCATATTTGTTTGTGATAATTTTAGTGGTTACTGTTTCATCTGTCTCATCTATCAGATTTGTGTTTCTGATTGATTTTGTGGTTATACCTGTTGTTTTGTGTTACATTACACTTATTGATTCATACTCTGAGTTGAATTGGTGATTTGGATTGGTTTATACACTTCACTGTTTCATATAAGCTCTCGACTGTCTTAATCAGGGGTGTTTGGAATTAGTGCTATCTGTGTGTCTGGTTGATTCTTACCTTAATTTCTTTGCTCAGTTAGGATACACTAGGGTAATTTTAGTCAGTTATAGCATAATATTGGTAGATAACTATGCAATAAGACACAATTAAGATTATTAGATAATTTCTGTTAGCATGATTTGAGTTTGAAGTTTGTGATTTCATAGTTTGTTAAGATTTGGTGAACATCTAAGTAGGTTAGCTGTTAAATTCGATTATCATATCACCTAGGAGTAGATTGAAACAGTTGAATTTCACTTTGGTCAAAGTTATTTTTCAATATAAAAAGTCAAAACCCACAGGTCTTAAGGTCCATTAGCTGCTGACCCAACTGATTTAGAAGTGCATTCCAGCTTATTCTAGTTGAGTTTCTGATCTGAATTTGGTTTTCTATATAGCTTAGTAGCTAATCTTTATTAAGTAACTTAGTGTAAGCATTTTAGAATCACTTTAGTGGCTTTTACATTAGCTTAAAAGTAGCTTATTAGGAATGTTTTTGCCCTGCACCTTCAATTTCCATCTAACTTCAAGGCAACATTTGGGTTAGCCATCGAGTTATATAGTCAAATCAATTTGTGTATTTGTGATTTCAGTAGGTAAGTAGAGAGGTTGCCCCCATAAGCTGATTCCCCTGAGCTTATTTAGACAGCTTAATTGGCTTGTCTTATTAGGTGTTTGAACCTAGTATCTGTTTTCATTTTTGGGCTGCAATTGTGTTTGATTAATCATAAGCTGAGTTGAGTTGATCTTCTGAGTTCATTTGCACCATTAGTTACTGTTTCAATTGAGTTTTTGTATAGTCCTTATCTGCTTTGGCTCTTTGCTTATTCCATAAGTGCTTATTTGACTGATTGTGTTCCATTTTGTGGTTCTGAGTATCATTTTGGGTTTCAAATTGTTCCATCAAGCTTTAATAAGTTCAAAAATCACTTGCTCAAAGTTTTAGGTCAATTGGTCAAACATTGCTTATTAATAAGCACTTTCGAATAAGCTGTTTTGAGCTAATCAGCACTTCCAGTGCTTATTTTCCACATTTTATATTTTTCCCAGTTTCAAAATATTATTTTAGATTTTCCTTTAAATTTTCATTTTTTTCTGAGTTAATTTACTATTTTTCTTCTTTTATTTTCATTTTTAATCAAAATTTAATACTTTTTAATTAATAAAAAATCCAAAAAAATCAAAAAAACACCAGAAAAATCCAAAAAAATATTCGAAAATTATTTTCAGTTATTTTAGAATTTTAGAAATTTATTTTACATTTTTCTCAATTTACTTACATTTTCTATTAATTTTTAATTAGTTAAAATAGTTTTTAATTCATAAAAAATAAATAAAAATTCATAAAAAATATTTTTCTTTTTCTCAAAATTTTCTTTTATCATTTTTAACTTGTGAAAATTATTTCCAAGTCCGTAGGAGTAGCGTAGCATAAAAGTCGCGTTTTATTTCGTACGTTAACGTTTGTTTTCCGTTTTAGTTTACGATTTTCGATTTTACGTTGCGTTTCTAGTTGCCTTATTTGAATTACGTGTTTAGTTGATTATTTGTGCTTCATTTACTATTTCATTAGTGTAATCTCATAAAAATCACTTTTTACCACTTTTACGACACGTTTCACGAATCGGGAATTCAAAATTCCATTCATCATTCACACGGACTACGACCTCGGGTTATCCGTATTTCTTTGCGGATCTCTTGAGTAATACTATACTATATATAACTTGATTTTCAAACGAATCAGTGCCATAACATAAGCAGGATCTGAAGCAAAAACGAAAACATATGTTGGTAGACTATTAGCAGATAAATAAGTGCTTCATATAAACGTAATACAAACTTTTTGGAGATGCAGCCACATAATTTAGTGAGCCCGTAAGTACAGCTGTGATAGCTGATGCAAACGCTTAAGCAAACGACATGAATGGACGCAACACTCCAGTCTAAAAGTAAAAAAAAAAATATAATATCCATTAGATAGTGGTTAACAACATACTATTTGCCTTCAAACATGTTAAGGGGCTCATATTTATTCACATATAAACTAATTCTTTAGCTACATAGACTTTCAACCCTAAAAGTAGGCTCATTTTTTATTTTTATATGTTTATTTTTATTTATTTATTTATTTTTACTCTAAAGTCAATATTATAACTTTGCGCTAGCAGCGAAGGCAAAATACTTTTATTATTAAAATGAAGAATATTTAATTTTGTAAACCTTTTCGAGTTCTTTCTCGGATGTTAGATGGTATACAGAATTGTCAGGTACCAGATCATGCAATGGTACGTACTTGGCAAGCAATGCTTCACATTTACCATATTTAGCTTTATTAAGATGCGTATTTGTTCGTGTAATATGAATAGTGCCCATCTGTCAAATGGCTATAAATATCAAAAGATCAGGCTATATAATATTGTAATACAACCAACTAAAATCCTACTACACATACTTACTCCGGATTCACGAAAAGCTATGTAGATTCCGGTAAGTACCTTCGGTCGCTACATGTTCCACAAATATGTACAGGCCATATGGTTTAATCATCCTTTTAATGTCTGCACACAATCAAGATAACGATTACTTTCTTTTATTTTTCTGAGATTGGAACTTAAAAGACTAGAAAATGAAGGAATAAATAAAAAGCTATTGCTCTCTAGTTTTGATATATGTGTTAAGGCTAATAATCATTTATGTGTTAAGGCTAATATCCATTTGCCGGTGAGTGAAACTTGTAGAAACTAGAAGGGGGGTTGAATAGTTTCACCGTTATAAATCACGTTTTTATAAAATTGACTTTATAAATTTTGTTTGACAAAAACGTTCAATTCGAAGCTTACGTGAAATCAACACAACAATAGATATAAGCAATGATAAGTAAACAAGTAAAGATGAAGAAAGGAAAGATCAAACCGGCACACGAAGATTTATAGTGGTTCGGCCACGAAGCTCACTCCTTCGTCCCTACTCCACTCCTCGAGTCTCGCACTCGAGAGTTTAACAAACACTATATCAACACGCTCCCTTATGGTGTTACAAACCTTACACAAGCTTACACCAAGTTTAACGACATCAAGCAGAATGTCGAGTCCTAATCCTAGCTAGAACCAATCTACCAAAGCCCATGTGGCTTCACACCTCGTACCAACACGATGGCACGATACAACACAATACATAATATAAGACTTGCACTTAAGTCCTATTACGTATACGAAACAATGAGTGAAAGAAATGATAGATCCGCAACAATAAGATGAGATGAGCAAAACTCTTTTTCAACACTTCGTTTCTTGATTACAACGAATGTTCTTCTCTTGCACTTAGAGGTAAGATGAGTGTGATCACTTATAAAAAACTAGAAATTGATAATGTGATCAAAGAGTATGTTTTAGAAAGGATTTCGGAATACATAAGGTTTTGGTGCATAAAAGGTGAAGTTTTCTGAAGGAAAACAGTTCTGTATTTATAGGCGTTAGGAGAGAGGCGACTGATGTGTGCTTTTTCACACATCCTTTTTAGGCTTAAATCAGACCAAATACACCAAATACTAACCAAATATGCCAAGAGAATGTATGTTTTTGTATTTGTGTATATGCAGGTACGGATATGTGAAAAAATGAACAAAAACAAAGCCAAAACCGACAAAAACGAGCACGAGATTGGAAAAAGGTCAAAAGCCAGAGCCGGGGAAGCAAAATGATAAAAGAAAGCTCAAAATTTCATAAGAAGTCCTCAGGAATTCATAATGTTGCATAATTAGTCCCTGGACAAAGATTGAGAGTTTGGCAATTTCAGTCCCTGCATTTTCTGGAAATTACATAAATGATACCTTGGAATAAATTTCAATGAAAAGTCAACAAAAGGTCCTCCATGATTCAGAGATTGACTACTTAGGTCCTTGGAATAAAGTTTGGAAAATTTCAGAATTGGTCCCTGGAATTTCAGTTTTACACATTTAGTCCCTAGTAATATTAGTCCTTAATAATACAATCAACCGGATCCACAAAATATATTAACCCAAATCTCAGCCAAGCCCAAAATGCAACCAAAGCCCAACACCCCATTTTAAGAAATTTCGCCGACATCGCTGAGACCATTCGCGTGAATCAAGTTCCTCACGATGTGGTGAAATTGAAGTTATTTCCTTTCTCCCTTAAAGGGGTCCCGGACTTGGCTGGAAAAGGAACCTCCGAATTCGATTCACACTTGGAACGATCTTGCTTCCATGTTTGTGAATTACTTCTATCCTCCTTCTAAAACGTCTAATCTTCGTTCCCAAATTTTTCGATTCCAACATGCTTTTGATGAGTCGTTCAGCGAAGCTTGGGATCGATTCAAAGATTTGATGAAAAAATGTCTGAACCATGGGTTCACATCCCTTCAGCAGATTAATACTTTCTACAATTGGTTATGTCATGCTGACCAAGACTCACTCAACTCTGCTGCGGGTGGGAACTTATTGGCTCGAAACACGAACGATGCTTTCATGATAATCGAGAATAAGGCTCGTGTGAGAATGTCAAGAAATAAACCTCAAGTTTCTAACACTAATAATAAAACGAATGATGAAGTGATGAGTATGTTAGTGGCTCTGTGGAAGGATTCTCTATATTTATATTGATTTGTGCAAACACTTGGGATGTTAATCTCAGTAATGTGTTTAGGATATTTATGAATGAATGTGAGTTAGCACGCGGAATTTACTAAAACACACTAAAGGAACAAAGTTGATGAATAAGTAAATGAGAATGAACACAAAATGAATAACACAAAATGATTCAATACTATTGATGAAATAATACGGGTGATCTAAACTATCACCAGGATTACAAGTGTAACCTTGAATCTTTGATACGTGAAAAGGGTTTAAATATGGAAGTTATACATGGGAAAGATGAGTGTAAGAGATGGGAAAATTGTGTCTAAGAAGGTATCTTAAGGGTTCCTTTTATAGTATAAGGAGCCCTTGTTACAAGTGGTCAAGTTGCTTAATATAATATATTAGAGGTTTATCTTATCCTAATATTACACCTTTCAAGGTAAAACACTCCATTATATCTACTGAGACTTCTGTACTACTTCTACTTAACGTATAACTTTGTACAAAGACTAATAATACAAGTAAATATCTCTAATTAAAATATAGCAACTTGTCGTGAAAACTGGCAGGACCTTCTTTAACTAGCAGTACCTTCTTACCCAGAAGGTACTGTTAGTATATCTTCAACATCAGCAAAACTGAAGAGGCAGGCTTAACTATCACTAGCAGGCTCTTCTGGCAGACTCTTTACTTTGTGCATTTTATTCCCAACAGGCTCTTACTAAAAAAGTCGATGCTATGTCTTTTGAAAAACCAAATCATCAAGTGAATGTCGTCAATCAAGGTTGTGTAACTTGTGGTGGTCCACATCCGTATAACGAATGTCCGTTAACCGGTTCTTATGCTCATGCTGCAAATATGAGTAGCAACGGTTACCCACCTCTTCAAGGAGATCAAAATCTTCTCAGCTGCAGTTCAAACCATTTTGTTGGACCACCCGGTTTCACTCAACCGAATCAAGTCAATCCAGTTAATCAAGTCAATCAAGTAAATCAAAATGCGCAAAACCGAAATCATCAATTTAACCAGAATCAAAATGCTAATCAAAATCGGATGAACAATGGTTTTCAAAATCAAAATCATGGTTTTCAAAATCAAAATCGGGGAAATTATAATCAAGGCCCGACTCAAGGGAATTTTCAAGGAAATAATGGAAATTTTCAAAATGCTAATCATGGGAATTACAATCATGGAAATCAGAATTTTCAAAATCAAGGTTTCAATAACAACAATCGTGGTCAAAGTTTTCAAAATCCAGTTGTGAATCAGAATCAGCCAACCTCAGATGAATTGATTAAACAATTGATGCTGCAAAATCAAAATTTAATTAAAACTCAGGAATTACTAACTAAGGAAATCACTGAGATTAAGAAGTCTTTAAATGATTGACCCTCGGGCTTGGTTACTCTTCCAAGCAACACGATCGCTAACCCGAGGGGCGATGCTAAGGCGATCACGACTAGGAGTGATGTTATAATCGATGGACCAACGGCACTGACTATCCCTTCTTCTTTGTCTCCCAAGGTAGTCGTCCATGAAACCGAGGCGACAACGGATACGGAAATTCCTAGTAATAATGGAAGGACCGAAAACATCCAACCTCCAGTGGTCACAACGTCCAAAGGAAAAGATAAAGATGTTAATGAAACTGAGAAAGAGATTCCCGTCAAAACAAATTTGCCTTATCCGTCACACTTAAACGAACAAAAGCACCGTGAGAAAGATAAAATTCAGATGGAAAAGTTTTACCAAGTTTTTCAAGAACTACATTTTGACATAACTCTCGCGGATGCTATACTTTTGATGCCTAAATTTGCTTCAATGCTAAAAGGTATTTTGAATAACAAAGAAAAATTGTTTGAAAAGTCACGAACCCAGATGAATGAGAATTGCTCGGCAGTTATCCTCAAAAAGCTTCCAGAAAAGCTTGAAGACCCCGGTCGGTTTCTCATTCCGTGTAATTTTCCTGGGACGGTTCAATGCTTCGCCTTGGCCGATCTTGGTGCTAGCATTAACCTAATGCCGTTATCCATTTGGAAGAAGTTGTCTTTACCCAATTTGACTCCGACTTGTATGACCCTCGAGCTTGCCGACCGATCTACGTCTCGACCAATTGGTATAGCCGAGGATATTTTCGTCAATGTGGGAAAATTTAATTTCCCTGCCGATTTTCTCATTGTTGATTTTGATGCTGATCCACGGGTTCCTCTCATTCTCGGAAGAGGATTCCTACGGACTGACCATGCTTTAATTGATGTTTACGACGAGGAGATTACCTTACGTGTTGGAAATGAAGCCATTACGTTCAATCTCAATCAAACCACGAGATACTCCTCCGATTATGATCATGTTTCCATTAACCGAGTCGATGTTATTGACGAAGTTACGGAGGAGTATGCTCAAGAGTTACTTGGGTTTATCGAAAATGCTTCGAGTGGCAATCCCACTCCTTCTTTTGAACCGATTATTTCCGATCTTTCCCCTTCCCTTACTCCGTTTGAGGGAAGCGATCTTGCTTGGGAAGAGAACCAGGCCTTTCTTGCTAATGATTCGATTTCACCAGAAATTGATCATTCCGTTTGCGACCCGGAGGGAGATGTTCTTTTGATTGAGAAATTATTGAATGAAGATCCCAACCCGTCTCTCCCTCCGATGGACCTTAAAATGGCCAATGTTAAAGAAGTTAAGCCATCTACTGAGAATCCTCCGGAGCCCGAACTCAAGGATTTACCTCCTCATCTCGAATATGTATTTTTAGAAGGAACCGACAAACTACCCGTCATAATTTCAAAAGAACTTAAAGATGAGGAGAAGAACCGTCTCTTAGATGTGCTCAAGAAGCATAAATGTGCCATCGCTTGGCAAATTTCTAATATCAAGGGTATCGACCCTCGTTTCTGCACGCATAAGATCTTACTTGAAGACAATTACAAACCGTCCGTTCACCAACAACGACGGGTTAACCCGAAAATTCATGAGGTTATAAAAAAGGAAGTTATCAAACTCCTCGATGCCGGAATGATTTATCCAATCTCAGATAGCTCCTGGGTTAGCCCGGTCCACTGCGTACCGAAGAAAGGTGGAATGACCGTAGTAACAAATGAAGATAATGAATTGATTCCGACATGTCTTGTTACCAGATGGAGAGTTTGTATGGATTATCAAAAATTGAATGACGCGACTCGTAAGGACCATTTCCCACTTCCATTTATGGATCAAATGCTAGAACGCCTAGCAGGAAATGAGTTCTATTGTTTTCTTGATGGATTTTCTGGCTATTTTCAAATACCGATTGACCCTCCGGACCAGGAAAAGACTACCTTTACTTGCCCTTATGGAACGTTTGCCTATCGTCGTATGCCCTTCGGCTTATGCAATGCTCCAGGCACGTTCCAAAGGTGTATGATGTCTATATTCTCGGACATGATCGAGAAAACCATGGAAGTTTTCATGGACGATTTCTCGGTTTATGGAGATTCTTTCACTTCTTGCCTCTTCCATTTAGAAAGTATGCTAAAACGGTGTGAAGACACCAACTTGGTTCAAAATTGGGAGAAATGCCATTTCATGGTCAAAGAGGGCATTGTCCTAGGCCATAAGATATCCAAATCCTGGATTGAGGTCGATAGTGCTAAAGTCGATGTGATTGCAAAATTACCTCATCCCAAGACCGTTAAAGGAATTAGAAGTTTTCTCGGTCATGCTGACTTTTACCGACATTTCATTCAAGATTTTTCTAAAATAGCCCGGCCCCTGACCCACTTGCTTGAAAAAGATGCTCCGTTTATCTTCTCAAATGAATGCATCGAAGCATTTAATATCCTTAAAAAGAAGTTAACGGAGGCTTCGATCTTAGTTGCCCCCGATTGGGATTTGCCTTTTGAGCTAATGTGCGATGCTAGCGATTATGCCATTGGTGCAGTCCTGGGGCAACGCAAGTCAAAACATTTTCAGCCGATACACTATGCTAGTAAAACAATGACCGACGCTCAATACCATTATACGACTACTAAGAAAGAAATGTTAGCCGTCATTTACGCCTTTGAAAAGTTTTGACCTTATTTTCTTTTGAAAAAATGCATAGTGTATACGGATCATTCGGCTCTTAAATACCTAATGGCAAAGCAAGATGCTAAGCCACGCTTGATGCGGTGGGTTCTACTCCTTCAAGAATTCAATGTTGAAATTCGAGACAAAAAGGGAGCTGACAACCTTGCTGCTGATCACCTATCGCGTTTACAGAATCCCCATCAAAGTGTTTTCGAGAAAAAGGAAATTAACGAAGCATTTCCTATCGAGACACTTGGGAGTTTATCACATTGTGATTCTAGTACCCCATGGTTCGCCGACTTTGCGAATTACCATGCGGGGAATTTTATCCGAAAAGGGATGCTGTTCCAGCAAAAGAAGAAATTCTTTAAAGATGTTAAGCATTATTTCTGGGACGACCCCTACTTGTTTAAGATTTGTGCGGATCAAGTGATCTGGCGGTGCGTTCACGGCAAAGAAGCCGTTGACATTCTCATGGCATGCCACAATGGACCCACGGGGGGACATCATGGTGCCAACTTCACCGCTAAGAAAGTATTTGATTCCGGCTTCTATTGGCTGACGATTTACCGGGATGCCCATGAGTTGGTGAAATCATGTGATTCTTGCCAGCGTCAAGGAAAAATTTCACACAAGGACGAGATGCCTCAAAATACTATCCAAGTCTGTGAAATTTTTTACGTCTGGGGTATCGATTTCATGTGTCCATTACCGTCTTCTCGTGGTAACAAATATATACTCGTAGCCGTCGACTACTTGTCTAAATGGGTTGAAGCAAAGGCGCTACCCACCAATGACGCTCGAGTTGTAGTAAAATTTCTCAAAAGTCTCTTCGCCCGATTTGGTGCACCTCGCGCTATTATAAGTGATCGTGGGACCCATTTCTGTAATGACCAATTCGCAAAAGTTATGCTTAAATATGGTGTCACACATCATCTTTCTACGGCATATCATCCACAGACAAGTGGACAAGTTGAGGTCTCTAATCGTGGCTTAAAACTAATTTTAGAAAGGACCGTAGGTGAACATCGTGCTTCATGGGCCGATAAGTTAGATGATGCACTTTGGGCTTTCCGTACAGCTTACAAAACACCCATTGGGTGCACTCCATACAAGCTGGTTTACGGGAAGGCCTGCCATTTGCCCTTTGAACTTGAGCACAAGGCCTACTGGGCCTTGAAACATGCTAATTTTGACCTACAAACCGCGGGTGATCACCGTAAAGTTCAATTGAATGAATTAGTCGAGCTTCGTGATCAAGCCTATGAGAATTCTTTGATCTACAAAGAGAAGATAAAGAGGATTCATGATGCTAAAATTAAAGATCGCGTCTTCAATGTTGGTGACCGAGTCCTTCTTTTCAATTATCGATTAAAGATTTTCTCGGGCAAGCTAAAAACCCGTTGGTCTGGACCATTCACCATTACCCAAGTATTTCCTTATGGAACCGTTGAGCTAGCTCAATCTAATGGTCCCAACATTAAGGTGAATGATCATCGTCTCAAACATTACTTCAGAGGGGACATACCACCTATGGTTGTCCCGGATCTCAAAACTTTCCCTAAGGATAACTAAATTCAGGGATCGAGTCAAGCTCATATGACTCGGTAATAAAAAACAAGCGCTTCGTGGGAGGCACCCCATGCTTATCCATTTTCATTTTTTCTATTTTCTTTAGTAACGTGACGTGAGGGGGGCGACCCTTTCCAAACTCGTGTTTTCGTGGTTGTTTGTGAATGTTCAGGAATTTCCCCGAAGTTTGAGGACTCTCGTGCTCGTGTTTTGTCGTTCTCTCCACTCGAGTCTCATTCTTCGCCGCTCTTTCGGAAATTCACCATATCCAAAATCTTATCGACTAACGTTTATCTCTTAGCATACTTAATAAACGGCCTTAGATTTTACGTAGGATTACCTTTACCCTTAAAAACATTGAGGACAATGTTTCACTTTAGTCTGGGGGGTGAATCTTCGATTCGATTTGACCTGTACCATCGTCTAAGCTGTTAACTTACACAACTCCGTTTTTCCATCAAAATTTTAAATTTTTGTCACCTCTTTATAATCAAAAAAAATAAAAAATAAAAAATAAAAAAAAATGAAAAAAAAAATATGATATGAATAATAAGTTTTGACACCTTGTTTTGACTTTCCTACCGGCGAGAGTAGAAATAAATGTTTCGACTTGACCGGGCGTGTTGAGCCCTAGCTCGTCTCCCTTAACCAAAATAATCAAAAGATTATGGCTAAGCATCCGCGGATCTCATTATTTGGGATTTTAAATTTGCGGAGATCGAGGAATGATAGAGTTTATTTAGAAGTTTCGTGCTAAACATGGAGTAGTTGGATCTCTTTAGAGCCCACGAAAGGTACTTGTGGCGTCTTTGTTCCCACAAGATTGCACACCAAAAAAAATAGATCTCTAGGACTAATTAAGTGTATGGGGTTTAGGCAATAATTAGTTTTTTCTCGTTCCCAACAACATCTCTGCATATGGGGGTTTGGTACACATAGGGGTACTGCCAGTGTTACGGTGAAATAGACTATTGCATCATGCCGGTTCGCAGCCGATGTTGTGATCTTAGGAAAGGCCGTAGGACTCGGGGTTTGGCATATGATTATGAATATCAATAATAATAGTCTAAAGCCAAATAAAAAGGCAGAGGAATCCAAAGCTATAAAAAAGCAGCGGATATAAATCCAAGGTCATAATAAAGCTCTTACATCTTGGCGGCTCATAAACCGTTGTTGTAAAAGAAATAAAGGACTAAAGACCAAGTATTATTAAAGTGATTACAATTATGCAAAAATGCCAAGCTTCGACTCCAGGGGTTTCCCTAATAAAAAACTTCTGTTTCGGGTCTCAGACATGGGATGTCTCGGTCGTAAATAAAAAGGGGGGCCTCCATAAATCGTGTTAAATCGGAGACCTTCATGTGGACCTGATTTCTGTATGTAGGGGTTTTCGAGGGAAAGTTTGGAAACTACTTAGCGTTCAAATTTTGTGCTCTTATCGGACTAACAACTATCAAAGCGAGAAAATATGAAGCAATTCATTTTTCACAAATTAAAATCTTGAGATACAAAACTTAGGACTTGGGAACAAGAGGTAAATACACAATTAACTTTTATGGGTAGTGTTAGCACCTAACTTGTGGATAAACAATGATCTCGATGTTACGCTTAGTTTGGGAGCTTGTTAAAAATCAAGGATGATGATTTTTATCCGTATGGTCTCTTCTCTGTGAGAAGTGTTTCTACTCGTTGACCCTGAAAGTTATCAACAGATAAGAATTGATAATGAAAGTCAAGGCAAACCGTCACATATATAAATGAAAAAGTACAAAAAGAGTAGTAGTAGTTGTTATTCATAAAAATCGGAAAATGGAGCTTTTTTTAGAATAAATGATTTTGATATCTCTTTTGAACATCAATACTACTTTACAACATCAATAAAGAGAGGTTTTGAAATTATTTATCTCTTAAGAGTGAGGTAATGACATTGCGTGAGGACACGGCAATACCTTAGTCTGGGGGATTTTGATGTGTGCTTTTTCACACATCCTTTTTAGGCATAAATCAGACCAAATACACCAAATACTAACCAAATATGCCAAGAGAATGTATGTTTTTGTATTTGTGTATATGCAGGTACGGATATGTGAAAAAATGAACAAAAACAAAGTCAAAACCGACAAAAACGAGCACGAGATTGGAAAAAGGTCAAAAGCCGGAGTCGGGGAAGCAAAATGATAAAAGAAAGCTCAAAATGTCATAAGAAGTCCTCAAGAATTCATAATGTTGCATAATTAGTCCCTGGACAAAGATTGAGAGTTTGGCAATTTCAGTCCCTGCATTTTCTGGAAATTACATAAATGATACCTTGGAATAAATTTCAATGAAAAGTCAACAAAAGGTCCTCCATGATTCAGAGATTGACTACTTAGGTCCTTGGAATAAAGTTTGGAAAATTTCAGAATTGGTCCCTGGAATTTTAGTTTTACACATTTAGTCCCTAGTAATATTAGTCCTTAATAATACAATCAACCGGATCCACAAAATATATTAACCCAAATCTCAGCCAAGCCCAAAACGCAACCAAAGCCCAACACCCCATTTTACTTATACCCGGTCCATCCCACTTTTTACCCATGGTCAACCCCTCAAGACCCGGTCAACACATCCATATAATAAAAACCCCAAAAATTACTCCCGCCTCCCAATTTCACAACTTACCCAGAAATTACACTATTCACAGAACCCTAATTAACCCCCTCAAAAAATTACCCCGTTTGGGTCATAATTAACTAATGATAAGGTCTTCTAGAAGCTGTCAGATGGTCAGGGAATGTCAGAGAGGGACACGTGGTCCAATAAAATTTCACACAGAGGATCGGTCTACATCAATCAATTAATCAAACGGCTGAGGATTGTAGATTAGGGACCAAGGGTAATATAAGGGCTTATATCTCTCAGAAGAAACACACTCTCACTCGGATTGATGACATGGGACTGCTAGAAGGATCCAAGGACTCACCCTCTTCAAGTATAAATACCCCCTTCCATCACAGTTATAGTGGTAGGTTTTTAGTATAATTCAGTGTTCTGTCTTAAAGTTTCATTGTAATTGTCCTTTCCAAAATATTGTACTCATTTTATTATTATTAAGATAATTCAAGTTTCTTTTAATCTCAGCTTATTGTTTCAAATTCCTTTTAGCTTATTGTTGTTATTTACTCATTAGTAGTTTTAATTGTTAGTTTAAATTTCTATTTTACATTACTGTTTTATCTAAAATCAAAAATCCAAAAAAAATAATAAAACCAGAAAAAAATCAAAAAAATAGTGTTTGAATTACTTATTTAAGCTTCAAAATAGATTTGTTTTGTTTATATAAGATCATATTAGCTTCATTATAGCTATTTGTGAGCTTATTCAATCAAGTGTTCTCAATAATCAAAATAGTCAACAAAGGTCAACTGATTGAGCTTATTTGATAAGCTGAGTTTATTTGGAGTTATAGAAAGCCAAAAGGAGTCAATTGGCCTGTCTAAAAGACAGGCAAGCATAGTGAACCCCCTCTATTTGAGCTGGGGGGGGGAATCAACTTGTGAGTTTCATTTTAAATTTTATAGTTCTTATTTTACATCTGCTAGTAGTAATGTAGATCTGAGTTTGCTGTTTCATTTGTGCTATTTAGTTATTTTATAGTTTAATATAGTAGATTACATCATAATATTATAGTTTGCAAATTATTTGATGCTTACTCTTTCATATCTGTTGCTATAGTTGAATCTGTGTTTGTATCGTGTGTTTCTAAGTTAATTTGAGCTTGCTTAATCATTATTAGATTAGGATGGTGGTTTGGATTGCTTATAGACCTTACTGCTTCATATAAAAACTTAGACAGACACTCAAGGGAGTGTTTGGTTCAGTACTATTTGCTGTGATCTTCACTATTTCAGGGGTGTTGTTTAGTTTGGTTAAGTCATTTAGGATGCATTAGGCTTAGTTAATCATATAAATTGGTAAGCCATAACTTAAAAAAGTCATATATCAGATTATTAGTTCAATTCTATTGGCATTAGTATAATTGTGTAGCTGCATAATTGAGGTTAGATAGAATATAGTTGCATTTAGGAAAATCAAGTCACAAAGTAGTCTAATATATCAATTAGGAATAGATTTGAGCAATCAAAATACATTTAAGTCAAAGTCTTAGTTATTCACAAAAGTCAAAAAACAGTTTCTGAACTCAGATTTGGACAGTTTTTGGTGAGCTTTCATAGTGTTCATTATTGTTTGGATATAAGATTGATTGGCTTATTTATGGACTTTAGCAGCTTGTGAATCATTTTAAATCATAAAATCTCTGTTTTCATTTCAATTGCTTATTTAGAAAGTGGTTCTTAGTTGACTGTCTGAAACATAGTATCCCCTGCACCATCAGTAGTTACTCTTTTTCTAGGCTAATTTTAGGTTAGTAAAGTAGAGTAGGAATAGGATTTCTTGGTATTTCTGAGTTCTCAGTAGTATAGGTAATCATTTGCCCCCTTAGGCTCACTTTCTTAAGCTTATTTCAACTGCTTATTTGCTTATCAAAGAGTGAGGATTGAACTAAGATCTGTTTTCAATTTTAGGTCTGCTAGTGAGTATTTGTACTTGAATTCTGAGTATTATTGATCATTTTAGTTCTTCTAGACCTTAAGTTGAGTTTCTCATTGAGATATTGCTTGTTGCTTAATCTGTTTACTTCTCGGCTCATTCACATATTGTTTATTTCTATCTGTTTTGGCCATCATCTGTGTTCTGAGTAATATTTGGTCCTACTCTTGTTCATTTAAGTTTTTATGGGTCCAATAATCACTTGGTTAAGTTTTGGTCAAAGTTGGTCAAAGTCTGCTTATAAATAAGCACTTAATTAAGCTGATTTCAAAGCTAGTAACATATCCAGTGCTTATTTTTCAAATCTTAAATTTTTCTTAAGTTTAGAATAATATTTTAGAATTTCCCTGAATTTTTCATATTTTTCCAAATTCATTTGCTATTTTTCTTATTTAATTTCCATTTTTTAATCAATTTTTAATATTTTTAATTATTAAAAAATCCAAAACAATCAAAAAAAGCTTAGAAAAATCCAAAAATATTTTAGAAATTTATTTTCATTTATTTTAGAATTTTAGAAATTTATTTTGCATATTTTCCATTTATTTTGAATTTAATTTGAATTTTTAATTAGATTTAATAGTTTTTAATTCTCAAAAATTACACAAAAAGTCAAAAAAATTAGTTTTTAGTTCTAAAATTACTTTTTAGTTATTTTATAATTTTTAAAATTTATTTTTCATTTTTCTCACCTTATTTGCATTTTTTTTTTATTTTTAATTAGATAATTAGTTTTTAATTCATAAAAAAATAAATAAAAAGTCAAAAAAATATTTTTCTTTTTCTTAAAATTTTCTTTTATCATTTTTAACTTTTAAAAATTATTTTCAAGTCCGTAGGAGTAGTGTAGCTTAAAATTCACGTTTTATTTCGTACGTTTACGTTTATTTTACGTTTTAGCGTACGTTTTCGATTTTACGTTTCGTTCTTAGTTTCCTTAATTGAAATACGTGCTTAATTGATTATTTGTGCTTCATTGTTATTTCATTAGCATAATCTCATCAAAATCACTTTTTATCACTTTCACGACACGTTTTACAAATCGGGAATTGAGAATTTCGTTCACCCTTCACACGGACTACGACCTCGGGTTATCCGTATTTCTTTGCGTATCTCTTGAGTAAAACTATACTATATATAACTTGATTTTCTCACGAATCAGCGACGGTCCCTTAAATGCTGGACGGGCCCTTATCGATAAGGGACTGCCGCCCTATTTAAGGGACCGTCCAGAGAAACGCTCCTCGTTTTGTCCTAACGTGGTGAAAAACTATCTGGTTAAGTTTTGTTGTCGGTTTTGAGCGGGAAATATGGTTGTTATGATTTTGAATGTTGAAAACATTTTCTTAATAAAACATTTCTTTAAATTATACAAAAATACTTTTGTAAAAATGTTTGGTGACATGAAAATGTAAAGTTTTTAAATCATTTGATCACATACACAAGTTGGTAGAAGTTTGTACATACCTTAAGTGATGTTGATGACGAAACGAGTTTTCCCGATTAAAAACTTATTAGTCGTAGTTTTACGTAACATGTGTTTGTATTTTGTGATTATCAAAACTAGTAGAGACCGATTAATGCAAATGACGTTTTTGACATTATTTGTATTAACAATCTCCCCTTTTCTGATGATTACAAAATATAAACTCGTTTTAGATAAAACTAGGCATTAATGAGTTTTAATATGAGTCTCGTTTTGTTCTCCCCCTTTTTGTAGAATCAAAAAGGCTTCGTAGAAGAAATGAAATCCACGGTATTATGATGACTCCCCTAGCTTAGTGCTCCCCCTTGATGAAGACCTTCAGGAATTGATCGATGGAATTAAGCTGCAATATGTTAGAAGAAACATGCAAGCAAACATAGAAATCCTGTAGTAAAGATAAGAGAAGGCAGGATAGACATATACTGAGGACGATCCCGTAAATGGGTCGGCGGTCTTTTAAAGATTGGGATCGCCACCTTGATAAGGGACCGCCGGCAGGAAGGTTTTCTAGAACAAAATTTCAACAATTCATGCATAAAATAGATCATTCATTAAAAGACAAGAATAATGTCATTCATATGACATTTATAACATGAGTTTACAAGCATAATCCTAGTCTAATCTCCTAGGATATCTCATGTTAAGTCTGTTTTATTAGTGATCATGCATGCTTCCCTAGAACTTGCGACCGCAAGGTGGAGAGGAGTTTTTGGGTTGTAGAAACCCGGGTGACAAGAGGATGGAAATGATGTAGTCAAGATCATTCTTCATCTTTTGAAAGTGGTTGTGGTTGTAGATGCAACAAGCACAATAACCCCATTGGCATCCACTTGGGCAAGAGTGGGATGAGACATAGTTGGAGGATGAACTTTTTAGGATAGGATGATATTGAGGAGGCTCAAATCAACAAGATTGGAGAATTCTTGAGCTTTGACGGAGTGTAGGGAGTTGACATTTGTCATTTGAGGTGGAAACAAGGTAATGAATGATCTTGATGA
The DNA here is from genome assembly GCA_030686995.1 of Artemisia argyi. Lineage (NCBI taxonomy): Eukaryota > Viridiplantae > Streptophyta > Magnoliopsida > Asterales > Asteraceae > Artemisia > Artemisia argyi. The sequence goes on from CM060697.1 coordinate 38,146,125, forward strand.
GTCAGGTTTGTATACTCATTGTGAGTGGATGGTGGCCCATTTTGTGGTTGAGAGGCAAAGAAAGAGAATGATGAAGATGATGCCTCATTATGTGATGTGGGATTGGAATTGACATGGTGATGAAGCCAAAAGTGTACCCCTTTTGGGGGGTCATTTAAGGCCAAAGTCGAGATTATTTGATCAAATATTGCCCTAAATCGTTCCTTTTGTCATTTTAGGTACTTTTGAGAGGAATTTTACAAAAGGAAGCATTTTGGACGTTTTTGGAGCAAAAAAGTGAAGAAAACGACAAAGTCTCAAAATCATGCTGGAAATTGCACTTGACGGCGTCACATGGTGCTAGTGACGGCGTCATGAGTTGACAAAAGGGTGGATAAATCAATTACACGTGACGCGCCAGAATGTTTTGTGAAGGGGTCGTGATGGCGTCACATATTAAATTGTCAAGCCCATCATGAGTAATTGCAAAGAGTGACGGCCCCGAGTCCATAAAGAGTGACGGCATCAGAAGTGGATCTAGGCAATACGAGTTTATTTTGGCGGCGAGTTGACGGCATCACACATTACTCTTGACGCCATCAGGATACAAAATTTATATATAGTTTTCTAGTTTTCATTCATTGTGTGCAACTTTAAAGGGAGTAAACCCTAGACGAATTTTACAGCTTTTTTAAGGGTTTCAACCCCTTTGTTTCTTCCATGCTTAATTGAAGATATGTCTTTCATCAAATCATTCAATACGTCTATGTGTTGTTTGATTATATCTTACGCTTGTCTTCTCTTTAACATGCTAGGCTAGGTTTTCTTTGTGTTTGCTTAGATGTAATGAAACTTAGATATTGATTATGGGTTGGTTGTTTGTATATAATTGTTGTGGATGAATGAATTCGATGTTAGGCTTAAGAAAACTGGCAGACTTCCAATTGGTAACTTGCTTGAACGTCTTAAGAAACATGATCGGATGTGTACTACGATATATTGGTTGTATTTAATGCGTAGGTAACTACTAATGAGGCCATGTTAGGAGCTAGTAGTCAGCTTGACATAGGAAGAGGTAGAAGCTTATAGAGTTAGGGAAGATCGTACACGGCCCTACGAATGGTATTAAGGAATATAACCCGTCATCCATGCAATTGTAACAAACTAATCAACCTGTAAAAGATAGCTAGGGAGTAGTGAAATCTAAGTAAACACATTTTCTCTCATTATTGTTTCCACCACAATTAGTTTAAGTTTAGTTTATTTTATTTTGATTGCATCTTGGGTTAGTTGATTAGCAACTAATTCTGCCCACTCCTTCCAAAACCGAGATTTTACTTGCTTTCAATTAAAATATAAAAATACAAAAAGAATCATCCCTTACCTCTAGACCTAGTTTTAGTGAGTTTTAACCCTAGCGAACACTATTCTTTGAGTTGAACGATCAATCCCCCGGTACTTATCACTATACTATACTACAAAGAACAGGTACACTGCCTGGTGGGGATTGCAAGCTTCTCAAGATCCCTTGAGAGGTAAAACCTTTTGCGAGGGCGCAATTCCACGCATCAAGTTTTTGGCGCCGCAGCCCGGGGAATAGTTATTGTCATGGTTAAAATTTCTTTTTATTAGGTCTACTTGCTATATTCCTTTCTAGTAAGATTTTTATTTTATTTTCATAGGTTTCTTTAGTCTATCTATTTCTTAGTTCCTGATGAGGCGAAAAATGTTCCGTTTTTAGGGGGTCATTTAAGCCCGGAATTGAATTTATTTGATCAAATATTGCCCTAAATCGTTCCTTTTGTGATTTTAGGTACTTTGGGAGTGAAATCTGGAAAAGGAAGCAATTCAGACGTTTTTGGAGCATAAAAGTGAAGAAAACGCCAAAGACTTAATTTTCCATGCTAGGAACAGTGTGTGACGGCGTCAAGAAGACTTTCCTGAAGGCGTCAAGAGTAAAGACCATGACGACCCATTACAGAAATGAAGGCGTCACAAGTAGAGCGTCAAGAGTTAAATGTGTGACGGCCTACAAAAGTGGACTTCATGACGGCGTCAGATGTAGATCAAGGCAGTCCGAGGATTATTTTGGCAGCGAGATGACGGCGTCACAAGTTTGTTCTTGACGCCGTCAGCCTCTAATATCTATATATAGTTTTCTAATTTTCATTCGTTAGAGAGGAACAAGTTTGGAGAAACCCTAAGGCCGAACCATATACGAATTTTACAGCTTTTCAAGGGTTTTCAACCCTTGAATCCTTACATGTGTTATTAAGATAAGTCTTTTCTTAATTCAATCAATATGTCTATGTGTTGGTTGTCTATATCTTGTGCTTGTCTTGATTCCACCATGCTAGGCTAGATTTATCTTGTGTTTGCTTAGAGCTAATGAAGCCTAAATGTTGATTATGTGTTGATTACTTGTTTATGGTTGTATTGGATGAATGATTTCAATGTTAGACTTAAGAAAACTGGCAGATCTCCAAATGGTAACATGCTTGAACGTCTTAGGAAACATGAACCGATGTGTACTAGGTTTTGTTGGTTGTATTTAATGCATGAGTAAATTCTAATGATCCCATGTTAGGAGCTTCTTGCAGGCTCGACATAGGAGTGAAGTAGGCACTCATAGGATTGGGGAAGTAAGTACGCCACCCCATGAATGGTATTAAGGAATACAATCGGTCATCCACACAACTATAACAAGTAATTAACGTGTAAAAGATATCTAGGGAGTAGTGAAATCTAAGTAAACACATTTCTCCCACATATTGCTCACAACCTTATTTTAATTTAGTTTATTTTCATTTTTAGTATTTTATTTTGATTGCATCTTGGTATTGGGTTAGTTGACTAGCAATTAATTCCGCCCCAAATCCTTCAAAACCCGAGATTTTAATTTGCTTTCATAAAAATATAAAAATACAAAAAGAATCATCCTTCATCTCTAGAACTAGTATTTAGGTTTTCTAATCCTAGCGACACTATTCCTAGCTAAACGATCAATCCCCCGGTACTTGTCACTATACTATACTACAACGATCAGGTACACTGCCTGGTGGGGGTTGTAAGCTTCTCAAGATCCCTTGAGAGGTAAAGCCTTGTGCGATTCCCACGTATCAAGTTTTTGGCGCCGCTGCCGGGGAATAATTATTGTCTAGGTTAGAATCTCTTTTTATTAGGTCTACTTGCTAGAATCCTTTCTAGTAAGATTTTATTCTTATTTTTAGGTTTTCTTTAGTCTATCTTTTTCTTCGTGCTTTTGTTAGTAAATTAGATTCATTGACTATTCCGTTGACCATTATGGAAAACGCGAATCCACCCCTTTCCCCTAGAGAAGTGGCTGTGTTACGTGAACAAATTGAGAGTGAGATTAGGGAACTTAGGGAGCTTAATAGGTTGATTAAAGTTGAGCTCGACCATGCATTTAGTGACCTAGCGACCGCCTTGTATTCAAATGAGGACCTAGGGCCTAATGATTTTGTGAATGTGGTTGAGGAACTTGAAGAGGGGGAAATAGATCCGAAGCTAAATGATTATTTTAATCTATATCCCACTAAGGAGGAGATTGCATATTATAATAATCTTATTGATGACCCTCGATCTCCTTTTACTAGAATCGAACCTAAGATAAAGAGAGGCGATCCTAAGAATGCTAAGATACCATGTATGATTGGGTATAGACACATTGACAATGCTTACATTGACTTCAAATCCCCAATCAACATTATGTCCTCAAGTGTTTATAATGATATAGTGAAAACAAGACTTGAACCTAGAAGAGATCCCAAATACCCCGGTGGAGTTTGTAACTTTGTCGGGAGAGTTAAAGGTCTACATGTCTTTGTTGGGAATTTCACTTTTGTCACCGACTTTATGATTGTGGAAGATCTTGCTAATGTTATTGATTGTCGATTGTCCAATGTCGTGTTTGGTAAACCGTTTGTTTAGGAGTCCAAGTTAGAATATGATGAGATAGAAGGGACAATCCGATTTGCATAATAGAATGGAAGGATGCCTAATAGAACGAAAGAATTTCGCTTTATATCCCGATTTGACAAGGATAACATTGGTGCTTTTGAGGACATCAATGAAGAGGATAAGAAAAAGGGCATGGATTATGTATGGGAAAAGAGGAGTCTTTTCTACAAGGATTGTTTGACTCTAGGACCAAAGTATAAAGTCGATAAGGAATTTGCCCATAGGATTATAGGAGCGATTGAGAAAAAGGTGATTGGTTTCTACAAAGAACATTTACAATCGGAGAGTGGAACTGATGCGTGGGAATCGCAACAGGCTTTACCTCTCGAGGGATCTCGAGAAGCTTACAACCCCCACCAGGCAGTGTACCTGATCGTTGTAGTATAGTATAGTGACAAGTACCGGGGGATTTATCGTTCAGCTTAGGAATAGTGTCGCTAGGATTAGAAAGCCTAAATACTAGTGTTGACATAAATAATGCCTTAAAAACATTATTAAGTTTTTATCAATATCTCTATGTTTTGATCATTACAAAATATAACCTCAAAGAACTAAAACTTATGACATAAACAAGTATTTGGTGATTAATATTTCTCTTTACATCCAAATCACTTAAGGTATGAATAAACAAAGTGTTTAGTGCAATGTATGATCAAAGGGGTATTTAATTAACTAATACAAAGTTTATTTAATTATATAATCTTATTATATATTTTTGAAAAACACTTTTGGTAATAAGGAAAAATGTTTTAATCATACTAAATATATGATTTCAAATATTTAACCAAAATCAGTTAGTTTTTCACCAAATAAACTTTCCTCACTAAAAGACAAAGTTTCTGGCCGTTACAGTTGGGCGGCCCCCTTAATTATAAGGGGCGGCCCCCTTAATTTTAAGGGGGCCGGCCATGCTTTAAAGGGACCGGCCACGCTCCTCTGTCAGAAACGTTTGCCTATAAATACCACCTTAAACCTGGATTTTTTCCCCACCTTTTGCACTCCAGAACTTTCTGTTCTAGATCTCCATTTCCAATCTATAAATCCTTTGATCATACATTCTTAAATCTTTGTTTCAAAGTGATCCATACATAATCCATTCAAGTGCAAGAGAAGAATACTTCTATCCCTCAAGACAAGAAGTATTACAACTAGTTGTGATCTCCACATCTAAGTTGTTTGTGCATCATCATTGATTATTATTTCATAGTGTGATTAGTTGTGAATATTTGTTAGAGAATAGTTGTGTAGATAGTAGAAGTTGATTAGTAGTGAAGTAGGATAGTTGTGAAGATTGGTGTGTAGAAGAAGGTGTGTAGAAGATTGGTGTGTAAAAGCTAGGTGTGAAGAAGATTGGTGTGAAGATTGGTGTGTAGATTGGTGTGTATATTGGTGTGTATATTGGTGTGTACGGTTTTCTCCGCCATAAGGGAGCTTGTTGATATAGTGAAGAAAACTCTCGAGTTAGGTGCTCGGGGAGTGGAGTAGGGCAAGGAAGGTGCCTTGTAGCCGAACCACTATAAATCGCTTGTCTCTCGGTTTGATCTTTCCATCTTTTACTTATTTCATTACTTACATAATTATTGCTTCATAGTATATATACTTAGTGTTGTTCATATTGTGTATAACTAGATTTCATATACCATCGAATCTATATTTTATAAATCAACGAAAACTTTTAAACAATTTGTTTTATAACAATTAAAACGACGTAAAACTATTCAACCCCCCCTTCTAGTTTTCCACAATTGGTATCAAGAGCCACGTCTAGCAAGAATTTTAAAATATATTGTATTTTAAAACTTGTAACGATCTATGGAATCTTTAAAATATTTAGAAGGGCAATCTATGCAAAGACCACCACTATTTGAAAGTGATGAATTTTTATATTGGAAAAATAGATTCGAAACGTATGTGAAATCAAAAGATCTTGATCTTTGGCATATTATTACCTTTGGTGATTTTCTCCCTATTCAATATAATGTTGAAACTAAAATGGATGAAATTGTAGCTTTTGAAAAACAAAATGATGATTTGAAAAAGAAACTAGCAAAAAATAATGAGGCTAAAATGTTTATTTATAATGCGTTACCACGCAAAGAATATGAAAGAATTTTTATGTGTAAAACCGCAAAAGAAATTTGGGATTCTTTACTAATCACTCACCAAGGTAATAGCCAAGTCAAAGACAATAAAATAGATCTTCTTGTACAACAATATAAACAATTTACGATTCCGGAAGAGGAATCAATTGATAATGCTTTTACTAAGTTTAACACTATCATCACAAGTTTAAAAGCACTTGATGAGACATTTTCTAGTAAAAATTGTGTTAGGAAATTTCTTAGGGCATTGCATCCAAAATGGCGAGCTAAGGTCACGGCAATTGAAGAATCAAAGAACTTGATGACGTTATCACTAGATGAACTAATTGGCAACTTGAAGGTTCATGAAGAAATCATAAGAAGAGATTCGGAAACGGTCAAAGTCAAGAAAGAACAAATCAAATCCATTGCTCTAAAAGCCAAAAAGGAACCTAGTGATGATGATGATTCAAGTGACGAAAGTGAAGACGAAGAATATGCAATGGCCGTAAGAGAATTCAAGAAATTCTTCAAGAGACGAGGAAGATTCACTAGATCATCACATGACGATAGAAAATCGTTCCAAAGAAATAGAAGTGACAATTACGTGAAAAGAAAATGCTTTAGATGTGGAAGTCCAAATCATCTCGTTGGTGAATGTCTAAAGCCGCCGAGTTATGATAATCAAGGTGCATTTGTTAGTAGAACATGGAGTGATAGTGACAAAGAAGAAGTGGAAAAACCAAGAGAAGAAAAGTGTTTCATGGCAAAAGCATCCGACGAAATATGCCTTGGAATTGACTTGGAGCCTGACGAATGGATCAAGGATAGTGGATGCTCAAGGCACATGACAGGGAACCGAAAGCTATTCTCTACATATAAGGCATACAACGGAGGTAACGTTATCTTTGGTAGTGACTTGCGTGGAAAAATTATTGGCAAAGGTACGATTTCTCAAGACTCACTTACTATTGAAAATGTTGAACATGTTAATAATTTAACATATAACTTACTTAGTGTAGGCCAAATATGCGATAATAAATGTAAAGTTATCTTTTCCGAAGAAGATAGCGAAATAATTAAGAATGGAAAAATTATAGGTAGAGGTATTAGGAAAGGAGGTGTATATGTTATGAAACTAGGAAACAAACCTGAAGATAGGATATGCCTAACGACCCTAGACGAAAACTCCACATTGTGGCATAGGAGATTAGGACATGCTTACATGCAACAAATACAATCTTTGGCCTCTAAGGAATTAGTTAGAAACTTGCCTAATCTAAAATATGACAAACATTTTTGTGATGCATGTAAAGTTGGAAAACAAGCTCATGCTAGCCACAAAGCTAAGAATATAGTATCCACTACTAGGTGCCTAGAATTATTACATATGGATCTTTTTGGTCCATCCGCTGTGCGGAGCTATGGAGGAAACAAGTATACCTTAGTAATAGTAGATGACTACTCACGATACACGTGGACTAGGTTTTTAAGTGACAAAACCCAAGCCTTTGAAAAATTCGAAATATTTAGCAAAATGATTCAAAATAAGTTAGGATGCTCAATAGTTGCCATTAGGACGGACCATGGAAGGGAATTTGATAACGAAGTACAATTCGGAAAATATTGTGAGTTAAATGGAATATCTCATAATTTCTCCGCTCCTCGTACTCCTCAATCAAATGGGGTAGTAGAAAGAAAAAATAGGTCACTACAAGAAATGAGTAGAACTATGTTAAATGAACAATCCATTCCACAAAAATTTTGGTGTCACGCCGTAGATACATCGACTTATATTCTAAATAGGGTATCAATTAGAAGAATTCTAGGAAAAACTCCTTATGAGTTATTAAGAAATAGAAAACCTAACTTAAGCTACTTTAGAGTATTTGGAAGTAAATGCTATATCTTAAACACTAAGGACTACCTCACTAAGTTTGATCCAAAGTCATATGAAGGAATATTTTTAGGATACTCACAAAATAGTAAAGCATATATAATACTTAACAAACACTCAATGAAAGTAGAGGAATCACTAAATGTAACATTTGATGAAACACCACCACCTTCTGAAACGCTACCTTTAGAAGATGATAATTTAGTCGAAGAAGAAGCTATTGAGGTTAGTAAAACAAAACCCATAGGAAATGACAATGAAGAAACTCACTTAGAAAATAACGAAATCGTTAATATTAAAGAATCTAGATCACATCCTTTAGATAATATAATAGGACATCTTAACCAAAGAACCCTTAGGTCACAAGCCCAAGATAAAAACAACTTCTTTTGTTTCCTCTCAGCAATAGAACCTAAGAATATTAGTGAGGCTTTAAAGGATGAAAGTTGGATTATAGCTATGCAAGAAGAATTAAATCAATTTAAGGCAAATGATGTTTGGGAACTAGTCCCAAATCCAAAGGATATGACCATCATAGGAACCAAATGGGTATATAGAAATAAGTTAGACGAGAATGGAATAGTTACTAGGAATAAAGCTAGGTTAGTTGCCCAAGGTTATAATCAACAAGAAGGAATTGATTATGATGAAACTTATGCCCCCGTAGCTAGACTAGAATCAATTAGGATATTACTTGCCTATGCTTGCGCCCTAGATTTTAAGTTATTCCAAATGGATGTGAAAAGTGCATTCCTTAACGGTTTTATCAATGAGGAGGTATATGTGGCACAACCTCCAGGATTCATTGACTTCGCAAAACCTGATTATGTTTATAAGTTAAAGAAAGCTTTGTATGGACTCAAACAAGCTCCCAAAGCTTGGTATGATCGATTAAAAGCTTTTCTTATTAAACATGATTATTCCATGGGAATGGTAGATAACACTCTTTTCACTAAAAGGAAAGACCCTAATCTCATCATTGTTCAAATATATGTTGATGACATTATATTTGGATCGACTTGTCAAGACATGTGTGATGAATTTGCCAAAATCATGCATGATGAGTTTGAGATGAGTATGATGGGTGAACTTAACTTCTTCCTAGGATTACAAATAAAACAATTAGAAGATGGAATATTCTTTAACCAATCTAAGTACATTAAGGAAATGCTTAAGAAATTTGGCCTAGAAGACTCAAAACCCATAAAAACACCCATGTCTACGGAGGTAAAGCTCACAAAGGACGATGAAGGTGAGTCCGTAGATAACTCCAAGTATAGAGGAATGATAGGTAGTTTACTATACTTGATGGCAAGTAGACCCGATATCATGTTTAGTGTCTGCCTTTGTGCCCGTTTTCAAGAGGATCCCAAAACCTCTCACCTAGAAGCGGTTAAGTGTATCTTCCGATACATTAAAGGCACTATACACTTAGGATTATGGTATCCTAAGGAATCCGGCATAGAAACCATTGTATATGCGGATTCGGATCATGCGGGAGACTACGTAGATAGAAAGAGCACTAGCGGTATTTGCACGTTTATGGGATGTTGTCTAACGTCTTGGTTTTCGAAGAAGCAAACCGCTCTTGCTATTTCTACCACCGAAGCCGAATATGTAAGCGCCGGAAAGGCATGTCAACAAGCACTATGGATGAAACAAGCTCTCATAGACTATGGCATTAGGTTAGAAAATGTCCCCATTATGTGCGATAACAAAGGTGCGATAGATTTAAGTAAAAATCCGGTGCAACACTCTAGGACTAAACACATAGAAATACGTCACCATTTTCTTAGGGATAATGTACAAAAAGAAAATATATCTATAGAAAAGGTTGCATCGGAAGATAACATTGCGGATATATTCACAAAACCCCTTAAGCGTGAATTATTCAACCACTTGCGTTTAGGATTAGGAATGATGGAACAAGTTGACTAAATTATATTGAAATATTTCAAATTAATACTTGCATGAAATTTATTTTTCTCCCATTTCATCTTTTCTGAGTCTAGGAATCTATTTCGCACAAAACTAAAGATTGGGAAAATTTATTTTCTTTGCATAAATTTTTTTTTTTAAAACTCAATCAATTTTCTCTAAAAATTATTCTCACAATCTAGGAACCCCATGAAAACCATTTTCCTTGCATTGTTGACTAATTCTAAAAAAAAAAAAACATTATATTTCAAAATCATGCATAAACTCTCACATAAATTGTCAAGGTATATAATCTAATATATGTCTTTGACACTCATGATCGAGCAAAAATTGAATCAAGGAGATTATTTGGATTGTTTCTTAGGATCGCTATTTCTTTTTGCTTCTAGGAGTCGAAACAATCACAACTCCACATTTGTTGCATATAGACACTCACTAGAACAAATTCACTAATAATGGTGTCATCTTGATCCATCACTAGTTTTTCCACTCACTAAGATCCTTGCCTTCAATCTAAGATAGGTGCCTTAGGAAGATTAAGTGTGCTTGCCTTTGTTTACCTCCTATTGCTTATTATGTGTTGATTATTTGCTCCTTTGCTTATGTGTTTTTGCATGTATGCTATATCTTGATTAGATTAGATGCTATATTGCCTAAAGGAATTGAACTTGCTTGAATCCAAGTCCAAAAACACAACCTTTCTGCAAATTTTCTGCCAAAAACCCAATTCTGGCAATCTGGAAATCACCAGATGGGCGGCCCCCTTAATTATGTAAGGCGGCCCCCTTAATTTTAAGGGGACCGCCCCCTAATTAAGGGGACCGGCCATCTGATGGTCGGGTTTACAGAATCTTTTCTGCTTTTTAGCCCATTTCAACCTACATTTCCCATTTTTCACCAACACATTTTGTCCTAATCCTCCAAACAAACTTTATCCATCCTTAAACACACAAATCTTACACTATAAATATCCCCAATCCTCAAAGCTCTCCATTCATCCCATCATGAACTCTCCAAACAAACCAAAATCAAAAGCCTCAAGGCTAGCAAGGATGACGGAAAAACCCGTTTGGCGACGAAAAAGTCCTCGAAACAAATCTATCATCACAAATGTAGTTGGAAATCATTCCTCACCACCAACCTCTTATTTCCCAAACTTTGCATCAAACCAACAAAGGCATTCATTTGATCCACTTTACAAACCATACAACATTGGCCAAACATCTTCCTTCAAGCCAAACTACACCTCTCAACCTCCACATTGCCACGGAAAAACAAAGGTTCCGTGATGAAATAAACCAAATCCATGATCTTAGTGATCTCCTTGCTATGCATCTTGCACAACGCAACAAAGGGCTACCTCCATCATCACCCTATGCAAATTGCCTTCCCCACTCTCTTAACTTGGATCAAGTTACAAATCACACTCACTTTTGCCCTTGTTGCATATTCCTTCAAAAACAAATCCTCTACTTGAGTGAAGATATTTCTTGGATTGAATATCTTCTCACTCGTAATCATCCAATACCACCCTTAACACGATACAACATCGTGAGATCCACTTCTTCCGCTCCATGCAACACCCCATATCCACCTCAATCAAATATCTAAGCTCCATGCTTTTGTTTTCCTACAAGCAAATAAAACAAATCAACCATGGGTTGCAAGCAAGTCCAAGTGCTCTCTTAGGCAATATAGGACTATATCTTTTCTTTTGTTTTAGTGTAATCAATATGCTACAAGCATATTGAATGTTGTTATGCTAATTATTTCTATCATGCTTGAATGAATCTATTTTTATTTGCATAATTGTTGCTTTTGCATATATATGTGTGTTGCTCTCTTCAAAATATTTTTGTAGCCAAGATTCCAATTGCTCGTTCCCTTTGTGCTCTCAAACGAGGGGGAGCATACATCAAGGGGGAGTTCTCTACCCGTTTAAACTTCTTTCACGAAGATTATTCGGCCTAACCTTTTTGATTTTACAAAAAGGGGGAGAAGAGAAATGGTAAACTTTATAATACTTGTCTAATAACAAGTTTTAAATCTTTTGAGTTTAAGGTTTTGTAATAATCAAAAAGGGGGAGATTGTTGACATAAATAATGCCTTAAAAACATTATTAAGTTTTTATCAATATCTCTATGTTTTGATCATTACAAAATATAACCTCAAAGAACTAAAACTTATGACATAAACAAGTATTTGGTGATTAATATTTCTCTTTACATCCAAATCACTTAAGGTATGAATAAACAAAGTGTTTAGTGCAATGTATGATCAAAGGGGTATTTAATTAACTAATACAAAGTTTATTTAATTATATAATCTTATTATATATTTTTGAAAAACACTTTTGGTAATAAGGAAAAATGTTTTAATCATACTAAATATATGATTTCAAATATTTAACCAAAATCAGTTAGTTTTTCACCAAATAAACTTTCCTCACTAAAAGACAAAGTTTCTGGCCGTTACAGTTGGGCGGCCCCCTTAATTATAAGGGGCGGCCCCCTTAATTTTAAGGGGGCCGGCCATGCTTTAAAGGGACCGGCCACGCTCCTCTGTCAGAAACGTTTGCCTATAAATACCACCTTAAACCTGGATTTTTTCCCCACCTTTTGCACTCCAGAACTTTCTGTTCTAGATCTCCATTTCCAATCTATAAATCCTTTGATCATACATTCTTAAATCTTTGTTTCAAAGTGATCCATACATAATCCATTCAAGTGCAAGAGAAGAATACTTCTATCCCTCAAGACAAGAAGTATTACAACTAGTTGTGATCTCCACATCTAAGTTGTTTGTGCATCATCATTGATTATTATTTCATAGTGTGATTAGTTGTGAATATTTGTTAGAGAATAGTTGTGTAGATAGTAGAAGTTGATTAGTAGTGAAGTAGGATAGTTGTGAAGATTGGTGTGTAGAAGAAGGTGTGTAGAAGATTGGTGTGTAAAAGCTAGGTGTGAAGAAGATTGGTGTGAAGATTGGTGTGTAGATTGGTGTGTAGATTGGTGTGTATATTGGTGTGTATATTGGTGTGTACGGTTTTCTCCGCCATAAGGGAGCTTGTTGATATAGTGAAGAAAACTCTCGAGTTAGGTGCTCGGGGAGTGGAGTAGGGCAAGGAAGGTGCCTTGTAGCCGAACCACTATAAATCGCTTGTCTCTCGGTTTGATCTTTCCATCTTTTACTTATTTCGTTACTTACATAATTATTGCTTCATAGTATATATACTTAGTGTTGTTCATATTGTGTATAACTAGATTTCATATACCATCGAATCTATATTTTATAAATCAACGAAAACTTTTAAACAATTTGTTTTATAACAATTAAAACGACGTAAAACTATTCAACCCCCTTCTAGTTTTCCACAACTAATTCTAAAGGTGAGGGATGATTATTTTTGTGTTTTTATATTTTTTAGAAAGCAATTAAAATTCTCGGGTTTGAAGGATTTGGGCGGAAGTAGTTGCTAATCAACTAACCCAATACTAAAGATGCAATCAAAATAAAATACAAAAAATGAAAATAAACTAAATTATACTAAAGTTGTGAGCAATAAGTGGAGAAAATGTGTTTACTTAGATTTCATTACTCCCTAGACATCTTTTACACGTTAATTACTTGTTATAAATGCATGGATGACAGATCGTATTCCTTAATACCATTCATGGGGTGGCACACTTAACTCCCCAATTCTATGAGCTCTTATCTCCTCCTACACCATGCCCAGCACAACTATAGGGATTGTAAACAGTGGCTCATGCATTAAATACAACCAATAAAAACCTAGTGCGCGTCGGTTCATGTTTCTTAAGACGTTCAAGCATGTTACCAATTGGAGATCTGCCAGTTTTCTTAAGCCTAACATATAAATCATTCATCCAAAACAAGTATAAACAAGTAATCAACACATAATTAACATCTAGGTTTCATTAGATCTAAGCAAACACAAGATAGATCTAGTCTAGCATGATGGAATTAAGACAAGAACAAGATATAGACAACCAACACATAGATATATTGATTGAATTGAAAGAACACTTATCTTGATAACACATGCAAGGTATCAAGGGGTTGGAACCCTTGAAAAACCTGTAAAATTCGCACCAAAATCCTACTAGGGTTTCTCCAAAACTTCTCTCTTTTTAAATGTGAAAAATTAGAAAACTATATATAGGAAAAGAGGTATGACGGCGTCAAGACAAAGCTTGTGACGTCGTCACCTCGCCGCCAAAACTATTCTCGGACTGCCTTGATCTACATTTGACGCCGTCAAGACTTAATCATTTCCAGGCCATCATGACTTTTACTCTTGACGCCCTACCTTCATGACGCCGTCAAATCTGTACTGGGTCGTCATGGAATTTTGCTCTTGACGCCGTCAGGGAGTTATTCTTGTCGCCGTCACCTACTGTTCCCAGCATGGAAAATTAAGACTTTGGCGTTTTCTTCACTTTTAGGCTCCAAAAACGTCCGAATTGCTTCCTTTTCCAGATTTCACTACCAAAGTACCTAAAATCACAAAAGGAACGATTTAGGGCAATATTTGATCAAATAAATTCGAATTCGGGCTTAAATGACCCCCTAAAAATGGATCATTTTTCGCCTCATCATATACCCTTACACTTGAGATTTGCTTGTCCTCAAGCAAATGTGCTTTTATTCTACTCAAAAGACAAGTTAATGGTCATTTAACACTAATATAAAAGTAATTACAACAAATAATAATTCCACTAAAGACCAATAGACAAGCACGGAGGTCATACATAAGCACCTCACAAATAGTGTTTAGATACTCACATCTCTCGGGTGTAATAAAGTGTAAATTATAATATGGAAACGGAAGATATCTCTCACTACCTGTCATAGCAAAGTAGATGACCATAGGCTTGGGAAAGGATCAAACCTCCACCACATGGCGTAAGCACCTAGGATAAACTATCAAAGAGGTCTTTTAAAGGGTTGTAACATTAGGTGTAGGGATATGAAATACACGGTTTTGTTGGATAAAGGAAGTTTTACTGGTGGCGAGTTAACAATCTTGGTCAATTACATGTACAATATGGCGTTGCTAAGCCAAGACTAGACTCGACTTATGCTAATAAATGAAAAATAACAAAAACATAAAATAAACATAGAATGAAACGGGATGGTAGTCCGTATGTTTTTTCTCTCTTTCCTTTTTCTATTTTTTTTCTTTTTCTTGATTTTTCGATTTTTTTATTTTTTTATTTTTTATTTTTTATTTTTTTTTTTTTTTTGCATACACTCTTACCATACCATCCAAAATAATACATCATAGGGAATGAATATTCCCCTTACACTTGAATCTTTACATATTTTACAATTAACTAATCTAATGACTCGAATTAAGAAAATCAAAACACTTGGAGCACTTTTAAGATTAACGTACATATGGGGGTAATAGATGATATTCTTCCCCATTACTCCATAAAATAAGTACTTACCCATGAGTCCCAATCGTCCCAAAACAATATGTACAAGGATATGACTCGACTTAGCAACCATGTAATCAATTAGAAAGTTAACTTAGGGTTTAACAAATAACAAATTCTTCCTTTAAGTAAAATGCTTAAAGTTAGAAACGAAAGGATAGGCTCGGAGGGGTGTACTAGGGGTTTCGTGTACTAAAAATGAGTACAACGCTAAGGGTGTGGGAAAAATTAGTTGACTTAACTAGCCAAGTAATATGACTTAAATGGTCAAGTAATTATAATACGGGTTTAACACAAGGGTGATCCTAATTCCTCTTATCATGTAGTAAATCCTACCACACGAATGTAGTCTCACTAGCGGTCTCGGGATGCATCACTGACGCAAGTTCTAGAATCCAAATGCTACCGGTACACTCATAAGCACTAATAGTAAATGCTTTTCCTATCAAATCTAAAGGCGAACCTCACATATTTGGGTGGAAAATTTTTCTGAATATACGGTTATGTGCTAATCATACAATCTCCTATTCATGAGACGCTTGCTATGGCTAAAGTTTCACTCCTAAATGTTCTAAAAAATTTTAAATTTGGCGCTAAAATTGCACTAACAAGTATTTCTCATAGTTTTATTACACATCTACCATCAAACAAAACAAACTCAAGCGAAAGTGCATATGTAAGGTATCATCTTTTTACCCTCCCCTTACACTTAAGATGAACATTGTCCCCAATGTTCAAGTAAAGAATGTAAAAGTGAAAAAGTAGAGAGAATGAAATCAAATACTCTCCTGATTCACTCGGTATGGATAATAAGGTGGCCAGGTTAAATCTTCCTCCAAGAAAATGAACAATCAAAGCTTCCCTTCCAGAATATAAATCATCTTCTTGTCATACATAACCTGTAAAACCTGACAAAATAGACAAGACAACCTCGCGTAAAATCGGCGGCATCCTATATAAGCTACTAAATCTTAGAAAACAAGATAAGATATAATGCTTGTGGAATGAAGTTTGCAGATCTCCTGGAGATTATAAAACTTAATAATTCACAAAAACCATAAGACTCCATTAGAAAAACAAAACCGGTAAAATTTCCAGATTTTTACACTTGACGCCGTCAAGAGTAAACTCTTGACGCCGTCAGAAGTGACCTGTAGAAATTCTTATGTTAAGTTTCCGGAAAATTTATGGAAAAACTTGGTCCTACTTCCTGGAAAATCCTGCAAAACTTCATTATGACTCAATACAAGCATTTGACTCTAACAAATACGAATATACATGTTCACTTAATATTGTGGAGAATCATGATCGGTTTGTTTCTTAAAAACATATTTGGGGTTTCCCCTTACACTTATCTTTTGCAAAAATACCTTTAGGTGGAGTTAAGACTAGGCCAAAACAACAAAGTAAAGTATTTCCACTATTTAGTTTAGAAACATGATCAACCAACAATAAAAATAAAGCATGCATACGGAAGCAAATAACAAACAAACAAATAAAATCACACAAAACATGGGTTGCCTCCCAAGAAGCGCTTTTCTTTATTTACGAGTCTTGTAGCTAGACTCAAGGTCATGGGTTACTACGTGATACGGGTGAGTTCCTCATTGAGGACATCTTTGGGATCAAACTTAGGTTTCAACTTCCTATCGGTTTCCTTAGTATGGTATGACCTTTCAAACTTTTCTCCATCCGGATCATACAAAGTCATTCTCATATGCCATGATCCGTCACCTTCTTTTGGTGGCTTGTCCCACCTCCATTTACACTTGTCTCCCTCTCTTTTCCATTTATTCCTTTCTATGTTGATGGGCATTACGCTTAAGAACTCAATCATCTTCCTAAAGACTAAGGGATCCTCAAAGGGGTCTAGCTCTTCATCTCTAGCTATGAGTTGTTCTACCGAATGTGTCTTTTCGATGAAGTCTTTTTCTAGATAGAATGGGCATTGAGGTCCTATAAAGTTCCTTTCTATCCAAAGTCCATATCTAGATGGTCTCCTATTCATCTCTACCCAATGCGGTGTTGGTTCATCATCGCAATCATAACTATGCTTCTTAACATCATACACTGACCAAGTATCGCCTTCACCTACCGTTATCTTGGATTCCTTACAATCTATCATGGCACTAGCGGTTGCTAAAAATCCTCTTCCTACCAATAATGGGCATGTAGTGTCACTAACCATGTCTAGGATGTGAAAATCCGCTAATATAGTTAACTTTCCTACGTGAACAACTACATCCTTAATCATTCCAACCGGGTGGGTAATACTCCCATCCGCTAGCCCTATCAATACCTTCGTTTCCTCTAACTTTCCTAGCTTAAGAGCGGTGAATAAGGATAAGGGAATCAAGTTGAGGCTTGACCCTAAATCGGCTAGTGTGTCGAAAGCTTCGGATCTTCCTATCTTACACGGCAAAACAAATATACCCGGATCATCAAGCTTTTTAGGCAACTTGTTTTGAACGAAGGCGGTCCCATTTTTACCTAGCTTACACTTCTCATATTTTTCTAGGAGGGCACTATAGTAAGGAGCACGCGCTAAGACATCAATGACGGGGCGTTCAAGGTGAAGTTCTTTGAATTCACAGTCAAGGTCTTGCGTAAGAGGTGTTTCAACTATTCTTTTGACCGGCTCTATAGTGGGTGTTTTATTTGATTGGTCCTTTTGGAGAACTTGGTTTTGTTTGAAACATGTGCTCGTGGATTTGACCGAGTAGTATTGTGGACACGAAGTGGGTGATGAAACTGAAGATATGGAATTAACGTTTAGTTTCGGATTCTTGATTGTGTCGCTTGGGAGTGCTCCCATTTCTCGGTCATTGAGAACCTTCAACAATGCGTCAATTCGAGTGGTCATCTCGCTTTGCTTTTGTTTGAAATCGGCTTCAAACTTAGATATGCGAGCTTCTTGAGATGCCATGAACTTAGACATCAATCCTTCAAGATTGTTGGTACCACCAAAGTTGTTAGAAGGATTGTTGTTGAAAGTACGGTTGGAGGGTGGACCGGTTGGTTGGTAACGATTAGGTGGGTTGGGAGAATTGGGTTGATTTTGTTTCCACCTAAGGTTTGGCTGATTTTTCCATGAGGGGTTGTATGAGTCACTGTAAGTATTTGGCTCGGGCTTGAAAGTGTACCACTTATCTCCCGCTTCATCGGTACGCGTGGATGCGTAGTCCGCAAAAGCTGTTCCGGGGAGTTCCACACAATCACGAGTGTCATGGGGACCACTACATAATTCGCATGAAGAAGTGATTTTGTTCACTTGGCTTGAAGGCTTAGGAGCTTCGTAAGATTTCATGAGAAACTTGACTTGGTCCTCAAGTTCCATGATCATACGGTTGGGAGTGCTAGAATTGTTCGAAGGCAAAGATATTGCCTTGACCATTTTGTTCAAGTCACGGGGATCATTCCAACTTTCGTTGTCATAGAGAGCAAGATCTTCTATGAGTTCCCATGATTGTTCCGCACTAAGATCACGTAGCTTACCACCGGCCAATTTGTCAATGGCTCGCCTCATGGAGATGTCGATATGGTCATAAAAGATTTGGACTTGGAGCCAAAGATCTATGCCATGATGAGGGACTTTTTGGAGTAAGTCCTTGAAACGAGTCCATGCTTCATAAAGAGATTCATTTTGACGTTGTTGGAACATCAAGATGTCATTTCTAAGCTTAGTAGTTCTCCCCGGTGGGAAAAATTGAGCAAGGAAATGAGTGGTGAGATCATCCCATGTGGTGATGGATCCCGCGGGTAAACGCTCAAGCCATTGACTAGCTTGATCCCGTAGAGAGAATTGGAATAGGCGTAATCGGGTTGTCTCTCTAGTTTCAACATCTAGGTCTATGGAATCTACGATTTTGAGGAAGTCCTTAAGATGTTGGTTTGGATCTTCGGAACGAAGTCCATGGAATGCACATCCGCTTTGCACCAACCGGATGGTGTCGGATCGCAAGGGGGTCACATTGGCTCTGGTGAGCTCAATGGTGTTTCGGTAGCCTTAATGGCTAGGTCGGGAATACTCTCCTAAGGTTCGGGGCCTAAGGGGTTCTAATGGTGGGTTTTGTTGTGGTGGGATGACGGGTTCAAAGATGTTCCCGTTGTCCATGATGTCGGGTGGTTACGAACAAAGGCACAAAGAAATAAGATAGACTAAAGAGAACCTAAAAATAAAAATAAAATCTTACTAGAAAGGAATCTAGCAAGTAGACCTAATAAAAAGAAATTCTAACCTAGATAATAACTATTCCCCAGGCTGCGGCGCCAAAAACTTGATGTGTGGGAATCGCAACAGGCTTTACCTCTCGAGGGATCTCGAGAAGCTTACAACCCCCACCAGGCAGTGTACCTGATCGTTGTAGTATAGTATAGTGACAAGTACCGGGGATTGATCGTTCAGCTTAGGAATAGTGTCGCTAGGATTAGAAAGCCTAAATACTAGTTATAAAGGTGAGGGATGATTATTTTTGTGTTTTTATATTTTTTAGAAAGCAATTAAAATTCTCGGGTTTGAAGGATTTGGGCGGAATTAGTTGCTAATCAACTAACCCAATACTAAAGATGCAATCAAAATAAAATACAAAAAATGAAAATAAACTAAATTATACTAAAGTTGTGAGCAATAAGTGGAGAAAATGTGTTTACTTAGATTTCATTACTCCCTAGACATCTTTTACACGTTAATTACTTGTTATAAATGCATGGATGACGGATCGTATTCCTTAATACCATTCATGGGGTGGCACACTTAACTCCCCAATTCTATGAGCTCTTATCTCCTCCTACACCATGCCCAGCACAACTATAGGGATTGTAAACAGTGGCTCATGCATTAAATACAACCAATAAAGACCTAGTGCGTGTCGGTTCATGTTTCTTAAGACGTTCAAGCATGTTACCAATTGGAGATCTGCCAGTTTTCTTAAGCCTAACATATAAATCATTCATCCAAAACAAGTATAAACAAGCAATCAACACATAATTAACATCTAGGTTTCACTAGATCTAAGCAAACACAAGATAGATCTAGCCTAGCATGATGGAATTAAGACAAGAACAAGATATAGACAACCAACACATAGACATATTGATTGAATTGAAAGAACACTTATCTTGATTACACATGCAAGGTATCAAGGGGTTGGAACCCTTGAAAAACCTGTAAAATTCGCACCAAAATCGTACTAGGGTTTCTCTAAAACTTCTCTCTTTTTAAATGTGAAAAATTAGAAAACTATATATAGGAAAAGAGGTCTGACGGCGTCAAGACAAAGCTTGTGACGCCGTCACCTCGCCGCCAAAACTATTCTCGGACTGCCCTGATCTACATTTGACGCCGTCAAGACTTAATCATTTCCAGGCCGTCATGACTTTTACTCTTGACTCCCTACCTTCATGACGCCGTCAAATCTGTACTGGGTCGTCATGGAATTTTGCTCTTGACGCCGTCAGGGAGTTACTCTTGACGCCGTCACCTACTGTTCCCAGCATGGAAAATTAAGACTTTGGCGTTTTCTTCACTTTTATGCTCCAAAAACGTCCGAATTGCTTCTTTTTCCAGATTTCACTCCCAAAGTACCTAAAATCACAAAAAAAAACGATTTAGGGCAATATTTGATCAAATAAATTCGAATTCGGGCTTAAATGACCCCTAAAAACGGATCATTTTTCGCTTCATCAGGAACCAACGATGAGGTCACGTAGTTACCCATGACCTTGAGTCTAGCTACAAGACTCGTAAATAAAGAAAAGCGCTTCATGGGAGGCAACCCATGATTTTGTGTGATTTTAACTTTGTTTGTTTGTTATTTGCTTCCGTATGCATGCTTTATTTTTATTGTTGGTAGATCATGTTTCTAAACTAAAAAGTAGAAATACTTTACTTTGTTGTTTGGCCTAGTCTTAACTTCACCTAAAGGTATTTTTGCAAAAGATAAGTGTAAGGGGAAACCCCAAATATGTTTTTAAGAAACAAACCGATCATGATTCTCCACAATATTAAGTGAACATGTATATTCATTTTTGTTAGAGTCAAATGCTTGTATTGAGTCACAATGAAGTTTTGCAGGATTTTCCAGGAAGTAGGACCAAGTTTTTCTAGAAATTTTCCGGAAACTTAACACAAGAATTTTTGCAGGTCACTTCTGACGGCGTCATGAGCTTGCTCTTGACGGCGTCACGTGTAAAAATCTGGAAATTTTACCAGTTTTGTTTTTCTAACGGAGTTTTAAAGTTTTTGTTGAATTATTAAGTTTTATAATCTCCAAGAAATCTGCAAACTTCATTCCACAAGCATTATATCTTATTTTGTTTTCTAGGATTTAATAACTTATGTAGATTGCCGCCGATTTTATGGGAGGTTGCTTTGTCTATTTTCTCAGGATTTACAGGTTATGTATGACAAGAAGATGATTCTGGAAGGGAAGCTTTGATTGTTCATTTTCTTGGAGGAAGATCTAACCTGGCCACCTTATTATCCATACCGAGCGAATCAGGGGAGGATTTGATTTCATTCTTTTTACTTTTTCACTTTTACTTTCTTTACTTGAACATTGGGGACAAGGTTCATCCTAAGTGTAAGGGGAGGGTAAAATGATGATACCTTACAGATACACTTTCGCTTGAATTTGTTTGTTTGATAGTAGAAGTGTAATAAAACTATGAGAAATACTTGTTAATGCAATTTTAGCGCCAAATTTAAAATTTTTACAACATTTAGGAGTGAAACTTTAGCCATAGCAAGCGTCTCATGGATAGGAGATTGTATGACTAGCACACAACCGTACTTTCAGAAAAATTTTCCACCCAAATATATGAGGTTCGCCTTTAGATTTGATAGGAAAAGCATTTACTATTAGTGCTTATGAGTGTACCCGTAGCATTTAGATTCTAGAACTTGTGTTAGTGATGCATCCTGAGACCGCTAGTGAGACTACATTCGTGTGGTAGGATTTACTACATGATAAGAGGCATTAGGATCACCCTTGTGTTAAACCCGTATCATAATTACTTGACCATTTAAGTCATATTACTTGGCTAGTTAAGTCAACTAATTTTTCCCACACCTTAGCGTCGTACTCATTTTTAGTACACGAAACCCCTAGTACACCCCTCCGAGCCTATCTTTTCGTTTCTAACTTTAAGCATTTTACTTAAAGGAAGAATTTGTTACACCCCACTTAAATGTACAACCAAATCGCCTTAGCCTTCCGTGTATGCACTCATCTTTAGTGCATTATTGTTATTTGTTAAACCCTAAGTTAATTATCTAATTGGTTACATGGTTGCTAAGTCGAGTCATATCCTTGTACATATTGTTTTGATATGATTGGGACTCATGGGTAAAGTACTTATTTATGGAGTAATGGGGAAGAACATCATTTATTACCCCCATATGTATGTTAATCTTAAAAGTGCTCCAAGTGTTTTGAATTTCTTAATTCAAGTCATTAGATTAGTTTATTGTAAAGTATGTAAAAATTCAAGTGTAAGGGGAATATTCATCCCCTATGATGTATTATTTTCGATGGTAGGGTAAGAATGTATGCAATATATATATATATATATATATATATATATATATATATATATATATATATATATATATATATATATAGAGAGAGAGAGAGAGAGAGAGAAAGAAAAGAGAAAAAACATACGGACTATCATCCTGTTTCATTCTATGTTCATTTTATGTTTTTGTTATTTTTCATTTATTAGCTTAAGTCGAGTCTAGTCTTGCTTTAGCAACGCCATATTGTACATGTAATTAACCAAGATTGTTAACTCGCCACCAGTAAAGACTGCCTATATCCAACAAAACCGTGTATTTCATATCCCTACACCTAACGTTACAACCCTTTTAAAAGACCTATTTGATAGTTTATCCTAGGTGCTTACGCCATGTGGTGGAGGTTTGATCCTTTTCCAAGCCTATGGTAATCTATTTTGCTATGACAGGTAGTGAGAGATATCTTCCGTTTCCATCTTGTAATTTATACTTTATTACACCCGAGAGATGTGAGTATCTAAACACTATTTGTCTTTGGTCTTTAGTGGAACGATTATTTGTTGTAATTACTTTTATATTAGTGTTAAATGATCCCTAACTTGTATTTTGATTAGAATAAAAGAGCATTTGCTTGAGGACAAGCAAATCTCAAGTGTAAGGGTATATGATGAGGCGAAAAATGATCCGTTTTTAGGGGGTCATTTAAGCCCGAAATTGAATTTATTTGATCAAATATTGCCCTAAATCATTCCTTTTGTGATTTTAGGTACTTTGGGAGTGAAATCTCAAAAAGGTATCAATTCGGACGTTTTTGGAGCATAAAAGTGAAGAAAACGCTAAAGACTTAATTTTCCATGCTGGGAACAGTGTGTGACGGCGTCAAGAAGACTTTCCTGACGGCGTCAAGAGTAAAGACCATGACGACCCAGTACATAAATGAAGGCGTCACAAGTAGAGCGTCAAGAGTTAAATGTGTGACGGCCTGCAAAAGTGGACTTCATGACGGCGTCAGATGTAGATCAAGGCAGTCCGAGGATTATTTTTGCAGCGAGATGACGGCGTCACAAGTTTGTTCTTGACGCCATCAGCATCTAATATCTATATATAGTTTTCTAATTTTCATTCGTTAGAGAGGAATAAGTTTGGAGAAACCCTAAGGCCGAACCATATACGAATTTTACAGCTTTTCAAGGGTTTTCAACCCTTGAATCCTTACATGTGTTATTAAGATAAGTCTTTTCTTAATTCAATCAATATGTCTATGTATTGGTTGTCTATATCTTGTGCTTGTCTTGATTCCACCATGCTAGGCTAGATTTATCTTGTGTTTGCTTAGATCTAATGAAACCTAGATGTTGATTATGTGTTGATTACTTGTTTATGGTTGTATTGGATGAATGATTTCAATGTTAGGCTTAAGAAAACTGGAAGATCTCCAAATGGTAACATGCTTGAACGTCTTAGGAAACATGAACCGAAGTGTACTAGGTTTTATTGGTTGTATTTAATGCATGAGTAAATTCTAATGATCCCATGTTAGGAGCTTCTTGCAGGCTCGACATAGGAGTGAAGTAGGCACTCATAGGATTGGGGAAGTAAGTACGCCACCCCATGAATAGTATTAAGGAATACAATCCGTCATCCACGCAACTATAACAAGTAATTAACGTGTAAAAGATATCTAGGGAGTAGTGAAATCTAAGTAAACACATTTCTCCCACATATTGCTCACAACCTTAGTTTTATATAGTTTATTTTCATTTTTAGTATTTTATTTTGATTGCATCTTAGTATTGGGTTAGTTGACTAGCAATTAATTCCGCCCCAAATCCTTCAAAACCCGAGATTTTAATTTGCTTTCATAAAAATATAAAAATACAAAAAGAATAATCCTTCATCTCTAGAACTAGTATTTAGGTTTTCTAATCCTAACGACACTATTCCTAGTTGAACGATCAATCCCCCGGTACTTGTCACTATACTATACTACAACGATCAGGTACACTGCCTGGTGGGGGTTGTAAGCTTCTCAAGATCCCTTGAGAGGTAAAGCCTGGTGCGATTCCCACGTATCAGTTCCTTTGTTCGTAACCTTTGCCATCCGCCATTATGGAAGGTGGTAATCTCTTTGATCCCATCAACCAACCACAACCAAACCAACCTCCTAGACCCCGAACTTTAGGAGAGTACTCCCGTCCTAGCCACCAAGGCTATCGAAACACCATTGAGCTCACTCAAGGAGCCAATGTGTCTCCCTTGCGATTCGACACCATCCGGTTGGGGCAAAGCGGATGTGCATTCCATGGACTTCGTTCCGAAGATCCTAATCAACATCTCAAGGATTTCTTGAAAATTGTAGATTCCATAGACCTTGATGTTGGAACTCGAGAGACGACCCGATTGTGTCTCTTCCAATTCTCTCTATGTGACCAAGCTAGTCAATGGCTTGAGCGTTTACCCGCGGGATCCATCACCTCTTGGGATGATCTCACCACTCGTTTCCTTGCTCAATTTTCCCCACCGGGGAGAACTACTATGCTTAGAAATGACATCTTGATGTTCCAACAACGTCATGGTGAAACTCTCTATGAAGCATGGACTCGTTTCAAGGACTTACTCCAAAAAGTCCCTCATCATTGCATAGATCTTTGGCTCCAAGTCCAAACTTTCTATGACCATATCGATCTCTCCACAAGGCAAACCATTGACCAATCGGCCGGTGGCAAGCTTTGTGATCTAAGTGCGGAAGAATCATGGGAACTCATAGAAGATCTTGCTCTCTATGACAAAGAAAGTTGGAATGATCCCCGTAATTTTAACAAAACGGTCAAGGCAATATCTTTGCCTTCGAACAATTCAAGCACTCCCGACCGTAGGATTATGGAATTTAAAGACCAAGTCAAGTTTCTCATGAAATCCTATGAAGCTCCTAGACCTTCAAGAAAAGTGAACAAAATCACTTCTTCATACGAATTATGTAGTGGTCCTCATGACACTCGTGATTGCATGGAACTCTCCGAACAAGCTTTCGCGGATTACGTGTTTAATCGATATACTCTGACCAAACTACTTTGTAGCTTGTAAGGGTTTAACAATATTGAGTAAACTCAACACTATTAATATTGAAACATTGTTTTACTTTGTAAAGTATGTGGAATCTACTAACACAAAGCTTAAGAAGAACTTTTATATTATTCAAACTTTGAACCTGCTTTGTTACACAGATTCACTAACAATCCCTAACTACTTTATCAACTTTGATCGACTCTAAAACTTATCTAAGACTTGTATCGACTAATACCTCTTAAAGCTCTTTATATAGATAACCTTAAGTCGGTTTACAACATATAATCCTTGAACGACAAGTCATTATCCCTAACTAATTCTAGAATATTCGTTTAATATTACACATTAATCCTTATCTAATATTGCACATCAGTCCTTGTTTCCTTCGAAGTACATTAAGCATTCTTCAATAACAGTAGTACTTTGACTTTTTCCTTCAGCAGTACTTTGACTTTTTCTTCTATCTGTCATGTGTCAAATTACTCTTCATCAGCATCTTATCTTTTATGGTATCTTCTCAGCAACTCAGCAACAATTTGGTACAAAGATCATCAAATCTTAAAAGTTTCATACTATTCTTATCACTTCCAAGTGTGTTAACTCCTGTGAGAGGTGAATCATTGAAAATTATGATTTTTAGCAAATCATCAGCTATCAACGGATTTGATTTGTCTTTACCAATAGCCGTTTGCTTTGGACTAGCCAACTCTTAATCACTTAGAGTATGGTGAGTTGATAACCATATAGTTTTTGGTAAACTATCAACCATCAACGGATTTGATTATCACATCAGAGCCATACCCTCATGATGAGTCAAACTCTTTCTTGTCTGTTAAACATGGTGAGTTGATTACCATTTGTTGTGCAGTATAAATACTAACACCATGTGTTTCTTTTCAAATCCTTTTTCCTTTTCTTTTAAACATCAAAACATTTTATTTTTATTTTAAAGGACTTATACTGGTTTATATCAGCAAGCAGTACTTTGTTAAAGTACTTTTATTTTTGCAGTACTTTGAAAAATACTTTATTTTACAAAACAAATCATACCAGTATTATGCAACATTACTCTTCAAACTTGACCCATCTGATAAATAGCTTGATAACATCCAAAGCTACTTCAGATTCATCTTCAAGTTCCATTCCATGATCCAGCATTCTGAGCATAATTTCTCTAATCAATGGATATCTCCTCTCAGCCAACATATGAATCATGGTACCATCTTCCATCTCTAGTGTATGAACTCCTGATGACTAAAAGAATCTCCATCTTGTTATTTCCCAATTCTCTTGATCATTCCAGAGAGGATCAACACTTGTTTCTTCAGTATCCCAGATGGTAATTAAGTCTCGAAGCAAAACTAATCCCACTCCTAAAGCTTCAATCTCTGCATAATGTGTCTGCGCTTGCACATATAAGTCATATAAATCTGCCCTTGAAATACAGTGCAATAAATCCCATAACATATTGAATGTTGTGAAGCTTTCATCTTCTCTGTGGATCATAAAATAATTCCCTTCTTTTGATTCAACCACAGAAAATGAGATTATCTTGGACTTCTTTCCAGAATCTTCAATCTTCTTGTTCTCAAAATCAACAACTCTGAAATAATTTCTAAGTTCATCAACTGTATCTTCATGAACTAACTTCAGCCTTTTTGACAGTTGATCATCTTCAGCTAATTTCTTTCTTTTCAATCTCCTTTGCTCAGCTTCTTCCTTTCTGATATCTTATAATTTCTTCTTTCTATCAACTTCCATGGGCACAAAGTTTTCTACTTCTTTTCTGATATCTTCTTGTACTTTATCCCACAGAGCTCTGGATACCTTTTCAAATATAAATTCTTGTATCCCTTCTTTCTCAAGAACTGTATCATCCAGTTTCTTTCCTGAGCTTTCGTCATTGGCTTCTTTGCAAGTGGCCTACTAACTTCTTCCAAATACTCAACATCATATTCAGCTTGTTGCTTTCTAGCAAGC
Organism: Artemisia argyi; assembly: GCA_030686995.1. Classification (NCBI taxonomy): domain Eukaryota; kingdom Viridiplantae; phylum Streptophyta; class Magnoliopsida; order Asterales; family Asteraceae; genus Artemisia; species Artemisia argyi. The sequence continues at coordinate 38,174,029 of CM060697.1, forward strand.
TCTAAATCTTCTGCAGTCTCTAATTCTCTAATTTGAGCAATAGAAAATTTCTTCTTTTTCTTCTTAGTATCTTTCTGAACCATTATCCCTTTCCCTTTATCTTTTGGATCTAGTTTTTCTGATTCAGAAGTACTTTCATCATCTTTTTGTGCAGACTCAGAGATATGTATTCCTCCAGTAGGTCTTCTTAAATTCATCATAACTTGAGCAATTGTTTCATCATCACTTGCAGTATGTACTCTTTCTTCCTCTTCAATAGTAGAAGGACCAGCTTCATCTTCATAATGCTTTGTAGAAGGTCCAGCAACAGAAGTTCCAATAGCAGCAATATCTTGTTCAGCAGTACCTTGCACAACAGTATTTTCAACAAGAGTACTTTGAGCATTATTTCCTTCTAAATCAATTTCTTCTGTATCACCACTTTTTACATCCTCATGCTCAACTTCAAGATTAATTTGCTATGTCTCCCCACTTTTTCTTTCAGTACTGTTTTGAGCAACATTTTCATCTTGATCATTCTTTTCCTCTGAATATTGAACCATATCATGAAATCTATCCAAATTATCATCTTGATTCCTCCCTAATTTGATAGATGATGATTTTCTATGCCTCCTCTTCGATTTAGACTTCTTCTTTGTATATTTTGGCTTCTGAGACTGCTTCTTTTCTTTCACATAAGGCCTAAAATTTTTAACAAGAGGCCAAACAAATTTCTTCAATCTTCTGAACTTCTTTCTTAGCTGTTTGATTTCTGCAGCTTGAGCATTAACAGTTGACTTCATCTTCTCCAATTCTTTAGCCAAATCAGAAGTACTCTCAGTACCTTTAATTCCCTCATCTCCTCCAGGTGTTTGAAGCCCACCTGTGGAATTATAATCATTAGGAGTAGGTACTTGTGAATCCTCTGAAGCAGTACCTTGAGGATCAGTACTTTTTGGAGAAGTACCTTGAGCAGAAACAGAGGTATCCAAGGAAGTTGTCACTGAGGGAGTCCTTTCACCTGAAACAACATGATTAGGGGAAACAATAGGTGGTGTAGGGGTATGTACCTCTAACATATAAGTATTAAAAGGTGTATTCCTACCCGAAAAATTAACTCCCTTATTGGACATAAAAGTGAAAACTTTAGGTTGCATCCTAATGGTAGGTACATAATCCTGAGGTTTAGGTATACCATTTAGTGGATTCTCTAAAAGCAATTGTACAAACCTAGGATACATTAGAAAGGGTTTGCCAGCCTTAATATGAGTAAGCATACCTTCAAGGATCATGTATGAGAAATTGAAAGGCTGATTGGTAATAAGACCAACAAAAGCAGAAGCTATGGAATGGCTAAACTGATCCCAAGCAGTACTCTTTGGACTAACCATAGCCTTCTGAAAAGTAAGCTTAGTCAAAGAACCTTCATACCCAATGTCCCTGAGTGTATTCCAAACCTCTTGTTTTCCAAACAAAACGGAGCCTCCTTCATCTTCAAATAACAGAGCCTCCCTGATTGAAGCTTCTGTTATACGAATAGCTCTCCCAGCAACTGTAGCAGTAATAATATCCTCTCCATCTTCAACTTGTGACGTGGCTGTATCCCAAAAAGCTTGAATCCATACCGCACCAAGAGAACCGATAGGAAATTGAAACCTAAGTTTGATCCCAAAGATGTCCTCGATGAGGAGCTCACTCATATAGGATAGCCCATGACCTTGAGTCTAGCTACAAGAGTCGTAAATAAAGAAAAGAGCTTCTTGGGAGGCAACCCATGTTTTATTTGCTTGATTCTTTGTTTGTTTGTTTTTAATTGTTTCCATATGCATGCTTTATTTTTATTGTTTGTGGATCATGTTTCATGCTAAATTGTGAAAATGCTTTACCTCGTTGTTGATACAAAAGTTAGGCTTTCCTTGTTTGGGTTCCTGTTCTCGTATCAATTGGATCTTAATGCTTGAGACCTGCGCACTAAGAAAGCAAACAACACCATTAGGCTTATCGTAGGATTGTCTCACACGATTATCCTCCGGCGTGAGAGTAAGTAATCGGTTTTAGGGTTATAGTGAAGAGTTAGGGTTTTTAGATGATACCTAAATGAGAGCCGTGATATTCTTTATATAGACACGAAATCCTTGTTGGTTTCGTGTTCCTTACTCTTCGGCGTATCTCGCCTTATCCGGTCTATTGATCTTTATCCCATAAATAGAAGATCATTATCAAGACCATAAATAATATATTTGAGTGTGGGCTTTCGTGAGCCCAAATCGTTATTATGATGGCCCAAATCATTATTATGATAGCCCACGCGTGATGGGCTTGGGTATTAGTAATGTCCTTTGGTCGGGTTCGTGACCCGAGTGCGGACTATACGTCATCATGTCCCCCCAGTCTAGTATGCGTAGGGTGCAACCACGTATGCTAGACTAACAACTATAGCGGAAAGCGTGGCGGGGAAGCTTCAAGTATTTCCCGCCAAAAAGAAATATACGGTGTATCTAGTCCAAATTAGTCCCAAGTATTCCTCGGAAATCTTGAGGAGGTGGGTGGAAAAGTGTTGTACATGTTGATCTCCCAGCCACACGATTAGAGTTAGTGGAGTCCACATGGCAAGCATCCGAGACTATGGGTAACCCTATATAAAGGGTATCCCCATTTCACTGTGATTATCACAGTAATAATTGCATTTCCTCCATTGTTAAAAATCTTCAAACACCCGTCAAGAAATCAGCTTTATACGAAGGTAATAGCGCGTGCGCATCTGAAACCATCATATTTTAAGAGTGGTTCGCCAGTTATCTGATTTTACCTTCGATAAAACCGAGGATGAACTTCGTGAGTTCACCTCGGATTATTATATCCCCCTCGCGTTGCATCCGGTAGTACTGGTGGCGACCGAATCTATTGCTGACTTCCCTGAGGGAAAGGTAGGGGTATACACGCGCTTTTTTGAATTTGCGAATCAGCGCGTGCCCAGCTCACTATTCTTGAGCGATGTACTCAATTTTTATCACCTTCACTTATCCTAGCTGCACTGTGTAGGCGCAGCGAAGATAACCAATTTTGAGATAAACTATCATTTACTGGCCATTAACCCCACCATCAATCTCTTCCGCGCATTTTATCACACAACGTGGTCAAAAGAGTGGGTGTCCTTTTCCAAGCGCGTAGGGCGCCTTCAATGTTATACGGAAAAGTTAGACGCACTTAAGAACTGGAGGGAGAGGTTTTTCTGGGTGGATGATAAAGTGTTCCCCTGGATCTTTGAGTTCTATACCCAGGGGACGTTACCAAAGGATGAGCGCCCAGACCCCGGGACGTACAACACAGATGATGTGGAGACAATAAATGCCAACCGCATCCCCATCAACTCTTACCCAGAAGAGTTTTTGGTGCACATGGGGATTAGTCGCAACTACTTTCAAGGCGCTGACAAAGTGCCAACTTTTCTGGATGAGGATAACCGGGGTGGGTGCTTGTCATTCCTTTCCTTCGCATCTGTAGTGTAAGCATTCTTTTATATTGTAAGTATATGTAACTCCATTTTGTTTGTTATTTGTTGGGGATTGCGCAGAGATGGATTTGTTTAGAGTGGTGAAGCTAGCGAAGCCCACACAGGTAACCGTGGGGGTGCGTCCTTTGAGGGAGGGTGAGACACCAATTTTGGGAGCCACAACAGGGCGCATCATGGAGTATGCACAGGAGGAACCTGCAAAGGTCTCCCAACCACTATTGGAGGTGACCCCCGTACGCAGTGTTCCTTCTCAGGAAGTGCAATCCCTAGAGCCTTCACGCACTGATTCTTCAGAGGGTATGGGGATCCTTAAGGCTGATAGTGATCAGGAGGAGGTGAGCCAGGGAGTAAAGCGCAAGAAGGCTTCTGGCGATGGTGGCGCGGGCATATCCAAGCAAAGACGCCACATTATTACTGTGGATGTGTCATCAGATGAGGATGCGTCGCCATCCACGAATGCGCAGGAGACAGCTGAAACTCCTTCTCCCAAGTAAGTAATGAAAACTATGTCTTGTTTCTTCTTCTTCTTCTTCTTCTTCTTCTTCTTCTTCTTCTTCTTTTTTTTTTTTGCTTATGTGTATCCTTGATATAATACCTTGACTTCTTGTCCTTTGCGTGCAGTGATGAAGCTGCAGGGGGTGATGCAGTGCATAATGGGAAGTCGCCAGTTGAAGCGAGTCTCCCTCAGATGGAGGAGCCTTCAAAGGCATGTGAGGATATGTCTACGGAGCAGTTGATAGAGGAGTTGAGCGTGGCTGCTGCGCACCAGGCCACGTTGGTTGCTCAACTCAAGGCTCAGTATGCTGGTGAAGGGAGCAGCAATGCGCAGAAGGATGAAGAGATTGCGTTGCTGAAGGCGTAGTTGGCGAGCACTCAAGCTGCAGTGGAGTCAACAAATGCGCACTCTAAGAAGCTCGCTAATGAGAGGATATCATTATTTGCCCAAGTGAGCCATGAGCGTTCTGCTTTTGACCAGTACAAGTCCACCTGCCTATGGGGTTTGAAGTACATGGAGCAGAACAAGAACAAACACTTCTCTCAATTGGGTGAGTTCCGCAAGGCTGTAGAGGATGCGTTGGAGAGGCAGAAGGGTAAGCTGCGCAAGCTAAGCATAGAGTATGATGAGGAGTTGTACCCACACTTGGTGTCCTCCATTGCTGAGCGCAGGTAGCATTTGATTCTTTTCAATCCCCTATTATTTATCAAACTTCCCGTATTTAATTCCTTTGAAATTATTGTCTAATGGGGATGGTGTTGTATTTGCAAGTGGCTAATCAGCCATGGTCTTCGCCTGGCTTCCATGAGCACTTTAGAGTCCCAAGAAGTTGTTGAAGCTTTTGGGAATGTCGTTCAATGCGCCTTAGCTCGTGGCAAGGCGGAAGCTGTGGAGGAGCTGCACAAGGGCCAAATGTTGACAGTGCCCATCGCGGAAGTGCCCGGTTACAATGGTGATGCCTACGCTGAGCTTATCGCTACGATGGAAAAGATGAAGCTGTTAGAGTTTCCTCACATTGCTCACCTGGAGCGCGACCAGGATTACCCCATAAGTGTCATTATGGAGGGGTTAACATTGGTGAGGCACGCGGCAGAGGTCGTAGAGGCTCAGCCTGACTACTTTTTGAAGCCTGATGAATCGCAGCTACAGGTACCTATCTTTGCGTGTCCACGTGACATCCTGAACCCTTTTTCTCTTGAGAAAGAAATCTCTTTGAAGGCAGCCTTGGAAGCCCATGCCACAAGACTCGCAAGGAAAAAGGGTGTGAAGGGGAAAGCGATACTCTGTGGTGTTGGTGCAGCGCATATTCCCAGATCCGATGGGATTCCTGTCAGCGTGGCGACAGTGTCACCTGAGGATAGTAGTCTGCTGAAGAGGCTTGAGGAAGCTGGAGATGCGGCGTACAAAGTTGGTGGTTCAGGGCATAAACGCTCTCATAGTATGTAGGCTTTTTTTGTAATAGATTCACATTTTTGTTGCCCATGTGTATGTTGAATCTATATTTTGTATAAACTCGTAGTTTATAATAAAATTGAAGTTGATTTGTACTCATATTTGTATTATACTGTTTGTACTTAGTTTCTTGTCTTTGCATAAAAGACATCCAAGAATCGTACTTAAGAGAGATTACAGAATCTGTAATCACTTATAATCGTGTTATGAAGTCCATAACTTAATGTTTATGCGAATATGAAATTCACAAGTGTATTAGTTAATATGCAGCGTACTACAAATACCATATCAAGGGAATCAAGAGTCTTGACTCCTAATTTGTTAAACGCGCACAGTGTGCATTGTTGTGTATCCGTCGTGGGATGCGCATTGAACTTACTCCAACGTCTTGAGAGTAGGGTGTTTAACAAGGATGCGTGATCCAATGTTGATGGATTTGCAACCCTCTTACTCAACGAGTTATTTATTAGGTTTACTCATCCTTTTACCATCGTGGGTTTTAATAAATGCATGCACGCCATGTAGGCAAAAAGATAAATCAACGATATTGAGACAAAAATAAGATGTAAACAATAAAGTTAAATGTGTCGCAGAGTTAGCTAGAAACCGCGATATTTGATTAATTCTTGCAAGTTTTTGGAAAAAGGAAAAAATAAAGCATTTGCCTAAACAAAACAAAACATAAATACACGGACATTTATTGAGCACTTACTAAAGTGGGGAGGTGTCTGTGCATGGGCCATAGCCTCTCCTAAAGATAGCATCTCTTGAGATTGCAAATGTTCCATGTGCGTTGTAGCTCACGGCCATCCATATCACGCAACTTGTACGCGCCTTTTCCTAGTGCTTCTGTGACCTCATAGGGTCCTTCCCACTTTAGTCCAAGTTTTCCTGTATCCTCTGTGTGGCTTGCATCATTAGCACGATATACAAAGTCGCCTGGTCTGAATGAGGTGCTTCTGACTTTAGCATCATAGTATCCCTTCATCTTTGACTTAGCTCTTGCCTCACAAATAGCAGCACGTTAGTGCCTTTCTTCCAATAGATCCAAGTCTATACGTCGCTCGTCGTCATTGGTTGTGACATTAACTTCCGCCGTACGAATAGTTGGCATCCCAATTTCAACTGGTATGACAGCTTCTGTCCCATAGACAAGAGAGAAGGGTGTGTCTCCAGTGCTAACTTTGATTGTCGTGCGGTGCACCCATAAGACGTGCGATAATTCATCCACCCATCTTCCTTTGTGTTTGTCAAGACGCGCTTTAATTCCTTTGCCCAGACTACGATTCGCGCACTCAACCAAACCATTGGTTTGTGGGTGCTTAACTGACGCGAAGTGTTGTGTAATATTTAGTTGCACGCACCAGTCTTTGAACGGGTTATCACATAATTGTTTTCCGTTGTCCGAGATAATCTCTCCAGGTAGTCCAAAGTGATATACAATGTTTTCCCAAACAAATCATTTTACCTAGTTTCCTGTGATAGTTTTCACTGCTTTTGCCTTAATCCACTTAGTGAAGTAATCTATAGCCACAATAAGAAATTTCAGTCCTTCTGCTGCAACAGGGAAAGGACCTGCAATATCAATACCCCATTTATAGAATGGCCATGGTGAAGTGATAGGCGTTAGCTCTTGTTGTGGTTGGTGCGGGATGGGTCTATGGACCTGGCAGTCGCTACATTTCTTTATCATGTCCCGCGCATCGCGATGCATAGTAGGCCAATAGTATCCTGACCGCAAGGCTCGTGTGTCACAACTCACCATTTCAGGTCATTTCAGGTCATTTCCCGAACTTTGGAAAAACACTATTCATCAAAACACTATTCATCATATTTGGTGTTAGTTTGACATTCAGATAAGCATTCAGAAATTTTACTATTCACTGAACACTATTCATTGCAGGAAAAGATTTCATCATTCACGTGCATTACACATTTCATCGTAAATTTAGTTTACAGGTATTCAAATTCGTGTAACCGTATTGGTTTATGTGCGAATTCATTTCATTAGTGTTAAGGACACTGCATACGGACTGGAGATAGTCTGCATATCATCATAACAGCATTTTCATGTTATACCACTCTTAGGATTTTCAAATTTATATATTTGATACATTTAACGTTTTCCTTATAATTATTTATAAATAAACGTTAACACCCGGTTTATACACGACGAATATATCTAAATATTCCCACAATGGTCCCGACATATTTTTATATCCATTTTATCATCATAAAAGTTATTACATTCATTTACCCAGTATTTTGGAATTTTACGTTTTCCAGTTCAGCGTTTTACGCAAATTACGCGTTTTTAACCCGCGTTTCCAGTTTTAACAACGTTCAAGCAACCCGTTGGAACTTACCATTCATTTTATATTTCATCATGGAGTATTTTGACAAGTTTAGTCATTCTTTCAAGTTTCATATTTTTACGATGCCCGAATTTACGTTTCGCGGTTTAAAACTTTATGTTTTGCGAATAACGGAACCAAAACCGACTCCGTGAACCAGATAACACCAAGCTTACTACACACTCATCCATTTTCTATGCATGTGCCCCCCCCCCCCCCCCCATTGTCTTCCACTTGACTAAATATTTACAATAATGCCATTATGTTAGATATTTCCTACTAAAACACCTTTAACACATTCATATTTTTTTTTTCATAATCAAAGTGAGGTTTTCTCTTGTCTTCCTCCCTAAGCCACGACCCAACATCAAAATCCATGATCAAGTGAGGTTTTTCAAAAGTTTAAAGCATCAAAGTTGTTCCTTTTATCATCCTAATCAAGAATCATAACACAAAAACACAAGTAATCCAAGGTTTCTCATCATCTCACCACCTAGAATTTCAAAGTGAGTATTCAAAATTATTTTCATGTTTTCATCTAATTAACACATGTATCTTATAGTATTCATGCTTAATTTCATGCTCGTACTAGTTATACCACTTTATTTTTGCATACTTTTTGAACATACAAACCCTAGAATTGATTTTAGGTGTTCCTTTGTTAAATTAACTTGATTACTAGTCATTAGGAACCCATGGCACCCTAAGAAGGTGTATGGTAGGATTAGTATAGTTTTGTGAAGTTTGCAAGAGTTTTGGTTGAGGTTGAAACTAGTTTTGAACCTTGGAAATGGATTTCTAACAAGTATATATACCTACTGTCCCATTTTGTTAAATTCTGGAAAATCAGTAAATACAAAGTAAACTTTGGCAAAATTTTTAGAAAATACTTTCAAAAACGAATCCGTAGGCGAAAGAACGGATTAAAAAGAGTTTATAACGAAGAAGTTATGATTTTTGCAAGTTTATTGACGAAAACTATTTTCCGGAAAAATACATGCTGTTGGACGTTTTTCGTCGGACAAAAAGAGGCTTTAGACTTAACCCGGAGGAGCCAAGCTTTCCAAAATATATTACTACATACTAAGACGTAACCGTGGATATAAAGAACAAGTAAAACAGACTTATAACGACAAAGATATTCACGTTTGAATATCGGCAAAACCCATTTCATTTCGACAGCTTTTAGTAATATTAACACTAAAACTACGTAGTAACTTTAGAAGCTAGAAATAATACCAAGTACCCAATTTTATAATTAATGAAGTATTAGTTATTACAAGTATATTTTTATCACTACAAGGCGTTATTTCAAGGATTTCAACCCGAGGATTTCAACACTAACATTGATTCATACGATACATATATAAGTATATATATATTGCAACTAGCTTTATTTTCTAATAGCCATATTTTTCCTAAGTCTTGGAATATATATTTTTGATAACAGCAAGTATTTTTCAAAGAGTAGAGTGGTATAGGAAACATGTGCATGGACATTCATAACATCATTTCATGATCTAAAGTAGATCGTTCATCATTCATATTAGGTTGAGGCTAGTGTGCGCGCCTTGTTTTTCAGCTCATTACATGTTCATGGTACCATCATATCAGGTGAGTCATAGCCCCACTTTTACTTGTTTAATGACTTTATAAACTCTTTGGGGGAGATACATGCTTCAATACTTTTTCTATGCCTTTATACGATTTGAGTTACTTATGGGGAAGAATACACTGCTTGAATTATTTTTGTACAATGCCAAAGTATTACAAATTCCATACATTGCTTAAGTTTCCTTATTACTACCAAGTTAAGTCCCCTCTATTATCATGGACCGTTAATTTTAGTGCTAAGCGAGAGTGAATGAATAGATCTATTGAGGGTGACGCCTCCATTCGCGTTTGGGTTGCTCCAATGGGACGAATGCATTTCATGTCTTATCAAATTGAGTGCCTGGTAAACACTCTGTTGGGGCCATTACTATGTCTAGCTTCGGGGTCATGAGCTTAAGAGACAATGTAGCATCTTTTGACATATTGTCACCTTACATTATACTTTTGGCTATTGTACATACGAAAATTACTTATGGAATTACGATACTATTCCATCACTATTACTACTGAATTACGATGCTTTTGTATCAATCTTATTACTTTTGTTTACACAAACCAAACTTATTACATTTGGCAGTGGGTTGTAAACACACAGGTTACAAGTCTCTTATGGCGGAACTTGTAACTGAGTGGATTTACGATGCCTTTGCTGGGAAATCTTCATTCATATGCATTACATTCTTTTTCACAAGACTCTATGAACTCACCAACCTCGTGTTGACACTTTAGCATGTATTTTCAGGTTTTAACCAATGGCACGCTACTGGAGGTTTTGGCAGGGCATGGCATGGTCATAGAAGACTCTGATTATTCATATGGGGACCGTTTTAAAGCATTTTAAGGGTCTACTTCCGCACTACTTTTAACGATGTAAATTCAATATTTTTGGTTAAACGATTTTATTCTAAATAATTAAAGTGAAAACCATTTTGTACTTGTTTTGTGATACCGATTGAGTTACACCCCAGCTACATGTATGCTTTCGCTGGACCCGATTTTGGGGGTGTGACAGATTGGTATCAGAGCTTTGGCTATAGCGAACTGAGTGTTTTTAAAACCTAGACTATAGCTACTTTCAAGAAAACTTAACCCTATGACCGTCACGTGCCTGCCTGCCAAGATGATGCCTCACTGGTGGTTTGTTGCTGACAGATGTGATGAGATTTGTATCTCATTATCTGGTATACTATATTCATTTATTATAGTTGATTACTATAATCGTCTTTCATATAAGCATGTTCACGTATCATATATGTCATAACGTTATGTTTTTCCTTGCATAGTTTCATCATTTGACCTCGAGTTTGGTCACTTGCCTTAGTCTTTCAGAACGTCTTGGTATTTGTGAAGGACATAGTCTTAGTATAACTGAGCTGAGTATTTCAAAATTCATGAAACCTCGGTGGAATGTAGGCTGGTCATCTACATTCGACCCGGGATAGTGAGATATAGGCTGACCACCTATGTCTAACTCAGAGATGAATTTTGCAACACTGAGAATGGTTATAATAAAATTTTGTCTGGATTGAATCCTTTACTCGATTTCCAAATATTTCATGCATGTGTGAGTATACCCTCGTTGTCAGAACATTCATACTTTTCATCACCTCGTGAACCGCCGCTTGGAAGCACGTCAACTGGTCATTTAATTTCATGAACATTTACGTCTATGCACAATACACTTACATCACAGTATTTTCTTTTATCACAATATCATTTTGTCCCAGTTGTCACAGTCTCTTCCCTTCTCACCATCACTATCATTTCCTTTCCCCATCCCCATATATATATGGAATTAGCTGACACTATATAGTTTCCTATGCCACTCATCCCTCACTACCACCAATATTGTTAAGTGGATATTATCAATGACCTTCCTAGGAAAGACTTTCCATACCATCTATAAGGAGAATCTCTCGGTACATTAAGACCATTTCAAAACTCAACAGAATTCCCAGGATATCACCAAACTATTCGAACCACTATCACTGGCCTGATCACCAAAAATTCCATCATCTGGAAAGTATTGGCCTGACTGAATTACAAGATTCGATTAGATACGAGTGCTCACTAAGCAACACCATAGAGATAATTTCAACCTCTTACCCAAGACTATAAATTGAACATGTCCTCACCAATAGACTTTATTGAAACATGTTAGACACCTATGCATTTGTGCAGACGTACATACCTAGCTATTTTATCCTCTTAATACCTTCATTTTTAAAATGTATTTTCTCCAAACTACCGTTATACAAAACATATATCTTGTAAGAAATACTTTTCTGAGGCACTTATTTTGACAAGTAAATTCCTTTTGGTTAATCTTTCACAAAACTATTAAATTGTTAGGAAATTTTAAACATCGATCTTTGGTAAACCATATTATCCACCTTATATTGAAAACTGTCCTATCTTGCATAACTATTAAATTTTGAAACATCAAGAAAAATGTTACTTGGAAAGTCGTTTGCTTAAACTTGTAGATTCATTTATTCGGGGAAGGTTTATGAACAAAACACAATCTCAAAACAAACTTTGAAAAATCAATCACTATATTACATTACTTATACATTTAGGATTTGGTGATTTAATAACATAGAGCTTGGGGAAAATCGTAGTAATGGAGACTAAGCATCGTCGGTGGAGAAAGACTCGATTCATGACATCCTGCGGAGGATCACAACCTTATCCTAATCCTAATCTATTATTTTCAACAACACCCTTTGACGGACTTAACCTTGTAAGTTCTTCCACAAGATTCATGATACCCATTTCAATTATTTCTAATAGAGGAATTTAATTCGCCTCAAACTCCTAGCGATTTCATTAAGTTTCATTTGGAACCACACCACCTATCATCTGCAGACCAATGGTCAGAATTAGAGAACGATTCAAACATAGGGAGATATGCTCAGAGCATGAGTGATTGACTCAAGAAATGGTTGGACTAACCAATTACCATAAATCAAATTCAGTTGCAACTATAGTTATCACACGAGCGTAGAGACTACACCATTTGAGGCACTCTATGGTCGAAGTGCCAACATTCATTTACGGATCGAGATTTGGAAAAGCCCAACTTACTAGTCCAGTAAGTATTCATGAAATAACCAGGAACTTCCTACAAATCAAGAATCAGTTACAAGTTCGATAAAGTTGTAAACCATTAAAACTTCAAGTTGGTAGGCAGAGTTATGTTAAAAGTTCTGCCTAGGAAAGGCATGATATCATTCAGAAAACTTGGAAAGTTAAACCCGATATACACTGGACCATGTAATATTTCAGACAGAGTAGGCCTAGTGGCCGTCAAACTTGAGCCTTGTTAGAGAACAGCAGGATTACACAAACATGTTTCACAATTTTCAAATCTCAAGAAATGACTTACAGATTAGTCACTCATAATCCCGTTTGGAAAGGAATCCAACCCAAAGTCAAACATAAACCTTGCAGGAGAACAAGTAGAAATCATGGACAGTTAGGTCGAACAGTTAAAGCAGAGTCGAATTCCTATCGTTAGAGTTCGCTGAAATTCTCGAATATCACCACCTTTTCGCATATATGTTTTCAGAAACCAACATAAACTGAACTTCGGGACGAAGTTCCTTTTAGAGGGGAAGACTGTCACAACTCACCATTTCAGGTCATTTCCCGAACTTTGGAAAAACACTATTCATCAAAACACTATTCATCAGTTTACTATTCATCATATTTGGTGTCAGTTTGACATTCAGATAAGCATTCAGAAATTTTACTATTCACTGAACACTATTCATTGCGGGAAAAGATTTCATCATTCATGTGCATTAAACATTTCATCGTAAATTTAGTTTACGGATATTCAAATTCGCGTAACCGTATTGGTTTAGGTGCGAATTCATTTCATTAGTGTTAAGGACACTGCATACGGACTGGAGATAGTCTGCATATCATCATAACAGCATTTTCATGTTATACCACTCTTAGGATTTTCAAATTTATATATTTGATACATTTAACGTTTTCCTTATAATTATTTATAAATAAACGTTAACACCCGGTTTATACACGACGAATATATCTAAATATTCCCACAATGGTCCCGACATATTTTTATATCCATTTTATCATCATAAAAGTTATTACATTCATTTACCCAGTATTTTGGAATTTTACGTTTTCCAGTTCAGCGTTTTACGCAAATTACGCGTTTTTAACCCGCGTTTCCAGTTTTAACAATGTTCAAGCAACCCGATGGAACTTACCATTCATTTTATATTTCATCATGGAGTATTTTGACAAGTTTAGTCATTCTTTCAAGTTTCATATTTTTACAATGCCCGAATTTACGTTTCGCGATTTAAAACTTTACGTTTTGCGAATAACGGAACCAAAACTGACTCCGTGAACCAGATAACACCAAGCTTACTACACACTCATCCATTTTCTATGCATGTGCCCCCCCCCCCATTGTCTTCCACTTGACTAAATATTTACAATAATGCCATTATGTTAGATATTTCTTACTAAAACACCTTTAACACATTCATATTTTTTTTCATAATCAAAGTGAGGTTTTCTCTTGTCTTCCTCCCTAAGCCACGACCCAACATCAAAATCCATGATCAAGTGAGGTTTTTGAAAAGTTTAAAGCATCAAAGTTGTTTCTTTTATCATCCTAATCAAGAATCATAACACAAAAACACAGGTAATCCAAGGTTTCTCATCATCTCACCACCTAGAATTTCAAAGTGAGTATTCAAAATTATTTTCATGTTTTCATCTAATTAACACATGTATCTTATAGTATTCATGCTTAATTTCATGCTCATACTAGTTATACCACTTTATTTTTGCATACTTTTTGAACATACAAACCCAAGAATTGGTTTTAGGTGTTCCTTTGTTAAATTAACTTGATTACTAGTCATTAGGAACTCATGGCACCCTAAGAAGGTGTATGGTAGGATTAGTATAGTTTTGTGAAGTTTGCAAGAGTTTTGGTTGAGGTTGAAACTAGTTTTGAACCTTGGAAATGGATTTCTAACAAGTATATATACCAACTGTCCCATTTTGTTAAATTCTGGAAAATCAGTAAATACAAAGTAAACTTTGGCAAAATTTTCAGAAAATACTTTCAAAAACGAATCCGTAGGTGAAAGAACGGATTAAAAAGAGTTTATAACGAAGAAGTTATGATTTTTGCAAGTTTATTGACGAAAACTATTTTCCAGAAAAATACATGGTGTTGGACGTTTTTCGTCAGACAAAAAGAGGCTTTAGACTTAATCCAGAGGAGCCAAGCTTTCCAAAATATATTACTACATACTAAGACGTAACCGTGGATATAAAGAACAAGTAAAACGGACTTATAACGACAAAGATATTCACGTTTGAATATCGGCAAAACCCATTTCATTTCGACAGCTTTTAGTAATATTAACACTAAAACTACGTAGTAACTTTAGAAGCTAGAAATAATTCCAAGTACCCAATTTTATAATTAATGAAGTATTAGTTATTACAAGTATATTTTTATCACTACAAGGCGTTATTTCAAGGATTTCAACTCGAGGATTTCAACACTAACATTGATTCATACGATACATATATAAGTATATATATTGCAACTAGCTTTATTTTCTAATAGCCATATTTTTCCTAAGTCTTGGAATATATATTTTTGATAACAACAAGTATTTTTCAAAGAGTAGAGTGGTATAGGAAACATGTGCATTGACATTCATAACATCATTTCATGATCTAAAGTAGATCGTTCATCATTCATATTAGGTTGAGGCTAGTGTGTGCGCCTTGTTTTTCAGCTCATTACATGTTCATGGTACCATCATATCAGGTGAGTCATAGCCCCACTTTTACTTGTTTAATGACTTTATAAACTCTTTGGGGGAGATACATGCTTCAATACTTTTTCTATGCCTTTATACGATTTGAGTTACTTATGGGGAAGAATACACTGCTTGAATTATTTTTGTACAATGCCAAAGTATTACAAATTCCATACATTGCTTAAGTTTCCTTATTACTACCAAGTTAAGTCCCCTCTATTATCATGGACCGTTAATTTTAGTGCTAAGCGAGAGTGAATGAATAGATCTATTGAGGGTGACGCCTCCATTCGCGTTTGGGTTGCTCCAACGGGACGAATGCATTTCATGTCTTATCAAATTGAGTGCCTGGTAAACACTCTGTTGGGGCCATTACTATGTCTAGCTTCGGGGTCATGAGCTTAAGAGACAATGTAGCATTTTTTGACATATTGTCACCTTACATTATACTTTTGGCTATTGTACATACGAAAATTACTTATGGAATTACGATACTATTCCATCACTATTACTACTGAATTACGATGCTTTTGTATCAATCTTATTACTTTTGTTTACACAAACCAAACTTATTACATTTGGCAGTGGGTTGTAAACACATAGGTTACAAGTCTCTTATGGCGGAACTTGTAACTGAGTGGATTTACGATGCCTTTGCTGGGAAATCTTCATTCATATGCATTACATTCTTTTTCACAAGACTCTATGAACTCACCAACCTCGTGTTGACACTTTAGCATGTATTTTCAGGTTTTAACCAATGGCACGCTACTGGAGGTTTTGGCAGGGCATGGCATGGTCATAGAAGACTCTGATTATTCATATGGGGACCGTTTTAAAGCATTTTAAGGGCCTACTTCCGCACTACTTTTAACGATGTAAATTCAATATTTTTGGTTAAACGATTTTATTCTAAATAATTAAAGTGAAAACCATTTTGTACTTGTTTTGTGATACCGATTGTGTTACACCCCAGCTACATGTATGCTTTCGCTGAACCCGATTTTGGGGGTGTGACATCGTGCTACAACGGACCATGGTCCTGAGTGCATACTGCATGAACCAGCGTGGATCTCTCGGAGTACGTAATCTGCCAGAAGAGGTCCAACGCACCAAAGCCATGGTTGTAGAAATGAGCGTCGATAGAGGATACCATCTCGAAGTTCGAACCTCTACGTTGTGCGCCGTATCCGTCGAACGTCCTTCTGCTCATGGGGTAATATACCCTTGCTTATAAATTCGATGATAGGTGTTATCCACGTAGGATCCTGCTCTTTAATCACCGTGGATATCTCCATCTCCGAGATGGATTTGTTTTTCAGGGTCTCCACCAATACTTGTTTTGACAGGTACGAAAGCTTGTAGATGCGATCTTGCTTAGTGCGTCTACTTTCCTATTTTCTCCTCTAGGAACTTGTTTAATGGTGAATCTGTCAAAACCCTGGAGTAGGGACTTGTTCTTATCGAGGTATTCACCATGTTGTCATCTTTAGCCACATATTCGCCCAACACATGATTGGCTACTAATCAGGAATTGACATTTGCTTCTAGGTTGCGTACACCCATTCGAGTTGCAATGCGTAATCTAGCAATTAGGGCTTCATATCCTGCCTCGTTGTTCGTGGCTGTGAATTCAAAACACAGTGCGTAAGTGAATTCCATTCCTTCTGGGCTGGTGATGATAAGGCCTGCGCCTGACCCATCCACGCACGAAGATCCGTCCTTGAATAGGACCCATGGTTCCTATAGTTCTCCCTCACTTCTTGAAGGTGGAGCATCAGTATCTGGTTTCTCAATGATGAAGTCTGCTAGTATCTGCCCCTTAATCGACGTGTGTGGTCTATAAGAGATGTTATGCTCGCTTAGTAACACACTCCATTTTTGTAATCGCCCCGATGCGTCATGTTTAGAGATAACTTGCTTGATAGGTTGGTCCGTGATCACTTGGCGTTGTTTTACCCTAGCCAGCTCGACAGGGTTCTTGACGCACTTCTTTCTTTGAGTAAAGTTCAAGCGAAACGCCTTTCACAACTCTTCAAACCCACCTATGCTTCTTCGTGGCAGCTTACTAAACCAGGTTCGCGCATTCCCCACCAATGTAGAATTGAACATGTGGCACCACACGGGTTGTGGCCAATTTTTGATGGTGGCTGCTGATTCCAAAATTTTTAGGTGGTCATCAGGATCACCTATCCTATCATAAGTTTTGACATTGGCGGGCATGCGGCTTCTCTTATCTTCTGAGAAATCGCTGATGCGCCGAGTGAACGCGTCAACCTTTTGGCGGTGCCAAGGACGGGACATATCTTCGTCCTCCTCCTCATCGTGATATCTTCTCTTGGACTTCCAATGTCCTGATTCTTTGTCCTCGTTGTCCAAGGAGTCACTTGAGGATGAGCTTACCCTTTTGCGGCACTTGCGCCGACTGTCCTCGGAATCCGAGCTTGAAGGGCTTTCGCTTGGGAGCGCTGTCGCCCAAGTCTATTATGAACTCTTTGACTGCTAAACCTTGGAGGACTTTCGCTTGGTGAGCGCTGTCGCCTAAGTCGATCATGGATTCTGCGACCACCAAGCCTAGTATGGACATTGGTACACCTTCCATTGTCTTCGTATTCCTCCAGGTACTACAAGTGAGCTGCCTCATCATCCACAACTTTCCTTCCGACCCTAGTGAACACTGGGGGTCGGCGGCTGTCCTTCTCGCGCCTCTCCTTACGATGGTGCAGTGGGGATACTTCGTACTCAGGGCCGAAGTTGAGCCGGGCTTGCAGGCTCTGACTTGACCTTCTTTTTGCTTCCTCTTGCATAAGGGCAGCCAAGGTTTCGTAGTTTTGAGATTCAAAATCACTTGGTGCTAATTCAGGCACAACTCCTTCTAGCGCGAGGATGTCTATTTCCATATTAGGACCCCTATCTCGGTTAGGCGCACATGGCGGCTCAATGGGGTCTTTTTCTGGCACCGTTTGGTAGGGAGTGGTGAAAAGAGTGCGCTGTAGATCTTCCGTGCTAGTGGTTGTCGTAGTCGCCTGGGTAGTCCCTGTGGGCAGTTCTACCGTTGGAAAGATCAGATCTGGGCCTGACCCTTGGTGCCTGGGCGCGCTGGTTGTTCCAGGGGCCTGCCTAGGGGTTGAATCGCTTTGATGCTTCCATGCTTCGTCATTCTAGTTCTTAGTGTAGGGTCCCACGGATGGCGCCACTTGCTGATACAAAAGTTAGGCGTTCCTTGTTTGGGTTCCTGTTCTCGTATCAATTGGATCTTAATTCTTGAGACCTGCGCACTAAGAAAGCAAACAACACCGTTTGGCTTATCGTGGGATTGTCTCCCACGATTATCCTCCGGCGTGAGAGTAAGTAATCGGTTTTAGGGTTATAGTGAAGAGTTAGGGTTTTTAGATGATACCTCAATGAGAGCCGTGATATTCTTTATATAGACACGAAATCCTTGTTGGTTTCGTGTTCCTTACTCTTCGGCGTATCTCGCCTTATCCGGTCTATTGATCTTCATCCCATAAATAGAAGATCATTATCAAGACCATAAATAATATATTTGAGTTTGGGCTTTCATGAGCCCAAATCATTATTATGATGGCCCAAATCATTATTATGATAGCCCACGCATGATGGGCTTGGGTATTAGTAATGTCCTTTGGTCGGGTTCGTGACCCGAGTGCGGACTATACGTCATCACTCGTTGTTTGTCTTAACTTCATAAAAAGGTATTTCACAAAAGATAAGTGTAAGGGAAATCTAAATTTGTTTTTAAGAACGGAATTGAACATGAACCACAACAATATTAAATGAACATGTATATTAGTATTTGTTTGAGTCAAATACTTGTATCGAGTCATAATGGTGTATATTGTTTGAGTCAAGTATTTCTCTTAGTTTTAGTATTTGTTTGAGTCAAATATTAGTATTTAAATTTGGTGCTAAAATTGCCCTAACAAGTCTTCTTGTCCAATATAACCTGTTAAACCTGAGAAAACAATGATAACAACTTCGTGTAAAATTTGTTTGAGTCAAATACTTGTGTAAAATTTGTCAGATTTTACACGAGGTTGTTATCTTGGTTGTTATCATTGAGTTTGTTTGTTCAATAGTAGGTGTATAATAAAACTAAGAGAAATACTTGTTAGGGCAATTTTAGCACCAAATTTAAATTTTTTTACAACATTTAGGAGTGAAACTTTAGCCTTAATGAGCGTCTCATGGATAGGAGTTGTATGACTAGCACAAAAACTGTACCACTCAAAAAAATTTCCACCCAAATATGTGAGGTTCGCGTTTAGATTTGTTAGGAAAAGCATTCATTATTAGTGCTTATTAGTGTACCGGTAGTACTTAGATTCTAGCACTTGCGTTAGTGATGCATCCCGAGACCTCTAGTGAGACTACATTCGTGTAGTTAGGATTTACTACATGATAAGAGGCATTAGGATCACCCTTGTGTTAAACCAGTATCATAATTACTTGACAAGTAAAGTCATAATTACTTGACTAATAAAGTCAATTAATTTTTCCCACACCTTTGCGTTGTACTTATTTTTAGTACACGATACCCCTAGTAAACCCCTCCGAGGCTATCTTTTTTTTCTAACTTTAAGAATTATACTTAAAGGAAGAATTTGTTAACAATCCACCCCAAATGTGCAACCAAATCGCCTTACCCCTCCGTGTATGCACTAATCTTTAGTGCATTATTGTTATTTGTTTAAACCCTTAGTTAATTGTCTAATTGATTACATGGTTGCTAAGTCAAGTCATATCTTATACATATTGTTTTGGGACAATTGGGACTCATGGGTAAAGTACTATAGTTATGGAGTAACGGGGAAGAACATCATATATTACCCCCATATGTGTGTTAATCTTAAAAAGTACTCCAAGTGTTTTGATTATCTTTATTCGAGTTATTAGAATAGTTTATTGTAAAGTAGTAAAAGTTCTAGTGTAAGGGGAATGCAAATTCCCTATGATGTATTATTTCGGATGGTAGGGCAAGAGTGTATGCACAAAAATAAAAAATAAAATCAAAAAATCAAAAAAAAAATCAAAAAATAAAGAAAAAGAAAAAAAAATATAGAAAAAGAAAAAGTGAAAAAACATACGGACTACCATCCCGTTTCATTATATGTTTATTTTATGTTTTTGATTAGCTTAAGTCGAGTCGAGTCTTGCCTTAGCAACACCACATTGTACATGTAATTGACCAAGATGATTAACTCGCCACCAATATAACCCTTTATCCAACAAAATCGTGTTTATCATATCCCTACACCTCACGTTATAACCCTTTAAAAGACCTCTTTGATAGTTTATCCTAGGTGCTTACGCCAAGTGGTGGAGGTTTGATCCTTTCCCAAGCCTATGGAAATCTATTTGCTATGACAGGTAGTGAGAGATATTTTCCATTTTCATATTGTGATATATAATTTATTACACCTGACAGATGTGAGTATCTAAACACAATTTGTGAGGTGCTAGTGTATAATTTCCGTGCTTGTTTTTGGTTGAAGTGGAACGATTATTTGTTGTAATTACTTTTATATTAGTGTTAAATGACCCCTAACTTGTATTTTGATTAGAATAAAAGCGCATTTGCTTGAGGACAAGCAAATCTCAAGTGTAAGGGAATTTGATGAAGCGAAAAGTGTACCGCTTTTGGGGGGTCATTTAAGGCCAAAGTCGAGATTATTTGATCAAATATTGCCCTAAATTGTTCCTTTTGTCATTTTAGTTACTTTTGAGAGGAATTTTACAAAAGAAAACATTTTGGACGTTTTTGGAGCGAAAAAGTGAAGAAGACGACAAAGTCTCAAAATCATGCTGGAAATTGCACTTGACGGCGTCACATGGTGCTAGTGACGGCGTCATGAGTTGACAAAAGGGTGGATAAATCAATTACACGTGACGCGCCAGAATGTATTGTGAAGGGGTCGTGACGGAGTCACATATTAAATTATCAAAGCCATCATGAGTAATTGCAAAGAGTGACTGCGTCAGAAGTGGATCTAGGCAATACGAGTTTATTTTGGCGGCGAGTTGACGGCGTCACACATTACTTTTGACGCCGTCAGGATACAAAATCTATATATAGTTTTCTATTTTTCATTCATTGTGTGCAACTTTGAAGAGAGTAAACCCTAGACGAATTTTACAGCTTTTTTTAGGGTTTCAACCCCTTTGTTTCTTCCATGCTTAATTGAAGATATGTCTTTCATCAAATCATTCAATATGTCTATGTGTTGTTTGATTATATCTTACACTTGTCTTCTCTTTATCATGCTAGGCTAGGTTTTCTTTATGTTTGCTTAGATGTAAAGAAACTTAGATATTGATTATGGGTTGGTTTTTTGTTTATAATTGTTGTGGATGAATGAATTCGATGTTAGGCTTAAGAAAACTGGCAGACTTCCAATTGGTAATGATGAGGCGAAAAATGATCCGTTTTTAGGGGGTCATTTAAGCCGGAATTGGAATTTATTTGATCAAATATTGCCCTAAATCGTTCCTTTTGTGATTTTAGGTGCTTTGGGAGTGAATTCTGGAAAAGGAAGCATTTTGGACATTTTTGGAGCATAAAAGTGAAGAAAACGGCAAAGTCTTGATTTTCCTTGCTAGGAACAGTACCTGACGGCGTCAAGAGGAATTTGATGACGGCGTCAGGAGCAAAAATGATGACGGCCCTGAGAAAATGTGACGGCGTCAAGGCAAGGAAATCAAGGGTAAATGTGGTGACGGCCCAGAACAGAATTACACATGACGGCATCAGATCTGGATCTAGGCAGTCCGAGAATTTTATGGGCGGCGGGTTGATGGCGTCAGAAGTTTCTTCTTGACGCCGTCACCTTAGTAAATCTATATATAGTTTTTGTAATTTTCATTCTAAAGAGAGGAGAATTTTATGGTCGAACTTAATAAACCCTAACACGACTTTTACAGTATTTTCAAGGGTTTTCACCCCTTGAAACCCTTCATGTTCAATTGAGATAAGTCTTTCAATTCATTCAATATGTCTATGTGTTGTTTGAATATATCTTACGCTTGTCTTGATTTTAACATGCTAGGATAGATCTCTTGTGTGTTTGCTTAGATGTAATGAAACCTAGATGTTGATTATAGGTTGATTGCTTGTTTATAGTTGTAATGGATGAATGATTTCAATGTTAGGCTTAAGAAAACTGGCAGATCTCCATTGTGTAACTTGCTTGAACGTCTTAAGAAACATGAACCGATGTGTACTAGGTTTTTATGGTTGTATTTAATGCATGAGCGAATTCTAGTGATCCCATGTTAGGAGCTTCTTGCAAGCTCGACATAGGAGTATAACCCGTCATCCACGCAACTGTAACAAACAATTAACCTGTAAAAGATATCTAGGGAGTAGTGAAATCTAAGTAAACACAATTCTCCCTTATATTGTTCACACCACTAGTTTAATTAGCTTTATTTTCATTTTTGTTATTTTCTTTTGATTGCATCTTAGTTATTGGGTTAGTTGATTAGCAACTAATTCCGCCCACTCTTCCAAAAAACCGAGATTTTTACTTGCTTTTATAAAACATAAAAATACAAAAAGAATCATCCCTCACCTCTAGACCTAGTTTTTAGGCTTTCTAATCCTAGCGACACTATTCCTGAGTTGAACGATCAATCCCCCGGTACTTGTCACAATACTATACTACAACGATCAGGTACACTGCCTGGTGTGGGTTGTAAGCTTCTCGAGATCTCTCGAGAGGTAAAGCCTGGTGTAATTCCCACGCATCAAGTTTTTGGCGCCGCAGCCAGGGGAATAGTTATTGTCTAGGTTAGGATTTCTTTTTATTAGGTCTACTTGCTAGATTCCTTTCTAGTAAGACTTTATTTTTATTTTTAAGTTTTCTTTAGTCTATCTTATTTCTTCGTGTTTTTGTTCGTAACTTTTTACCATCTGACATCATGGAAGGTGGTAACATCTTTGAACCCATCAACCCACCACAACAAGACCACCCACAAAACTCACCACTAGCTAACCAACCTCTTAGGCCCCGAACCCTAGGAGAGTATTCCCGACCTAGCCACGAAAGCTATCGAAACACTATTGAGCTCACCCAAGGAGCCAATGTGTCCCCCTTACGATCCGACACCATCCGGTTAGTGCAAAGCGGATGTGCATTCCATGGACTTCGTTTTGAAGATCCTAATCAACATCTCAAGGACTTCCTTAAAATCGTAGATTCTATAGACCTTGATGTTACAACTAGAGAGTCAACCCGATTACGCCTATTCCAATTCTCTCTACGTGATCAAGCTAGTCAATGGCTTTAACGTTTCTGTAACACCCCCAAAATACCGAAGCGGAAGACTGTGTCACTGAGGGTGCTACTTCATAATACAAAGTACAAGTTATAGAAAACGAACTCTAAATGAGACGTTTTGAAAAGTTACCATTCGATTAATGAATTCAAAGTTACAAACATGAGATTCCAAAGTATGATACATAAATGTATACAATGTTTTGAATGGTAAATGATAAAAGCGTAAGTCTTCAGAATATGCAGCTTGACTCTAAGTTCAACTCACTAGCTATCGCCTTACTAACCTGAGATAAACATGCTAAAGTGTCAACACAATGGTTGGTGAGTTCATAGAGTTTGTCTTAAAATAGTTGAAAAGCCTTAAAAGAATGTTTACACAGCAAAGGCATCGTGAATCTATGTGTTCACAAGTCCCGCCATAAGAGACTTGTAACCTATGTGTTCACAACCCACTGCTACAATATAGTATGATTAAGACATGTATAAGTTCATCAAAACAATTAAGCAATTAGTCGTGAGTCTACTCTTCATCTCCGAAGACCTCACGTTTATGATGTATCCAACATTCGCAAATGTTAGGATGTATCAATAGCCTCAATGGTCATCCAACAACTTAATTTGGAGCCACCGGAAGTCTCAATGGTCATCCAACAACTTAATCTGGAGCCACTGGAAGTCTCACAATCAAGTATAATGCAATCATGTATATATGACATCAAATATAATGCGATCAAGTATAAGACAATCAAGTATAAAACAATCAAGTATAAAACAATCAAGTATAAATGTTTTGAGTATTTGTACAAGTAAGCAAGTAGTTGTGCATGTATCCCCCCCAAAGAGTTAAAACAAGTATGAAAAAGTAGGGGATATGACTCACCTTAAGCTTATGTAATGAGAAATGAAAGTGGTAGTCGAATCGCGAAAGTCTCTAAGAGCAGCCTATAATAGAACGTTGCGACTTAGGTTTGGAGTAACGTCTAAGAATACAAAGAATTGCCTATATATGTCTTGCATAATGTTCATGATGTAGTACTTAGTA
The DNA here is from genome assembly GCA_030686995.1 of Artemisia argyi. NCBI lineage: Eukaryota > Viridiplantae > Streptophyta > Magnoliopsida > Asterales > Asteraceae > Artemisia > Artemisia argyi. The sequence continues at coordinate 38,198,608 of CM060697.1, forward strand.
TATAGTGTAAGTCTTTGAATATAAGTGGTCTATGAAACATGTATAGTTTGTATATCTCTTACTACCGTTCGGGCCGACATAATTCAGAAGTCATGTAGTAAACGTTCGAGGAGCCAGGACACTTTAATTCGTAAATCCACAACTCATCTTGATGGCTTACTTAATGAACTCCTCACATGAGGCTCCCTACTATTGTAGTATTTGATAACATATATATAAGTTTTGATCTTTAAAAGTTATATGGTCTTTAGCCATGGCTTTGCCGTGACCTTGGTCATTGTTACCATGGTCTTGATACTCAACCTTGGCTTTAGCCATGGTTGTGGTCTTGGCTTTAGGTCATTAGACCTCTTGGTCTTAGTAAATCATAACTATTATATAGTGACTTTGGTCTAAAAATGAGTTGTTAAGAATTTGAAGAAAATATCACTCGGAAAGCGTTTTCAGGGCTCGAGCTTCTTAGTTCCTGAACGAAAACGTCGTTTTGGACAACTTTTGTGTTTTAACTTTTTGATTAATCGGACCAGAAGTGGGACTTTCAAAATTGGCAGAATGCAAAACAGTTTGCATAGGTAGTTTTGCCGTTTTGGTTTCGCTAGCTTCAAATGGTCATAACTTTTGACTCGTGTACTCGTTTTAGGTGATTCAAATTGCTATGTTTTCCTTGTTAAGTCCTATTTAATAGTAAGTAAGTGTCAAATATCATTTATATAATGTTTTGGTCGTGGTTCTCCATAAAAATCACTTGTTTGCTTGTTTACTTGTCATAAGTTAACATATGTATACCAATACTTGTTTTATCCATTTTTAAACATCATGAACACAATAACAAGAATATATATAGCATGAAAGGAACACAAAGAGCATGAAAATGATAATTAAGCAAGAAAGTATGTTAGGGTTTGCTTACAACTTGAGGCTTTCTAAAAGAAAGGTAAGTAACTAGTAAGGTACGGACTTTGATAGACTTAAGCTTCACTCTTTGCAATCTATGATAAACCGTGGTTATTTGAAGATTATAACTACGCCTTCTTGAAAGTCCAAAGCTATTTGAAGATTATAACTACGTCTTTTTGGAGACTTTAGAGTTATAACAACTTTTCTTAGAAAATTTCCAAGATTGAAGATCAAACACTAGTTTTCTTTCAAAAACTAGTTAACTTTCTTACAAAATATAAGAAAAGTGCCTTAGGTTTTAGGACTTGAAGGTTATAAGAAGGTTTGGTGCAAGTTTTCTATGTGTTTTTAGCTTGGTATTTATAGGGTAGGAAAAATAGTTAACCATATATTGGGTTAGAATTTATCCATGGTTAGTTAAGACACTTGTAATGATCTAAAGAATCAATGGTCAAGATCAAGCCACAAAATGGTGACTCCCCCCCCCCATGGCGGTTTCAAAGGGATAAGGAAGGATGACTTGGTCCTTGGTGATATTATCTAACTTAAGTAGCTAGTTTTGACTCCGGGAAATGCTAACCGTAAATGATTAAGCCTCAAAACGTAAAATCGGGTATCGTAAAAATATGAAACTTGAAAGTATGGTTAAACATGTCAATATAGTCCATAATAAAATATAAAATGAGTGGTAGGTTCTATCGGGTGCTAAAACCCTGCTAAAAACTGGAAACACGGGTCTAAAACGCGTAATTCGCGTAAAACGCTGAACTGAAAAACGTAAAATTCCAAAACTTTTGGAATTGTCCTAAAATGAGAGAAAATCATATTTCTATTGTTTATAATGTTTTATGGACATATCGGGATGCTGGAATGACGTTTAAACCTAAAAGTAAATCTCGGACACGGCTTTGTGATTTTTGCAGAAATGATCCGACGAGCGTCAAACTCTCGGATTATCATTAAAATAGTTTAACTTACGAGAATATGAAATAAAATATTTGGATGTGAATAGTAAAAAATGAATAGTAAAAAGTGAATAGTGAAATTTTTGGGAATAAAAGTTAACCTGAAATTGCGAATTGTTACAGTTTCCCCGCGGGATCCATCACCTCATGGGATGATCTCACCACTCGTTTCCTTGCCTAATTCTTCCCACCGAGGAAGACTGCGATGCTTAGAAATGACATCTTGATGTTTGAACAACATCAGGGCGAAACTTTCTACGAAGCGTGGGCTCGTTCCAAGGATCTACTCCACAAAGTCCCTCATCATGGTATAAATCTTTGGTTATTAGTTCAAATCTTCTATGACCATGTCGACTATCACACTAAACATACCATCGATAGAGCCGCAGGAGGTAGATTGCGTGATAAGAACGCCGAGAAGTCTTGGGCAATTATTGACGAGCTTGCCGCCGATAATCAAGAGTTATGGGAGTTTAATCACACTATAAAAGCGGCCATCAACGCAATCTCGACACCTGGAGGAACTAATCAAATCTCTGATGAACTCCTTTGCAATCTTAAGGCAAAAGTTGACTATTTTGAGGAAAGGCAAAAGAGACCCTTAAGTCCTAGACGGGCTACTGTCAATTCTGTCTCGAAAATGACTTCAACGCCTTTATCAGAGTCACCCTCTAGAGAGAATGTTGAGACCTTTCAGAACTATGCCCCACCTTATTCTCCTCCTGAGAAACTTAGCCCGGAATTTGAAGCCAGAATGAGGGAATATATGGCAATCCATTCTGAGAGGCTTGCCAGATTCGAGGAAGCGGTTTATAAACAAAAGGAGGAGATGCAAGAGAAAATGAATGAGATGATGAGCCTAGTGGAGGAGTATGCCAACCAGAAAACCCCTGAAAGGATGTTACTGAGGAAAGAAAGTGTCTCCCCCACTACCCGGTTTGTTAATTCCATCACAATTGTCCATACGGATAATGAGAAAGTAGAAACCCCTAGGGAACAACCCACAGACGAACCACCACGATCTCAACCCTTAAGTTACTACCTGAAACATGATATAAACGAAAGAACCATAACAAATTGGATAAAGGGTAACGGGCGTAACCAATCCTCTAAACAGGGTTCGGAGAAGGAGGAAGAGGGAAAAGAAGAGTATGATACATTACCTGGGGGACCGATATTTGAGAAACTATTGGTACAAAAAGTGGCTACTAAGTAGAGGGCGTGTGGGAACTTTGAGACACCGGCCAGCATCGGGAATTTGAAATATCTAAACGCTTTCACCGACCAAGGATCGGAAGTAAATCTTATGCCCCTAATTATCTACACCCAACTAATGTCAAAAATACCAGCCACCACTCGTATTAGGCTATCCTTCGCTGGACACTCTTACGTGTACCCCCTGGGAATCGCAGAAGATGTGCTGGTCAATGTCGCGGGATTCATGTATCCCGTTGATTTCATGATCATCGATGATAAAGGGGGTGGATGCATGCCAATAATCCTTGGGGCACCATTCCTTACCACTGCAAGAGTTGTCATTAGATATGAAAGTAGGAAAAGTGAGCTTAAATCAGGGAAAAGAAAGATTAGCTTTCCCATGACCCTGCGATATGCGCAAGAAAGGTTGATGAGGAGAAGGCTCAAAAACAACATTGACACATCGCCTATTCATGTTCAGGAGAAGATAATTGCATGGGAGGCAAAAATCAAAAGTTACAAAGAAACTAAACATGAAGGAAACAAAAGCAAAAGCAAAAGCAACGAAGTTCATGTCGAGTTTGAACATAATCAACCAACAAGGAACCATGTACCATTCGAAAAAGGGGGACCTAGTGCTCTTAAGACACTTGGAGATAACGATACCTCCCGATAAACCAAGTCCCTGGTGGTATGGGCATTTCACAATTGAAAGCATAAGCCAAGATGGGATGGATAACTTGAGAAGTAACGGAGGAGGAGAGGTGATTGCGAGTATCGACAGATTGAAACACCACCACCATGATAGTAATGATCGCAACTATATGGGGTAGATCATCTTGAGAGATGAGGTCACGTAGTAGCCCATGACCTTGAGTCTAGCTACAAGACTCGTAAATAAAGAAAAGCGCTTCTTGGGAGGCAACCCATGCTTTGTGTGATTTTTATTTTGTTTGATTGTTATTTGTTTCTGTATGCATGGTTTATTTTTATTGTTGGTAGATCATGTTTCAAAACTAAAATGGTGAAAATACTTTATTTTGTCGTTTGGCTTTGTCTTAACTTCATCCAAAGGTATTTCGCAAAAGATAAGTGTAAGGGGAAACCCCAAATATGTTTTTAAGAAACAAAATTGATCATGATTCTCCACAATATTAAATGAACATGTATATTCGTATTTGTTAGAGTCAAATGCTTGTATCGAGTCATAATGATGTTTTGCAGGATTTTCCAGGAAGTAAGACAAAAGTTTTTCCAGAAATTTTCTGGAAACTTAACGTAAGAATTTCTGCAGATCACTTCTGACGGCGTCAGGAAGAAATTCCTGATGGCGTCACGTGTAAAATTCTGGAAATTTTGCTAGTTTTGTTTTTCTAACGGAGTCTTAAAGTTTTTCTTAAAACTTTAGTTTTAAAAACTCAAGGGGATCTGCAAACATTCATTCCACAAGCATTATATCTTACTTTGTTTTCTAGGATTTGTTAGCATATATAGATTGCCGCCGATTTTACACGAGGTTGCCTTGTTTATTTTCTCAGGTTTAACCGGTTATGTATAATAAGAAGATGATTTATATTCTGGAAGGGAAGCTTTGATTGCTCATTTTCTTGGAGGAAGATCTAACCTTGTTACCATATTATCCATATCGAGCGAATCAGGGGAGTATTTGATTTCATTCTTTTACCTGTTTTACTTTTACATTATTTAATTGAACATTGGGGACAATGTTCATCCTAAGTGTAAGGGGAGGGTAAAATGATGATACCTTATAGTATACACTTTCGCTTGAGTTTGTTTGCTTGATGGTAGGTGTGTAATAAAACTATGAGAAATACTTGTTAGTGTAATTTTAGAGCCAAATTTAAAATTTTTTACAACATTTAGGAGTGAAACTTTAGCCTTAGCAAGCGTCTCATGGATAGGAGTTGTATGACTAGCACAAAACTGTAGCATTCAGAAAAATTTTTCACCCAAATATGTGAGGTTCGCCTTTAGATTTGATAGGAAAAGCATTTACTATTAGTGATTATGAGTGTACCGGTAGCATTTAGATTCTAGAACTTGCGTTAGTGATGCATCCCAAGACTGCTAGTGAGACTACATTCGTGTAGTAGGATTTACTACATGATAAGAAGCATTAGGATCACCCTTGTGTTAAACCTGTATCATAATTACTTGACCATTTAAGTCATATTACTTGGCTAGTTAAGTCAATTAATTTTTCCCACACCCTTAGCGTTGTACTCATTTTTAGTACACGAAACCCCTAGTACACCCCTCCGAGCCTATCTTTTCATTTCTAACTTTAAGCATCTTACTTAAAGGAAGAATTTGTTACAACCCACTTAAATGTACAACCAAATCGCCTTAGCCTTCCGTGTATGCACTCATCTTTAGTGCATTATTGTTATTTGTTTAAACCCTTAGTTAATTATCTAATTGATTACATGGTTGCTAAGTCGAGTCATATCCTTGTACATATTGTTTTGGGACAATTGGGACTCATGGGTAAAGTACTAATGTTATGGAGTAATGGGGAAGAACATCTATTATTACCCCCATATGTGCGTTAATATTAAAAGTACTCCAAGTGTTTTGATTATCTTAATTCGAGTCATTAGATTAGTCTATTGTAAAGTATGTAAAAATTCAAGTGTAAGGGGAATGTTCATTCCCTATGATGTATTATGTTGGATGGTAAGGTAAGAGTGTATGCAAAAAAAAAAAAAAAAAAAAAAAAAATCGAAAAAAAAAATTAAGAAAAAAAATAGAAAAAGAAAAGAGAAAAACATACGGACTACCATCCCGTTTCATTCTATGTTTGTTTTATGTTTTTGATTTTTCATTTATTAGCTTAATTCGAGTCTAGTCTTGGCTTAGCAACGTCATATTGTACATGTAATTAACCAAGATGATTAACTCGCCACCAATAAAGATTGCCTATATCCAACAAAACCGTGTATTCCATATCCCTACACCTAACGTTATAACCCTTTAAAAGACCTCTTTGATAGTTTATCCTAGGTGCTTACGCCATGTGGTGGAGGTTTGATCCTTTCCCAAGCTTATGGCAATCTATTTTGCTATGACAGGTAGTGAGAGATGTTTTCCCATTTCCATATTGTGATATATACTTTATTACACCCGAGAGATGTGAGTATCTAAACACTATTTGTGAGGTGCTAGTGTATGACCTCCGTGCTTGTCTTTGGTCTTTAGTGGAACGATTATTTGTTGTAATTACTTTTATATTAGTGTTAAATGACCCCTAACTTGTATTTTGATTAGAATAAAAGCGCATTTGCTTGAGGACAAGCAAATCTCAAGTGTAAGGGTATATGATGAGGCGAAAAATGATCCGTTTTTAGGGGGTCATTTAAGCCGGAATTAGAATTTATTTGATCAAATATTGCCCTAAATCATTCCTTTTGTGATTTTAGGTGCTTTGGTAGTGAATTCTGGAAAAGGAAGCATTTTGGACATTTTTGGAGCATAAAAGTGAAGAAAACGGCAAAGTCTTGATTTTCCTTGCTGGGAACAGTACCTGACGGTGTCAAGAGGAATTTGATGACGGCGTCATGAGCAAAAATGATGGCGGCCCAGAGAAAACATGACGGCGTCAAGGCAAGGCCGTCAAGAGTAAATGTGGTGACGGCCCAGAACAGAATTACACATGACGACGTCAGATCTGGATCTAGGCAGTCCGAGAATTTTATGGGCGGCGGGTTGACTGCGTCAGAAGTTTCTTCTTGACGCTGTCACCTTAGTAATTCTATATATAGTTTTTGTAATTTTCATTCTAAAGAGAGGAGAATTTTAGGGTCGAACTTAATAAACCCTAACATGACTTTTACAGTATTTTCAAGGGTTTTCACCCCTTGAAACCCTTCATGTTCAATTGAGATAAGTATCCTTTCAATTCATTCAATATGTCTATGTGTTGTTTGAATATATCTTATGCTTGTCTTGATTTTAACATGCTAGGATAGATCTCTTGTGTGTTTGCTTAGATGTAATGAAACCTAGATGTTGATTATAGGTTGATTGCTTGTTTATAGTTGTAATGGATGAATGATTTCAATGTTAGGCTTAAGAAAACTGGCAGATCTCCATTGTGTAACTTGCTTCAACGTCTTAAGAAATATGAACCGATGTGTACTAGGTTTTTATGGTTGTATTTAATGCATGAGCGAATTCTAGTGATCCCATGTTAGGAGCTTCTTGCAGGCTCGACATAGGAGTGAAGTAGGAGCTTATAGATTTGGGGAAGTAAGTACGCCACCCCACGATTGGTATTAAGGAATATAACCCGTCATCCACGCAACTATAACAAAAAATTAATCTGTAAAAGATATCTAGGGAGTAGTGAAATCTAAGTAAACACAATTCTCCCATATATTGTTCACACCACTAGTTTAATTAGCCTTATTTTCATTTTTGTTATTTTCTTTTAATTGCATCTTAATTGTTGGGTTAGTTGACTAGCAACTAATTCCGCCCACTCTTCCAAAAAAACCGAGATTTTTACTTGCTTTTATAAAACATAAAAATACAAAAAGAATCATCCCTCACCTCTAGACCTAATTTTTAGGCTTTCTAATCCTAGCGACATTATTCCTGAGTTGAACGATCAATCCCCCGGTACTTGTCACTATACTATACTACAATGATCAGGTACACTGCCTGGTGGGGGTTGTAAGCTTCTCGAGATCCCTCGAGAGGTAAAGCCTGGTGCAATTCCCACGCATCAGGTAACTTGCTTGAACATCTTAAGAAACATGATCGGAGGTGTACTACGATATATTTGTTGTATTTAATGCGTAGGTAACTACTAATGAGGCCATGTTAGGAGCTAGTAGTCGGCTCGACATAGGAAGAGGTAGAAGCTTATAGAGTTAGGGAAGATCGTACACGGCCCTACGAATGGTATTAAGGAATATAACCCGTCATCCATGCAATTTTAACAAACTAATCAACCTGTAAAAGATAGCTAGGGAGTAGTGAAATCTAAGTAAACACATTTTCTCTTATTATTGATTCCACCACAATTAGTTTAAGTTTAGTTTAGTTTATTTTGATTGCATCTTTAGTTATTTGGGTTAATTGATTAGCAACTAATTCTGCCCACTCCTTCCAAAATCTAGATTTTACCTGCTTTTAATTAAAATATAAAAATACTAAAAGAATCATCTCTCACCTCTAGACCTAGTTTTAGTGAGTTTTAACCCTAGCGAACACTATTCTTTGAGTTGAACGATCAATCCTCCGGTACTTGTCACTATACTGTACTACAACGAACAGGTACACTACCTGGTGGGGATTGCAAGCTTCTCAAGATCCCTTGCGAGGTAAAACCTTTTGCGAGGGCGCAATTCCATGCATCACATGGTTATTGTGTGAATTTCCAAGGCTTTGTTTCTTCCTCCATATGGGTTTGACCGATATTCTTTGTTTTCTAGGGGATGACATTTTGTTGGATGACATTGTGAAGAGGAAAGGTTATGCCATGGCAATGGATGGAGGAGGTGGTGGTTTAAGTAGAGGATGAAGGTAGCAAGAATAGTAAAGCATGCATGCTTAGTTAGATTGGTTCAAATGATGCTTAAGCAAATTAGGAATGTCCACAAGACCTAAGGGTAGGCTAGTCAAACATGCAGAAACATAAAGCAATTAACGTCTCACAAATATATGGACGGTCCTTCAAATAGGTGGACGGTCCCTTGTCAGAAACATAAAGGACCGCTACAAGGAGGTTTGCCAGATTTCAGAAAATGTTTCTAGTGTGTGCCTATATGAAACATATGTGGAGATGTGATTATCTTGACCCTAAAAGAGAAGAAAAATCCTAAGAGATAATCCAAAGTCTCCTAATTTCAATTTTGCTCATCTTTCCATGTCGGATAACATATTTGTTACATGATCCGATAGAGGAATTGAGCGCATCGTGCATGCATAGAAAAACGTTTTTGAATTATATTAACAATGCAAGAAAGATTGATTTTTCCTATTCGTGAGAAGATTTTGAACACGTGAATTGGGGTTTTTATGAACAAAATTAAGTTCTCTTATTATCATGCAATAATGGTTGTTAATAAAAAGAAGTTTTTACTTCCCCAATTTCTAATTTTTGTGCACAAGAGAATCCTAGACTCAGATTAGAAGGGATTCATTAGCTATGAAATCTAAGGAGATATGTGTTCCATCATTCCTAATCCTAATCGAAGATAAAAGAATGGTTCACGCTTAAGTGGTTTAGTAAGAATATCAGCTATGCTTTCCTCCGTTGGCACTTTTTCAATAGATATGCTACCCTTTTGCACATTATGGAGGGTACAAATGCCACTAGTACTTTTTCAATCCACATAATCTCCCACATGATCAGAGTCGGCGTAAACTATAGTTTATATGCCGGTCCCCTTAGGATACCATAATCCAAAGTGCATAGTGCCTTTAATGTATCAGAAGATACGTTTAACCGCTTCTAAGTGAGAAGATTTGGGATCTTCTTGAAAGCGAGCACAAAGGCAGACACTAAATATGATATCGGTCCTGCTTGCCATTAGGTACAATAAACTTCCTATCATACCTCTATACTTAGTACTATCTACAGATTCACCCTCTTCTCCTTGGTGAGCTTTGTGTCCGTAGCCATTGTGGTTTTCATAGGTTTAGTATCTTCTAGTCTGAATTTCTTAAGCATTTCCTTAACATATTTGGATTGATTAAAGAATATTCCATCATCTAATTGTTTTATTTTTAGTCCAAGGAAGAAGTTAAGCTCGCCCATCATACTCATTTCAAACTCGTCATGCATGATTCTTGAGAATTCATCACACATGTCTTGACAAGTTGAACCAAATATAATGTCATCAACATATATTTGGACGATTATGATGTTTGAATCTTTCTTCTTGGTGAAAAGAGTGTTATCTACCATTCCCATCGAGTATTCATGCTTAAGAAGAAAAGCTTTTAACCTATCATACCAAGCCTTAGGGGCTTGCTTTAAACCATATAAAGATTTCTTTAGTTTATAAACATGCTCGGGGTACTCGAAGTCAATGAATCCTGGAGGTTGTGCAACATATAACTCCTCATTGATGAGACCGTTTAGGAATGCACTTTTCACATCCATTTGGAACAACTTAAAATCTAATGCACATGCATATGTGAGTAAAATCCTAATGGACTCAAGTCTAGCTACGGGTGCGTAGGTTTCATCATAATCAATTCCCTCTTGTTGATTATAGCCTTGTGCGACTAACCTAGCTTTGTTCCTAGATACAATACCATTTTCATCTAGTTTGTTTCTAAATACCCACTTAGTCCCTATTATTGTGATATTCTTAGGTCTTGGTACTAACATCCAAACATCATTAGACTTAAATTGGTTTAATTCTTCTTGCATTGCGAAGATCCAACTTTCATATTTCAATGCTACATTGACATTTTTAGGTTCAATGATTGAAACAAAACAAAAGAAGTTGCTATTGTTTTGAACTTGTGATCCAATGGTTCTTTGGTTTAGGCTTCCTATGACGTTATCTAAATGGTGGCTTTTAGACTCTTTAACATTTGAAGTTTCACCTATTTTGATGGTTTCTTGGGATATGTCTAGGTTTTTCATGTTTTCAACTATGGCGTTTTCTTCATCCAAATCATCATCTACCAAAGCTGAAGTTTTAGATGGAGGGGGACTCTCATCGAATGTCACGTTGAGTGATTCTTCGATGACCATTGTTTCCTGGTTTAAGACAATGTAGGCTTTACTAGTTTGAGAGTAACCTAGAAATACACCTTCGTAAGACTTTGGGTCGAACTTGGTGAGATAGTCTTTGGTGTTTAGAATATAGCATTTCCTACCAAACACTCTATCTAGGGAAGGTTTCCTACCTTTCAAAATTTCATAAGGGGTTTTTCCTATGATTTTTCTAATTAAAATTCTATTAAGAATATAGGTGGATGTATCTACGGCATTACATCAAAACTTTTAGGGAATCAATTGCTCATTAAGCATGGTTCTACTCATTTCTTGTAGGGTTCTATTTTTCCTTTCGACTACCCCATTTGATTGTGGAGTTCGTGGAGCCGAGAAATTGTGAGTAATACCATTAGCATCACAATAAGCTCCGAATTAAACTTCATTGTCAAATTCTCTACCATGGTCCATCCTAATGGAAACTATGCTGCATCCTAATTGATTTTGAATTTTCTTACTAAATATTTTGAATTGATCGAAAGTTTCAGTCTTGTTTTTAAGAAACCTAGTCCAAGTGTACCTAGAGTAATCGTCTACGATCACTAGGGTGTAGAGATTTCCTCCATAACTCCATATGGCGGAAGGACTGAAGAGATCCGTTGACATAAATAATGCCTAAAAACATTATCAATATCTCTATGTTTTGATTATTACAAAATATAAACTCATAGAACTAAAACTTGTGACATAAACAAGTATTTAGTGATTAACATTCTCTTTGCATCCAAATCACTTAAGGTATGAATAAACAAAGTGTTTAGTGAAATTAATGATCAAAGGAAAATTTAGTTAACTATTACAAAGTTTATTTAATTATATAAACATATTATATATTTTTGAAAAACACTTTTGGTAATAAAGAAAAATGTTTTATTCATACTAAATATATGAATTCAAATTTTTAACCAAAATCAGTTAGTTATTCACCAAATAAACTTTCCCCACTAAAAAACAAAAAATCTAGCCATTACAGCTGGGCGGCCCCCTTAATTATAAGGGGCGGTCCCCTTAATTTTAAGGGGCCGGCCTTGATTTAAGGGGACTGGCCACACTCCTGTGTCAGAATCTGTTGCCTATAAATACCACCTTAAATCTGGAATTTTTCTCATCTTTTGCACTCCTAAACTTTCTGTTCTAGATCTCCATTTCCAATCTCTAAATCCTTTGATCATACATTCTTAAATCTTTGTTTCAAAGTGATCCAAACATCATCCTATCAAGTGGAAGAGAAGAATACTTCTATCCCTCAAGACAAGAAGTATTACAACTTATTGTGATCTCCACATCTAAGTTGTTTGAGCATCATCATTGTATTTATCTCATTGTGTGATTAGTTGTGAATATTTGTTAGAAGATAGTTTAGTTAGATATAAATATAGTGTGATTGGTTAGTAGTTAGTTGTGAAGAAGAAGAGTTAGGAAGAAGATTGGTGTGTAGAAGATAGGTGTGTAGAAGATTGATGTGTAGAAGATAGGTGTGTAGAAGATAGGTGTGAAGAAGATTGGTGTGAAGAAGATAGGTGTGAAGAAGTGTTGTGATTAAGTAGTGAATAGGTGTGAAGTAGTTGTGTAGAAGGTGTGAATAAGTTGTGACGTAGTTGTGGTGTGTAAATTGGTGTGTAAGGTTTTCTCCGCCATAATGGAGCTTGTTGACATAGTGAAGAAAACTCTCGAGTTAGGTGCTCGGGGAGTGGAGTAGGGCAAGGAAGGTGACCTTGTAGCCGAACCACTATAAATCTCTTGTCTCGCGGTTCGATCTTTCCAACTCTCATCTATTTCTTTACTTACATTGTTATTGCTTTATCGTACATATTTAGTGTTGTTCATATTGTGCATGACTTGATTTCATATAGCATCGAATCTATATTTTTGAAAACAAAGAAAACTTTCAAACAATCTTTTATAACAAATTAAAAAGACGTAAAACTATTCAACCCCCCTTGTAACGATCTATGGAATCTTTAAAATATTTAGAAGGGCAATCTATGCAAAGACCGCCACTATTTGAAAAATATATTCGAAACTTATGTGAAATCAAAAGATCTTGATCTTTGGCATGTCATTACCTTTTGTGATTTTCCCCCTATTCAATATAATGTTGAAACTAAAATGGATGAAATTGTATCTTTTGAAAAACAAAATGATGATTTGAAAAAGAAACTAGCAAAAAATAATGAGGCTAAAATGGTTATTTATAATGCGTTACCACGCAAAGAATATGAAATAATTTTTATGTGTAAAACCGCAAAAGAAATTTGGGACTCTTTACTAATTACTCACCAAGGTAATAGTCAAGTTAAAGATAACAAAATAGATCTTCTTGTACAACAATATGAACAATTTACGATTCCAGAAGAGAAATCAATTGATAATGCTTTTGCTAAATTTAACACTATCATCACAAGTTTAAAAGCACTTGATGAGACATTTTCTAGTAAAAATTGTGTTAGGAAATTTCTTAGGGAATTGCATCCGAAATGGCGAGCTAAAGTCACGGCTATTGAAGAATCAAAGAATTTGATGACGTTGTCACTAGAGTGAAGACGAAGAATATGCAATGGCCGTAAGAGAATTCAAGAAATTCTTCAAGAGACGAGGAAGATTCACTAGATCACCACGAGACGAAAGAAAACCGTTCCAAAGAAATAGAAGTGATAACTACGGGAAAAGAAAGTTTTTTAGATGTGGAAGTCCAAATCATCTCATTGGCGAATGTCTAAAGCCGTCGGGTTATGAAAATCAAGGCGCCTTTGTTAGTGGAACATGGAGTGATAGTGACAAAAAAGAAGTGGAAAAACCAAGAGACGAAAAGTGTTTTATGGCAAAAGGAACCGACAAAATATGTTTAGGAATTGACTTGGAGCCTGATGAATGGATCAAGGATAGCGGATGTTCGAGGCACATGACGGCGAACCGCAAGCTATTTTCTACATACAAGGCATACAATGGAGGTAACGTTATTTTCGGTAGTGACTTACGTGGAAAAATCATTGGCAAAGGTACGATTTCTCAAGACTCACTTACTATTGAAAATGTAGAGCATGTAGATAATTTAACATATAACTTGCTTAGTATAAGACAAATATGCGATAATAAATGTAGAGTTACCTTTACCGAAGAGGATAGCGAAATAGTTAAGAATGGAAAAATTATAGGTAGAGGAATTAGGAAAGGAGGCATATATGTTATGAAACTAGGAAACAAACCTGAGGATAGGATATGCCTAACGACCCTAGACGAAAACTCCACATTGTGGCATAGGAGATTAGGACATGCTAACATGCAACAAATACAATCTTTGGCCTCTAAGGAACTAGTTAGAAACTTGCCTAATCTAAAATATGACAAGCATTTTTGTGATGCATGTAAAATTGGAAAACAAGTTCATGCTAGTCACAAAGCTAAGAATATAGTATCCACTACTAGGTGCCTAGAACTATTACATATGGATCTTTTTGGTCCATCCGCTGTGCGGAGCTATGGAGGAAACAAATATACCTTAGTAATAGTAGATGACTACTCACGATACACGTGGACTAGGTTTTTAAGTGACAAGACCCAAGCCTTTGAAAAATTCGAAATATTTAGTAAAACGATTCAAAATAAATTAGGATGCACAATAGTAGCCATTAGGACGGACCATGGTAGGGAATTTGACAATGAAGTACAATTCGGAAAATATTGTGATTTAAATGGAATATCTCACAATTTCTCCGCTCCTCGTACTCCTCAATCAAATGGCGTAGTAGAAATAAAAAATAGGTCACTACAAGAAATGAGTAGAACAATGTTAAATGAACAATCCATCCCACAAAAATTTTGGTGTCACGCCGTAGATACTTCAACATATATTATTAATAGGGTATCAATTAGGAGAATTCTAGGAAAAACTCCTTATGAGTTACTAAGAGGTAGAAAACCAAACTTAAGCTACTTTAGGGTATTTGGAAGTAAATGTTACATTCTAAACACTAAGGATTACCTTACTAAGTTTGATCCAAAATCGTATGAAGGAATATTTTTATGATACTCACAAAATAGTAAAGCATATATAATACTTAACAAACACTCCATGAATGTAGAAGAATCACTAAATATAACATTTGATGAAACACCACCACCTCCTAAAACTTTACCTTTAGAAGATGATGACTTAGTCGAAGAAGAAGCTATTGAGGTTAGTAAAACAAAACCCATAGGAAATGATAATGAAGACATTAACTTAGGAAATAACGAAATTGTAAATGTTAAAGAATCTAGATCACATCCACTAGATAATATAATAGGACATCTTAACCAAAGAACCCTTAGGTCACAAGCTCAAGATAAAAATAATTTCTTTTGTTTCCTCTCAGCATTAGAACCTAAGAATATTAATGAGGCTTTAAAAGATGAAAGTTGGGTTATAGCTATGCAAGAAGAATTAAATCAATTTAAGGCAAATGATGTTTGAGAATTAGTCCCAAATCCAATGAATATGACCATCATAGGAACTAAATGGGTATATAGGAATAAATTAGATGAAAATGGAGTAGTTACTAGGAATAAAGCTAGGTTAGTTACCCAAGGTTATAATCAATAAGAAGGAATTGATTATGATAAAACTTATGCCCCCGTAGCTAGACTAGAATCTATTAGGATACTACTTGCTATGCATGCGCCCTAGACTTTAAGTTATTCTAAATGGACGTGAAAAGTGCATTCCTTAACGGTTTTATCAATGAGGAGGTGTATGTGGCACAACCTCCAGGATTCATTGACTTCGCAAAACCTGATTATGTTTATAAGTTAAAGAAAGCTTTGTATGGACTCAAACAAGCTCCCAAAGCTTGGTATGATCGATTAAAATCTTTCCTTATCAAACATGATTATTCCATGGGAATGGTAGATAACACTCTTTTCACAAAAAGGAAAGACCCAAATCTCATCATTGTTCAAATATATGTTGATGACATTATATTTGGATCGAATTGTCAAGACATGTGTGATGAATTTGCCAAAATCATGCATGATGATTTTGAGATGAGTATGATGGGTGAACTTAACTTCTTCCTAGGATTACAAATAAAACAATTAGAAGATGGAATATTCTTTAACCAATCTAAGTACATTAAGGAAATGCTTAAGAAATTTGGCCTAAAAGACTCAAAACCCATGAAAACTCCCATGTCTACGGAAGTAAAACTCACAAAGGATGATGAAGGTGAGTCCGTAGATAACACCAAGTATAGAGGAATGATATGTAGTTTACTATACTTGACGGCAAGTAGACCCGATATCATGTTTAGTATTTGCCTTTGTGCCCGTTTTCAAGAGGATCCCAAAACCTCTCACCTAGAAGCGGTTAAGCGTATCTTCCGATACATTAAAAGCACTATACACTTAGGATTATGGTATCCTAAGGGATCTGGCATAGAAACCATCGTCTATGCAGATTCGGATCATGCGGGAGACTACGTAGATAGAAAAGGCACTAGCGGTATTTGCACATTTATGGGATGTTGTCTAACATCTTGGTTTTCGAAGAAGCAAACCGCTCTTGCTATTTCTACCACCGAAGCCGAATATGTAAGCGCTGGAAAGGCATGTCAACAAGCACTATGGATGAAACAAGCTCTTATAGACTCTGGCATTAGGTTAGAAAACGTTCCCATTATGTGCGATAACAAAGGTGCAATAGATTTAAGTAAAAATCCGGTGCAACACTCTAGCACTAAACATATAAAAATACGCCACCACTTTCTTAGGGATAATGTACAAAAAGGGAACATATCTATAGAAAAAGTTGCATCGGAAGATAACATTGCGGATATATTCACTAAACCCCTTAAGCGTGAATTATTCAATCACTTGCGTTTAGGATTAGGAATGATGGAACAAGTTGACTAAATTCTATTGCATTTAGAAAATTTTTCTTTTAAGTTTTGCATAAGATTTACTTTTCTTTCACTTCTCCATTTCTGAGTCTAAGAATCTATTTCGCACAAAATTAAAAGATTGGGAAATATTATTTTCTTTACATATACTCTTTTGTAAAACCCAATCAATTTTTTTAAATTATTCTCACATCTAGGAAATTACATGAACATCATTTTCCTTGCATTGTTAACCAATGCTAAAAAGATTTTTTTCTTTCATGCATAAACTCTCACATAAATTGTCAAGGTAAATAATCTAATATATATCTTTGACATTCATGATCGAGCAAAAATCGAATCAAGGAGATTTTGGATTGTTTCTTAAGAAATTTTTTTTAGAAGTCGAAACAATCACAACTCCACATTTGTTGCATATAGGCACACACTAGGACAAAATCACTCATAACATTGTCATCTTGTTTCATCACTAGATTTTTGACTCACTAGTTGCCTTTGCCTTTGATCAAAGATAGTTGCCTTAGGAAGTTTAAGTGCTCTTGCCTTTGTTTGTCTCCTTTAGCTTATTATGTGTTACTTATTTGCTCTTTTGCTTAAGTGTTTTTGCATGCATGCTATATCTTGATTAGATTAGATGCTATATTGCCTAAAGAAATTGAACTTGCTTGAATCCAAATACAAAAACACAACCTTTCTGCAAATTTTCTGCCAAAAATCCATTTCTGGCAATCTGGGAACCATCAGATGAGTGGCCCCCTTAATTTTAAAGGGACCGCCCCCTAATTAAGGGGACCGGCCATCTGCTGGATGGATTGACAGAATCTTTTCTGCTTTTTAGCCCATTTCAACCTACATTTCCCATTTTTCACCAACACGTTTTGTCCTAATCTCCCAAATAAACTTTATCCATCCATAAACACACAAATCTTACACTATAAATATCCCCAATCTTCAACACTCTCCATTCATCCTTTCATGACTTCTCCAAACAAACCAAAACCAAAAGCCTCAAGGCTTGCAAGGATGACGGAAAAACCCGTTTGGCGAAGAAAAAGCCCTCGAAACAAATCCATCATAACCAATGAAGTTGGAAATCACTCAACACCTCCAACCACTTACTTCCCAAACTTTACACCAAATTCACAAGGACATTCATTTGATCCTCTTTACAAACCATACAACATTGGTCAAACATCTTCCTTCATGCCAAACCACTCATCTCATCCTTCAACCACTTATAATGATCCATACAAGTTTGATCAACCATCAAACTACAATTCCAACTACACAAACCCAATTCATCCATATCAACACAATGACTCTCTCCGCATTGCCATGGAAAAGCAAAAGTTCCGTGATGAAATAACCCAAATCCATGATCTTAGTAATCTCAATGCCATGCACCTTGCACAACGCAACAAAGGGCAACCTCCATCATCAACCTACGACAATTGCCTACCCCACTCTCTCAACTTGGATCAAGTTACAAACCACACTCACTATTGCCCTTGTTGCATCTTCCTTCAAAAACAAATTCTATACTTGAGTGAAGATATATCTTGGATTGAATATCTCCTCACTCGTCCTCATCCCATACCACCCTTAACACGATACAACATCGTAAGATCCACCTCTTCCGCTCCATACCCCACTCCATATCCCTCTCCATCTAACAACTAAGCTTTATGCTTATGTTCTCCTTCAAGCAAATAAAACAATCAACCATGGGTTGCAAGCAAGTCCAAGTGCTCTCTTAGGCAATATAGGACTATGTCTCTTCTTTTGTTTTATTGTAATCAATATGCTTTAAGCATATTGAATGTTGTAATTCTAATCATTTCTATGATGCTTGAATGAATCTATTTTTATTTGCATAATTGTTGCTTTGCATGTATATGTGTCTTGTTCTCTTCAAATATTTTTTGTAGCCTAGATTTTCATAGCTCGTTCCCTTGGTGATCTCAAATGAGGGGGAGCATACATCAAGGGGGAGAATTCTACCTGTTTAAACTTGTTTCACGAAGCTTACTCGGCTTAACCTTTTTGATTTTACAAAGAGGGGGAGAAGAGAAATGCAAACTCTATAATACTTGTCTAAAAACAAATTTTAGATCTATTGAGTTTAAGGTTTTGTAATAATCAAAAAGGGGGAGATTGTTGACATAAATAATGCCTAAAAACATTATCAATATCTCTATGTTTGGATTATTACAAAATATAAATTCATAGAACTAAAACTTGTGACATAAACAAGTATTTAGTGATTAACATTCTCTTTACATCCAAATCACTTAAGGTATGAATAAACAAAGTGTTTAGTGCAATTTATGATCAAAGGAAAATTTAATTAAGTATTACAAAGTTTATTTAATTATATAAACATATTATATATTTTTGAAAAACACTTTTGGTAATAAAGAAAAATGTTTTATTCATACTAAATATATGAATTCAAATTTTTAATCAAAATCAGTTAGTTTTTAACCAAATAAACTTTCCCCACTAAAAAACAAAAAATCTGACCGTTACAGCTGGGCGGCCCCCTTAATTATAAGGGGCGGTCCCCTTAATTTTAAGGGGGCCGGCCTTGATTTAAAGGGACCGGCCATGCTCCTCTGTCAGAATCTGTTGCCTATAAATACCACCTTAAATCTAGAATTTTTCTCACCTTTTGCACTCCTAAACTTTCTGTTCTAGATCTCCATTTCCAATCTCTAAATCCTTTGATCATACATTCTTAAATCTTTGTTTCAAAGTGATCCAAACATCATCCTATCAAGTGCAAGAGAAGAATACTTCTATCCCTCAAGACAAGAAGTATTACAACTTATTGTGATCTCCACATCTAAGTTGTTAGAGCATCATCATTGTATTTATCTCATTGTGTGATTAGTTAAGAATATTTGTTAGAAGATAGTTTAGTTAGATATAAATATAGTGCGATTGGTTAGTAGTTAGTTGTGAAGAAGAAGAGTTAGGAAGAAGATTGGTTTGTAGAAGATAGGTGTGTAGAAGATTGATGTGTAGAAGATAGGTGTGTAGAAGATAGGTGTGAAGAAGATTGGTTTGAAGAGGATAGGTGTGAAGAAGTGTTGTGATTAAGTAGTGAATAGGTGTGAAGTAGTTGTGTAGAAGGTTTGAATAAGTTGTGACGTAGTTGTGGTGTGTAAATTGGTGTGTAAGGTTTTCTCCGCCATAAGGGAGCTTGTTGACATAGTGAAGAAAACTCTCGAGTTAGGTGCTCGGGGAGTGGAGTAGGGCAAGGAAGGTGACCTTGTAGCCGAACCACTATAAATCTCTTGTCTCGCGGTTCGATCTTTCCAACTCTCATCTATTTCTTTACTTACATTGTTATTGCTTTATCGTTCATATTTAATGTTGTTCATATTGTGCATGACTTGATTTCATATAGCATCGAATCTAAATTTTTATAAACAAAGAAAACTTTCAAACAATCTTTTATAACAAATTAAAAAGACGTAAAACTATTCAACCTCCCTTCTAGTTTTCCACAAGATCCATGTGAAGAAGCTCTAGACATCTAGATGTTGAGATCATGTTCTTAGGTTTATGACTGGAGTGAGCTTGTTTTCCAACCTTGCAAGCATCACAAAAGTGT
This sequence comes from Artemisia argyi, assembly GCA_030686995.1. Classification (NCBI taxonomy): domain Eukaryota; kingdom Viridiplantae; phylum Streptophyta; class Magnoliopsida; order Asterales; family Asteraceae; genus Artemisia; species Artemisia argyi. The sequence continues at coordinate 38,218,921 of CM060697.1, forward strand.
TGGTCGAACATAAGTTTGGGAAGGTTTCTTACTAAATCCTTAGAAGACAATGATTGCAATAGACGCATGTTGGCGTGTCCTAATCTTCTATACCATAAAGTAGAGTTATCATTAACCGTAGCTAAGCATATGTTCTCACTAGGTTTGTTACTAATTTTCATAACGTATAGGTTACCTTTTCTAATTCCTTTTGCAATAACTTTTACGTTCTTAGTTATTTCACTATCGTCTTTGGAAAAGATTACCTTGCAACCATTATCACAGATTTGACTAATACTAAGCAAATTAAAACCTAGGTTATCTACATGTTCTACATTAGTAATAGTAAGAGAGTTATGAGTGATCGTACATTTTCCGATGATATTGCCCTTGAGCTTACTACCAAATGTAACATTACCTCTAGTACTTGCCTTGTATGATGAGAATAGCTTGCGATTACCCATCATGTGATTTGTGCATTCACTATCCTTGACCCAATCGTCGGGCTCCAGGCCAATTCCCAAGCATATCTAATGAAAACACAGACAAACTCAAACATATGGTCCCAAATATCTCATGGGTCCAAAGTTGTTAGCGCCAAACATCCTATACATTTGTTGCATTTGTCTATGGTGTGGAAATGGTGAGTAGAATCCCATAGGAGGGAAATCATTTTTCCAATTCATGGAGTAGTTCTTATAATGATTTTTATTTTTAGCTGTTTTTTATCCAGTTTGTCTATTTTGTATATTTTTTCTCCTAAGGGATGGAGGTGTAGATCTTATAGTTGGTTTGTTGTAACCTAGTCCGGTTTTTAGTATTGGTCTATAGAATTGTTTTACTTCTTCTATACTAGCAATGGGTGTTTCTGGTTTTCCTAGTATTGACTATTTTGAACTAGAATCTTTAGTGACTTCAGGTAAGGTCACAGTTTTCCTTACTAGGGACGGTCCTTTATCGATGGGACGGTCCTTTAAAGGTGAGGGACCGTCGGGTGGATTTCAGGGTCTGTCTCCAGTAGCCAGGTCCAACTAAGATTTCACAAATTTTATTTGTTTTGATATGTTTGGTGATGCTTCAAAAAAGTTATAACCTATACCGGTTTTGTCGTTGGAAGCCTTTTGAACTCCTATTAGTTGTCTAAGAGAGTGAGTGCCCTTTTCAAACTTATTTAATTTTAAGGCTTCCTCTTTGAGTTCCTCATTTTCGATTTTAAGAAGTTTGCACGTTTTACATTCCGAAACAATTTCTTTTCCTTTCTCAAGTTTAGATAACATCTCTTTTAGTTCCAAATTTTCTTTTTCTAATTTAGATTTGGTGGATTTTAGGGATTTGTTTTTCACAATTATCTTTTGACTCACTTCACAAATTTTATCATATTCATTATCTAAGTCAAGAGAATCTATTGAGCAAATATCAAAATTGTGGAAATCGGTTTCAGTACGTACCTCTTTTGAAGATCCGACCATAAGACAAGTTTCATTCTTATCATCTTCTTCGCCATCACTCCAAGCACCGCTAACATATGCCCTTTGGTTTTTGTCCCTTGTTTGGTGTGGACAATCTCCAACTAAGTGTCTTGTATCACCACATCCAAAACATCTCTTCTCACCTTTGATGTATCTATCTTCACGAGCTTTTTGAGGAGCTTTCTTTTCCTCTCGTGGTTGTCTTACAAATCTTCCTCTTCGCTTAAAAAATTTCTTGAAATCTCTAACCGCCAATGCATACTCTTAATCATCACTTTCCGAGCTTGAGTCTTCATCATCACTTAATTCCTTTTTAGCTTTTAATGCAATTGATTTTTTTCCACCATACTATTTACAATATCGGAATCATTTTTGATGATTAACTCATGGACCTTCAAGTTACCAATGAGCTCATCTAATGATAGAGATGCCAAGTCTTTGGTTTCTTCAATCGCCGTGACCTTTGCTCTCCACTTCGGATGTAAAGCCCTGAGATATTTCCTAACACAACTTTTGACAAAAATTTCTTCATCGAGTGCTTTTAAACTCGTGATTATGGTGTTAAATCTAGCAAATGAACTATCTATAGATTCTTCTTCAGGTATGATAAATTGTTCATATTGTTGAACCAAAAGATCGATCTTATTGTCTTTGACTTGATTATTACCTTGATGAGTGACTAACAAAGTTTTCCAAATATCTTTAGCCGTATTGCACATAAAAATTATTTGAAATTCCTTTTTAGGCAAAGCATTGTAAATAACCATTTTTGCTTCATCATTTTTAGCTAATTTCTTTTTACGACTATCACTTTGTTTGACATAAGGAACAACTTCATAATGTTTAGTTTCAAGATTAAATTCAATAGGTTTAAAGTCACCCATTGTAATAACATGCCAAAGATCAAGATCTTTTGATTTCACATACGTTTCGAATCGAGTTTTCCAATAAATAAAACTATCAGCCTCAAAGAGTGGTGGTCTTTGCATAGACTGCCCTTCCTGATATTTTTCAAATTCCATTGATCATTTCAAGTTTTAAAATACAGTATATTTTAAAAATCCTTGAGCAACGAAGCTCTGATACCAATTGTAGAAACTAGAAGGGAGGGCGTTGAATAGTTTCACCGTTATTAATCACGTTTTTATAAAATTGACTTTACAAATTATGTTTGACAAAAAGGTTCGATTCGAAGTTACGTGAAATCAACACAACAATAGATATAAGCAATGATAATTAAAAAAGTAAAGATAAAGAAAGGAAAGATCAAACCGGCACACGAAGATTTATAGTGGTTCGGCCACGAAGCTCACTCCTTCGTCCCTACTCCACTCCTCGAGGCTCACACTCAAGAGTTTCACAAACACTATATCAACACGCTCCCTTATGGCGGAACAAACCTTACACAAGCTTACACCAAGTTTAACGACACTAAGCGGAATCTCGAGTCCTAATCCTAGCTAGAACCAATCTACCAAATCCCACGTGGCTTCACACCTCGTACCAACACGATGGCACGATACAACAAAATACACAATATAAGACTTGCACTCAAGTCCTATTACATATACGAAACAATGAGTGAAAGAAATGATAGATCCGCAACAATAAGATGAGATGAGTAAAACTCTTCTTAAACACTTCGTTTCTTGATTACAACGAATGTTCTTCTCTTGCACTTAGAGGAAAGATGAGTGTGATCACTTGTAAACAACTAGAACTTGATAATGTGATCAAAGAGTATTTTTTTAGAAAGGATTTCGGAATACAGAAGGTTTTGGTGCATAAGAGGTGAAGTTTTCTAAAGAAAAACAGTTCTGTATTTATAGGCGTCAGGAGAGAGGCGACGGTCCCTTAAATGCTGGACGGTCCCTTATCGATAAGGGACCGCCACCCTATTTAAGGGACCGTCCAGACAAACGCTCCTGGTTTTGTCCTGACGTGGTGAAAAACTATCTGGTGAAGTTTTGTTGTCGGTTTTGAGCGGGAAATATGGCTGTTATGATTTTGAATGTTGAAAACATTTTCTTAATAAAACATTTCTATAAATTATACAAAAATACTTTTATAAAAATGTTTTGTGACATGAAAATGTAAAGTTTTTAAATCCTTTGATCATATACACAAGTTGGTAGAAGTTTGTACATACCTTAAGTGATGTTGATGACGGAAACGAGTTTTCCCGATTAAAAACTTATTAGTCGTAGTTTTATGTAACGTGTGTTTGTATTTTGTGATTATCAAAACTAGTAGAGACCGATTAATGCAAATGACGTTTTTGACATTATTTGTATTAACAAAACTCATATCTTTAGTTATGAAAATGATGTATGTGCATCATACCTTGCTGCAATCTTTTAGAGTGTACAACTTTTCTGTTGGCACATTTATCTGGTTATACCGCTACGGCCTGCACTCGCTACTTATGATTCCCGTCATCCTACGAAAAAGAAAATCTTGAAGATATGAATCTTTTAGCATGTGTTATGTATTATAAATGTTGCAACTTTAAAGTGTGGTAAAGCACCTGATGAATACCTATTTTAAAACCATCAAATATCAAAAGTAATTAATACGATTTCAAGCTTACAACAGAACACTATTACCATGTTTTATATGATCCTAAACGGGTTGAGATTATCTAACTCCAAAGAATGATGTTCAAACCACAATAAACACAGCATGCACTCACTAAATATAAGCACTTCTATTGAATCACATATGTTTAAATTCACAAAAGCAAAGAATCAATTCAAAAACTTGCCTGCACAAAATAAAGCGTCAAAAACCCGAAAACCTAATGCTAACTTCTTCATCTACCTTTCTTTCCCCGTTGACCTTAACCGCATCTATTGACCACCACTACCATAACCACCCCCAGCGCTGTCAGATCTTGTCGATAAGGACGTAGCCTGTGAGAAATAGTTCAGAGTAAAAAAACCGTATCAGATATGTCATAAATGTAATGGAAGCTAAAAATTATTAGAGAAAAATAAAACCATATTAGATATATTGGGCTTGCCATAACTGAGACTCCTAATAAGCTTTTCTTAAGCAGGCTTTATTTCTATCTGTGTCGACTCCAATTTATGCTGAGTTGGAATCACATGGGTCAGCTTTATTCCCCACACTCAGTAGCACAGAATCCCTGACGTCAAATGACAGGTGACGGCACATCAATCTTGACAACACAAAACGGCATGACTGCTTAGTTAAAAAAAAGGAAGTGATGAACACACATAAAAAAATGCCAGCTAAAACTTTCAAAAAAAACAGAAGTAACAACGGGACAACCTAAGTACATAAATAACAACAACGCCATTTACCCTGGGCAACATCCATCTCTGATCATTGTTTCCTTGTGAGCTCATGCCACTTCTTCCAGCACCCTCATCCAATCGCGTTCATTGTTCATTTGTGAGCTCATGCCAGTTGCCCCTGTGTTGCTACTAATACCTATCAAAAATGAATAAGGAAGCGTATCATAAGTTTAACCTTGAAATTAGGATATTCAGCAGACATAAGAATCGAAAAGGGCAAGATACCGACTATCAAATGCCAATTTTCGGTGACCTCAAACTTTGGTTCTCTACCGCACATAAAAGCCGCCCTATACAAAAAGGAGCAGAACAAATTATACCCTTGTGCGAAAACCTGCTACCTGGCATTTTCCCGTAAGTTGTTAAAGCTTACACCTTTATATCTAACCCAAAGATGATCAGACACTTTTCAATAAGTTGTTAAAACTTACACTTACCTTTATATCTGACACAAAGCACATTTTTTAGTAAACTTTTTAACAGAAAAATTATAACCAAATATAAACATGAAAATAAAAATAAAAAATCAATCCAAACAGACATCGTAAACAAATCGAATTAAATAATTATAATTAAAAGCATATACATACCTTTCTTTCATACAACTTTATACTATCGACAAAATCTGAAATCCAACTATATGTGTAACACAAATAGGTACTTTCTCTAGCACACGGGGATCGGTCCTATAACACATAAATCATACAAATAAACCTAGAATCCCTCTAATCTAAAGAGAAAAAGTATAACCCCTAAATCTGAAATCAGGGGGTTACAATTCAGGGTATGATTGTTACCATAAACCCTAAATCTGAAATCAGACAAAATTAAATACAACTAAACCCAAATGCATGAAATGTTCACCTAGTATAATCGATACCATAACTCCAAAATGGAAACCTTCGTTCTTCTATTTTGACAATCTCAGAGGTTTGCCTGAGCCGGAAACTTTGAGATTATCATAGTATAAAGGCAGTGGAAAAGTGTTAGAGTGTATCTGGAAAATTCGGGAAATGTATGTGTAGTGGAGGGCCAAAGTACACTGGGCCAAAATAAACCCAAAAAAAAGCGTGAGCCCAATGCAAAGACACGACGTCGTTTAAATGATATTTAATATATATACTAATTCCCTATATATATTATAGTACTCGCCTATTGAAGGACGAGCCATAAAAAAATGTTTTTAGATGGGTTGTTTAGCTGGGCTATTTTTAGCCTTCTTTGACACTCCACTTCTTTCACAATTTTACGTCACCCAAGCCCAATGTTCACCGACAGCCTGGCCCAAACAGTCAGCCATTTCTACATTTTTTTTTTCTTTTTTTCTTTTTGGTTTCTGTTGAGTCATTGTCAATTAATTCAGTCCCATCTCTTTTTTATTATTCTCGATAAGATATATCATTGGAAAATAAAAAATACGAAGCGGGATCTACTTGGCACAGGAGGAGATCATTGTCTATATATATTATAGGAGCGGTGTCGGCAGCATAAAATATTAGCAAATGATTAGAATACAATTTCAGGCGGCATAAAATAATTAGCAAAGCTTTAAAATTGCAAAAACCACCCCATACTTTTAGTTATTTACAATTTTTTCATAAAACAAACTTAATATATCAAATATCTAATAGAAATCTCGCGATTTCATGAATAAAAAAAATTCCGCTAGAAAGATCTTTCAATGACTAACAAAATTAGCCTAATATTGATATACTTTTGAATCAGAATTGGCACCAAAAAAAAAGCCGCCGCAACGCGGCGGACACCATACCTTGTTCTACTAATATGTAGGCAATATATATCCAGACTTTTGAACCTTTATAACACTTTAAAAAGATAACCCACCAAATAGCAAAAACAAATACACGAAATTCCAAATAATAATAATAATAATAATAATAATAATAATAATAATAATAATAATAATAATAATAATAATAATAATAATAATAATAATAATCTTACAGGATCGTCACCTTTGACGCGTTCGTGTATGGTTGATTTTATGCCCGGTCGGGCTGTTATTGAAGCCGCACAACGTAAACGTGTCAAGTACGCAGCTAAATGCGCTGATATTGGTTATGGGTTCCTCCCCTTTTCATTCTCCTCTTTTGGAGAACTTGAAAAGGACGCAGTGACCTTATTAAAGCGCATTAGACGATTCTCGATGACCCAAGACATTGGAGCACGTGTTGCTCCACATATTTTTAGTAGGATCGGTTTTGCTATAGCTAGAGGTGTGGGGGCTTAATTAGTATCTCGGCTCCCCACTAATTTCTTATAAAATCTTATTTGTTTGTCAATAAAGTGATGTTTTATTACTAAAAAAATAAAAAATAAAATAAAATAATAATAATAATAATAATAATAATAATAATAATAATAATAATAATAATAATAATAATAATAATAATAATAATAATAATAATAATAATACAACATATCCCATATAATCTTTTATATAATAAAACAAAACCCCAAGTGGGGACTTTTACATTTCAAAAAAAGTAAACCATTCCTTATTAAGTAATAATTGAATAATTATTAGGGTAAATTGCAAAAATGGTCCTTAACGTTCAAAAAGTAGCAAAAACGGGACCGAGACAAAAAGTAGGCAAAAAAGACACCCACGTTTCACATTTTCGCAAAATCGCCACCGAGAGGCCTTTTTGGCTAACTTCCGTTAGTTTTCCCGTCAGTCAAGGGTATAATCGCCATTTCACAACGATCAAAACAACAGACGATGGAAAACAATGGAAAAGGGAAGAGTATCTACATTGGTACCGAGGAAGAGGAATTTGATAGAGTTTTAAGGGTATAATCGCCATTTCACTCGCTTCCCGCCTTTGACTACCCCAACTTTATTTCAATAACCAAATTTTCAAAGTTATAAAACTTAATTTTGGAGGCACACTTGGCATCCGAAGCGATTAACATTTCCCTCTTTTTTTTGTATTGCATAGGACTATAAAGTTCATGTTTATCCCGCTTATTCAACCATAACACACACAATCCCAACGATCAAAACAACCGACGATGGCAAACAATGGAAAAGGGAAGAGTATCTACATTGGTACCGAGGAAGAGGAATTTGATAAAGTTTTAAGAACCTATTATCTAAACGATTTACTTCTTGATGCATTTGGCGGAGAACCAATTAATGAGTATGGTTCTTATAGGAAGATACCTAAGGAGTTAAGAACAAAGATTCTGACTTATCTGAGGAAACAAGATGGCTACTATGAAGCACTTTTGAGTGATGAGGAGGAGGAGGTGAAGAAAGATTCTGTGGATACGGTGTTACCAAAGTTTGATGATTTGGGAGAGAGGATTTCCCGTCTTGAAGTTGCGTTTAAGTATCTGAAGGATATGAAAGACAAGAGAGAACAAAAATTGAAGAAAAAGAAGAAAAGGGTTGATGCGGAAGGCAGTGGTTCAAACTACTAAACAAGTGTTTGTTTAGATATGTGTTTAAAAACTTTAATGGTTGTGAACTCCTATGATCAATGAAACTTCTAACGTTTATGTTACTGATATGTCTATATTGATAAATGAAAGTTTTAATGTTTATGTTACTCATATGTTAGCTAGGTGATGTTTGCCATGAAAGTCAAACGGGTGAACGTCTAAAAAAGTGTTTGGTTCTGTTTGGTAATTAATGGGTGAAAACACATGATTCCAATTCAACATGTGCAGTTTGACTTTTGAAAGTCTAAGTGCACTGGGTGCAAACATAATGTTCTTGCAGTATGTTTTTTTATAAGTCTGGAATGCAAGTTTGACTTTTGAAAGTCCAACTGCAATGGGTGCAAGCCATGGTTGATGCAAACAAACATAGAAAGAATACATCAGAAACATAAACATTTTTGCAAGTTTGACTTTTGAAAGTCCAACTGCAATGGGTTCAAACATATTGTTCTAAACACAATGAAGTTAAACAAAGATTACAAATATATAATCCAACAGACAATAACGTTAAACATATTGTTCAAAGATCAGTGGGTAACACATGAAGAAGTTGGAAGTGCATGCTCATCATTTAACTTCATCCTTTTAGTTGGCCTGTCAACCTGAGGTCTGTGATTGGGTGGTGCTATGACTGTTGTAGACTCAATTCTTGGCCAGTATATGCGGCCAGAACACCCATTGATCTTGAATGAGTACATACGCGCCCATGTTTCTAGGCTGTAAGCAGCATGAACCCACTCTTCAGGTATAACAACTCCTTTTCCATCCTCATTCATATAGTTTATTGCAGCCACAGCATGTTTACATTGTATTCCAGTCAACTCCCACATCCTACAACCACACTCCTTCCTATCCATGTTAGCAACACAATGATCCTCGTTAGGCACAGATACTTTATATAACGAAGTTGTAATCTATTCAACAACACAATCAGTAGCTTCTTTTTTGTTAGCATCAACCATGGCTTGCACAGTAGGAGTAAGTTGTCCAACACTCCTTTCTATTATTTGCTGAACTACCACAATCCTATTCACCAAGTACTCCCTGATATATTCAAGACAAACGATGATGGATTTATCTCTGACATCATTTAGCTGGCTACAGAACACCTCACATATGTTGTTTAAGAGTAGTCCACATAGGCCTTTGCTTGTTAAAAAAAATCACACATTATGTATTAATATATGATCAATTATCAGTATGCTTTTTTCCAGTGCCACTTAATGAATTACCTGAAAAATGTGATCGGCTCCATTGTTCAACTGGAATCTTCAGCAACCAATCATAAGCTGCAGCATTGTTATTCTTCAGATGATCCATCTCTTTGTTGAATTCAACAACAGTTGTGACTCTTGCAGCCTTCCAAAGCATGTCCTTGTAAACACCTCCTTTCAAATGTGACTTCATTTCCTCATGAATATGCTTAACACAACACCTGTGTGCAGCATTTGGAAACACACTAGCAACAGCTTGTATCAATCTCTGTGAACAGGTAAGGTTATGGATGGTGTTAAAACTTTACATGTTCTCATTGTGCATAAAACACATGATTAATTATACAATAGAAATGTGCACCTTTTGCCTATCAGAAATGAAAGTGAACTTGAAGTTGGTTTCTATCCCAAGATCCTCTCCTAGTAGTTTCAAAAACCAACACCAAGTTGCCTTATTTAGTGCATCAACTACAGCATATGCTGCTGGATAAATCCCATTGTTTGCATCAATCCCAACTGCTGTTAATAATTGACCTGGAAAAGGACTGACATGGAGAATCCATCTAATCCAAAGAATTCTCTGCCACAAGCTTTGAAACCTTGTTTCATAGCTCCCAAACACACATACACCCTTTTAAAAGTTCTTGTTGAACTTGCTGGATTTGGTTCTATCTGTACATCAATCCTAACAGTAGTGCCTGGATTTTGATTAACCAACTCTTGGGCATACTCTCTAAGCAGTGCATAATGTTTGGTAAAAACAGGTATACCTGATTGAATTTCACAGGCTTTATGGCATAGCAAATCAGACTTACTTACGGGAACATCTTCAATTACCTGATCATCGTCATCAAACACTTCATCATCATTTTGATTATAGTCCAAATCCTCTGAATCACTCCCGCCACTCTGTTCTTCTGTTTCATTATCTACCTCTACTACTTTCACATTTCCCATCTGACCACCTACAATTGTAAGTCCATAATATTAACAACAAATACACCTTTTAACAAATTAAAAAAAAAAAAAAAACTCACAAAACAGGAGGGATATTAAAGAGGAAAATGCACTGTGTCTTACCGTATCGTTCAAAGGCACGGACAATCGATGTAATCTAACAGGAACTATACGGATCTATATGTATCGTTCAAAGGCAGTGAATAGGAAAATGCACTGGTAAAGATTTGGCGGCAATAATTAGGGTTGTATCTGAAGTTAAAGGGGTATATTTGTCATTTCATGCGATTATACCCTTGACTGACGGGAAAACTAACGGAAGTTAGCCAAAAAGGCCTCTCGGTGGCGATTTTGCGAAAATGTGGAACGTGGGTGTCTTTTTTGCGCTACTTTTTGTCTCGGTCCCGTTTTTGCTAATTTGTGGAACGTTAAGGATCATTTTTGCAATTTACCCTTATTATTATTTTTCTAAAAACAGATTTTGAATTTTAAAAGCTTAAATATTTCCAAAATATGGCGTAAAAAGACATAAATTCGTTTTTAGTTATTCAAGAATCAAAAGTTAAAAATACATATGTACTCCATATTTAATAGTTGATACTTGAGGACTAAACTGTAACATATTATTAAGAAAACTCGCTCCTTAATCTTTCTTTCTTCATAGATGGCGTAAAAGAAAAACCCTATGTCATCATACCTACCTAACGACACGACAATCTAACCTATGAGTGTTTTCGAAAACCCTAAACTAAAAACACCCCACCTAAATCATTTGATCCCCTTTATTTTCTTCGATCAATATTCGAATTCGTTGCTTGGTTTTGTATTTTTGATGACTGTGACTATGGGTTATACTTAAAGATTAGATTTTTAACATTAGGTAATAATTATAACTTTGATTTTGTTTTTATTTTGTATTGAGTTTGATAAATTGCCTATTGATGTGAATTTAGATATGAGTTCTTCTTCAGTTTGAGTAATTTTGGAAAACACTGGATTTGAAGCTAGGGTTAAAATTTATGCTTAATTAAAATGTTTAGGTTGTTGGTATGTTAAAGATTTGATGTATACACTCTGATTCTAGCATGTATGAAGCCTTATTTAATTTGAGCAACAAATGGATCAACATGAAACACTAGATATTATTATGCTGATGTTATTTGTTGGTGTTTTCCAAGGACTTATGGCTTTTTTTCTCTGTAGAAATTATAGATTTAAGTTCATTAAGCATCATATCAGTTACCGAGTAATAAATTATGTAAATTGTTGAGACCATAATCATTGTCGAAAAAGCATGTAGTACCTGTAGGGATTGAGCTACTCTACCGAGCGCTTGATGTAATGTGACTAGATGATGAGTGATAATATTGTTGTTTGCATGGTTTAATATGCACTTTATGAACATTGTCACCATTAATGCATTTGATGTAGTTCACTAATGATATTAAGCATGTACCATTCCATGAAAATCTAATAATCGTGTGATCTGCAACATGTTGTTGAGGCCTTGAGGAAGTTGTACTGTTTATATCAATGTTAGATAACATTTTTTTCTTTTCTGGTGATGCATTAGTATTTTAAGTTGTTATCAATGTTAAGAGGGTGTTTGGGATTTTCTTAGTTAAGTGATTATCGTGCAAAAATACCAATGCAATCGGTTACTTAAGTTTCTTATATTAGTCATTGGGTAAAGATCTTTTTTTTTTTTTTTTAACTATTAAAGATCTATATTATATATATTTTTTTCACCGTGTTTCTAACAATTATAAAACAAATATTGATCTCTGTATACTCCATTGGGTTGGTTGGATTTAGGTTACTTAATACAACTTGCAGTCCTCTTCATCAATTGCGGACAACTTTACATGTAAGTAGCACTTCTTAAAATATAAAATTTAGTTCACAACCTGCTTTTATACGCAATAATCTGTTCCAAACAAGCCATTAAAATGTATTTTCAAATTTTCATGTAGCCTAAAGGGTAAGAGATGGATTGATCTCGTTGGAATAAATGTTAAAGAATTAGAGCAGAACAATACGCAAGCATACATGGTTGAATGCTATATTTTTTGTATATAAATAAAGGGGTGTACGGGAGAGAATGGATTGAAATTTGTTAGGGGGTTTTGGGGGTCGCATATTTGAACTACTAGGTTGTTTTAATCAGTTAATTAGGGGGACTTCATTTCGTTATAAGAAGTCTGGAGTGGATTACGTTTTGGGAGATGGTTTTAATTTATTAAAGTTTAACACCCAAACAATGAAAAATACATATGTTTATTAACAGAGTTCAAATGTGCTCATGATTAATTGTTAGTTATACATCTTAGAGTGTCATGTGTATTTGGTAGATATTCAGGTATAAGGAACACTTTTCGGATCTTAAGCAACATACTGGATCACTTTCTGCGGTAGTGAATATTGACTTGCTGTTGGTTTGCATGATGGCCTTGGCAGTTATTCTTTTGCGACTGCACTTAGTTTAGCTTGCACTGTATGATCCTTTTCTATAATCTTTAAAGCATCTTTAATTTGTAATGTGTGATTTTAATAAACGAAATATGTTGCAGGTGATGTATGATGTGATTGGTGTAAGATTACATATTGGGTGCCAAGTAGAGATTGGTCTCTTCTTAAGAAATTATGAAACATTGTACGTGATATCTCAAATTCTCATTGATTATATATTTTATTATTAAACATTAATTGGACTGAAAATAAAAGGATGCCTATGTGTACATGTATGCATATCATCTTCTATGATTATAGGATACTCAAAATATAGAGTGATAATCAATTGCATTTTCTTAGAGAAAGATAAATCTATTAGAAAAAGACCCAAAAGAGTCGTGCAATGTGTGTCAAAATAAAATACTTTTGAGATAAATAATGCATATGTACAAAGAGCCAAATGATTATTAGATTAAAATTTTTAGTTTTGCCATATGCGTGCCATTTTTTTGCATGATGTGTGCCAATTTTTAGTTTTTTAACTTTTATTTCTTACATGGTGTATCTGTAAAACCACGACAAAGCCTTCAGTGTTTGCCATGCTTGTGTAATCACTAAAGATTATATGACATTTGTGACTATGATATACACATAGAAGTTCAACAATAATACGATGATGAAACTCTTGTAGTTGGTGGAGGAAAATTTAACCAGCATTGAGCTACAAACAAGGCAAAGGATACACGTTATTTCAGTAAACTATACTTGATATTTGTCATTCCTATGAGACGCATTTTCAGTAAAATCTTATGGAAATAAGGCTTCAGAGTTGCATAAAATATTTCTGAATGTTGTGCTGCATCTTGAAGGAGTAAAAGGTTAGCTATTTTTAAAATTTGAAGATTGTCAAAGGATGTGTTGTACTGTAATCGACAACTATCATGTTTAGTATTTTAAAATAAATATGGGTGCTTGGATTTAGAGGTATGTAAGTAAAATTCATACCGACTTTAGTGTATTGTGTTGCATATAGGACATAGAGAGAGAGAGAACCACATATTAATGGCAGAGGTATTACTATCCTTTTCTAGCTATAAGCTTTAGTTTTAGTTTTTGCAGTAACTATGGTTGATTATGGTTCAATTAAGTATTTTTGATCATGTGTTATTTGTATTATAGGGTATAGATGTGTAATGTAATGATAATCTAATTTTTTTTTAAAGATGATGGATATTGTACAATGTGACGTTTTATTGTTTTTGTGATTGATTATTTTTGGGTATGTGATTAGTGAAATTTCTGGACCGGGGGAAGAGGGTCATTGGGTGGTGGCTCAAATACAATCTTTGAGGCCGGCGTTTGCTCAAGAAGTGGTGGTTTGAGATAATCTTGATCATCCTAATGTCACCAAGGTAATATCTCACCGTCCACAAACTTTCCTTTTAAACATAATCATATATTGCTTCTATGGGAAATGTATGGAAAACTAGATATGTTTGTTTGGCAAATGTACGAAATCCGTACGAAAGGTGATTTTGCATGGTAAACTTTAATATCATTTATGCCAGATTAGGTTTTAACTTTCTTAAGTGTGGTATACTTTATATTATGAGAATATTAGGTTATCAGGAAGTGTAGGTATGCGTAAGATGTTGTATGGTTCTAGATAAGATTTTGCTAAAATGGGGCCAACAGTGACGTACTAGGATATGTTGTTCCGGTTGGGCCAAAACACATCATATATATAAAAAACTTCATTGATGACTATTATCAAATCGATATAAAAAACTAACACAAACATCATCTATAGTTCTGTACTATTCATGTGCTCTAATTCTTACTTTGTTATATTATATTAAGGCATAATTGCATATAATAGCTCATGTAAAACCGCCAATGCTAAAGTAGGCCAAGATTAGTCATCTTGCCATATAAAGATAGATAGCAAGATAAGTACCATTCGGATAGCCTATGTTTTATATACATATACCAAAATGTACTTTGGTTTTCACGAGTTAAGTGTTAACAAAGAAAACTTTAGGAACTGGACATCACTGACGCGGAATTAATATATTGTTAGTAAAGATAGTTGAGATTTGAACAGTAATTATCTTTTATTAGCGTGTTTGGGGATTTTCATAACTTAGGGGTGTTTTAAGTTATTATTCGAGTAGCTTAATATCCAAACACCTTCTTTATATGTCAGTTATATACTATATTTAAAAAGAGAAGTGATTGAGAGACCTAAAACTTATGCCTAATTCTATGCCTAAATCTATGTGGCAATCATTTATTGGTTGTAGCAACCGGGTCCACTCTTTCACAACCCACTAAGCTAATGACACATATATTAGGCACAAAATTAGTAATATTTTTTTAGGTCTCTGATGAATGCTCAAACACTCATCATTTTTGGTCAAATCTGAACTGCAAAACATACAAAAACACTCAGAAATGCATCAAAATACTAAAAATATTCCAAAATTGTGTTTTATATGTTTTAGATGCAAAATGAGTAAAAACAGATGAAAAACGTACAAAGTTTGCATAATTGGCAGTTTCAGTCCCCCAACTTTCAAAAATTGACAAAAACAGTCCCTAGGCATTTGTTTTGTAAGAAAAGTCAATAAAGGTCCTTGGAAAATCAAAATTTGTCACAAATGGTCCTTGAATGAAAAGTTTTGAAAATTTACATTTTGGTCCCTCATGTTTGGATTTTGGCATAATTGGTCCCCGGGTGTTTTATTTTGGAAAATATTAATTTTGGTCCTTGTAATATTCAAACTTGTCAATTAAGGTCCTTGTGAGTACTTTGAAAAAAATTACATTTTAGGTCCTTTAACTTTCAGGATGTTACATAATTGGTCCTTGTAATTTGCTATAAACCAAATGGACTCTTGTTATTATTAACCAAATACCAAACCAAAACCAATCCAATACCTGATCCAACTACCCCAAGCCCAACTATCCTGGCCCAAACCCTTAACCCAGTCAACTTACCCAGTCAAACCAATACCCAAACACTGTACACCCATCCTCCTCACCTTATTTCCCACTTCACTGTCTCATTCCCCCTCCTCACCTTTCCACAAAATACTCACCTTCCTCATCTCTTGTCCCCCACACAAACCCCCTCCTCAATTAATACACCCAACTGCCAAAACCTACCCACCCAATTGCAAAAATATAAATTCCCGCCAAAATCAACTTCAACAGCCAGGATTGATGGAAGCCATCCAATGGCTGTGGAACTAGTGGGAAAGTCAGAGAAGGTGTCCAGGGTCTATAAAAATGAAAAAAAGAAGACAGAAGAGTAGTTAGTTAGTTATTTTTATTAATTGTAGTTTAGTATTAATTTTTAGTTAATGTAATTTTATTCCCAGTGTTAAATTAAGCTTTCAATTGTACTCTTAAGTTTTTTTTTATGTAACAGAATCTATTTTAAGTCAGTAAATTAGTTCAAGCTTTTCTGATTTACAAAGTTGCAATTTTCATTTGAAAAATCTCATTTTCATCTGTGATATTATAAAAGTTGTTGTTTGAATAGTTATTTTGATTCACAAAAGTCTTTTATAAGCTTTCATAAGCTCTGCAAGGATTAAAATAGGTTTGAGCTCAAAAATCTTCATTAGTCAACAAAAGTCAATAGAGGATCAATGGTGTGGTGAGGTGATTCTGAAAGGAATTGGTGTTTGTGTTTAGTTATTCAGCTTGACAACAAGCTCTCATGAGCTTTATAATCCTGATTTGAGGTATACATCTCAGATTTCCATCTCAAATCAATCTTGTAGCTTGCATATTAGTTTTAATTACTTAGTCTTGCTTGTGCTTATTGTGGTGCTTGATTTCTGTCCTATATAGCTTTTATACTGTCTCCATAGCTTATATCTTTAGTTAGTATCAATAGGATAGCTTCAGTTCACCATTTCCCTGTCAAAACCAAAAACAGATTTCAGTTAAGGAGTGTTTGGTAGTGTAGGATTGGATGCTTTGTAGTGGTCATTGAAGGTTCACTTCTGTTTAGGAAAGGTACCTAGGGTCATATTAACTTCTTTCAACACTTACTTTGGTCACTTTAACAGGAAAAGTAAAAAAAATGGTGTGCATATGCCCTCCACAGTCATCTGTTATGGGATTTGGGTGTCAATCCATGGAAATCAGTTCAAAACTAGTTTATGGTGTCTAATCTAATCTCTTTTAGGTTTAATTTAACATCAATAACCAGTTAGGATCATTGAAATCTCATCTAAGTCAACCTGGCTCAAAGAACTTGTAAAGTCAAATTTCTTTTCTTCAGAAAATCCAAAAAGAGTAGGAATTGTTTTGATTTTTCTAGGTGGTTTCAGACCTTGAAATTTTTAGGAAAGGTAGCCCCCCAGCTCAACTTTGTGTTCCCCCCTTCACCTCATTTTTGTGAATTTTGTTGCGGACTCCACAGCCCTCCAAACAAGGCTGCAGGGAAAGGGGTTCCCCTGATGCAGCAGACCACACAGCCACCACCACCATTTTGGTGGTTATTTCTAGCCACCACAATGGGTCCCACAGGCCCCACTTGGTTTCTTTCAACCCCCCTCCTGACACTCTTCAAGGTTTGACCAACCATTTGACCTTAGACCCTGTGGACCCCATCTGAATTCATCCCAAAACTTTGTCCCATTTTCAGTGTTCACATAAGAAACCAAGTGCTTAATATTGCTTATTAGCTTATCCTGTGAGCTTATTTGGTATATTTTAGCTTAAACACGTCCATTTTACTCAGTTGAACCAAGTTCCACCCTTGTGGACCCCACATAAGCCCATTTGAGCTTATTTCTTGTTTTGGTCAACATAAGTCAACTGTCCAAGCTTTTAAGCTTATTCTGGCTTATTTTTAAGTTCTAAAAAAGTTGCTTTTGTAAAAGTTTAATGTTTTTAGGTATTAAATAGTTTTGTAAAAGAAAAATCAAGAAAAACCAATTTAATAATAAGTGATAGTTTCTATTTAATGTAATTTAAATTTTTAATATTTTTCTTAAGCACTTTGTATTTTTATATTTTTCTTAAGCACTTTGTATTTTTAGATTTTTATTAATCACTTTGTATTTTTATATTAAATTTCTTTTATATTAAATTAATTTTAGTAATTTTCTCAGATTTTTATTTTGTAATTTAGTATTTATTAGATTTAATATTAGTTTTATTAATAATTAATTAATAATTAAGTTTTAAATAGCAAAATTAGTTTTTATTAAGTAAGACCTAGTTTTTATATTTTTCCTTGCTTTTATAAGTTATAAAACATTTTTAGGAATTTTCTTTGTAATTTCTACTGTTCATCTTTTAGTTTTTATAATTTAAATAGTTTAATTAGTAATTAATTAATATTTAATATAATAATTAGTAAAATAGTGTAAAAACTTATAAAACAAACTTTTTATAATTTTTTAGGATTCCTGTGATGGTTAATTAGATTTGTAAAATTTTTCTTAATTTTCTAAGTTAGTTTGTTATTTTTAATAATTTAAATTAATTAAAATTAGTTAAGTAATTAATAATTAGTAATTAATTAATAATAAATAATTAAATAGTGTAAAAATTCATTTTTTTTTTCTAAAAATTTTCTTTCATCCTTAGGTTTGTAAAAAAGTCATTTTCAGCCCCTGGGGGTTTTCAGATTTCACTTTTCACTTTATATTTTGTACGTTTACGTTATTTAAACTAAACGTACGCGTTTTTAGGTTATAAACGTTTCTGGTTTTTCTAAATTTCCAGTCTTGTTCATATAGCTTATTTAAGCTATTTCCTTGTAGATTCCTTAGTTCAAATCAATCACAAACCCTTTCTTGTCCAAATTCACCCGATCACAGATCCATTTGATAACAATTCACACCTCGTCGGGACATAACGATCCGGGGAAACACTATATTCCGAGGAGCATTGACTCTAGGAAGTTTGACCTTGTTGACCATCCTTTGGTCAATTTAAGTTGACTATATGGAGCCAATCAGTCTCTCAATCTTTTTTCATTTAAAAATGGATTGATATAGTTTCTTACTTGATATTTATTGTACGGTTGTACCTAATTGGGGAAACAATGGATGAATGATAGTTTCCAAACATTAGCCCGTTCAAACATTTTGCAGTACGTAATCATAGCAAGCTGAACCACTAAACATAAGTTTGAACCATAATTTATATTTAACTATAAGGATATCAACACTTACTAACATAATTTTGAATGTTATTGTTGCAGAATTCACAGAAATCAAGTGAGTCTAACATCAGTACTCTCTTCTTCAAGTCAAAGAAAGATGAATAAAGAAAATGTATATGGGCCAACAAGATAAGTTACTAGAGCACGTGCAAAGGCATTAGGTGTATTAGGGGGTTTGCCGCCACTACCACAAGACCAAAATCATGCTCTTCGGCTAAAAAACAAACGGCCATCACCAGATTTTATGCCGCTGTCAAGGCTAAGAGAAGAGTTCTCAAGGACATCTCTAACAATCTCTTTGACTGTGAATTTTAAGTGTCATTTAATACAACTCTATTTGTATTAAGTTTTCCTTTTGTGTTGTTTTGTTGTTTGATCAACCAGTAACTATTGGTATTTTCTCACTTTTAGGTCCTTATTTGAGCCTTAAAGGTATGCAGGTTTCATATGCATTTTAGCTTGACAAGTTATTTTTTTTAAGTTGAGCTATAGTGGGATCAAAGCTATAAGAATAGTATGTCAAGAACATGGTATATCAAAGAATGATAACAAAAATACATTTATAATTACAATAGAAACCATATAAAAAGACATATTTGACACAAAAGTTAGTGTTTAGCCAATTTATTGACGATTGTTCAATTGCAAATATCACGACTATAGATTACATATAAAGAAACAAAAGGCAGGTTGATGATGAATAATTTGGAATAGTTCTTAATTGTTTTATAATAATTGTTATAGAGTTTTATAATAAAAAAACCAGTTTTATAGAAAACACATTCAATTCAAGTGATCAAATGTGTAACACCCATGTATGTCAAAACATGGATTATGATCATTACTAACATATCATGTATGGCAAAAATTACCTTTGGAATATTAACTAGCCGGGTAGCCCGTGCGTTGCGGCGGGTGTGTTTTGTGTTTTGTATTTTGTGGGTTGTACGGCGTAATTATATATATATATATATATATATATATATATATATATATATATATATATATATATATATATATATATATATATATATATATATATATATTTTTGCGTTGCGGTTGAAATTTTTTTGGGTTGTTTGTTTGTTCGGTATGCTTTTTTTTTTTGGTATTTTAAAAGAAACAAATTTGTATAAGAAATTTTTTGTAAGTGTATTATTTTTTGTGTTTTTTTATTTTTATTTTTTTGAAAAAACAAATTTTCATAAGGAAATTTATGTAAAAAAAAAATGTAGCGAGTACTGTAGCGACACGTGGCGCACAAAAAAAAAAAAAAAAAAAAAAAAAAAAAAAAAAAAAAAAAAAAAAAAAAAACCTGTAGCGTACTGTAGCAAGCACTGTAGTAGCTACAGTGCTGCTACAGTAACCCTTTTTGCCTTTTAGTATATATAGTAATGAGGGATAATCACCAAAATAGACCGAACAACCATGGTGAATTTGGTTCTTACCCCCAGATCTAAAAATGCCTTTTTTAGATAGGACAACTGAGCAACTCGTCCCATATGATGACAAGTGTCTCGAGTTACCTAAAAATTGACGCTAGAAAAACATTAATGCATGCCATTTTGCTTGAATTATGAAAGATAATTTTCAATACAGAATTATTATCTAAAACAGTAAATACATAAAAACATATACATATAAGCAATGTTGCAAAAATCGGCATAGGCGGCCTTGTAATCGGCGATTATAAGGTACACGGCCTTTCACCTTGTTGATTTTCACAAGTTAATCGGCCTTGTAATCGGAAATTACAAGAAAATCGGCCTTGTAATCGGCTATTACATGCTACAGGGTGGTCAACCGCCTCACTACCGACTCACGATTTTTGCAACATTGCATATAAGATTGCTTATTTTTAATACAACAATTAAATCCATATGTTATTTTGTTTGTATTTTAATCCATAATAATATATAACTAAAATTTTTAGTAAAAACCCCGTGCGTGCACGGGTATTATAACTAGTTATCATAAAAAAAAATATATAACCTCGCTGCAACGCAGCAGGCTCCCATACTTGTTATTTACATTCTAAAAACATGTTAATTTAATATTTTTAAGAGTTGTTGTATTGTAACTTTCAAGTTATTAACCTTTATTTACTCATTTCTAATAGTATATACAAATTTAACTTTTTGATGGTCAGTCCATTTATTCAATACAACAAGGTGTTTCGGCGCCCGACGCGTTGCGGCCGGGGTTTTTCCTGCTATCGCGAATGTTTTAGTGGTATTTAAAAATTGCTAGTACGTATGCAAATGATTGTTCAAAAATATTTGGTGAGGCCTTTTTTTGTGTCGGTTCACTCATAATATAAATCGAGACTACAATATTGAGTTTATAATTTTTCGTTGCTACGTTATGACATTCATTTTAAAGATTTCAAAAATAGCCAAAACGTATTTACTTTAATGGCTTCATGTTTTCCCATTTCTGATAGGCTCCTCAAAATATTAAGAAAACGGGCTAATGGGCTTATGGCAAAATCCATTTGGGAAATAATATTGTAATACAACTGCGAAGGAATATTGGGAATATAGATAATAAATTAATAACTATATTTTCAATTAAAAAAAAAAAAAAAAAAAAAAAGGCTTTGTTCAACTGATGCATTAGAAACACTCTAAAAGTTAACTTTATATTGGATAGACATGTGGTAAAGACTTTTTCCACAGTTAGATATAATATTAATCAGGTTATATACTCGAAGATTTTCCATATGCGTTCAATACGACTTTTTCGTTTCTTGTCTTGTAAACACGTGGAAGATTTACATCATGTAAGCTCGGGCAAAACTCAAGCAACTGCAGTTTTTATCAAGCTCAATCCCTGACTTGAACGAGTACAAACACAATGAGCCGATCCCAAGGCCAGTGGCTCATCTCAAGCCAAAGCTATCCATAGCATAAGTTGGGTTAACTAAGCTCAAGGTCGACTGAATTACAACCAAGGACTCAATCCCACAAGGACATGCATATCATTTTTACAACAAAGCAAGAAAAAGAGTCATTCATATTTGAAAAACAATAAAAATAAAAAATAAAAAATACCAGCAACTATTTCATCCCCGTCAACCAAACAGCACCTAATTTCAAAAGAAAAATACTAGATCCACCTACACTTTACAAAAATTTTCCCACACGCTGACGTGGCGGAGTATTGATTAGTTGGTTTTCTGTGGGCCACAGAAAACCAACCAATCAACACTCCGTCACGTCAGCGTGTGAGAAAATTTTTGTAAAGTGTAGGTGGGTGTAGCGCACCTCATTTCAAAATCCCTCAAAAAATTCAATTTCTATGAACCAAACAAATACATACCACCACAACAGATCTACAGAAACCGTCAAAATGTTACCGCGATCGAGTTCTTCGTTACACGATCGTGACGCGAGCATGACGTCATCAAGCTCATCATCTTGTGTATCATCATCATCTGGGAAAAGAATAACTCGATCGAATTTGGTGGATCAGTTAAGAGAGTATCAGATTCGATCTAAACATGATTGGGCTTCTGTTTCCTTCTTTTCCTCTACTTCGAATTTGTCTTCCAATTCTTCCAGGTATTTATTTTTTTTATGTGAATTGGTTAGGGTTTTATAGTGTAATGATGAGAATGAAATGAAATTTGTTAAAAAAAAAAATGTTGTGAAACTTATTAGGAAGTTTGGTGCTTCTTTGTTGAATTCTCTGTTGTGATCGGTTGCGAGGGGAGCTTGTGGGTCGTGAGAGATATCATTTGTAGGAGGTGAATTGTTTAGTGTGATCTTACAACTTTTTAGTGAGTACGTCAAGTGTTTGGGTAAACTGAAAAGCTTTTTTGAGCAGGCCGGAATCATTTGTAATGTAATCAGCAGCAAAGCACTAGTATATATAAAAATTCATAACATCACTGATACATTTCATCACAAACATATTTTTTGCTTCTATAAACCTTTGTGAGAAATTGGGACAATCTAAGCTGTACCTTATACGTAATCAAGATAATCACATACTCTCGAATTCAAAAACTGGAGAGTGAATCAACTAAACTTATTTATTTACTTTTGGTTTCCTTGCACTTGAGGCAGTGGAGCTCCTTAACAGATAGTAATGTATGACACCTAGATCCTCAAATGTTGTTTTCTAAAGAATTAGTTTTGCAATCCAAAAAAGGCTAGCGGCGCAACTTGTTGCTCATTTGCGTTCCACCTCTATGTAAATTCTAATAGTGTAGGTTGATATATATATATATATATGTATATATATATATATATATATATATATATATATATATATATATATATATATATATATATATATATACACATTGCTCCGTCCATGTTAGTGAGTTAGTGTAAAGTAGAACTATGTTGATACACAACAAATACTTCAAATTTGTCTTCCAATTCTTCCAGTTATTTATTTTTTTTATTTTATTTTTATTTTTTAATTGTTATATTATGTGTATTGGTTAGTTCTGCTATGGTTAGGGTTTTATAGTGTAATGTTGAGGTATAGATGAGAAATGAAATGAAATTTGTTAAAAATAGTGAAACTTATTAGTCGTGGTTAGGAAGTTCAGTGCCTTTTTGTTAAATTGTCTATTGTGATCGGTTGCGCGGTGAGCTTGTGTGTGGTCAAACTATGTTGATACACAACAAACCATTGTAGATAAGGGATTTTTTTTTTTTTTTTTTTTTTTTTTTTTTTTTCCCATAAATTTTGTGTTTAAGCTAAGTTAGCTAACATCAAACTAATTCTCAACTACAAAAATTTTGTAACAAGTTATTCTGATATATGTGAAAACTTGAACATGGATCAAGTTTTATTGCAAATACTTGGAATAGGAAGAATTCCCGATGTTGAAATTTGGTACTAGAGTTGCATTTGGGATATGATGGGATAGACCCAAAATACAAGGTCTATCTCTTTATTTCTTGCAGGAAGGAAGAATAATATTTGTAGAAATTATATTGGGTGCCTTTTATTTTGTTACTTTCTTTAAGGAACATACAGTTGCTTGAAAATGTGTACAAGTGATAATGTATGTCTAACGATATTATAAGAAGTGGGTCGAAATGTTGAATGAGAAATTCTGTATTGCTAGGTATGTCTTCCTAATCCCATACCTGTGGATCTGTAATAGTTTTCGGTGAAATATAGAAGGTAGTTCTGTATATCCAAACCATACAACTTCAACTATTAGAATATATGCTTAGATTTCGCTGTGTGATACTTAACTTCTACATCCTTAAGTGGGAGAAGTGACAGCCAAATAGAAATACTCTTTTTTTCTAGTCTTTGAGTTATGATTTACACCTCTTTGTCATGTGATCATTTACTGGGTTTACACCTCTAGGAGTATAACTCAGTAAGTGGGTACACTTCCTGTGCTAGTAAGACCTTATTGGCAAGTTGAAAAGAGGGTAATAGCCATATGAAGCTTCAAACATCAGACATATTAGATTCTTAAGCATTAGCTTCACGTGTGGAACTGTGATACGTAAATTAAAAGATTAAGGCACGTCTTGATTGTTGATGTTCTGTGATCAAGCTTTTACAATTATCTTGTCAGACACAAATTAAAAAATTAACACATTAGAGTTGGCATTTACTGGGATATTCTGAAGTATTAAGGGCTCATTAGCCACAGGCTTGGAACTGTTAACGTTAATGAATAGCAAAAGCTTGCTAAACATTGTGGATGTCGACATTAAGTAAACCTTTGTATATTTCAAGTGTGTTGTTGTGTACCCGTTATAACTTCTTTTTGATTGACTTACTCGCGCTAGGTTGCTTGACTGTCTAGATGGGTGACAAGTAATCATCTCCATGTTGATATCAGCCTTCATACTTCACAATACACTTTTGTCATGCTTAAGCATCAAACTTTATAACAGATGAAGGGATCAATGAGGAATATTGGTATCCATGGTCCTCCAAAATAATTGCCTATTGAGTCATCCTTGAAACTACGTTTCTCTTTCATGGTGGGTAAGTTGAATGATTATATTATGCTCCAACTACAAGCAGTTGACTAGCATGATGTATGAGTCTTGCTGTCATAAGAAAACTCTGGTTCAACAGAAATAAAGTTATAGTGTCAGCTTACATATAGAGCATCTATTTAATCAGTCAACCAAAGAGAGTATGAATGTATGTTCCATATAGAGCTTCTATAATGGAGGCTGACTTTATACTTAGTTGGAACCAATGACATAAGATGACTAGTCACTTTCGCTTCACAAGTTAGATAGAGATATTTCTTAAATGACCACTCAAGAAGCAGTTAGGATGCACACACGAAGGATAGGGAAATGTGAGCTTCAACGTGAATCACACCTTAGAAAAATACTAGAATCACACCTTAAATAATCACAGAAATTCTACCATATTTTCTGTGCATATGTTGTTATCTTCATAGCTGTCAAAACATGTACATAGGAGTCAATGACGGCAACAGTTCCATGATTGCTGTAGATAAACTGATTTATCTATGATCTTCACTTATTACATCCAATTTTTTCACCCGAACCCTATTTGCCAGGAACCCTTATCTTTGTTCTAGTGCGTTTATCTATTATTTATTAACTTTTTTTTCTATTATATCACCTATGCATTTTTTAATATGCTAAATAACTCATCTCTGAGACCTTCCTCTTTTTATTACCTGGATGTACAGGGTGGACGTAGTGGTGTATGTAATATGGGAACTAGCGATTCTAGCTTTTTTTGTTTTCTCGGCAGTTTCATTGTATTTCAGGCACTTGAGACTTGGATTTTTTTTAGCTACCATCACATTGTTACTCCTAATATGTATGAAGGTAACAAAGCGAGTAAAACTTGCCCAGAAAAAGAAACGAAGGATGCTTCTTCCTTTATCAATGTAGAAAAAGATCTTAGCAGTGTTTATATTGTAAATTGCAACAATTTATTGACCCTCTTTATGGTCTACCCATTTTTTTGGTTTATTATAATTTTGTAATCTAATTCTTAGTTGTGGCAAATGATGATAAAGAGAAACTATTGCGATCACTTTGATTCTTTCATTGTGTTATTTTCTCAGGTTGCATCCCAGATATATAACTCTTTTCATTAATTTCTAGGTATGCTGAGTGTATGTATTGTCGACATCCGGTTTGGTCATATCCTGTGGTAACATAGTTTTATACATGCTGAAATTTCAATCTTAGATTTCCCTTGACGTTCTGTCAAGTTGCGCGTTGTGAAAATGAAAATAAGATGGAACCAATTAGATTGATGAATGAAATCTTACATTTTTGTCAGCCTGGAAGAGCTTAGGACTATTAGTGCATTAGCTAGTTGTACTTTATATGCATCTAGTGTTTTTTCACTTAGGGTGGAAGAAACGGATCGCAATTCCTCGCGTCACTATTGTCCACACTGCCCCAAAAACAAGTAAAACGCTTAAGGTCATGCCTAGGCACCCAAGGATCCAATTGAGCCACCACATTTTGCTATACCTATCTGGTTTCTTCATCACAATCCACATAAAACACGGATATGCTAAAGTGACAGGTAGTGCAATGCCTCCTATCAGACCTGCTAGACTTGGCAAGAACGGGAGTGCAACCGCTACAAAGAATGCTAAGCAACCGAAGAAAATTCGTGACACTGCTCTGACCCACCATGGGCATGGCCCATTCATTTTGGTCACATATCTCAACTCTAGGTTGTCAAAAACTGGCATTGCATAGATTTGGAAGGAAGTGAGGCTGTTGATGAGTACTAGCATGCTTGTTAACCCTAGGATTGCTCTTGAAGTCGAGTGTCCGTGGTATTTGTACAATGCGGTTAACATTCCTCCAGTTGTTGGCATCTGCATCGATTTTTATGCATTAGGTATTCCTACATTGTACTTTGTACGTTCAAAGTTGTAAACTGTATGCAGTGAGTGATTATGCGGTTTAAAAGTGAGTAATGAGTAGAAGTTGTGTTCTTACCAAGTTACCATAGGCCCAGTAGCCACCAATTGCTAGAGGAAACAAACACATTGCGATGATAAAATACGAATACTTGACCCCTTTCCACATCGGTATTCGTGATGGCTGTTTTTGGCTTGATGGCATTGTACCCTAAAAAATTTACACATTGCTTATGGTCATATGATGTATCTGTCTATAAGTGACCCTTTTATAAAAATACAATTTGATTATTAATGATAAAAGTAAATTTAAGATATATAAGATTCAATTATTTTTATAATTAGTGTTGAAAGATGTAATTAATCTTGTATTCAAAGCAAATATAATGAAAAAATAGACTGAACACTATAAAAGTCAATAAGTAGTAACGCTGTTTTGTAGTTGTTAGCAATGACATTATACTTTGTGACCCACAGCAAGAAGTTGCAGCATTCAGCACCTCATACTTTTGAATACAACAAAAGTAATTTTAGTTTGATTCGCGAATTCAATATTAATTATTCTTTTACTTATTGTTAACATTATTGAGACAACTATGTGGGGTAAATTGTTCTTTTCTTTTGGGTCTCTTTACCTTATTGACATGATTGGGGGGATGGGATGTCTTTTTGTTGTGTTCGTGGTTTAGTATATATATATCTTGATGCCTTTAAAAAAAATGTTATCTAAACGTATGTGTGTCTCACTTTCCAACAAATAAAGTTAGTCGAGATAAATAGTTAACAACACCCAAAAAATTAAAGATATGTGTGGTATCTAAACATATGTGTCTCACTTTCCAACAAATAAAGTTAGTCGAGATAAATAGTTAACAACACCCAAAAAATTAAAGATATGTGTGGTAATCATGATTAATGGTTTAATCATGTAACTTTATGTCTTTAATCAACAAGCATGCCCTATGAGCGGGAGTAAACAAATCTACTTACATCACCAAACAATGTTGTTGTGACGTGGACATAATTGGATTACACGTCTGATGCACTAAATCAGGACCCAGATAAGTATTTACGTAGTATTTTTTTTGTCACTTGTAGTACGGAGTAAATATTTTCTAACACTCACAAAATGAAACATAAGCAAAATTTTATCATTTTATGATTTTGTCAATGTTCTTAACTTTCACTAGCAGCTGGTGAAATCAAATCGAGCGCTGGATTAGATAAAAATTTATCGTTAATCAATTTAAGATAGTTTTTCTACTTAAATGTGTATTTAATTCTTCCAAATAATAATTTGGAAATAAATGAGGTGAGAACATATGATTATTGCTTACATAAAATTATCAACAAACCTGTATTTCAAGCACCAAATTATGGCCTCGAAAAGCAAATGCGACGATGCCAAGAGCATTTAGGACATCGCAAACCCGAGCTATACGTGACACCTCTTCTTGCGGCTCGTATGATATTCCAGATTGCCTGCCTTCTACTATTGACACCACCCATATGATGGTGCAATACGAGACTGACGCAATTGCACCAATCAATGAAACTCCTGCAATGGAGTTCAAGTTTGGAAGTTGTGCTAAAACAACTGCCACACATGTGAAAACGAGGTACCACTCAATCATAGATAATGGAGTTTCATTATGATCCTCCCATGAATTGCCAACGATGGTGTTGAAAAGGAGTTTAAAAGTGGCTCCCCCGATCATGATTAGTGTTATGCATGTACCACTTGAGAGGTAAATTGTTGGTACTAATGTCATGAACTTCCCTAATTTCTCACCTGAAAATTGATAGATAACCGGAATGATATTATGTTTAATGACTAATCTTATGTCTAACGACCGGATTAGGAGAAGTATACTTGTATATGGTTATTTGTCACAAACTTATCTTAATGCACTTGTTCAACATAAAATGTAAAAATGCACATATAATACGCTAATTCGTTATGTTTTGAAAACCTTTGCAAACATTATGTCTTAAAACATTATTTGCGCGCATAACTATATGCAAATTTTACACGGTTACAGTTGCTGATAGACTTGACTTCCTACTCATTGCAGGAACTTATTACTAATTCTGTCAATGTATTACAAAAGTGAAATTAAACATACCGAAAGTAGCGATAGAAAGCCATAGGTATCTGCTATATCGAGCCCCCGAAGGTGATTCATGGAGATGAATAAGAAGCCAAAGTGTATACATTTGCCACACGAAAACTATCGATAAACTCATTATACCCCAAACCCTACATATAAATTCACAGGAAAGTATTTATAAGTATCAACAATTACATATTACTTGCATATAAAATAGGTTTCAATCACTTACACATGTCATTTTTTTTAATGGCAATGACTTTATTAAGAAACTTTAACAAGCTGCTAATCACATAGACATGTGGATTATTGATGAAACTATGTTTTGATTTAGGATCTATAATCAAGTGAAAAGTAAGTCTACGGAGTTGGGAAATAAACTAACCAGCCAAGTGCGGTAAAGGCAAGGGGAAGAACAAGTGCCTGAATTCCGATTCCAGAGCTAAGTGTATGGAATGCTGCATAAAATGCGTTTCCATTCCTTGATTCTGTGATGGGGAGCCATTCATCATGTGGGTTGAGCTTGGTGAACTCTAAGTAGCCTTGCATGCTCGCCATGGCCTTCTTCATGGGGCTAGCCAATGGTGTCACGACTCGTGTGATGAACGGGCTTTTTGGGGTCATAATGGAATTGGATGGAGAAGAAGTATTGAATTGTGATGGTGATGGAATTGAGATCATTGTAGGAGTAGAAGTTTGCTTATTTGGCTTAGGGTGAATTATTTCACTCATTTATCTTCCTGTTATATAACAAAACTAATAATGCTCGAACACGTTGAGTATTCGTCTGTGTGCTTTCTCTTAAACTAGCGATAAATTAAGATTCAAATTTGAACTCGTGATCTTTGGAAAATATTGTTTCCAAGTTTTTCTTTGTATGGATCATTTAAGAACTTGTGCGGATTGAGCTTACAATTTATAGGGTGGAGAGAGGGAAGTGCAAGATAAAGCAGGTGCTTTATTGTATATGATATATAAGCTGTAAATATAAAGGAAAGAAATTTCTACAAAAATAATTGGAAGTTGAAGGGCTATATATAAAGCAGTAGCCTTTTGACTGATGCATGGCTGCCGACTGCTGACTGTCTTATCTTTGGTTACTTTCAAGTTTTAGCCATGCAATCTCCTTATTTATTTATTTGTTTGGCTACTGAAACATTTCTTGCAAAGACACACACCCCTCAAGTGAAGAAAGGTTAATAACCGATAACTCGAACCAACACACAATCGGATGCCTTTCCATAAAGACGGGGGGGGGGGGGGGGGGGGGGTGGGTGGGTGGTAATAACCGGTAACTCAAACCGACCCGCAATTGGATGCCTTTTCATAATGTGGGAGACATACATGATTC
The DNA here is from genome assembly GCA_030686995.1 of Artemisia argyi. NCBI lineage: Eukaryota > Viridiplantae > Streptophyta > Magnoliopsida > Asterales > Asteraceae > Artemisia > Artemisia argyi. The sequence goes on from CM060697.1 coordinate 38,249,301, forward strand.
ACTCAGCAGTTGTGGTATGGGGTGCCAAGGATTGGACCCTTGACCTTGTGCTTGTTAGATGCAAAGATGCCTCACACATTACCAACTAAGGTACGCGCCGTTGGCTTGAGGGGGTTTATATAGCCATACGAAAACAAGGAATAAGATAAATACATAACTCATCTCTATACCATGACTAATTATTATAATTAAAATAAATCTAGTAAACTATCAAAAGTTTTGAGGCTCACAATCTCTTCTAAGAACTTGTGAAATTTCTGAATCGCACCCCATCAAATTGACATTCTCTTTTAGATTCGAAACTTGAAGTCAATGATCATATGTTTGAGGTAATCAATATCAACAATCCCTTCTCTTCTTGAATTAACCAATCACACGGAGGTCCAAATGTAACATCAAGTTCGAATCAACCTACCCATTGGGAAAATTTGAACAAAGTAATAAACAAACCACAGAACATTTCTCCCCAGTAGACTCATTTTCCCCAACATAAATTCTTAAGCTCGATCATGTGACTTGTAAACCCAATACCACGCATGTCTCCCCCATAATGGTTATGATTTATCACAAGCACCATGAACATGTGTTGTGGTGACCTCATGCGATTGGTTACATTTTTTACAAAACAAGCACTGAGAGCTACTTTTTGCTAATGCTCGTTATTTATCTCGTTAGTCAACCTACACGCGAGGGTATTATCGCCATTTCATTCGTTTCCCGCCATTGTCTAGCAACACTTTTTTTCAAGGACCAAATTTGCAACGTCTTAAGTTATGTTTGCCGCCTAAAACCCATGGCAACCGAAGAGATTGCTTGGGGACTATTCATTTATGTATCTATCCCGCTTATTTAAATGAACCAAACCAAACATACATATCCCGACCGTGTTTTTTCCCCAAAACACACATAATCCCAACGAACCAAACCACTAACGATGGCAAAAAATAATAAAGGGAAGGCTATCTACATTGGGTCTGATGAAGAGGAGTGGGTAAAAGTGTTAGAAAACTATTTTCTCTCTGATTTAGATCTTGAAGGATTTGGCGATGAACCAATTAGTGAGTATGGTTCGTATAGGAAGATACCTAAGGAGTTGAGAGAAAAGATCCTGGATTGGCTGAGGAAATAAAAGTACTACTATGAAGAGCTTTTGGGTGATACGGAGGAGAAGCAAGAGGCTGCGGATACCGGGTTACCAGAGGTTGATGATTTGGAAAGGAGGATTTCAAAGCATGTCCTTATAAGATTTGAGATGAGCCATCTCTTTGTTGAATTCAACAACAGTACTAGCTCTAGCTGCATTTCAAAGCATGTCCTTTTAAACACCTCCTTAAAACTGTGATTTCATATTCTTATGAATATTCTTAACACAGAACCTGTGTTCAACACTTGGAAACACACTTGTAATGGCTTGTATCAGTCCTTTTGAACAGTTATGGTTAAGGATGGGGTTAAAACTGTACCTGTTCTCATTTTACATAAGACACATGATTAATTATAGAATAGAAATGTGTACCTGACTCCTCCCAAACCAACCAGTCAACTAGGTGTGGTTAACAGGTCAAACCTGAGAGAAAGTGCAAGATATAATATCCGTGAAAGTACATGGAAATCCCCGGGTCGTTAAGTCCCAACGAGATTGAAATTGTGTTTTGAAAACGTTTATGGGATTGATTTACACTACTGATTGCTTGGTATTAAGATAATGAAACAGTATTAACAGTTACAGAATTATAGATATAATCAAACATAAACAATTTTAAAAATCAGTAATGTCTACAGACAGAGAAAAAGGTGAGTTTTGCACAAATTAAAACTACAGGGGGTGAAAATGACTTTTTTAAAAACTTAATATTAAAAGAGAATTTTATAAAAAAGAAAATATTTTTTTGATTATTTTATTATTTAATATTAATTAAAAACTATTTAATTACTAATTAATATTTAAATTAATCTAAATGTAATATAATATTAGTTAAACCTAAGAAAAAGAAAATTTACTTTTAAAAATTCTAAAATAACTTAAAAATAATTTAAAAACTAAAAAATATATCTTTTTGTTTTTTTGTGAATTTAATATTAATTAATTACTAATTATATTAATTAAACTAATTAAACTAATTTAAATTACTAATAATAAATGACTTAGATAATTATGAAAACTTTTATAAAACTAATTAACCGTCACAGGAATCCTATAAAATTATAAATAGTTTATAAAAATTATTTTTAAACTAATTTATTAATTATTTACTTATTTATTAACTAAAAGCTAATTAACTAAATTAATTATGAAAGGCAATGTTCATGAAAGGGAAAATAATCTCAGAAATAGGATTATGGAAATTCAAGGTGAAATTGACAAAAACCCTTGTTGTGAGAAAATTAAAGAGCAGAGCTGTGTAATCTTGCAAGAGTATTGTGAAGCAGTTAAAGATGAAGAGAGCTTCCTATTACAAAAAGCAAAGATTGATTGGTTAAAAGAGGGTGATAGAAATACTGCTTTTTTTCACAAGATCATAAAAGGTAGACAACACAAGAACAGGATTATGCAAGTTTGTGATGAAGCTGGGAAAAGGTATGAAAATGAATTGGTTGCAGAACAGTTCCTTAAGCATTTTGAAAAGTTTTTGGGTACACAGGACAACATTCCAAGGCTACCAGATGATTTTGTTGAGTTCAAATGCAAGTTATCACAGAGTGAAGCTGAGGAAATGATTAGACCAGTATTGGAAAAGGAAATAAAGGATGCTATGTTTGAGATTGAAGATTCAAAAGCTCCAGGACCAGATGGCTTTACCTCAAGATTTTTTAAAGCTGCATGGAGTATTGTGGGTGAAGAAGTTTGCTTGGCTGTGCAAGAGTTCTTTAATTCTGGAAAACTTCTTGGTGAGTTAAATGCGACCTTGATTTCTCTTGTTCCTAAGATACCTACACCTAATAAAGTATCTGATTTTAGGCCAATTGCTTGCTGCAATGTCTTGTATAAGTGTATTAGCAAGATTATGACTACAAGGATCAAAGGGGTGCTAGGGAAGTTGGTCAATGAAAATCAAAGTGCTTTCATAACTAATAGGCAAATTACTGATAACATTCTATTAGCACAAGAGCTTCTAAGAGGGTATAATAGGAAACAAAATGTCAAAAAATGTGCTCTTAAGATTGATTTACAAAAAGCCTATGATACCTTGGATTGGAAATTCTTAAAAAGTACTTTGGAAGGTTTTGGATTTCATAGTAAAATGGTGGGATGGATTATGACATGTGTAACAACTACAAAATTTTCTATCAATGTTAATGGGGAGAGAATCGGGTATTTCAGTGGTGGTAGAGGTTTAAGACAAGGGGACCCAATTTCCCCTTATCTATTTACTATGGCAATGGAGGTTTTCAACTTGATAATGAGTAGGAATATTGAGAATGCTGAGTATTTTAAGTTTCACCAAGGATGCAAAAAACTGAGAATTACACACTTAGGTTTTGCTGATGATCTTATTGTGTTTAGCCATGGAGATTGTAGATCAGTTAATGTGATTAAGAAATCCCTAGAAGAGTTTAGTGTGTACTCTGGGTTGAAAGTCAATATGCAGAAGAGCACTATTTTCTTTAGTGGTTTATCAGTTCCTGAACAAGATGCTATTATCAGAATTATGCCATTCACCATAGGAAAGCTTCCAGTGAGATATTTAGGTGTTCCATTGATCACTAAAAAGTTAAGTGCTACTGATTGCAAGCCTCTTATTGATAAGGTAAAAATGAGAGTTAATGATTAGAGAAATAGATCACTGTCTTATGCTGGGAGGCTGCAATTAATTGCATCAATATTATCATCAATGCAAGTATATTGGGTCTCTGTTTTCATTCTTCCTAAAACAGTGATTGAGGAAATTAATAGGGTGTTAAAAGGGTTTTTATGGTGCCAAGGTGAGTTAACTAGAGGAAAAGCAAAAATATCATGGGACAATATTTGCAAACCAAAAGATCAGGGTGGGCTTGGCCTTAGGAACTTACAAATCTGGAATGAAGTACTCATTATGAAACACTTGTGGAATATTGCTGCTAAAAAGGACACTCTTTGGGTTAAATGGATAAGTGTTGAAAAATTAAAAGGAAGGAGTGTATGGGAAATGCCTTATGAGAATAATTGTAGCAGTGGATGGAAGAATATCTTGAAACTAAGAGAAAAAGTTAGGAACCATGTCTACATCAAACTGGGTAATGGAAAGGATACTTCAGCTTGGCATGATAAGTGGTGCAAGGATGGACCTTTGTGTGAATTCATTTCTACAAGGGAAATCTATGATGCAAGGCTTAGTAGTACCTGTAAGGTTGCTAATCTAATCTCTCAAGGAGTGTGGTGCTGGCCTACTGAATGGGTTACAAAGCTACCTCAACTAAGTAATATTCAGGTTCCTACTCTTAATGATGAGCTCTGTGATAAAGCTGTATGGGTGACAAGTACAGGACTGGAAACTATGTTCAAAACCAGAGTAGTGTGGCAAGATATGATAAGTAATGGGCCTAAAGTGATGTGGAGATCTATGATCTGGTTTTCTCAATGCATTCCTAGACACTCCTTTGTTCTATGGATGGCTGTGCAGGAAAGGCTGATGACTCAAGATAAACTTGCCAAATGGAGGCCTAATGAGGTTATGAAATGCACACTTTGCAAACAGTGCAGGGATTCACATGAACACCTGTTTTTCCAATGTGAATACTCTAAATCAGTTTGGGAAAAGTTGCAGGCATTGCTTGATAGGAAGTTTTCTTACAACTGGAAGACTGTAATTGAAGAATTCTCTCTATTGGTTGCTAACAATAGCATTTGGAGCATTCTAAGGAGAATTATGATTGGGGCAGTAGTATATTTTGTGTGGCAAGAAAGGAACAATAGGCTTTTCAATGAAGGTGAAAGAGCAGAAGAAAGTCTGGTGTTGGATATTATAAATACTATCAAGTTGAGAATGATGAGTTTCATTGTCAAAGATTCAAAAGCAATAAATGAAGTGGAGACTAAATGGAGTATTTGTCTGAGAAGGAGCAGTTAGAGCAAAGTATAAATGTAGAAAGTATAGAGTAGTATAATGTTCTGTATGCATGTTAGTATGTTAGTAGAATATAGATATAGAATACTGTTTAGAGTCAGCATATTTGTGGATCCTTAGTTGAAATGTAATGGGGTATGTCCATTTACATTATCTGGATCTTTGTACTTTTTTGTGAAGTATATAAAATTTCTCCTTTTCACAAAAAAAAAAAAAAAAAAAAAAAAAAAAAAAAAAAAAAAAAAAAACAAAACAAAACAAAACTAAATTAATTATGAAAAATAGAAAATGAATAGTGAAAATTATGAAAAATTTCCTAAGATTATTTTATGATATATAAAACCTAGTAAAAATATAAAAAAGTACTGTTCTTAAATAAAAATTAATAAAACTATTTAATTAACTAATATTACTTAATTATTATTTAAACTAATATTAATTATAATAAATACTAGATGAAAAGAGAAAAATCTGGAAAAATTACTAAAAACTCTACAAGTGAATAGGAACTTATGAAAAATATAAAATTAGAAATTGCTTTTTGAAAAAGCAGAAAAATAAGCCAAATGACTTAAATAGAAGCTATCACTTTTTTTAAATTTGGTTTTTTTCTGGAATTTCTTTTTACAAAACTCTTTAAATACTCTAAATAAGCAACTTTTGTGAAGGAACCTTAGCTAAAACTAAAAAATAAGCACTATGGAATCTCAAATGCTTAACAGTTTTGGTATTTCAAGCTTATTAGGACTTCTAAGATTTGAATAAGCTTATATTAAGCCACACAGTGAAAACCAAAGGTAAAATAAGCTGTAATATGGATAAAGGAACTTGAAAAATGCAAAAGAGAACAGATTAGCACATATAATAAGCCTGATTAAGCAAATAAGCACTTTGATAAAGACTACACTAAGAAAGGCCAAAAGGGTCAACTGGCAGGCCTTGTGGGGCCCACAGGTGAGATTGGAAGCCCAAAGTAAAAGTGGATCCTAAAAGCTCAGCTTATTGGCTTTTCAAAAAGCCAAAGCTCAGGTGATAGGTCCCACTAATAAGCATTGGGGGTGGCTTGGAAGTTGGGCACAAATACTGAGTGCTTAGTGTATGTGGTGGTGATGAGTCAAACTAAAAGCTAACTGCAGCCCTAATAAATAAGCTGTAAACCTGAAAATAAGTCCTGATGAGATGGGCTTATTGGCTTTCCAAAAAGCCAATAACCAAAAGGTGGGGCCCATTAATAAACAATCTAAGACCTTTTGAAAATGGGTGTTTTGACTAGTCCCCTGGTGCAGGGCATGACTTTGCCCTGCAGGCTGATTTGAGCACCCAAATAAGCCCTTAAAAAGATCTGAAAATTAAGCTGATGGTGAATTCCTAAAGTCTAGTTGGCCTATTTTAAGTTGTGCAAATTTTAAAGCCTAACTCTAAACACTAAATTCTAGAAAATTCTTCTAATATTTGGATTTCTGCCCATTATGAAATTTGACTTTTTTTGGTTTATGAACAAGTTTGTCTATTATGAACTTCTGATCTACCCAATTGACTAAAAACGATGTTAGATGCAATAATGAGACTAGATTAAGCAACTACAACAACTAATGAACTAATATGACAGATTTAGGTACTTAAATCCTAACAGTGAACATATAAAATGGATTTAAACATGAATTTGACTTTTTGCCTAATGATGCATGAATATAAAGACTTAAATACTCTAATAGGACCTAACATATGATGTCTAAACTAATTTCAACTACTGGCAACCATTTGAACATAGTAAAACAAATAAATCCAAACACCCCTTATAATTAAACTGTTTATTGATTTTCAAAGGATTTTGTTGATTCAGATTATGATACCTATCCACAAGGTTTTAATACGATATAGCAAGCTTATAGAATCATAAAAGAAAGGACAACAACAACAGATACCTATGAATGCAAATTATGCTTATAAAAGGATATTATGACTAAAAATGAGCACATAAGTTTACAATGGTGAAATAGTAACTCACATATTCTGAATAAGCAATAAGCATTATAGAAACACATAAACTAGCAGTTGAACAGTAATACATGAAAAATAAGAAAGTTTCTTACAAAAGCCTTCCTGCCAAACTATCATGAACCAAGGACCATTGAACCAATCCTATCACTCCCCATGGAGTACTAAACCCAAAGTAATCCAATCTGCACCATTCTTCTGTCTTCTTCTGTCTTGTTTTTATTTTTCAATGGATTTTTCTATTTTTTTTATTTTTTTTTTGTTTCTAAGTAAAACTTGGAGTTTTCACTACCTTGAGCTACAGAAGCTTTATATTAAGCTTATATGAGATTATGGATCAAGAACAAACATCTTTTAACAACATTAAGGTAAAATGGAACTTTCACTTGAAAATACAAAATCTTAAAAGAGAACTTGGAATTAATGGTAAATAAAGTTGTTATTACACTACAAATACCGATTACAAACTTTTTTAAAGTGAGGATTACAACTAAAAAAGGGAATTTATAAATACGACATGAATTTTTTTACTAAGAAAACTACTACTCGTCTTCAAGGCGAGTTCCAGAGCTCCTTGGGTCCAACTGAACCTTTCCCACTTCAATCTGAGCCATTGGATTGGCTTGAGATGATCCTAGCCTTTAAAATATTTTTGGCGCCAAAAAAGATAGTGCAAATTGCACTGAGAAATTGCAAGGGGGGGTGGCATTTATTGTGGTTTGTTTTGTTAGGTGCATGGTTGGTTGGGCGGTGGAGAAGTGATGGGCAAGTGGGAGTGGGGGGGATGAATACCATAAGTGGTTTCTGGTTTGTGGTGTTGTGGGAGGGGAAGGGGATGGTCAAATGGTTTGACCGGGTTTTGATTATAAGAAAGGGTGTTGGGCTGATGTGGTGTTTGGGCTTGTGATAGGATTGGGCCACAAGGAGTTATAAGGTGTGTGTTTGTTGGGTTTAAATAATAACAAGGGATCCGTTTGGTTTGTAATAGAATTAGCCCAAGGACCAAATTTGTACTTTGCCGAATTTTGAGGGACTGAAGCTGCCATCACTCCAAAGTTATTTCAAGGGTGATTCCTGCCAAGTGTGAATAGTATAAGGACCTCATTCAATTTTTCCATTTTTGAAATTCCCAGGGACCATTTTTGCCAAGTTTGAAACTTCAGGGACAAAACATGTAAATTCTCCAAACTTCTCATCCAAGGATCATTTTTGCCAAAGTTCACCAACACAAGGATCATATTTGATAATTTCCAAAATTTTAATCCTAAGGACCATTTTTGACAACTTTGCAAAGTTCAGGGACTAATTTTGTAAACTTTTGAAACTTTTCACCCAGGGACCAATTGTGACAACTTTTGATTTTCCAAAGACCTTTGTTGACTTTTCTTACAAAATAAATGCTTAGGGACTGAATTGACAAGTTTTGAAAGTTGAGGGACTGAAACTGCCAATTATGCAAATTTTGTTCATTTTTCATCTGTTTTCAATCATTTTGCATCTGAAACATATAAAACACAATCATGGGATATTTTTTGTATTTTGATGCATTTCTGAGTGTTTTTAAATATTTTTGCAGTTCAGATAAGACAAAAATGATGAGTATTTACACACTCATCAGTACCTGATGACATCAAATAACGACATATTATTAGCATCATTTATCTTATGTTTATAGCTTGTTTTATATTATTTCATACGAGAATTGATATTTATTTGTTTACTTTTGTAATTCTTAGTTATAAACGAGCATTTGGTGAAAGTTAGCTATTTTGGACGTTAAATGGAGTAAAATGGATCAAGTTGGAAAAGTTTACTGAACTGAAGGAAGATACGCCGTATCATTCTAGACAGATACGCCGTACCAAGACTTAGACGATTATGAAGACCATTGCCTGACTTTGAGGCATGCGCCGCATATAAAACCTTGGTCAACGAAGAAGATCTGGCAATCCTACTCCAGATGCGTCGCATGAAGTTCCTAATATGCGGCGTATCAATCTCAAGACTTCACCAGAATTATCCAAGATGCTGAAGACAATAGGCCACATGAAGAAAGAAGTTAGGCCGCATCTATAGGCGGTGTACGAATATTTGTGAATATTATAATCTTGGACTCCACGCGAAGTTACCTTGATACGCCGCATCGGACCAATCCGTATCGTCCATATACAATTGTTGCCGAGAAAAAATGAAGATTAGAAGCTTAAACAAGAAGTCAAAGATTACATGTCGACACTCGAAGATGCTTTCGTATTTTGGCCATAAAATCTTCATCTGGACTCCGTTTTACCTCGTTTAAGCGGCCACGGAAATAGAAAAAGGAGATCTATCTGGTTTTGAAGGAAATGTGGTGTATAGGGTTTGTAGATGTGCCGTATCTGGGTCGGAACAGCAGCAGGTTATTTTGGTACACCTTGGAGGCTACTCTTGCTTAATCCTTTAAATACCAAAGCCCTAGAACGACTCTGGCATCACTTTTATCAGTTGGGGACACCCCAAAAACGTCCCTAACACCTCCTGCTTCCATCCTTGAAGATCGATGAAGAACATCTCAAGATTTAACGTTGTGTATCATTCGGTTAGCATAATAGTTTTGTCTATGAATTTATTGCATTTACTTTCAATGTACACACTATCTTTTGCTGAGATTATGGGCTAACACCCTTAGGTGTTAGCCATGTTTGTGAAGTTTTATTAGTTTATATGATCGTGTAGATTTGTTTTCTTTGTTGTTTTGTTTTCTTAGTTTATAAACACTCGTTTATTGCTTATAACTAGCAGAAGTCTATGTAACTAGGTTATGATCCTTATAACTTTAATTGATGTGACTTAAATTCATGTAATTGTGGTTACTTGGTTGAGTTATATGCGTGTTAACCCGAATCTCTATTAGGAATCATTGTTTGGCATAAACGGAACGTGTCTACAACCTAATAGGACTAGTAGCGTGTAATACCGAACTATGTTAACTGGTTTAAAGCAATACGTTAGTATTGATGCTAGACGAGTCACTATGATCTTCTGTCATATCTGCTCCGAGGGCTAGTTACTTAATTGTGACAGAATTTGGTAATTGATATGCCGATTAACAATTGAATGAAATAAAACAAGTAGACATTAGCACATATATAATTATAATATGGATTAAACTTGGCTAACCCGTTCTTCCTTATTGATATCGATCTATTTTACTTTGTTTTACTTTAATTAGTTAATTATTTATTTTCTTGTAATTAGGTTAATTAAAAAACACACAAAATCGTACTAGTCTCTCAAGCTAAAACCCCCAAAAATATGTACTTGCTTTCTAGGTTATAATAGTTAGTTTAGTAATTTGAATACTTTTATTTCATTTTAGCTTCACTCCTAGTGAACGACCCTTGCTTACCTAAAAACTATACACATTGATCGGGTACACTGCTCGTTAGTGTTTAAGTCTATAGGTTAGTTTGGCAATAAATAAATTTAAAACTTGGTAGAAATTTATAGACTATAAAAAGCACATCATGTTTTTGGCGCCGTTGCCGGGGAGCGATTGTTTTTAATTTGATTTATTGGTATTTTAGTTTTTATTTGTTTCTGTGTCTTTTTGTGCTTCTATGATTTTGTCTTAGGAAGGCAATACGGCATATTCTTGTCTATGGATACGGCGTATCTGTCTAATTTCAATACGGCGTATACAGGTCCATTGTATACGGCGTATTGACGTCCTGTGACCAATTTTTTTTAGTTTGTGTGATTTTTAGTGTTTAAATTTTCTAAAAAAAATTGTTACATGAAGCTAATACGGCGTATCCATTGTCTGTCGGATATGGCGTATTAACTTGTGTCGTATACGGTGTATTCATTATCTGTTGGAACGATGTATCAATCTTCTGTGATCCCAAAAATATTTCCATTTTTTTCTGTGTTTATTTAATTTTTATTAGTTTAACTTTTATTTTGTTTCGTCTACTGCTGTTCTTGGTTTTTTATCTTTCAGGAAATCATGGAGATGGACAATCCGGACATCACTCTGGAAAAATATGTTAGGCTTGAAGAGTAAAGAGGCTTGAGCAATAATCAGGTGTATGATTGGCACAGAGCAAGATATTGTGCACAAGTCATCAACATGGAAAACATTACTATGAAAGAATACTTGTTATTAGGACATGAAAAGTTGAGGAAATAAAGAAACAAATTTTCATTTCAACACACTTGGTATATATCAAATGATGATGATGAGGAGTCGTATTACTTGAAACCAATTCCGGCAATAGTTATTGATGGTATTCTTTCTCCGGGAATTGTACAAGTTGAAGAAGAATCACAAGTGTTCGATTTAAATGAAAATCCGCCAATTGTTTACGATGAAGATGAATGTGGAACAATGGTGTATGGTGCTATTACTTGTAATTTTCCATCCGTAATGGAAGATATATTCTCATCTTATCAAAAACACCATGACAACATTCCCTTGGATGAAGATAATGAGTATTCCGATATTGAAAAGTTTGGTGCTATTGTGTACAATGACACACCGCAACTACCACAACAAACGGAAGTATTCATGTGTGGAACGAATAAGCCAGATTCGGACCCCACAAGGGATTTTGAAGAAATCTGGGATGATTTATTTAAGGCGGATATTTGGGACGATGATGAAATTTGAAGACCACTATTTGAAGATGTAGACTCACAAGATGAATTGGAGTCGCTTACAACACAAAGTGGTACTATTTTATTAAATATTATTGATCCTGTTACTAATAATCTTGCTAGTCTTTCTAAACATGTTGCAAAACAAATGGACTATGAGGTGAAATTTATTACACCACCTAACGATGCACATAAAACACCTGTTATGAACCCATTTTTGGTTAAACTAGAGAAAGAATTTAAGGATGAGCTGGTGGACACGACCATGATTGAAGAGGATGCACATGGAATGTTCAAGCCATCTAATTTATCAACCAAACCCGGTAAGGTAAAGAAAGAAGTACATATATTGCCAAGGTATAATCTTTATATATTTCTTCCATCTCTACTAGCTTATTTACACCCTTTTTGTGCTTATTGCTACTATCACCGGCACTTGATTTCAAGTATGGGGACAAACACCCTACTACACAGTAAATAAGGGTGGAGTCAGGCTCGTTACTCAAACAAAGACAAGCACTTCGTGGGAGGCAACCCATGCTTATCTTTTATTTTGTTTTTAGTATATTCTTATTTTGGTATTTTTGTTAGTTGCTCAATACGGCGTATTCACTTTTATTGGATACGGCGTATTGACCGCTTGCGTGCACTTTAGTATTTTCTGCAGGTAGTTGATACGGCGTATCTAATATTCCATGGATACGGTGTATTGACACTCTGTCCTATAATTTTTTGTATTTTTATTTTCTAACCAATGATTAATGAGATGCTCTCGAGTTTCTTCTTCTGTGGTCTTTAAATTTTTACAGGTCTGGACAATTAAAGGTATTGATGAACTCCCGCATTACATATGCTCGCATTCTTACCATGGAGGATCATACCGAGCAAATCTCAGGGGAGTTTTCCTTTCTAATTCTTTCTATTTTCTGTTTTTCATTTCATATTAAACAACGAGGGCGTTATTTATCTTAAGTTGGGGATGGAGAATTAGAACGTTACTTGCCCTAAATTTTTCAAAAATATGCTTTAATATGTTAAATTTAAAAAATTTTCTAGCATGTTTTTGTTAAATCCAAGTTGTATAGCCGCAGACATAACTACTATTATATAAAAATGTGATAATTTAGCTTTATCCGTTTCCTAATATTTTACCCAAATTCCACAAAAATATGAGTGTGCCAGTGACTTGTAGTAAACTTTAGAACTTGGCTTGTATACTATTGAGACCACCATAATTAGTATTATTGATATAATTGGAGTGACTTGTTTAACATGGTAAATTTCTAGGATTACACCTAAATAGCCTATATATGTTGTGTTATATTAACGAACTACACTGGTTAGTTAATCCCCATGTGAAACCCTTTTGTTACTCTCATTTTTAGAGTAAGATACCACTAGAAAAACCCTCAGAGCCGATCCTTTCATTTCTTACAGCAATATAAATTTGTTTTGTTACACCTATACTTCTTAGCCTACCCTGTAGATTAATTAAAGTTCGTGGTTGGTTGCTTTTGTAAAGAGTGTATTTTGATGAGGCAAAAAATAAACCGTTTTTAGGGGGTCATTTACTCCCGAATTCAAATTTATTTGATCAAATATTGCCCTAAATCGTTCTTTTTGTCATTTTAGGTACTTTTGGAGTGAATTCTGGAAAATGAAGCATTTTGGACGTTTTTGGAGCATAAAAGTGAAGAAAACGGCAAAGTCAAAAATTTTCTTGCTGGGAACAGTACCTGACGGCGTTAAGAGTCTTCAAGTGACGGCGTCAAGAGTAATACAAGTGGTGGAAGTGGATAAAGTCCGTGACGATCCAAAAGAGTTTTAGACTATGGACATGACGGCGTCACCATAGGCCGTCATGGTCCAAATATGAGTGACGGCCCAGAGTATTATTACACATGACGGCGTCAAAACTGGAACTAGGCAATCCGATTTCATTATGGGCGGCGAGTTGACGGCGTCAGAATTTCCTTCTTGACGCCGTCACCCTGTAAAATCTATATATAGTTTTGCAATTTTCATTGATTAAAGTGGAACAAGTAGGGTGTAACTTTGAAGAGAAACCCTAGTCCGAATATTACAGCTTTTTCAAGAGTTTTTACCCTTTGAAACCTTTCATGTTCAATTGAGATAAGTACTCTTTCAATTCATTCAATATGTCTATGTGTTGTTTGAATATATCTTACACTTGTCTTGAATTTAACATGCTAGGCTAGATCTCTTGTGTGTTTGCTTAGATGTAGTAAAACCTAGATGTTAATTATGGGTTGATTGTTTTTTTGTAGTTGTTACGGATGATTGTATTCGATGTTAGGCTTAAGAAAACTGCCTGACTTCCATTGGTGACATGCTTGAACGTCTTAAGAAACATGATCGGAGGTGTACTACGAAATTTGTTTGTATTTAATGCGTAGGAGAATTCTAATGATCCCATGTTAGGAGCTTCTAACGACTCGACATAAGAGTGAAGTAGGATCCTATAGAGTTAAGGAATATTGTACACGGCCCTACGACTAGTATTAAGGAATACGACCCGTCATCCATGCAATTGTAACAAATTATCAACCTGTAAAAGATATCTAGGGAGTAATGAAACCTAAGTAAACACAACTTTCCCTATTATTGTTCACGCCACTAGTTTAATTAGATTTTATTTTCATTTCTATTATTTTATTTTGATTGCATCTTAGTTATTGGGTTAGTTGATTAACAACTAATTCCCCCCACTCTTCCAAAACCCGAGATTTTTACTTGCTTTTATAAAAACATAAAAATACAAAAAGAATAATCTCTCACCTCTAGACCTAGTTTTTAGGCTTTCTAATCCTAGCGACAGTATTCCTGAGTTGAACGATCAATCCCCCGGTACTTGTCACTATACTATACTACAACGATCAGGTACACTGCCTGGTGGGGGTTGTAAGCTTCTCGAGTTCCCTAGAGAGGTAAAGCCTGGTGCGATTCCCACGTATCAAGTTTTTAGCGCCGCAGCCTGGGGAATAGTTATTGTCTAGGTTAGGATTTATTTTTATTAGGTCTACTTGCTAGATTCCTTTCTAGTAAGATTTTATTTTTATTTTTAGGTTTTCTTTAGTCTATCTTTTTTTCTTCGTGTCTTTGTTCGTAATCTTTACCATCTGACATCATGGAAGGTGGTAACATCTTTGAACCCATCAACCCACCACAACAAAACCACCCACAAAACCCACCACTAGCAAACCAACCTCTTAGGCCCCGAACCCTAGGAGAGTATTCCCGTCCTAGCCTCCAAGGCTATCGAAACACCATTGAGCTCACCCAAGGAGCCAATGTGTCCCCCTTGCAATCCAACACCATCCGGTTGGTGCAAAGCGGATGTGCATTCCGTGGACTTCGTTCCGAAGATCCTAATCAACATCTCAAGGATTTCCTTAAAATCGTAGATTCTATAGACCTTTATGTTACAACTAGAGAGTCGACCCGATTACGCCTATTTCAATTCTCTCTACGTGATCAAGCTAGTCAATGGCTTGAACGTTTACCCGCGGGATCCATCACCTCATGGGATGATCTCACCACTCGTTTCCTTGCCCAATTTTTCCCACCGGGGAGAACTACCAAGCTTAGAAATGATATCTTGATGTTCCAACAACGTCAAGGTGAAACTCTATATGAAGCATGGACTCGTTTCAAGGACTTACTCAAAAAAGTCCCTCATCATGGCATAGATCTTTGGCTCCACGTCCAAATCTTCTATGACCATATCGATCTCTCCACAAGGTGAACCATTGACCAATCGGCTGGAGGCAACCTACGTGATCTAAGTGCGGAAGAATCATGGGAACTCATAGAAGATCTTGCTCTCTATGACAACGAAAGTTGGAATTATCCTCGTGATTTGAACAAAACGGTTAAGGCAATATCTTTGCCTTCGAACAATTCTAGCACTCCCGACCGTAGGATCATGGAACTTGAGGACCAAGTCAAGTTTCTCATCAAATCTTACGAAGCTCCTAAGCCTTCAAGCCAAGTGAACAAAATCAATTCTTCATGCGAATTATGTAGTGGTCCCCATGACACTCATGATTGCGTGGAACTCCCCGGAACAGTTTTTGCGGACTACGCATCCTCGCGTACCGACGAAGCGGAAGATAAGTGGTATACTTTCAAACCCGAGCCAAACCCTTACGGTGATTCCTACAACCCGTCTTGGAAAAATCACCCGAACCTTAGGTGGAAATAAAACCAAAACAATTCTTCCAATCCGCCTAATCATTACCAACCAAACGGTCCACCCTCTAACCGTACTTTCAACAACAATCCTTCCAACAACTATGGTAGTACCAACAATCTTGAAGGGTTGATGTCCAAGTTTATGGCATCTCAAGAAGCTCGCATATCTAAGCTTGAAGCTGATTTCAAACAAAAGCAAAGCGAGATGACCACCAAAATTGACACATTGTTGAAAGTTCTCATTGACCGAGAAATGGGAGCACTCCCAAGCGACACGGTCAAGAACCCGAAACTAAACGTTAATTCCATATCATCGGTTTCGTCACCCACTTCTTGTCCGCAATACTACTCGGTTAAATCAATGAGCACGTGTTTCAAGCAACACCAAATTCTTCAGAAGGGCCAATCGAATGAAACACCCAATATTAAACCGGTCAATAATAAAGTTGAAACACTTCCTACACAAGACCTTGACGACGAATTCAAGGAGCTCCACCTTGAACGCCCCGTCATTGATGTCTTAGCCCGTGCTCCCTACTATAGTGCCCTCCTAGAAAAATATGAGAAGTTTAAATTGGGTAAAAATGGGACCGCCTTCGTTCAAAACAAATTGCCTAAGAAGTTTGATGATCCGGGTATATTTGTTTTGCCTTGTAAGATAGGAAAATCCGAAGCTTTCGACAGACTAGCTGATTCAGGATCAAGCCTCAACTTGATTCCCTTATCCCTTTTCACCACTCTTAAGCTAGTAAAGTTAGAGGAGACGGAGTTACTAATTGGTCTAGCAGATGGGAGTATTGCCCACCCGGTTGGGATGATCAAGGATGTAGTTGTTCACGTAGGGAAGTTGACTATTTTAGTGGATTTTCACGTCCTAGATATGGTTAGTGATACTACATGCCCATTGTTAGTAGGAAGAGGATTTTTAGCAACCGCTAGCACCATGATAGATTGTAAGGAGTCTAAGATAGCGGTAGGTGAGGGCGATACTTGGTCGGTATATGATGTTAAGAAGGATAGCTACGATTGTGAGGACGAACCGACACCACATTGGGTAGAGATGAATAGGGGACCATCTAGATATGGACCTTGGATAGAAAGAAACTTTATAGGACCTCAACGCCCATTCTATCTAGAAAAAGATTTCATCGATAAAACACATTCGGTGGAACAACTCATAGCTATAGATGAGGAGCTAGACCCTTTTGAGGACCCCTTAGTCTTTAGGAAAATGATTGAGTTCTTATGCGTAATGCCTATTAACATAGAGATGAACAAGTGGAAAAGAGAGGGGGATAAGTGTAAATGGAGGTAGGACAAGCCACCTAAGGAAGGTGACTGATCATGGCATATGAAGATGATTTTATATGATCCGGATGGAGAAAAGTTTGAGAGGTCATACTGTACCAAGAAAACCGATAGGAAATTGAAACCCAAGTTTGATCCCAAAGATGTCCTCATGAGGAACTCACCCATATAACGTAATTGCCCATGACCTTGAGTCTAGCTACAAGACTCGTAAATAAAGAAAAGCGCTTCTTGGGAGGCAACCCATGTTTTTTGTGATTTTAATTTGTTTGATTGTTATTTGCTTCCGTATGCATGCTTTATTTTATTGTTGGTAGATCATGTTTCAAACTAAATTGTGAAAATGCTTTATTTTGTCGTTTGACTTCGTCTTAACTTCAAACAAAGATATTTCGCAAAAGATAAGTGTAATGGGAAACCCCAAATTTGTTTTTAAGAACGAAATTGATCATGATTCTCCACAATATTAAATGAACATGTGTATTAGTATTTGTTAGAGTTAAATGCTTGTATCGAGTCATAATGATGTTTTGCAGAATTTTACAGGAAGTAGGACATAAGTTTTTTTAGAAATTTTCCAGAAACTTAACGTAAAGATTTCTGCAGGTCACTTCTGACGGCGTCAGGAGTTAACTCCTGACGGCGTCATATGTAAAATTCTGGAAATTTTGCTAGTTTTGTTTTTCTAACGGAGTCTTGAAGTTTTTGTTAATTCTTTAGTTTTATAAACTCCGGGAAATCTGCAAACATTCATTCCACAAGCATTATATCTTACATTGCTTTCTAGGACTTGTTAGTATATATAGATTGCCGCCGATTTTACGCGAGGTTGCCTTGTTTGTTTTCTCAGGTTTAACAGGTTATGTATGACAAGAAGATGATTTATTTTTCTGGAAAGGAAGCTTTGAATGTTCATTTTCTTGGAGGAAGATCTAACCTTGTTACCACACAATCCACGCCGAACGAATCAAGGGAGTATTTGATTCCATTCTTTTACCTGTTTCACTTTTACATTCTTTAATTGAACATTGGGGACAATGTTCATCCTAAGTGTAAGAGGAGGGTAAATGATGATACCTTATAGGATACACTTTCACTTGAGTTTGTTTGTTTGATGGTAGGTGTGTAATAAAACTAAGAGAAATACTTGTTAGTGTTATTCTAGTGCCAAATTTAAAATTTTTTACAACATTTAGGAGTGAAACTTTAGCCTTAACAAGCGTCTCATGGATAGGAGTCGTATGACTAGCACAAAACCGTACCATTCAGAAAAATTTTCCACCCAAATATATGAGGTTCGCCTTTAGATTTGATTAGAAAAGCATATATTATTAGTGCTTATGAGTGTGCCGGTAGCATTTAGATTCTAGAACTTGCGTTAGTGATGCATCCCTAGACCGCTAGTGAGACTACATTCGTGTGGTAGGATTTACTACATGATAAGAGGCATTAGGATCACCCTTGTGTTAAACCCGTATCATAATTACTTGACCATTTAAGTCATATTACTTGGCTAGTAAAGTCAACTAATTTTTCCCACACCTTAGCGTTGTACTCATTTTTAGTACACGAAACCCCTAGTACACCCCTCCGAGCCTATCTTTACGTTTCTAACTTTAAGCATCTTACTTAAAGGAAGAATTTGTTACAACCCACTTAAATGTACACCCAAATCGCCTTAGCCTTCCGTGTATGCACTCATCTTTAGTGCATAATTGTTACATGTTTAAACCCTTAGTTAATTATCTAATTGATTACATGGTTGCTAATTCGAGTCATATCCTTATACATATTGTTTTGGGACGATTGGGACTCATGGGTAAAGTACTTGTGTTATGGAGTAATGGGGAAGAACATCATTTATTACCCCCATTAGTGCATTCTTTGTTTATTTTATGTTTTTGTTATTTTTGAATTATTAGCTTAAGGCGAGTCTAGTCTTGGTTTAGCAACGCCATATTGTACATGTAATTAACCAAGATGATTAACTCGCCACCAGTAAAGATTGCCTTTATCCAACAAAACCGTGTATTCCATATCCCTAAACCTAACGTTATAACCCTTTGAAAGACCTCTTTGATAGTTTATCCTAAGTGCTTACGCCATGTGGTGGAGGTTTGATCCTTTCCCAAGCCTATGGTAATCTATTTTGCTATGACAGGTAGTGAGAGATGTTTTCCATTTCCTTATTGTGATATATAATTTATTACACCCGAGAGATGTGAGTATCTAAACACTATTTGTGAGGTGCTAGTGTATGACCTCCGTGCTTGTCTTTGGTCTTTAGTGGAACGATTATTTGTTGTAATTACTTTTATATTAGTGTTAAATGACCCCTAACTTGTATTTTGATTAGAATAAAAGTGCATTTGCTTGAGGACAAGCAAATCTCAAGTGCAAGGGTATTTGATGAGGTGAAAAATGAACCATTTTTAGGGGGTCATTTAAGCCCGAATTTGAATTTATTTGATCAAATATTGCCCTAATCGTTCCTTTTGTCATTTTAGGTACTTTTGGAGTGAATTCTGGAAAAGGAAGCATTTTGGACGTTTTTTGAGCATAAAAGTGAAGAAAACGGCAAAGTCTTAATTTTCCTTGCTGGGAACAGTACCTGACGGTGTCAAGAGTCTTCAAGTGACGGCGTCAAGAGTAATACAAGAGGTGGAAATGGATAAAGTCTGTGACGATCCAGAAGAGTTTTACACAATGGACATGACGGCGTCACCATAGGCCGTCATGGTCCAAATATGAGTGACGGCCCAGAGTATTATTACACATGACGGTGTCAAAACTGGATCTAGGCAATCCGATTTCATTATGGGCGGCGAGTTGACGGCGTCAGAATTTCCTTCTTGACGTCGTCACCCTGTAAAATCTATATATAGTTTTGCAATTTTCATTCATTAAAGAGGAACAAGTAGGGTGTAACTTTGGAGAGAAACCCTAGTCCGAATATTACAGTTTTTCAAGGGTTTTTACCCCTTCAAACCTTTCATGTTCAATTGAGATAAGTACTCTTTCAATTCATTCAATATGTCTATGTGTTGTTTGAATATATCTTACACTTGTCTTGAATTTAACATGCTAGGCTAGATCTCTTGTGTGTTTGCTTAGATGTAGTGAAACCTAGATGTTAATTATGGGTTGATTGTTTGTTTATAGTTGTTACGGATGATTGTATTCGATGTTAGGCTTAAGAAAATGGGCAGACTTCCATTTGTGACATGCTTGAACGTCTTAAGAAACATGATCGGAGGTGTACTACGATATTTGGTTGTATTTAATGCGTAGGAGAATTCTAAGGATCCCATGTTAGGAGCTTCTAACGGCTCGACATAGGAGTGAAGTAGGATCCTATAGAGTTAGGGAATATTGTACACGACCCTACGACTAGTATTAAGGAATACGACCCGTCATCCATGCAATTGTAACAAATTATCAACCTGTAAAAGTTATCTAGGGAGTAATGAAACCTAAGTAAACACAACTTTCCCTATTATTGGTCACACCACTAGTTTAATTAGATTTTATTTTTATTTCTGTTATTTTATTTTGATTGCATCTTAGTTATTGGGTTAGTTGATTAACAACTAATTCCGCCCACTCTTCCAAAACCCGAGATTTTTACTTGCTTTTATAAAAATATAAAAATACAAAAAGAATCATCTCTCACCTCTAGACCTAGTCTTTAGGCTTTCTAATCCTAGCGACACTATTCTTGAGTTGAACGATCAATCCCCTGGTACTTGTCACTATACTATACTACAAGGATTAGGTACACTGCCTGGTGGGGGTTGTAAGCTTCTCGAGATCCCTCGAGAGGTAAAGACTGGTGCGATTCCCACGTATCATATTTCCTGTGTTCATGTGTGTTTCTTATCTTTGGTTAGGCCGGTAATTGCACATCGTAATAGGGAATGTGATAGTAGTTATTTTTAAATTTCGTGTGTTTACTACTATCACTATTATTTTTATGTCTGAAGTCTAAATAATATGGAAAAATTATCAAGATTTATTATGATGGTGAAGTGGTGAAATTTTACACCATTAGTTGTTTCTTATGTTTTATGTTATGAAAAAAAGAGAGAAAAGAAAAAAAAAAAAAAAAAAAAAAAAAAAAAAAAAAAAAAAAAAAAAAAGATTATGAGATAATCGGTTTGTCTAAAATTAACCGATTTTATATTATGAGCTAATCGATTATTCGTTGGTGCGTGTTATAAACTAATGATGTAAAGTCATGGATAAGTGGTTGATATCGCCACTATTTGTTGTACTATATTTATGGATTGAATGGGAGTTGGCCGTTATAAGAACGCCAAATAAGGTTTATTCTTTGATTAAGATATTTTTGAGTCTGATTCATGTCTACCTTGTAAAGCGTGAGTTTTCGTGTTAAAGCGTGAGTTAGTCAATAATATGTGTCTTATTCATGGGATGGTTGGGAAAGTAATTAACCACACATAGGACTTCATCTATTTGTTTTGTTTAATTTTTATTTTACACCAATTTATGTATTTCCAAAATATTATCCATACCCTATACCATATTATTGTATTCGTTGTTAGCTTTCAAGCATCCAGATATAGTAATGGCCTAGTAAGAATGTCAAGTGTGTGAATAAGGTAGTGACCATCCGAGTTTTAGACTAGTAGAATAACGAGCCAGCGATTTGGTGTGTTACTTGGTGACCATCCGTTATGCAAACAATGCACCAGTGATCTAAGAAACACACTAGTGACCATCTGTTGTTTGAGGAATCGAGGACTCACGTTAGCGATCTACTAACTTTGTGCAGGAGATGTTTGAACAAAGCCAGGTTTAACTCCTAAGCCTTATCATGACCCAATTTACCGCTTTAGACATGTCACTCCTTAGCTTTAGTGGTGGAGATGTGTATCCTCGCCAAGCTTATGATAAAATACTCGTCACAATCGAGCAATTGAGTGAATTACTAAAATGTTACCACATAGATTAGTTGAGTGATTTAAGTGATTTCATTTTCCTACTTCATGAGGCATTTGGTTGTGCAATTATGATTAAAACGAACAAATGCTTAACTATAAAAATCCTAGACAATGTTTAGGATGCATTTTCATAAGCTTAATTTCAAGTTTACTCGAGGACAAGTAAAATTCAAGTGGGGGATATTTGATGATATAAAATAACGACATATTATTAGCATCATTTATCTTATGTTTATAGCTTGTTTTTATTATTTCATACGAGAATTGATACTTAATTGTTTACTTTTGTAATTCTCAGTTATAAACGAGCATTTGGTGAAAGTTAGCTATTTTGGACATAAAATGGAGGAAAATGGATCAAGTTGGAAAAGTCTAATGAACTGAAGGAAGATACACCATATCATTCTAGACAGATACGCCGTACCAATACTTAGACGATTATGAAAACCATTGCCTGACTTTGAAGCATGCGCCACAGGGATTTATCTTATGCGCTGCATATAAAGCCTTCGTAAACGAAGAAGATCTGACAATCCTACGCCAGATGCACCGCATGAAGTTCCTAATATGCAGCGTATCAATCTCAATACTTCACCAGAATTATCCAAGATGCTGAAGACAATGCGCCGTATGAAGAAAGAAGTTAGGTCGCGTCTATAAGCGGTGTACAAATATTTGTGAATATTATAATCTTGGACCCCACGCGAATTTACCTTGATATGCCGCATCGGACCAATCCGATGCGCCGTATTGGACATATACAATCCTTACCAAGAAATCAAAAGAAGATTAGAAGCTTAAAGAAGAAGTTAAAGATTACATGTCGACACTTGAAGATGCTTTCGTATTATGGCCATAAAATCTTCATCCGGACTCCGTTTTACCCAGTTCAAGCGGCCACGGAATGAGAAAAAGGAGATCTATCTATTTTTTATGGAGATGCGGCGCATAGGGTTTGTAGATGTGCCATATCTAGGTCGGAACAACAGCAGATTATTTTTTGTAAACCTTGGAGGCTACTCTTGCTTAATCCTATAAATACCAAAGCCCTAGAACGACTTTTTCATCACTTTTATCAGTTGGGGACACCCCAAAAACGTCCCTAACACCTCCTGCTTCCATCCTTGAGGATCTATGAAGAACATCTCAAGATTTAACGTTGTGTATCATTCGGTTAGCATAATAGTTTTGTCTATGCATTTATTGTGTTTACTTTCAATGTAAACTCTATCTTTTGCTGAGATTATGGGCTAACACTCTTAGGTGTTAGCCATGTTTATGAAGTTTTATTAGTTTATATGATCGTGTTGATTTGTTTTCTTTGTTATTGGATTGGGTGCTTGTCGATAAAAACTCGTTTATTGCTTATAACTAGCAGAAGTCTATGTAACTAGGTTATGACCCTTATAACTTTAATTGATGTGACTTAACTTCCTGTAATTGTGGTTGCTTTGGTTGAGTTATATGCGTGTTAACCCGAATCTCTATTAGGAATCATTGTTTGGCATAAACAGAACGTGTCTACAACCTAATAGGACTAGTAGCGTGTAATACTGAACTATGTTTGATGGTTTAAAGCAATAAGTTAGTATTGATGCTAGACAAGTCACTATGATCTTTTGCCATATCCGCCCCGAGGGCTAGTTATGTAATTGTGACAGATTTTGGTAATTTATATGCCGATTAACAATTGAATGAAATAAAACAAGTAGACATTAGCACATATATAATTAGAAGATGTATTAAACTTGGCTAACCCGTTCTTCCTTATTGATATCGATCTATTTTACTTTGTTTTACTTTAATTAGTTAATTATTTATTTTCTTGTAATTAGGTTAATTAAAAAAAAAACACAAAATCGTATTAGTCTCTCAGGCTAATACCCCGAAAAATATTTACTTGCTTTCTAGGTTATAATAGTTGGTTTAGTAATTAGAATACCTTTAGATCATTTTAGCTTCGCTCCTAGTGAACGACCCTTGCTTACCTAAAAACTATACACATTGATCGGGTACACTGCTCGTTAGTATTTAAGTCTATAGGTTAGTTCGGCTATAAATAAATTTAAAACTTGGTAGAAATTTATAGAGTATAAAAAGCACATCAGTACCTTTTGCCTATTAGTAATGAAAGTGAATTTGCTGTTTCTTTCTATACCAAGATCCTCTCCAAGTAATTTTGAAAAACCAACACCAAGATGCCTTATTTTTTGCATCAACAACAACATTTGCTACTGGATAAATGCCATTGTTTGCATCAACCCTAACCGCTATTTTGAAATGGAAAAGGACCTGACATGAAGCATCGATATAATCCTAAGAATTTGATGCGAGATTTGCAAGACCTTGAAAAAAAGTTTTACAATCCTCCACGTAGTGTACATGATCGTTGTAGTTTGGTATACGTAAATCCGGGGGATTCATCGTTCTCTATAGGGGAATAATGTCATTAGGTCAAGATGTATAACGAGATAGGTCTAGAGGTGAGGGATGATTCTTTTGCATTTTTATACTTTTATTAAAGCAGTAAAATTCTCGGGTTTTAAAAGAGTAGGCGGAATTAGTTGTTAATCAACTAACCCAAAACTAACAATAACATAATTAAACTAATTAAAAATAAAGAAAATACAATTGGTGACTTTTAATTATCGGGAAAAGCGTGTTTACTTAGATTTAATTACTCCCTAGTTATCTCCTATTGATCTGTTGAATTGTTACGTCCTTGTTTTAGTTGAAGCGATGTATTCCTTAATATCGGTCTTGGGGAGGTGCCGAAGTCCCCAACTCTACGAATCTGAGTTTACCCAAAAAACCTTAAAGTCTATTAAGTTTTCTAGGATCTACAAGCCGCAATTCATGCAATAACTACAACGAGAAAAACCAATAGTGCACTCTATAGTCGCGTTTCTAAGACATTCTAGCCAGTTACATATAAGAGGTCGACCAGTTTTCTTAGCCTAACACGAAACAATCAACTAAACAATAGACGACAAATCAATATTCAACGACTAGGTTTTACTAGATCTAAGCAAACACAAATAAACTTAAGCTAGCATGTTAAATAGAAGATAAAATAAACAAGTAATAAAAAAACACATAGACATATTGAATGATTGAACGAGTAACATATCTTTAATGAAACATAGGTTTTGAGGGTTGAAAAACTCTTACAAAAGCTGCGAAAATCATCCTTAAATCCTACTCCAAGATGTTACCCAAAGATGTTACACTAATAATGAAAAATAAAGGAAAATATATATATATATATATATATATATATATATATATATATATATATATATATATATATATATATATATATATATGGATACAACTCTGATGGCGTCAGCTTATGCGTCCTGACACCGTCAGCTTGCCGTGATTAGGGCTTCGTCTTGTGCATGTTGCGGTTATGACGGTGTCAATTTGTAGGTCCTGACGCCGTCACCTTCAGTTTGACGCCGTCCACTAGCAAAGTGTCTAGGTCGTCTCTTGCTAAATTAACACGTGACTCTCATCTTCAATTAACACCTGACGCCATCAGGTTATGGATCTTCCTAATTTGACTGAGGCGTCTCTTGTTAAACTTGAACTAAAAACCCAGCATAATTAACAAGTGATGGCGTCACGTTGTAGCCTGTGACGCCGTCAGAGCTTCAGGTCTGACAGGTTTTTCTTGACTTTGTCGTTTTCTTCACTTTTCGTCCAAAAAGTGTCAATTTCCAAATTTCTCGTCCCAAGTACCTAAAATGTAAAAAGAAATGATTTGAGCCAATATTTGATCATATAAATATGATTTTGGGCTTAAATGACCCCTTAAAAAGGTACAAAACAAATCCTTATCAAATATCCCTACACTTGGGATTTGCTTGTTCTCAAGCAAATATGCTTTTATAGTAATCAATTTACAAGTTAGGGGTTATTTAACATTGATATAAAAGTAATTACAACACATGATCGTTCCACGTTAGTCGAAATAAGCACGGAAATTACATATTAGCACCTTACATAAAGTGTTTGGATTCTCACATCTCTCGGGTGTATAAAGTTATATAACATATGGAAACGGGATAACACTCTATACCTGTCATAGCACATAGATTACCATAGCCTTGAGAACGGAATAAACCTCCACCACTTTGGCGTAAGCACCTAGGACAACTATCAAAGAGGTCTTTAAAAGGGTTGTAACGTTAGGTGAAAGGGTATGGAAAACACAGTTTTGTTGGATAAGGGAAATTTACTGGTGGCAAGTCAATCATCTTAGTTAATTACATATACAGTGAGGCGTTGCTAAGCCAAGACTCGACTCGACTCGACTCGCTGACTACTAACTCTTTCTGTATTTTCAAGACACTATTTTAACTTAAACCTACGGTAGTCCATATGTTTTTTCTCTTGTCTTTTTCTACCTTTTTTTTTTTTTTTACATTTTATCATTTTATCATTTTTTTGCTTTTTCTCTTCTTTTTTCTTTTATATATATATAT